>JAPSGF010000001.1:49683079-49947434 GCA_035772895.1 Perdix hodgsoniae | reverse complement strand
ACTGCTCCTTTTAGAGAGCCCCGGTCCCTAGCATGCTCAGGGGTCCACAATCCAGCCCACCTGGGCGTGAGGTCAGGCTGTGTTGGGGAGAGTTGCAGTCACTGGGATACTTGCTGAGAGCCCCAAGGCATGTACGTCCACTTTCATCCATTTTCACATCTGTCGTTTCCCAGCTTCAGAGCATACCCCTCTCTTCTCAGCACAGTGTTTTAGCACAGTATAGATCCCCCTCCCTGCAGGCGCCTGCAATATCTTCTCATGACCTCTCTTGTGCCTGAGAAACTACTGCACAGGAGACTTTGCTTTTCTCTTCCACTTTTAATTTTTGTTTTAATGTAAGAACAGTCTCTTGTTGTTAGTATTTAAAATAACCCTCTTCTGTTGGAGTCAGCCTTCTACATGCAGCACTGGTTGGACTCTGCACCAGAAATCTGTGCTAAGGAGATGAACCACATCTGACCACCTGTTGCTTTTACTCTGAATTTCCCGGGAGCTGTACAATGTTTCCCACCTCTGTGGTCTGTAGGATAAGGTATAGGAAAGGTCTGGCTTGGAGGACACTGAATAGTGTGCAGTCCACAAAGAGCAGAGAATTTTGGACCAAGTCTTAAGGGAGGGGTTTTGGAGGAAGAGCCTCCTGCCAAGGAGCACAGCAGCAGCCTGAAGCTGGGGCTGTCCCCTAGCCCTTTGTTCCACTGGGTGGTCGACACAAAGAGGCTTTAGCGTTGAGGATTTGGCAAAGAAATGTGGCAAAACACTGTTAGTTCCCCTGCTTTTGTCAAAGGCATGTCTGACTGCCAAGGGAAGTTTCTGCATCCTGCTGCCTGCATTAGCCAAGGCTTAGCTGGGACCCTCTGTGATCATGAGTCTTCGGGCTGTGACTGCAGTCTGGGAGTTTTGTTCCTTCCTTTGTAGCTGGATGGAGAGGACAACAGTCAAGTGTTTTCAGCTATTCTGGCTGATTCAAGCTTACTACAAAGCTAGGTGCCTGGGCCAGTTTCTTGAAATGGGTTGGGTGTCCTGGGGATGTTTGCTTTGCTTCTGCTGGGACTGAGCCATTTTTCATCTTCCTTTGGTTTCCAAAGCAAGCTACGGGCTTGAGAGTTTCCTCCAAGAAATGCCTTGCTGAGGGCTAGGTCTGCATGAGCTGCCTTTCTTAGAAGGAAATGTAGCATGGGGAAATCAACAAAGGTTGGCATCCCTGTAGATGCAAGAGGCAACCTTCTCTCTCATTGTACTTGAATGAATGAATGAATGGCTTGAATGAATGGTGAAGGTAGTTGATAAATAACCTTTTTATTGGATGACATGGTTTCTTTGGTCCAGATTTTTTTGTAGAATCATTAAGGTTGGAAAGGACCTCTAAGATCATCTAGTCTAACCATCCACCTACCACCAATATTGCCCACTAAGCCATGTCCTTCAGTGTCACATCTCCATATTTCTAGAATGCCTTCAGGGTGGGTGACCCCGTTGCCTCCCTGGGCAGCCTGTGCCAGTGTCTGACCACTCCTTTGGAGAAGTTTATTCCAATATCTAACCTTTCTTGTGATTAATCTGGAGGCAAAAAGGGAGTTTTGCCTGCAGGTAGGGTGCACATTTGGGACTAACCAGAGCAGAGCCTTTATAAGAGGGAGCTGAAGAAAAATCAGGAAACACATGAGATCTAATGGCAGTATTTGTGGGGAATTACTGTCATGTGGAGAAACTTCACACTGATTGGTGCAATTAGCTGATACCAAGATGGTGTTTAAGCTGTAAAAAATGCATCCATAATGGCGATATGGGCAGAGAATTGTGGGGATGGAAGCAGGCTGTCATTAAAGTGAAGATGAAATTATAGGATGTGTTTTCATTTGAGTTTATACAGTTCGACAGATTGGAGAGGAAAGTTTCCCACTTTAAGAAAGTTTGGGGTTTTTGTTTATTTTCTGATAAGACAATCTCTGGTGTGAATCCATGTGCTGAAGCACTATAGCCTGAGGATTGTCTTCTGCAAATTCTGGCTGTGCAGACAGGGCTCAGGTCCATTAGACAAGAGCAGTTGCAGGCAGTGATCATCCTGGATCAGCCCAGTGTAGGATGAGCATACTTAATCTTGCATGCATGCATAATGTGGAAAGAAACGAATGCTTGCCATTTGTTTGACAAGAGCATCCCCTAGTCTGGGGAGCACTCTGCTCAGTAGCCACATTTCATGCTGAGGAAGAGCCAGATGAGCCTCTCCTTCATGCTGCAGCACACACAGAGAAACTCTGAATGTGTTGTGTTTGATATGAAAAGCCTGTGAGATTTTTTTTCCCCTATTTTCTGGTGGGAATTAATATAATAGAGCTGTCACCTTTCATCAGTCAAACTTGGTGGCAGCTAAACTTAGAGGTGGTAGCAGAGATGGGCATGTGAAAGGTGCAGAGAGAGCTGAAATTTGCATTGCAGAGAGGGAGGGAGGGATTTTTCCGTGCATCTGAAGGGGGAGAGAAGGGCTGTTCTTTGGGGTCTGCTTCTTCCAGAGATCCTGATATATTTGGGGCTGGACTGAGTCTGCTGGGGTGGGCACAAAGAGCAGCTGGGTATGAAGGAGAAGTGCAGCCAAATGAAACAAAATACTTTTTCTTTTTTTTTTTTTCTTTTGAGAGATTGTCAGGGTTATTTACAGATAGGTTTAAAATGTTTTCCCGGCTCTGAGGAATGCCTCTCTGAACTTTTCCTGGACAATAGGCTCAGCTGCTGAGTAGGAGGGAAGCATCTCCACTGGAGCTGGTACCATAGGGCTTCCCAGCTATGTTACAGTTCTGCAGTCCAAGAGGCAGTGCAGGGCAGGGTTAGATATTCTATGTATTTAATGTTCTGTATAAAATATTACATTCTTTATATTGAGTATTCTAAATATGTATAGGGACAATGTCTGGCACTTTTACCTTTGCAGCAAAGTCATAATTCTTTATGGCTCCACTCCTGCTGGCCAAACCCTTGGCCTTACCCATATTTGGGCACCTGTTAGGCAGAGCCAAATGCTGAGAGATCTCACCAGGGGCCAAGCAAGTGAGAGACACTTGGCATCTCACCAGAGAGGACACATCCCTAGGGCTCGCTGTGCCATTTCCTGGCAGTCCCCACACAGCATTTGGAGTGGTTGTGCAGGGAATCTGGGGTACAGGCTCTGCCCTACTTTCCCCTATGGAGCTGATGGCACTGAATCTGCTGCTCTGAGATACGCTTCTTTGGGGCAGGTTTTGTATTCTATGTTTCTTGGCATTGCATCTCATTGCAGGCATAAACCTGCAGCCCTCCTAATTGCTGCCCCCAAGGTTTTCAGCTGTGCTTGGCAATGTGGAAACTGCCTGCAGTTCTCAGGATGCGTTAAGCATCCTTTTGTCCCTTTACAAGAGCCTCTCTTACCCAGATAGAAGAGCTGAGCAACATCAGAAGAGCATGGGGCTGACTGGAATTAACAAGGAAGTGAGGAGAGCAACACTCTGCTGTTGACTTCCTTATTTTTTTGGAGGGATGTCAGAAACACTGGGACAATCCTCCAGTGAAGGTTATAATTAATGAGGGCTGAAATCAACTCATTATCTGTCTGCTTTGAGAAGAGGGTATTTGAATCATATCAACTTTAATAGTATGGAATCATACCATTAAAGATTCCCATCTGCGGATATGACCTAATGCACAGCACTGGATCTGCCCACTTGTAGATGCAGTGGGTTTCTGTCATGTCTGGGCCACATCTTATTTTTTTCTCCTAAGAAACATTTATTTAGGCCAAATCTTGAGTGCTTTCCAGAGTAAGATTAATTACAGTAAAAATTGTGTGCAGTCCAGTGGATCTGGTCATATTTTGTCTCTCCCAAAGCGCCTTGAGTGACATAATGGGAAAGGTGAAGGGTCTGTGTGTCAGACCTAGACAGGCTGCCTGGTTTCACCCTACATGTGGGGCTGAAGAAGGGAGAGAGGAGGGATAAAGGTATTGGTATGGGGGTGGTTGCATGGATGGCATTTGATTCAGGGGTTCTGATTCTGAGTGGTGCCCTAGGGCTCCCAAAATGGGTGTCAGCGACATTTTTCGTTGGAGTATGGGCTGTCTAGTGGCAGGAACCATTGGATAAGGCAGATGGTACTGCCTTTTCCTTCAATCTGGTTGAATCCCATGTTAGATAAAAATGAGAAGCTCCTATTCCCCCTTCCACAACAGGTTACTCTCTGCAGAGCAGGGAGCAATGCAATAACCAAACTTTCTTCCTCTAAGATAGCCAGTTTTGACCAAGTTCCTGCTTGGCACTCCTGTGCTGAGCAAGAAAATGCCATGGTTGGAAAGCTATTTGTTAAAGCCTGTAAGCAAAGGACAGCTGCTGGGGCTGAGACTGCAGCAGGGAATTTCCCTGATGGAAAAATCTTGTCTTGGTGAAAAATGTAAAACTTGGGGATCTGCTTATCTGAAGTATGTCAGCATCCCTCCTTCCACCCCCTGCAAATCCAGCCGAGATAACCAAAGTCTCTGGAGCATATTATGTTCAGGGTGACCTTCAGGACAGCAGCGTGCTGTGACCTCGGTGCTGTGCCTGATGCAGCTCTGTGCCTGCTCTGCTTTGTGGAGCAGAAGGTGCTGCTTCTTGGTGGATTTGGCAATAGCCTCAAAACCTGTTCTGTTCTGTTTGAATTTCAGTCTGGCTCAGAATTTTTTTTTCCCCTCTTGGTTTCTAAATGGATTGTGTGCTTCAGTTTCCTATCTTGCCAGGTGGTATTTTTGTCTGGCGTATGTTTGCCTTTCTTAGGGATGGGATTTATCCTGCAATCTCCTCACCACAGTTACTTCAGGCCCAGTCTATACATTTTTCTTATGCAATCACTATGAAAAGAATACATTCTTCAGCACAGGACATTGGCAGAACACGTGACATGATTTGTGAGGTTAAAGTGAAGCATTTGATAATCTCTTCATCCTTTAACCTGAAAAAGATGTCAAGCTGTCCTCCCACCACTGCGTATGACGTATATGAAAAACTAGGGGGAAAATATGGCTGTAGATCTGCTCTGCTGCAGACAGTTAATGTGCATGAAAAAGATTTTGTATTATGTATTTGCATAAATAAGGAAAAGACAGCATTACTGGTAGGTAGTACCTACATCAAGTAGCATTTACATCTGTCAAGCCCAAATGAGAGCTGGATGTTTATGAAGTGGAATGATTTAACATGCCAGTCTTCTCTCAGCTGTCATCTATTTCAGGAATTTCAAATCTTTCTAAATTAAGCTTATTTCCCCTTCTTGCTTGGCTCCTGAATGGGAAGAACTTTCCTGGAATAAACAAATAATTTGTTTTACTTAAATCATTTGGGGGGGGGGGGGGGGGGGGGGGGGGTGGGGATGGCCAGGGCAGGGCAGAGTGACTGCTTTAACTAAAAAATAAAAAATAAAATAAAAACTCGTTGTGGACAAGCGAAGGAGGGAACAAAAGGCATGGGGAACACATAGTGACCTAGCACCCCAAATATGCAGTGTGAACAACTCTTTCACAGTGAGGGATGGCTGGATATTGGCTCAGCACGTCAGGTGGAGAGCAATTATTCAGCCCGCTGGCAAGCTTCATTGCTCAGGTGATGGAGTAAGCGTTCTGTATTTATTCTGCAGCCTTGCTGTGAGATGGGGAACTGGGTCCTGATGTCAGGCTTGGATAGAGAGGCTGCCAAGCCTTTCCAAACCTGAATGATTAGTGCTGTGTGGCGGAGGCCAGTTACTGGTTACATTACTGTGCCCCCCCCTCAGAGGGAAATCAAAGATCCCAGCTGGCTGGGAGAATCCTCTCTTGGCTATTCCAGACTTTTTCCACTCACATTTAGCTCTTCTCACTTCCCACTTCTCCCACCCCTTTTCTCCTTGCCTCCCTTCTCCTCCCCGCTCTGAGCCCAAGCTCCTCCCTTGTAGCACCTGCCCAGAGCTGGCACTGGCACTTCCTCCAGGAAAGCTGGATGCACCTGGTAAAATAAATCTAGCTGTAAAAGTTGTGGACAGTGTACATTAAGCAGCGATTAATGTGACTGAAGCTTGTAGTGGTACAATTCCAGGAAACAGGCAGCATTTCCCACTGTTGGACTTGAAGCAGTTGCTTGGTGTGGGGGTACCCAGGATGAGAGTGCTGTTGACTAATCATACGTCCTCCAGCATCTGGAATTTTCATGGAGGTTTTTCCACTGCTAGGCTTCTACAGGGAGCTCCCAATAGCTTCTTGCTTCACCTGTCTGTCTGCTTATCAGTTCGGTGAGCCGTGATTCCCAGGTGGTGTTTAAAGACCCAAGGCACCCAACGAGGCTGCTGGGTTGCGCCAAAGGCATTCAGAAGGACTTGATTCACACTTGCAGAATCTTTTCAAAGCAGTATTTCAAAACAGCAGCAACAATTGATTTAAAACTTATTTCAAGGAGTAGGTGAGAGTGAAACCATGCCAATTTTAACACGAAGCAGCTACGCTTTCATTGCCGCATGCCAGACTAGCAGCTGGAGAGTGCTGGGGAGCATGTTGTGCTTTGATGTTTCCAAAATGCAGTCCTAGGGGATTCCAGTGTAACCAAAAATGTTTGAAGTGCTGGCCTGTTGCCAGAGATGGGGATGAAGAATGTTTCCGAGAACACAGCTCTGTGTGGAACCAGAGTGTATTTTTCCCATGCGGCCTGCAGCAGAACTTAAGTTGTAGTACCTTGGATTTAGGGTATTGCTGAGCTTGATCCCAGGGCAATAGTGAAATGCAAAGGCACCACGTTTTCAGGACTTCATTATTATTACTTTATTTTTTGGAGAAAAGGAGTATCCATTAATTAACGTTCCTTAAGTTTAATGAGAGTGCTGATGTGATCTGGGTTTTTATAAACTGTAGGAAGGATATAAGCGAGGTCTGAGTATGTACATCTCCACTTCTGTACGCACAAAAAAGGCCTGCAGAAAGCAGTTCTTTTTGATAAGTGTCTGTAAAAGCTAAAATACAGAATTTAATCCACTAGATTAATTGTATTTAACGTGATCTTAATTCTGGTTTGAAAGGAATTCAGTGTGACAGCAGAGGGAAAATAACTATGCTGGTTTTTTTCATTATTCTTATTATTCATTATTCTTCATATAAATTACTGACGAATCCATGAGAAAACTGCGGGTTCTGGGTCTCAGGAAACTAGCAGAGAAGGGATTTTATTGTCCTCTGGTGGTTAGCATGGCTTTAGTCAGCAAAGTTTGGCTGCACCTTGCCCACATGCTTTATAAACAAGTCTTACAGCCCATTGCTACCCCACTCCTTCCTACTGCCCTTGGCTACATCTGCACTTGACTTGCTGAGCACTCACACAAGTCATTGAGAAACCTTTGTCCAAGAAAAGGGTTAAATAACCCTGCAGTAGAGAGCAAGTCTCTCTGGCAGTATCACAGTTAATCCTGTTACTGGGCTTTGATACTAATTGCTGCAGGTGGAGTCTGACCTAAATGAGGGCCATTCCTTTGGTGTGGTGCTTCCACTGTGCCAACTCAGGGCTGCGTTACGGGGTTTTGGCTTTGCATCTCTCCATAGGCCACCACTCAAAGTGATGGCCTGCAAGGTATGAAGCCTCCTTTCGGATGATTTGATTCAAGTGCCACTGTTGCACTGTGTTTGCTCACTGGAGCGTGCTTCAGGTGCACAGTGTGCAGCCCACTGCTGATAAAGGGCTTTCGATTAAAAGCCTTGATCACCTCCTTCACAGCAACGGTGTTCTTAAAGGATTGTCTTGATGATAAAATGAGTGACCTTCACATCCAAGAGCTTCAAAAATGCCAGTTATGCCCTCTCATTATTATTACTGGTTATAATGTCATGCTATAAATTAACATTAGGTGTAGCATTGAGACAGAGCCATCCATTCTCTGCAGTCTGTGTCTCCCTGGGAGCGTGTTTCTCTTTCTGCTGTCTGAGCAACAGTTCACACCTTCATAATTTCCTGTTCTTCACTCTGAATTTTGCTCCTCAGCACTATTTCAGCTGGGTAGAGTGGTTTATCCTTCAAAGCATCTTCAGTTTTCATGATTAAAGCTGCTCGTAGGTGCTTCTGGCCCATCAGCCAGATAGCCAGATGTAGAGTATTTCCCTTATTCTGCAAAAATTGGGGAGAACTCTCTAAACAGAGCTGGGGGGAGGGAAAGGAGGACAAATCGAAAATAAGTGACTGGAACAGTGCTTTTGTATTTCAAAGGGCTCTTGCATGCCAAACAGGAACCTCTTGTTTTTCAAGGCCCTGCATGAGCTCGAATTGGCTGCTGCTGACACCTCTCACTGAGTTCTTAAAGCCTCCTCTCACTGTGTTTGTGTGCATAGCACAGCAGGGAAGGATGGTGCTGGGTTCAAGAGAGGCTCTAAAAATTTAATGAAACACCTCTGAACTAAGCAGGGCTTATCCACCAGGAAAGTCTGAAAAGCTTGTTTGCTGCTTACGTTATGGGCATAGCTGGGATGAATCATTGGTATTTTTGTACCAATTGATTGTTAATTTTTCCTTCTCCACTTGTTCCATACAGAATATTTCTCCTGCCATTCACTTGTCTGGCAGGGGCTGTTTCTGCAGCCCTTCCTTGGGTGGGTGGTTCCAAAGACAGCTGCTTGGATTCTTCCAGTACAGGGTTAATTCTGTGGTCCGTACTCAAAGTCAGTCAAACTTTTGGACATGATGAAAAATAAGACACCTACAAAGCATCACTTTACCTCTCCTGAGATACGATCCTTTAGACACAAGAAAGATGCATGTGGGCACTTACAGAACTGATACATCCTCCAGAAATGATGTTTTAGTCCAAGGGCCTGACTCTTCCACTCCTACTCAATAGATTAACGCTGTGTTGGTGCAGACACTGCAGGTCAGGGGAGAGGAATCTGCTGTGATGTTACTCATCAGATAAGATGGGCAGAGTTTGGTCTGTCTTCTGGATCTCTCTTTATGTGCTCATCTTTCTGACCACATTTATGACTGAATTTTATGGGTTTTCAGAGTGATTTCTGGAGTGCTTTCTAATCTATATGCAGTAGTGGTCCCTCTCTGGAGGGCATATTCTGGCCTGATATTACTCTGCCATCCGTTCTCTTCTCGGTTTATAACTCTCCTTAATATTTAAATGGGTTTCTTGCTACAGTTCTTGCACCCCGTTTACCCAAATAATCTATAACTCAATGACTTCTAAATCCACTTCACAAGTTGTTATAGTCATTATGGGTGACTTGTAGCGCAACCTGCATCTCAAGTAGATGTTCTCATCTGGAGGTCTGTGCCGAGATCCAACATGAACTGTGAATATATTAAACCCATAAAAACCCCCAAGACACACAGCACCATACAAAATGAGCTCTAATGACATGCTTTATTCCACCTTATCACTTACATTTGCTAGACTTTGTATCAAAATGTGCTGCACGTACACCCAGCTGGTACAGCACCTCGTACAGCTCCTGCTGACGTCTTGTGAGTGGTTGGCACTTTTAGGAAGGCTGGGACAGTAGGTCTATGCCATTAGCCACACAACTTGAATGCACAGGAGTGGCCAAATCCAGCAACAACCTGGGTTCTTCATCCCAAGGGGAACCAATATTCTGGACTCAATGGTCTGTATTGGGTCCCTTCCAACTTGGGGTATTCTGTGATTCTAATATCCCATGCTCCCAGTGAAGCCTGGAACTGGTCTCACTGATTTAGCTGCTGGCTTCTTTTTCAAAGCTGAAGATGTGCTTGGTGTAAAATGGCCAAAGGACTCAAGGATTCAGACAATCCTCTGCATCTTTGGGGCTTTATTATTGCTGCAATCGGCTTCATTTGCCAAAGGGCTTTGTCTGGTAGGATCTTAGCAACTTTTTAATCTCAAATCCTGGCTGATTGCTGTGCTAAGACCAGCTTCATGGCTGCTTTGCTCCAAAAACATTGTGCGTCTGACAATCCTGTATAGATGTTGCTCTTGAGATTTTATTTCTTTGTAACTCTTCCTTTTTTTCCTTTCTTCACCACTGAACAGTAGCTTTAAAAGTATTTGAAGAAAAGAAACATGGAGTTTGGAAGACAGTCCCTGTCCCATTCTGATAGTGAATGCAGGAGAAATATTAGAACTTGGCAGCTTTCCTTTCCTTGTAAAATTTGATAGATTTAGATTTGACTGGTTTGCCTTGGATTGAGTAGGAATGTTATTAGTGCATGAAATTCAATGAGCTCTAATGCTGTTTAAAAAGCCCTAATGAGAAGGGTGCTTTTGTGTCAGATTCTATTGTTGGGTTTTTTTTTCTTCCTTTTCTGCTTTCCATATTTGAAGAGCTCTAAAAATATTTTTAACAACTAAGAAGGGAAACAGACTTTTGTCTGCAGGACTTGGGGGAGGAGAGCAGTCTGGGAGAAGGAGACTGAATTGATCTGGTTGGTAGCTTTTACTGTATGTGTATGCTCTCTTGTGAACCATTAAATTGGGGAGTTCACTTGGGTTGCAGCTGGTGCTAATTGTGATCTGAGTTTACTGACGGGGCTCCTTGTCTTTCCAGTCAAGATTCATTGTCTTTCCTGCACATTGAGATTTTTGTGGGTCTTAAAGGAAAGTATCAGCTTAAAGGACAAAGAATTGAGATGATCAGTTTTTACAGTCTAATTTTCATTTGGAAAAAATTATCTTCTGCTTATGTTTTTATATTTCTGCTTGTAAGATTTGACAAGGAACCGTACGCTTTGTTTTCCAATGGGTCACGCAGTTTCTACAAAATTATAACGTGCAAGGAAACCTCTTATTTAAAACAAACAAACAATCAAAAACAACCACAAGGTGGGGGAAAAAAAGTCTTTTTTTACCTTCAGTATATATGAATGAAAATATTTAGTTTGTTGAACCCAATAGAAGAGCCCTGTTTCGAATCAGCTCATGTTAAATTGGGTCAGTCCATGCCTTGGACGCGCTGCCTCCTGCACAGACTTGGCCCCTTAACTGCTGTTTAGGTTTTGGTTGGGGCTTTGTGGTGCATCGTGGAGGTCCTCCCTGTGGAGGCATCATAGGAGATGCATCCTGGGTCTGAAGCCCAACCCACAGAAAGGATAAGAGTAATACACACATAGATGCCCACTTGCAGTAGGCACTGAGGGCTGTCAGATGATTCCATTGCTGCCAAATAGCTTAAAATGAGATCTTCCACGCTTTAAATAATGTTTGAACTCAGTTCTAAAAAGGACTTTGATTTTTTAGCTCTTTCTCTAGGTTGAAGAGAAAAGCAAACAGTGAATGACCAGAATTTACCATAGAATATGGTTTGATTTTTTTTTTTTTAATGCTTTGTTTTAATATTATTCATACAAGCAAAGTGGATCAAAACCTCCTGCTACAGACTTATATTTTATGCCTTTAAACTTTTCAGCTCCAAAAACTTGACATGTCCCTTCATGGAAAGCCCTAGGGCAAGGAACCCCAAATATACCATTTATTTCTTCCTCACTAACCTCCTAAAACAAAGTCCATATTTTATGCCAACAGACAGAACAGCCTTTCTCTAGCTGTAATAAATCTAAGGACCATTTAGAGTATATGAAGTCTTACGTAATGCAGTTTATCCCCAGGGTAGAATTTCCTTTGACTTTTGCCTCAGCTGGTAGTACAAACAACTACTCCTGCAGCAGGGTAAGCTCCTCCTGAGCTTGTACGTCTCATTTCTGCTCTGCTGCACTGGTGGGAGACAACTCTTATTTCCAAAAACTCCTATGTCAACCAAAAACTGGGTTTTAGGTTGATCTGTTGTTCAAATTTAGCTGAATTGCCCAGAAGTCTGGAATAAATGGGAGAGTTCCAGTTTATGCCTTCACAAAGGCTATCTGCTCCGAGTCCCAGGGCCAGGAGATCAGAGATGAACAACTATTTATGTTCAATAGTGATCTCAAATCCGTTGCTCTTATTTCCATTTTCGGATGTTCTGCTCTGGTTGTCCAAGGCAGAAGTCCTGAAATGTTTTGCATGGGGAACTCTTGCTGCAGTGTCTCTCTTCTTCTTTGGAAGGGATAAATCCCCATAAATCATGTGCAAGAGCCTGGTCTTTGCAATCAGGTGGTCCAGGCTACACTACAAACCTAAGAGAGGAAAAATAATCAGCTCAGTGTGTACCTCCTCCCCAGAATTAATTGTTCAGATTTTCATCATTATCTCTCGGCTCTTTTGCAGATATTTTTCATTTAAGGCAAAGCTAAAAAAGATGTTTTCATCACATTATCAAACATATTTCTGTATACGCTATAAAAAATACCTCTCCATATAGTTCAAGGACATATTATTGTCCTATTAATTGTGGCATCTGCATTTTGACACAAGGTTTCATACCCTGGTGGTTCTCCAGGGACCATACCACAGTTACATTGCTGGCACAGACATTTTTCCGGGGTAACTGGTACACAAGGGCAATGCTATATTAAGTGCAACATATGCTAGAAATCAGAAATGGAAATGCCTCATCACTGCAGTAAGATCACTAAGCCAAGGCTTAGTTAGCAGCTGGGACACAATATAAATATAGTAAACCTGGCTGAGAAGGGCTCATTGGAGAAAAATGCAATAAAAGAAGCAGGAACGTCTAATTCTCTTTTTCAGAACTGGCTGGGGAAAACATTCTTGCACAGATTTTTCATCAGCATAGGAACAATGTACCCCCAAAACAAATTGTCAGTGAAAAATCTCAAGGGTTTTGACTGAATGCTCTTGTTCTCATCTGAAGTGGTTGTTCTTTTCTTTTTTCAGTTAAAAATGGAAAATTTCAAGGAAAGAAGATGCTGCTTAAAATCTTCCTTTCATCAAACAACTCAAGTACAAGCAGAAGGGGGAAAACTTCTGCAATAAAACATCCACACATTTTCAAATATTAATTATTTATTTACATGGCTATTTGTAGAACAGTATTACTGGTACTTCAGACTTCTTTGGCTGGGAGAAGGAATAAATATATTCCAGAAGAATGTCGTGTTATAAATCTTGCTGTCGCATCACAAAGGAAAATGTCTTCATCGGCCCCAAAATAATTGTTGACTGTAGACACTCAGGGAACCTGAAGAAGGAGCTAAAACTGCATCGCCACCAGAATGGATCATAGAAAGGGTTGGGTTGGAAGGGACCTTACAGCCCACCCAGCTCCAACCCTGCTATAGGCTGGTTACCCCCCCATCAAATCAGGCTGCCCAGGGCCCCATCCAACATGGCCTTGGGTACCTCCAGGGATGGGACTCTCTGGGCAGCAGTGCCATGGTCTCATCAGCAGTGAAAAATTTCTCACTGACATCTAATCCAAATCTCCCTTTTTGTAGTTAAAACCATTCCCCCTTGTGTTATCACCCTCTACCTGTGTAAGAAGTTGAGTTGGATGTAGAGCACGAGTATGGGGCCATGTTCAGGAGGCTTTAAGCTCCCCTTTCTCTGTAATCAGAGTGCTGCTCCATATGGGCCCTTCTGATGATTGGGATGGATGTTCTGGTACTTGTGGTCTGCTGGAAAGAAGCTAGCTCAAAAGACAGTAGTAGGTTAAACCTGGCCAGTAGTAATGAGTCTTTGGTTTGTAGTGCAGTAGACTGGCCGAGCTTCTGAACTTAAATCCTTGAAAGAGCAAAGATGAACCTTTTGGGACTTCATGGGCTGCAAACTGGCAAAGCTGGAGGTATCTAGAAGGGAACAGCCTGTGGGACACACTGGTTACAGAGCCTGGGAAAATAAAGCCTTTGGGTCGGGAAGAAATTTTTCTGTGCAGGGGAAGGGGCTGGTGGTCAGGAGAGCAGAATATCATCTCTGAGCAGCTGAATTGCCTGAAGCTTATAGGACTGCGTTGGTCCTGCTGGAGTTTCTGCATCCCCAGAGGTGGTCCATGGGCAGTGTCTGGGGTTTGGCATGCTAGGCACTGCTTTAAGAGTCTCAGGCTGCTTATCTCCATTCAGCAAGTCAGCAGCTCATTGAACTCTTATGTTCTGCTTAGTACTGTGATATGTGACTCCTCTGGATATGGTGCTACGAAATGCTGGCATGGCATGGGGCTGCAAGTTTACCAAAAATAGGATAATGTGGACATCTTCTCTTTTGACTACTGGACATCTTTCTTGGAAAGCTGGTTTTTATGAATGGCTTAGTAAAATATATTCTTGAAAGAGGTGGTAATAGGGTTTTTATGCTTTTTATGAGCTTTTTTTGTTTTTTAATGTAAATTGTTGTTGTTGTTAAATTGTTTCATTGAAGAATCAAATTAGGGTTGTTGTGCTTTGCTTGAATTTTATGTCCCATCCCTGGAGGTGCCGAAGGCCAGGTTGGATGGGGCCCTGGGCAGCCTGATCAGGTCTGTAAGGTCCCTTCCAGCCCAAACTGTTCTATGATTCTGTGTGATCTTTGTGCCCCCATAATTCTGTGTCCTCCAGATGTGCCCTTCCTTTTTGATTGTACTTCAAGCCTCTTGCTTGCCTTCTCCTGGATGCATTGTGGGAAACAGACTGCATGTGAGGATTGCGCTCTGCAGAAAGGAGAAAGACACTTTCTGTGTGGACCTGCAGCATCTGCTACAGCCAAAATGTTATTTTTCTTGAAAGTTTTTAGGGGAAATTAAAAACAACGGGAATTTTGCTTCTGCAAGCTGAAAAAGCTGCCTTGCCAAATCATTTGTTGCAAGTAATACAGGGGATATTGATTTAATGTTTTAGTTGGCACCTGCAGTTCAGACACGTGACCTGAAAGCTGCTCAGCCAGGTCTGTCCCAAGTGTCATAAAGGGCCAATAATATGAGAAAGGCTGAAAGCATGGGAGCTGCCACACTCTGGAAGCTGGGGATAGTCCTAATGGCTGGTCTGCAAAAGGTGTGCATTGTTTTTTTTTAATATGGTGCACTGCTGTAGGTGTCACATAAAATGTGCCTTGAGAAAGCATTTGAAGGAGCAGGGAATAGTAGTAGCTTTGTGAATTAGTTCAAGGATGAGCTAAAACACCTCTGTGGCATCAGCACAAAGACCAGGCAGTGCTGGGTCTTGCTCAGTGCTGAATTTGCAGGGAGCTATGTTTCATCAGACCGGCTCTGCAAGTTCTTTGAAAACATCGATGTACACGGGAGGAAATGAGGCACACAAAGACAGTGCTATTGTGGTAAAGTCATGACCTTACTAACCTCTGGCCCCCTATTCAGGCAAACAATGCTGGGACCAAATAAGGCCATAGCCTTCAGCAGGAGAGTCAATACAATATTGCTGAAAGATAATGTATTAATTTCATTTACACAGCTAAGAAAATCCAAAATACAGCTGTTATCATGAGCACGTCCTGCCCTCTAAGCTGACCTTTGAGGAAATTTTAACAGAGCTGTATAAAAAGTGAGAGAGACATAGTAGATGCTCATCAAATTAGGAGAAGAAATTGCCTGAAAATGGCATTTGGGAGAGCAAGCTAGACAATACTTAAATAATAGAGGTGGAAACACAATGAAAATAGTATGATCGGAATATATGTGACAGAATTTTTATAAAGCTTCACAAGGCTTCTGCGAATATAATATGCAAGTTGGGAATATTGGATTCAAAATAATAAAAAGCTCCCAGTCAAGCTCCATCTCATTGCAAAGAGCTGTAGTGGCTTTAGGCAGATGCTAAGAGGTTGCAAGTGAGCGCTTAAGCAGTCTTATATAAGAGATAAACGTGATGGATTCACATGTATGAGAAGCACTTCTTAGGATAAAGGGAATCTCCCCAAAATCACAGTAGAGTCAAAGCTGGAAGCTGTGATGGATTCATCTGAGGCTACTGTATGAACTGCAGTATAAGAGGCCAATTAATTCTCCGGTTATACAGCGAGTAGATTATAGGATCAAGGACTTCATGCATTTGGAAACCAAATGCACATTTAGAGCTGAAAAGACTAAGAAGCAAGGAACATACTTGGAGACATTAACCCATGGATCAAGCTGCTCCACACAGCTCTACCCATGCCTTATTCTGTGTGCTAAATCATTTGAGTTGGATGTGACTCTTAAAGGCCATCCAGGCCAACACCTCTGCACTGAACAGGGACACCTACAGCACCATCAGATGCTCAGAACTCCAGCCAGAACTCTAACTGTGGGTGTCTCCAAGGAAGAAATATTTGCAGATGCAGCCACAACAACAAGGTGAGAAAGCGCTGCTCAGAACAGGGCTCGTTCTCATCCTAGTTATGCAGGTATCAGTTCCCCCTGGCACTGTGTGACTGTACATCCAAATCCAGGCCTGGTGTGCTGCTTTAGGCACAGCTTATTGCAGGGAGGATTTCACATGGTGTGTGGCTCTAAAAATAGCTGTGTAAAGGTCTTCTGGTGTACGTGCATGCGTGCACACACTCTCACACCCTGCTAAGATGAATGAAGAGAAACGTATGCAGGCTGCCTCTCCCAGACCCAAATCTGACTGCAGTTCACTTTTAGAGTTCAGCACTATATGTGATGCATCCCATTTTACCATAGAATACTTCCCAAAAATAAGATGGAAAATTTAATCCCCCCCCCCCCCCATTTTTTTTTAAACTTTCTCAAATTATGTTTCTTTGTGCTGTAATTTAGGATCTGTATAAATGTATTCTGCTGCAGAGGGTGATAATTACCACACCCACACAATTTTATAATATACACATCTAATTGTAGTACAGTTATTTGTGGCAGCCAAGCACTGAAAATACACTTTTATTGTATGCCTCTAAGTAACCGATAAAAAGTCTTTTTATTGCTACCTGAACATGTACTTTCAGGGCATTTTTATTTCATCTTTACTAACCTGCTTTTAGATTTTCCTCTTTGTATGGCTTTCAAAATTTCCTTTCTGCAATTAAAAATATAGGTAATTAGGAGGGACACAAAAAGCCACTCTGAGAATGTCTTGTCCATGCGTCACACTATCCTGCAGAGACACTTAAGCTGGATCCAAAAAAGGTGAAAGAACTTCCCTTTGGTACAGTGGAAGGAAATTTGCCATTTGTTGTGACCAAGCTGTTCAAGGCAAGGGGATAGTCAAGGTCTGCATCCTCCCTCACCCTTTTTTAGACATTTTGCTGGTGTGAAAGCTAGGTTCTCCACTTCCTTTCTCCCCAAAGAAGCAACTACCTTTTTCACAAATAGCTTGTTCCCTTGGAGGCACAATAAGCCAGTGCCCTGATTTGCTCTCTGGCATCTTGATTGCCATGGATGTTTCCTTTGATATGAAAAAGTTCCTCAGGGACAATAAGCTATTTCCTTTTGGGTCAAAGTCTGGATATAGTTCTGGAGATATTTCACCCTGGGAGCTGTCTCCTATAGGCAGTCCCTATAGAATCATTGAGGTTGGAAAGACTGCTAAGGACATCCAGTCTAACCCCAACCCACCCCACCATGCCCACTGCCCACATCCCTCAGTGCCACATCTCCACGGTTCTTGAACACCACCAGGGATGTTGACTCCACCACCTCCCTGGGCAGCCTGTGCCAATGCACCACCACTCTTTCTGAGAAGAAATTCTTCCTAATATTCAACCTGAACCTTCCCTGATGGCTGTTCACTTGTTCTGCTGAGCTCCAGACTCGCAGTGCCCATCGTTTCCATGGCTTTCCTTTCCATGGAGGCAGTTTGCTCTTGTAATGCTACCATGAGCTCGTATTTATCAGAGCTTGTTTCAGAGTTTGCTGGGCAGTGAAGCCAGAGCCTGAAACTCTCACTTTTTCAAGTAGTTTTAGCTCCCAGGATTTAGGATGTCTCAAAGGATTATATGCTGTACTATCAGTCTTCACCATCTGAACTGACTGTGATCTGCTTGCTGCTTGTCTTTGCAAGGGAGAAGAGTGCACCCAGTGCAGGGGGTTGGAACCAGATGATCTCTGAGATCCCTTCCAACCCAAGCTTTTCTACGATTCCGTGAAACCAATTTCCACGTGAAGTCTACATGTAGACCTGTTGTCTGGGGCTCTGCTGTATCTTTTCCACGATTACCATCTCTACATTTTTAGAATGGTTTCACTGAAGCCCAGCCCTGTGAACTTCTGTTGTGCAGTCACAGAGCAAACTCACAACACACCCGCCTGACCCAGCACCCCCTTGCTGTCTTTCTGGGACGACACTAATTACTTCATTGGTAGTCTAGCTGTCTTCATTGATTCATTTAGATTATTTTTAAATAATCTTGCTCAGCACCTTTTTTAATGTCCTGTCTAATATTGATTAGAAAATCTTGAAAACATTACTTCATTCAAGGTAAACAAATATGAGAGAAGCAGCGAAGAGAGATATGTCAGGCATGTCACCAAAAGATAGGTCAGGTATTGATTTTTGTCTGTCTCTGAGCCAAGGTGAGACAGCTCACACTGAATGAATGGAGGCAAGAAGAGACTGCAAAAAGTTGTTGTTTTAGAATCTGTTATTCTTGACCACAGCTAGAAGCAATGCTGCAGCAGCTGGTCAGGAACACGCTGCGAAGTCCAGGCCACCGTGATCATTGCACAGTGAGAAACATGGCACCGACTGGGACGTGGTGTGTGAACATGGTGCTTTGGGACTCTACTGGTGGCACAGGGAGCCAAAGCTGTGCCTTCACAGAGAAGAGTTCATTGCTTTGTTGAAAATGGATTGTGGGTGATACTATGTGTGGACGGAGTACAAATGTAGACTAAAGAGGATTCTTCATGAGGAGGAAGAATTGGAAAAGCATCACTGAAAAGATACTAACTTGGGTGCATCCTGTCAGCTCTTTGAGTAAAAATAGGATGTGAATACCTCAGCATTGAGCAAGGCAGGGACTGTGCAGACATCTTGGTTACTTTGTAGGACTTATACCCCACTGTAGATGTCTGGGATCCTCATTCAAGGTTCTGGGAAGTCTTGAGTGCATAAGCTAAATACAAGAAAATCCACCGGACAGGGTGCTCTAAACTAGCTTAGCGTGGAAACTGCTGGGTTGCATTGTTTGGGGAGCAAAGGTAGGTGTCTACCAGTGTCCTTTTATACAGAACTAGACCACAGAGTTTTTTTCTGTTTGAGAATAAGATGCTGTTGGTTCATCTCCTGCATGTGGGTCTGATGCAAGCTGGGAAGCCTTTCCAGGAAGATACACAGTACTCAGGGTTGCATTGCTCTGTTCTCCAAAACACAGGACCCATGTGTCCTGGCTTTTGTGTCTGTGTTGCATTCTTTATGAGTTATTGAGTGATTGGGAATTGAGAATATCCCCGTGAATATTCTAATTTGACAAGTACATGCACAGATAATAACAGAAAGCTTTTATTATGGTAATAGAGATCAAGTTAAAAAAATCAGAGCCCTGTTTATTAAAGCTTCGGTTGCACTGTAATATGTTACATTTCGTGACTCACCCTGAGAGTCATCAGGACATGCATGCTAATGCTGCAGTGCAGAAGGCTGGGTAATGAAGACTGAAAGATCATTCTTTTTAGAAGATGACTGAAACAGCTCTGATCATCCACTACCTGCTTCTCTGTCATGGCTAATGCACAGAGCACCTTATCTGGATGGCTAATCTGCTTAAATGCATGACTCACACCACAGGCCCATGCAAGGGAGATGACAGCAAGAGATTTGAGTGCTGAGGCCGACAGCCTGCTTGTCAGCAGACTGAGCATCACCCAACATCCTGAGGCTGAAGCTCATAGCCAGTGATGAAGTGGTGGTCCAAGTGCTTTGGGCATCCTTGCTAGCATGTCTGCTGAAGTGATGGAGCAGCACCACGGGTGGGATCACCAGCCCCTCCTGGTCCTGACTAGCAGCAGGTGTCCTGGAGGCAAGGAGGGAGCATTGCAGCTGACAGCTGAAGTGCGCTTTGAAAATGCAGCTATTTTGAAAGCGTGCAATGGTCTGTTAGATCCCTTCTGAAAGTGAATATTTGGAGGAGTCAGTCCTACTGTCTGCTAGGGATCCTGTAAGTGCGGTTGGGATGCTGTTTATGTGTGTTTGATCAGCTTGATCTGCTTTATGTTTGCAAGGTTTGGAGACATCCCAGTACAAGAAAGACAGGGAGCTGTTGGAGAGGGTCCAGAGAAGAGCCACGAAGATGATCAGGGGACTGGAGCACCTCCCCTGTGAAGACAGGCTGAGGGAGCTGGACTTGTTCAGCCTGGAGAAAAGGAGGCTGAGGGGTGACCTCATTGCAGTCTCTCAATACCTAAAGGGAGCCTACAAACAGGAGGGGAATCAACTCTTTGAAAGGGTTGATAACTGCAGGACAAGGGGAAATGGTTTGAAGTTGAGGGAGGGAAGATTGAGGTTGGATGTCGGGGGGAAGTTCTTTACAGAGAATGGTGAGGTGCTGGAACAGGCTGCCCAGAGGTGCTGTGGATGCCCTGTCCCTGGAAGTGTTCAAGGCCAGATTGGATGGGGCCCTGGGCAGCCTGGTCTATTATTGAATGTGGAGGTTGGTGCCCTGCATGTGGCAGGCAGGTTAGAGATTCATGATCCTTGAGGCCCTTTCCAACCCTGGCCATTCTGTGATTCTGTGCTCCTCACTATCTCCCAGAGTGGGACACTGCTGGAAGTCACCTCTGACTCCTTCTCTGGCACTTCATACATTCCAGACTCCTTTAAGAAATACAACAACACTTGTTCCTAAAATGCTAAACAGCCAAAGTTTGTGCTAAGGTGTTTTGCAGGCATACTTCACCTCGATGGCTGCACTGGAGGGATGGAGTGACAGGAGTGATAGGAGCCAGGGAGACAAGTGAGCTCACAGACCAGTGCTGCTGCTGAATTGCTGCATGACTTCTGGAATATATTCCTAGCAACCCTTAGGTGGTCGAGGCTCACTGTGGAATATCCTGGATTCCTCCATTGCTCCTGCTTCTGCCTTATTTCTAAAGCTTGCCTGGCTGAAGGATGTCTGTGTGGATTAGGGCAGGGTGATGCTGAAGGACTGTTGCAATATATTTCCAGTACTGAGTGACAGGGAGCATATGAATCATCAGCTACTGGCTCCTGCAGTCTCATTTCCCCTTTGACAGGGCTTCCCGGGGCTTGTCATAGACAGGTCTTGTGAAGTCAAGGACTTACTCTTGGTTTTATCTTGGGAACAGCAATTGAGTAATTGCCTGGATGGGATGAGGAGGTAAACATCTCGATGGCCCTTAGGAAAAGATTCGAGCAAGACTGGCTCCTAAAAGCCAAGTGTCACTGCATCTAAGAATGAGGCGCCCAGCCTCCTTGCTGCAGTTCAGCATGTAGTGCAAGCATCCTGCAGGGCTGAGATGTCAGCCTCAAAAGAGTCCCAGAGGGCTTTACAGGGAGCTGCCTCCCTGAGCTCAGGGAGCCATGGAGTCACCTTGCAGTGTGGGAGCAAGGAGCTCACTCTGCTGCTGTCTGGGCAGAGTGGCAAATAATCAGCTTTCCCCAGTTCTTCTGAGCATCCTGACCCTTTCCCAGTGCTCTGCAAAGGGTGGGCAGTGCTGTGCTGTGGCTGAAAGCCTTGTCCCTTGTTTATTCCTCAAATAACCCCTCTCATTTATTCGCTGACATTTTGGCCAAGCTCTCTTTCCTCGGGGCTTGGCAGGAGCCGAGTTAGAAACTTGTTTAACTGGGGGAAGGGCTCTGCAGTAGTAAGAAGAGCCTAGGGATGCTGAAGGGTCCGGGGGTTGCCAGCTCCCTTTTGCAGGCACAGAAAGCCTCACAACACATCAGTCTGCTCCTAACAGTGTGTTACCTCCCGATGTTCATCTACTTAGACTTCAGCCTCTTCACTGGGCAAATGGGAGTAATTTAGTCATTATTTCCAGCAGCAAATTGACTCCATTAGAGTTCAGCTGCCCGATGCTCCAGCTGCTAAAGGGGTGGGAATGATGCTGTCTGGCTGCTACAAATTAGGCATCTTCTCAGTTCCTGGTTTGCCTTTTCGACTCTGCCTTCTCTCTGTGCATCCCTTCCAACTCAGAGCTTTATTCTAATGCTTTTTAACCCTTTCTCCCTGCTCTCCTTTTCCTTTCCATACACAGCACTAAGTCTGTTGACTTTGCTGCCCTGTCCCATGGCTGAGCCATTCCCTTTTGGGCCACATGCGGCATGGTCACTACAGACATCTGTCATTGGCTGGGCACACTTGGACTTGTACTGTGTGCCTCACCTTCCCCACATTCTGCTGCTGGTTCACAGCAAAAGGCAGGTTCACGGGAGGGGGCAAAGCCTCCCCTTCCTGGATGGCACAGATACAGCAACCGCTGGGGCTTTGTGTTGTGGAACAAAAACACTAGCGACCCTTTTGTGTTATATCGACCATTTGTTAAACCTTTAAAGTCCATCTGTTAAGGATGAAATCACTTTATCACCTAGACATAAACAATCTCGTGATGGAAGAGGAAATTGGATGGGTTCTAACTTTGGTGCCTGTCGTTCCAGCTAGTAAACTGCGGACACTGCTTCAGGGACATAAATGTGGCCTTGTTGGGGATGGCTCAGGGCTGCAGGCCAGCCCCATCAGGAGAGCACAGCAGATGTGATTTTCTTATCTCTGGCGCCCTGAGGCTCTCCCTCAGTGCGTGTCCTCTCTGTGCTGGAGAGATGCTGTTTGTTTTGTTGATTGTTTTGTTAGGAGATTATGATTCTGTTATTATGTGCTGGCATTTTTCTATCTCCCCCTCCTAACACTGATACTCATATACACAATGCACTGTTCTGGCTCTGGAAAGTCTTTTCCAGCCATTTGTGTCTATGTTGCTGCCCCTCTGCACCGTATGTTGATGCCCTAAAGGGTTGGAGTCACAAGAAAATGTGTCTGGATGGAACGTTTCCGTTCAAACCATTGTCAGATGCCTGAAAAAGAAAATTATCAAAACCAAAACTGAAATACATTTAAAGCATATAGGAACCCAAGAAACTATAGGGCATGAGGTCTAGAAAGAAAAGGGTTGTTCAAGGTCTTTCCCATGGAAAGCAACCCACTGAGCTGCTGTGCTGGGGGATCACACTGGATTGATAGCACCATCCTGTCCTCCTGGAAGAAGATCAGTAGAGCCTGAGATGAAACCTGTCACATCTATTCTGAGCAGACATATTAGCTCTGACAGCAATCCAGAGTTTCATGGCGTATATTTAAGCAGTTTGCAGGGAGTGCATATTGCTGCTAATTCCAATTATCTGTAATTCAGTGGGCTGAAGAGAAGCAATGCCAGTCCTGTAAGCTATCTGCTGAACAGGGCTACAGGCTGGGACTCAGCCTGGCTGTGGCTTGGAGCAGCATCACTGGTGCAGCAAGAGTTGTTCCCTGCTGAAAACCAGATTGTCAGCAGCAACTTGCATATGTAGAAAATGATGGATAAAGCACAGGCAGATAAAGCTCTGCATTACCCTCAGTGCAATGTAGGGCCATGCATGCTGCCAGGGTTTGTGAGAATGGTGCTGTGAGTGTCTGAAATGGGAAACAATAGCTGGAAAAAACAACACTGTTATGGAAGGTGTCTCCACAGCTGAGTGGTGCTGTCATTTAGACAGACATGTGCTCAGAGTAATGGGAAACAACTCCAAGTGGTGGGGAGAACAGTGAAACAGGGCACTGAGTCGTATGGTCAGAGAGCGTCAGATCCAACAACCGTAGCTGAAACTGCAAAAGCTCAAGCATGATATGGGCAGAACTGATGGATTTACTTCTGCTGGGAAACACTTGTGCTGACATTTCAGGGTGATCCATGGGTACATGCTAGAGATGCCAGAGAGACTGATTTAGTGCTGGCTGAGAAAGGCAGTGTTAGAAGCGTATTGCTCCAGAGCTATTTACAAGCCATTGTGCTTGGATTTTTGCTACACAGAGCTGATGGTGTAGAGGGGTGATGCTGAGGATGCCACAGCCAGCAGATGGTACAGCTTTAGGTGATGCCACCTCCTCTTTCTGTGCTGGGTCTCTTCCCATTGGTGGCACAGACACCATCATTTGAGGGACTGCCTGAGAACAGCACTTTGGAGAAGTGTTTGGACTTTAGATGTTTGCAGATCTCCCATGGCTCTGGTAGGTCATTTAGTTTTGTAACAAGCAGCAATAGAAAAGGACTATTTAGTGCTTATTTTCAAGCAGATTTTGTCTATCTCTGGCTCCCCATCGAGTGTTAACATGAACTGACACCTTTTCATGATTACTGGAGAGGATGATATGCAATCCTTTGCTGCAACTCACATTTGTGTTATAAACCAATTAAAAAAAAGTGCACAGAGCACTTGTGTTTTCTCGTCACCTTATATTTAGCAACTCCAGCAAGCCTACATTAATGGGGAAACACCTCAGTGGATCTTACTGCCCTTTGTTCATTGTCACTGTCTGTATGTGCACTTACACACATGCACTTGTATGGTCCCCAGAGCCAAATGGTTTTTGGATGTGCATATAAAGAAAGCCCTTACTTGGTTAGCTTTTGTATATATATGTGGTTTAAAAGAGGATCTTTTTTTTTTTTTTTTCCAAATTAGATCAACTTGTTTGTTCAGCTCTCTTCTGTTTCACCATCAATACAATGGATGGACCAACTTGCCAGCTAACACTTGGCTTTGGGTTGCTCAGACATCAAGCTTTGGTACCTGCATTTATACGCTTAACCAGTTGCTAAACTTTGGCGATGAATAATATGTGGCTGAAAGGAGAACAGCAACAAACGAATGGTGGGTTATTGGGTCTGGGGAAGGAATGGGAATATGGGGTGAGCATTTAGGCTGACCAAGGTATTATTTTTAATGCGGGGACTTATTATCAAAGGTAACATTGAATTATGCTAACAGCTCATGAAACAGCTCAATTATTTTTTCAGTTCCTCAGCAACATTAATCATGTATCTTGGCTAATAAGCAATGATGATTTCTGATGTGATCTGGGGACACACATATATATGTGATGATGTATACTCAAGCCCAGTTTGGAGGATGCGTGATGAAAAAGGAGCAAGACTAGTGTGGAGTACCCCGCTTTTTCCTCCCCATACATATCCTATACATTCTCACACCCTTTTTGACATCCTCTGTTTAACTACAACCATCTCCTTCAATCTGAAATCCCCTCTTTCCTGCTGCAAACACCACTCACTGTTGCTGCTCCAGAATCCAGGAGTTCACCCATGACTTCTCCTTCCTTCTAGCCTTTGGCTGCTCTTCCTCACTCTACTTACAGGAATTGCTCTCACATTTCAAGTGAGAGACCTCTGCTTTTTTCAGCATGAAGGCACTGACAAAGCCAGGCACATCAATCCCGCGTTTATTTACAGGTCAGGTACAGGACAGGCAATAGCAATCTGAGATTTCCCATGTTGCTTGAGGCAACATTGACCTCTGCAGTGATCTGGACTTTGATGAAGAGTAAGAGGTAGCTCAAACTCTGCGTCCACTCAACCTGCAGAGCATCATGTGGGATGGCTCAAATATGCCAAATTGTGTGCTGTGATTAAGTGGAATGGTCCATGATCTATTCAGATCTGAGCAAATTACTACCACATTAATTAAACATAGGCTCTCTGGTTGAGCCTAAGCCACAGATGGCATCCCACAGATGGAATGCCACTCTTTATATTCACAGAGCCACTCAGCCCTTTAACTTCAGCTTTTACTGATTAGCAGAGCAATTTATTTTAGGTGCATCTATTGGCCTCTGCTGAGGAGAGTGCTCTTAAACGAATATCACTGACGAGGGCCCACTGTACAGAGAGAAGCGCAATGGGGAGCAGGAATAATGGAAGCTCCAAAAGTTATCAACTGTTCTTCCATCCTGGCCTTTCAAAGCAGCAGGAAGTGAATTGGATGCGGAGATCCCACTGATGTTCCCACTGATGCATTTGACTATTTTACTACTTTAGGTGCTATTTTTTACTGATTGTAGCTGTGATCTGTTAGAGGGTGTCATGATTAGATCTTCCAGTACTGAATATGGAGCTCTTTTGCAATGGAAACATTTACCCTCTGAAACTGATTCCTAAAATCTCCTTCTTTTCCACCAGAAGGCTTGGGTTATGGCTCATTGGTTTTTGTGTTGTTTTTTTGGCAGCACTTGTGGGAAAGATGCACAGCAGCATAACAGGGTTTATTTAGCAGTAATGGCTACTGGTGATAACTAAAGTGGGGCCGTATTCTGTTAAGCACTGCGCATCCTCTCTGCCAAAGAGAGGAAGGAGGATGTAAAGTAAAATTTCCTTCATCTGCCCACATGGAAATCAAAGCACAGCTATGAAATGACTTTTCCAAGGTCATACAAGAAAACTGTACAAAGCTAAGACATAGCACAAGACAATCTGAGTTCTAGGCCACTACAATAATGTCAATTATAATTATTAATGTCAAAGGAGGAGGAGGGAGCAATAGAGGAATGACATTTTTGCAAAGAGGAGGATGGCAGGGAATTATTTAACAATTTAAGGCATCCTGACACGGCATGTAAAGATAAGTGTGGGATTCTAAAATCAAAATAGATTTCTTTTAAAATGTGCCATCTCATTTATAACCCTAATTTTTAGTTAGAGAGGTGGGAGGGAATTTGCTATTACTGTCTGTGAAAGAAAGCAGCCTGTTACATCAGTAATTAAAAGCGTTGCTGGAAAGTGCTTACATGCTTTTCCTTTGACTCCTGCAGGGCTCTTTTTAAAATGAGTGACCAGACTTGCTTGAAGATGCAGTGGTTGCCCTGAAACAGGATCAAGTTCAGAGGTAAGGAGAAAGCAGTTTGGAGGTTCTGGTGCATGTTTTTGCCTAGCTGGCTTCTAGTTCAGAACTGGCTTCCAGTCTCTGCTGTTAAAGGCAGCACTGGCCAACAGCTATCGTGTAATACTGCAGCTCCTGGAAGAACGGAGAGCATGTTAAGAGTGAAGGCCAGGAAAACTTGGAAGCTCACTGCTGTCCTCTTCCTATAAACAAGGAGAAGGGCAAGCCAGTGCTTTGGTAACTGTGAAGTGGATGCATGTGTCTCCCTAAAGATAGCAGAGAGGCACAGAACAGTTGGAGACAGCTCACCTTAACCTCATGAAAAAGTATGAAATTAATGTTTGAGGCAAGGTATGGACTGCAAAATTTGGAGGGCAGACTCTGTAGAGGTGATGCTTCCTGCTGGTTACCTCTCTCCACCAAATATCTCTAGGGGGTCGTCAGCCTCCTCTAACAGAAAGTTAAGGCTCAGTAGTTTAGAGCTGTGATGGACCAGACAGTTTGGTTTGGACCTTCATTTCCTTCTGCTGAAGCTCTTTTACGTGGGCTGTGGCTATTTAGGGGATGATTTCTTCCGTAAACAGCTGCTGGGAACATTAACTTTCTTTAGGGCAGCATCTGCAGTTGTGCCTCACTTGGCCAGTAATGGAAGGCTGTGGCTGTGTTGGGCTGAGGATGTTCGTCATTACATGTACTGACCTAAAGCCTAGACCTTTGAGCAGGGCTGCTCGCACTTTGCTCCTTGGTGGTACACTTTGTATGTTTGAACCCTTGTGTTGAAATAATTGCTTGTAGATACACTTGCTTGAGAAGACTGGGTTTTGAAGGAACATCCAAGTATGGTAATCTAGTTTTCTAAGATTTTAAGAAGCAAGGTAGGGTAGTTTTCATTACTTTTTGGATAATTTCCTAATTTTTATGGAAAATGTAAGGTCTAAAGAAACTTCTGTTATCCCGATAAGCCTATTGCCTATTTCATACTTCAGTGGACTTTGCTGAAACATAGATGAAGTTTTCTTCGGCAGGGACTTCACATGTAGCCTTGTGGGAGGTTTCTTCACAGTACTAAGATTAGTAGCAATACTACCAGTATGCAGAGCTGGCTTGGCACCACTGGCTGGAGACCTGGAGGTTGAGATTTGACAGAAGAGCCTTCTGTTTCAGTTTCACAGTGGGAGCTCTCTTGATTCCAGGGGACTGTTTGGTTCTCCCTCAATTTTGTGGCTGTTTGGAGGATTTCTTGGAGCCAGGATTAACAGTTTCTGCAGCTCACTGTGGGGAAGGGGGAAGGGGGGGGTGAAGGAAAAGGAAATACCTAATTCACAAAAAAATAATTAAAATTCTTTTATTC
Source organism: Perdix hodgsoniae (assembly GCA_035772895.1). NCBI lineage: Eukaryota > Metazoa > Chordata > Aves > Galliformes > Phasianidae > Perdix > Perdix hodgsoniae. The sequence continues at coordinate 49,919,468 of JAPSGF010000001.1, read as the reverse complement.
CTACAGGAAAATGCAATTTCAAGTTTTCAAGTAGACTCTCAATTAAATCTGTAAAATATTTGAACTCCCAGTAGCAGAAAATACTAAGTTATGATGAGTTCAGAACAGAACTGCATTTTTAATTTTCACTTTGACCTTGTTTTGCTAGTTACACTTTGATGTGGAATATTTTGTGTTGCAGCAAACTGAGGTGGACCAGGTGATTTTCCCTATTCTGCCAGATGCATAGTTCTGGGAATGTATTAATTCAGTGTCTTTTGAACTATAAATATATTTCAGTATGTATTGATGTATTTCATGGTCTTAGTAAGCTGTTGGGCGCCCTGCTGGGTTTAATGTTCTCAGGTGAAGAGACTTTGTTTTTGGTCAGCCTGAAGCTGTATCGGGAAAGCCAGGTCATTCAGTATCTGGTAGTTAGCTACTGGAGCTTTGTGCTGGGGTATACTGTTTGGAACGATTTTTCCTTATTTATCAGTTATAGAATTATATCAATGTTATTATTTTCAAAATATGGAGCAACTCTGAATTTTTGCTACTCTTGTCTCTTCTGAGTATAAATTCGATACAAGTATGACCAAAATTTACTTGTAATGTGTATTAGCTTTACTGTAAGGAGTATTTTATATAAATTCTCATAACACATGTTCAGTAAAGGCTTTTAGTCATATCTTCCTTTGGAAAGCATTTTTTCCATGCTTTCTTTCCTCATCTTAATAACGTTGGGTGATCTGTCCTTTCCCCAAAGCATGATATTGGTAAGCTGGCTGTTAATTTTAATTATAGCCTTTCACAGATTATTAGCCTCCTTCAGCACACAAGGTTCTGTGTATAGGGAGCAGTGAAACTGTGAGCACTGAAAACTCTCTTTCTAAAATACTGTTGTGTTTGATTTTGCCATCTGCTTGCCTTCATAGGAGGAGGTTGAAAGAGAGGACCTGTTTACTTGGAAGGTGATAATGGTTTGAAAGGAAGAAGTTCTAGTGCCTCATCATTAGTGATAGGATAAGGGGGAATAGTTTTAAACAAAAGGAAAGGAGATTTAGATTTAGATTAGATGTCAGGAGTTAGGAGTTTTTTACTGAGAGAGTGATGAGGTGCTGGAACAGGTTGCCCAGAGTGGTTGTGGATGCCCTTTCCCAGGGGAGTTTAAGGCCAGGTTGGATGTGGCCCTGGGCAATCTGATCTAGTACTTGATGTAGTGCCTGTGGTAGGGGAGTTGGAACTTGATGATCCTTGAGGTCCCTTCCAATCTAAGCCATTCCATGATTTTATCAGAAAATGCCTGAAAACTGAGGGAAACAGAAGTTATCTCAAAATGGAAAGGAGGTAGACAATTCTCATTTAAAAGAACTTAACACCTAGTCTTGTCCTATCTTTGATAGCAAAGCTTACTGATTGTTTCTCTGTATTCATGGTGCTGTTCCTGGCTCTATTTAATTTGGATCCTCTGTGGGTATTTGTGGTCACTGTGGTTTAATGTTAGTGACTGAAAAATGATACCCAGCTCCTGAAGACTGCCTTGCAGCCTCAGAAGCCATTAGACCCTGTCACCTTTGGTCTCTCCCTCCTGTTTCATCTCAGGAATGATAAGCTTCTTGTCGATGTAATGATATCCAGTGTCATTTTTGCTTTGGTCTTCAGAATTAGACTTTTCATCCTTTCTAAGTATGTGTTTAAATTGTTAGCCCTGTGTGTATGATGAAATGCATGGAGCCTTCAGAGCTGGCATCTTCCTATCTGCACAACTGATTGCTGTGAGGTATGCAGGGGAGTTCTTCCCATTTCACAGTGTGTTGAGGTTGTTCTGGTTGCTTTGTAGGTCTGCAGTGATTAAGCTCAGTGCACACAAGTCCTTTGCATCCAGCTCTTGAGTGGAGCTGGATAAAGCTCTGAGTTGTGCTGTTCATGCTCAAAGCACTGGGGCTGAGCTGGGCATCCAGAGGACCACAAGATTAACGTTTGTTGGCTGTGAATCTGGCTGGCGGGAAGCAAGCCTGGGCTGTGGATTCCATGCGTGAGGTGCTGCATGGAGAGGTTCTCCTGGAGGAGGACAAAGAGGCTGTTACAACACAGCAGGGCCCAGCTAAGGGAAGGGAACATTGAAAGGCTTCAGGTTGCTATATTGGTGAAGGCAACTTCAAGCCCACAGCAAAGAGCACTGGGAGCATGGGTGTATAATCAGTGAAGAAGGAATGAAAAAAGCTGCTGAATGAAGACTATGAAGTCACTCTGTTACATTACTCTGAAACATCCCCTACAATGGAAGTCTCCCGAGATGTGTGCATGTGGAGCAATATCTTGGCTGGATGCTGCTGAATAAAATTTTAAGACTCAGAAGACAAAGCATTACAGACTGAAGGGGCTGGGACTGCAAGCCGTTGGCAGCAAAGGACTCTTTCTTCCTCTGTCTGCAGGCTACCTTGCACAGCAGGGTCCCTGGTCCATCATTAAAGCTTGTTCAGCACTACTGCCGTCCAAATCACCGGTGTGGTGGTTGACTGGCAGGAGCTTTGGAGGAGAGAGCAGCAATTATAAATTAAGTGGAAGTGGAGAAATAATGGAAAAAAAACCTGAATTCATACAACAGAACTGACCACAGAATGGAAAGAGACTCTCTGGAAACTTAATAAAGAATCATTACCTTTCTGGAGGTTCATAGAGAACTGCAGCAGTAGAATACGATACAGAAAAGTTGATGCCTTCCCATTGCCAGCCACAACCCATTGATCAGATGCTGCTCGCCCTCCCCATCAGCCTTTTGAACACGTTTTCACAAAGAAGCAGGGCAATGAAGAAAACATGCTGTTGCTCTTATATTCTGCCAGTTTTCTCTCTTGCACTTGGCAGCAATAGTATGCCAATACGGGTAATTGTCTTTTTCTATTATCTCCTGAAGAAGGCTCATCTTCACCAACTCAGTGTTCCCTGAGGTGCCAAGGGGATGGGGGAGAGGTAGTGAAATTAATGCGTTTTCTGTTTTCTCTAGGTAGCCATTTATTTCATTTTACTTAGGAATACATATTCAGTGGCTCTTCTTGCTTTTCCACTGTGTGATTAGCTTGTAGCAGTTCAGCATAGTCTCCTATTAGTATTTACAAAGCCATATGAATTAGAGATTGAAATAAAATAGCTTAAACTACAGCTGTATAGAAGACCTTATTTACTATAAAATTAAACAAGGATGGATGCCTATTTACAGTCTCTGGAGTGAAGTCAACCATTGTGTTTCATTACTGTGGCTAGAAAGAGAAACATCCTCTACAGAAATTTCTTTGACCAATGTAAAAATAATCGAAGAACTGAATGGCTTTACTCCTTGTATTGGATTAACAAGAGAAAGGGTGGCAAAATGTGGTTAAAAAATGATCTGGGATATGTTTACAAAAAACCTCAATGAGCAACTGATTGATCAAGTGTACTTGTATTTTTACTGAACGTTTAAGAAAAAACATAAAATTGCCAGCAAGTATTCCTTTAAAAAAAAAAAAAAGAGAGAGAAAACTAAAAAATGGAAGAAGAAGCCATTAGCTACATGCTGTGTGTCAGCTGGTGTATTTGACCAGCAGTGCATTTTGTATGGTTATGCACTGTCATTACAACAGCCGACTGTCACTCAGAAGTAAAATATTAGCACGCGCTTGATAACAGAAGTTCAATAATAATAGCAGGGAGTGGTTATACACTGGAACTGGGGACAACGAGGGAGCTGTCAGCAGCAGTAGCACAGTACTGTCTAATGGTCTATTTGAGGCCCCTCCTGTCTCTTAATTTAGCCAGCTGCCAAAGACTGCTTTTATATCCCGCTCCAGGTTGCTGCTTTGGATCAGTGTGTTGACTTCCCCCATCCTTCCTGTGCCTTCCTGCGCACTGATTACTGTGACTTAGAACTCTACCCAAGCAAGTCTCCTCCATTTTTCAGACTGGGTATTCACCAACAACTGGAAAGCCACACATCCTGCTTTCCGCATGGGCATAGGCCAAAAAACTCAAAAATCACACTTCTATTCAAAGCCACTTCTGTTGGGTGAGCCCCTTCCACAAGCATTTGGTGCACAGCTGTGCTGTGAACTCAGGGCACAGCCATTTTTTGGTTATTTTTGTGTATGCTGGGAGGCAAGATGCCCAGACATGAACAAAACCAGAGGAATGGTGATCATACTGGATGTGCCAGCATATGATTAGTGTCCTGGCCTGTCAACCTATGTCCCTGTAGCTCTCCCATTTGGTCTTTTGGGTGCTGGCAGAACACTTGAGTGTCGACGTGGGTTACTTCTGTCCTTGCAACCAGACGGTCATCATCTTGCTCTTAATCAAACACCTTGCATGGGGGTGAGCAGTGCTGAGAGAGAAGACTCATTAGCACAGTGCACTAATGAGTCTAATAGCTTCTGGAAGAAGCTCTATGCCTTGCATCACAGAGCGTGGATAGAGAGCTGCACCTCTCTGTATCAGCATCTCCTTCCCTGGGTCTGCTCTGCTCAAGTGTGTGTTACACTAGGGAGGACAAAAATAAAATGAATAGTTTTCTAATTTCTTGCCTGCTCCTTCCACAAACAACCCTTCTCTGGAGCCTGCAGATTTATCACAGCTGAAAGGGAATTTTGTGGCAGCTTCTTATTAAAATATTGGCAGCCTATTACTGTTCCTTACAAATGATGCAGATGGATCACCAGCTGAAAGGCTGCTGAAAGGCAGCTCTGTCTGAGGTGAAACTCTCTTTGTCCATCACTGCTACCTGCATTTTTCCTCCCTAGAAAAGATATATATTTATATATACCTTTTATATATTATATACATATATAATTTTTAATTTTGTCTACCTCAGCAAATCAAGACCCTGAAAGTTATTTCAGAAGCTCTCTTATCTTTTAACAAATATCTGCGGTCTGTGGCTGTCCTGACCTTGAATTGGTTACTCGTGCATTTCTCACATCAAGATTAGATTATTGTGACTCTCTCCTGACAGCCAGGCCCGGTAGGGCCCTGTACAATTTCCAGCTGGTGCTAAACACTATTGCCAGGCTCTTGTAATAGAGAGATGATCCCCACATTTCACCTCTGTCCAAAGCACTGTGCTATTTGCCAGTTAAGCAATATATTGATGTGAAGAGCTCCCTGTTAAAGATGAACTGAGGTTTTTATCCACACACACAAACACACTTGTGCTTTGAGAAGTGAGGTGAAAGCATGGGTAGGTGCTGACTGCATGATGATGACAGGAAGGGCACTTGGCACCTAAATGCACATCACCACATTACTGATGCATGCTCTGCTATTCATCTCTAAACAGGGCAGTATGAGTTCAGCCTACTTCTTTTTGTATCATTTCTAATTTCCTTGCCTAGTATAAAAACCTGAATTGATATCAGCAGTATCTGTCAGGTCCTGCCTGCCCTGCTGGCTGATGGTTACAGAATCATAGAATCATTAAGGTTGGAAAAGACCACTAAGATCACCTAGTCCAACCACAGCCCATCCCCATCATGTCCACAGACCACGTCCCTCAGTGCCACATCTCCGTGGTTCTTGAGCACCTCCACAGAAGGTGACCATATCACCTCCCTGGGCAGCTGTGCCAATGCCTCACCATTCTTTCTGTGAAGCAGTTTTTCTTCATATTTGACCGGAACCTCTCCTAGCAGATCTTATGGCCATTACCACTTGTCCTATTGCTAGTTACCTGGGAAATGAGAACATCCTCTACCTTGCACCATACTGTGGTACCATGAGCACTGGGAGGCTGTAGGGAACTGCCAAGTGCTGATGGAAAATGGGTAGCAGGACCTCGTATGTGGAAGAGGTCAGGCTGAAGGGGATTCTGAGCACCTGACTGAGCTGTAGGTATCGCTGTTCATGGCAGGAGAGTTAGACAAGACAGCCTTTCAAGATCCCTTCCAACTCAGTCGATTCTGTTTCTATGATTTTCAGCGTCTATGACTGATTGGAAGAAAGAGAAAAGGAGAGTATTTTTGGTAAGGAAGCTTTCAATGTTTTTCCCTGATTGCTTTTTCTTTACAATTACATAATTGTACTTCCTTGATATTTGAAGCATAAAGGAAGAAAAAGAATTTGTTACTCCTGCATGTATCTGCAAAATACCTTCTTTCTCTTCTTTCCCAGGCTGACCTGCTTCCTCCCTGTCCCAAATGGGTTAATTTAATGTATCCCTTCCAAATACAGTGATTAACCCCTCCTCTCAGTGGCTGTTGGAAGGTGGAACCTTCTCTCTACAGAGGACGTTCAGCCTTGAGAGCAGAGTGCTGCTAGATTCAGTACACCTGCTTCATGGTTATACAGATCCTGGCAGAATCAAGATTCACTGAAACTGGATTAAGGAGGAACTTTTTGCTGTTATCTGACTTGATATCAACTGGGAACTTTTCAGCTGCTATTAGCTGCAGAGGTAAAAGTGAAATACCACAGGGCTTCGTGGAGACTCTTCAAGGCTCTAATTCTGCAAGGGAAATGGGATTTTGTAATGCTTTGCTGTTTGAACTTTAGGAGTGGGGAGGGATGTCAGTGTATGTTCATCACTGGTGTGATCCCAAAGGGTGGAGAGCAGCGATGTGGTAGGGAGAAATTAGTAAAAATTATGGGGAGGTGCTTTGCCATTGTTTTTGCCATAGTTCTTATTGCTTTCACAATCCAAAAACTTTTCCTAAGTATTAAAAAAAAAAAAGAAAAGAAATGCTTTTAAGCAGAGGGACTCAATCTTTTTCAAGAAATATCATGTTCAGAAAGTATATGCACAGTACTCAGAATAGCTGATTTCTTTTTAGCTATGATAGCTCTAGAATGCCCTTGACCTTCCAGAGAGAACAGAGGAGTTGTACAATTGCAGTGTATAGGGTTTTAATATTAAAAGAGGTTAAATAGCAGAAAGTGAAAAGCTCTTTGCTTTCTCTTTGGTAGGAAGTAAGCTAATGCCAGCAATTTCCATGGCAACTGCAAACAGACCATCCTGTTCACTTCCATGTTATAAATAAAACAAAAATATTCTCTAAATTACATGCTGTGTCTACATGTATTTGCTATCACCATGTTCAGCAGACACTGGGAATACTTCTGTATGAGATTTGTTAGAAAAAATTACAAGGTTTATGCAAACTAAACAGTCTTAGTGGGCTAACTTCCTTTGAGGAAATAATAAAAATAACCTCAAAACAATTTCAGTTCTCTCACTGCTGATATTCTTTGAGTTTTCCAAATAGTTACAAGTCTAAAATTGACAACTAATAGGCAGCTGGTGTTATCAGTAACAAACTTGCAGTAGCATAATTTTAAATACGGTCAAAATATTTTTGAAAAGCGTAGTCACTGACTGGGACTTTTGCCTTTAAATTTCTGTTGGGACACAGTGATTAGAAGGACAGCTGTTTTATGCCTTATTTTGTGCAGACTGCAGTAGACCAGAGCTACCCTGAGTGTACTGCCTGGATCTCCTATTTTGTTTTCTAAATCTGAAATACAAGCTATTCCAGTCCGCAGCAATTCTTGTGGCATGGGCAAGTTTTCATCCTGCCTTCCTGTAGGTCCACGAAGACTTTCCCATGGGAGCTGAGCTGCAAGGCTCAGCCTGGCCTGTGGAGCAAGGGATAGAGCAGAACAAATCCCTGTGCAAAAGCAGCTCAAGAACTTTCCTCCAAATTCCTCAGCCCCATTCACGTTCAGTCTGAGGGCAGGCCCTGCAAAGGCATCTGGGGTGCTTGCATCAGTACTCCAAAACTGGAGAACTATTTTTTCGTGTGTGCTGACCATCTCACGTGCTACTTCCCAGCCCTAAAAGGGTTGGGACACGTGAGAAGAGCTATCTGAGACAGCTGCTTCCATTAACCACTCCTTGAGGTTTGAGGTGACCTTGTTGGAATAGCCCTTATGCTAAAAGCAGGAAGATGCATTAGGCTGAACCTGTTGATCTCTGTAGGGTTCTTGTTTTTGGGACTGCCCTATCCATTTGCAGTTTGTTCAGAATTCAGCAGCACTGTTTCAGTTGCTTGCTGGCTTGAACCATTAGGATCCCATTGTGCTTGCTTGGTGTCCTGTCTGCTAGCTGAGTGTAGGTAACCAGATCACTTGACATTATTGTTTATTTTAAAAAAGAATTACGAGCATTATTACCAGCGTATACACTCACATCTTCATGCTCAGTTAGCAGATGCAGATGTTGCAAAGGAGACTCATTTCCACTCTGCCACAAAATAATCTGTCCTATCCAAACTTAAAAAAATGTAATGATCAACCTGTTGCGTTCAGACAGAAATCTTTAGAAATTTATCATCTTTTCTATGCCTGTGAACACTCCTTGCTTTTTTTTCTCTGTCACTGTTACAGGAAGATGTTAATTCAGTTTTAGTTGCATTTTACTATACTTGTGTACACATAAAAAAAGCATAGGTAGATGCAGATTTATTTTTGTGTCATATATTTTCATTCCTGTTAAACTTCTCCAGAGTTTGGGTGGAAACATGCGAATATGGCATAATAAACACCCCAGCATAGTGGTATTTAATAAATTCTATTTATTGGAGATGAGGTTTTTTTCCGATTAAAACTGTAGGCAAGGTTTCTAATTACAGTACAAATTATCTCAAGTGCATTTTGCTCTGTTAGAAAGCTGTGTAGCGGACAGTGCTACACTTGAATTAGAACTGGGAATCCAGCCAGAAATGTGACCTCCTTGATCCTTGCTTTTCGAGATGCCTAAAAGCACAATTGAGGGTGAGGTGGAGGAGGAAATGTCTCCATTTTCTATTATTGAGTGCTGAATCCTGCCTCCTACCAAACTTGGCGCAGTTCCCTCAGGTTCTACTGTCCCATTATTTACACTGGGGATCCCTGCTGTTTACACTAAAGAATTCTGCAAAGCTCTCAAAATTATGCTGACAAATTTAACTGCTTTCGTGGTGTCAGATGTACTGTATGTTAGTCTATGGGCTTATTTTTAACTTTAAAGTAAGAGAGGGATGTATGAGACACAGTTGCTGCCATACGTTCGGCAGCAAAGGACCCTTCTGTGTTGTTTGCCCGTGCAACACAGAGGCACCATAGGAAATCTGTACGTAATTCAACCTGATCAGAATCACTCCTTAAGCCCTGTTTAAATTCCTAAACCTACACCTCTTTGTTCCAACTGTGGTGGTTTATGCGAGGCGGGTGCTCTTCTGGTGGCCCAAGCCACCTGTGAAGGAGTAGGAGAGGGGCCAAGGCCTGGGCAAAGCAGCAGGTGCACATAGAGAAAGCGATTACAATGGGTCCATACCCCATTTTCCTGCTGTCAAACTCAGTATGAGGGATCAGAGGGAAGTAATAGGGCTTAAGAGCTTTGATCAGCCTCACCTGTGCACCACACCCTCCTTCCAGTGGCTCCATTTAAAGTCAGACCAGGAGCCTCTCCACTGCTTATGCTGTATGTGAACATGTCTTTTGGGTAAGCTTCATGGTAATGCTGTACGTACTTCGTCCCCTGAAAGAACATCTTGAATTGTCTTCTGTTTTGGCCTTGTTTCCTAAGTGGCCTATGTACTGTGCTAATGCTTTGTCTCTAGCCCTGCCTATGGCTTTTGTATACATTTGCTCCTGACAAGTCCTATGTTTGAATATGGTGAACTATGTGCTAGTGGATCTTCTCACCAGCTTTGAAAATATTCAGGCTCTGTCCATTGTGTTTAGGCTTGGGGGACTGGGTACTGCTTGGGCTGAGATGAATACTATCTTATGGTTGTCCTCTCTCCTTGGGGAGCAGCTGTTTTCTGCTCTTCCTTGATGTAGGGTTCTGTTCCTCAATTCTCCTGATGTCCTAGTGGCCATATAGCCCTAACTGGCCCTTACTAATGTGTTATCCATTTAAACATTGAGCTATGCATCCTAAGTGAGGCCTACCATGAATTGAGGCTCCCGTGTTTGACTTTCCAGAGCTTTTCCCCCGAGTCTGGAAAGTGGAAGAGTCTCAGATCTCATCGTATGGATCCTATCTTCCCTCTTGGCATTGTCGCTTCTTTTAGAAGATCAAGCATCTGTTCTTATTTCCCGCACTAGTGTTAGTGGACAGAAGGATGCAGCAGCCCTTCTCCCGTGCTGTCAGGTAATTGTGATTATTTTTTAACCCTCTATATAGATTTCTGCTTTCTGCACTATGCGGTCATGATTGGAGAAGGTGGAGAGAGGCCATCTGGTCCTGTATCTTTATTTGGGGAGTTATAAGTAATTGACATGTCTCAGTGGGTATCGAGGGGGAGGGGGGGGAGGCTCCTTCAAGTCTCTCCAGTTGCTAGGAAACGGATGCTTCAACTTTAAAAGCTTCCATGCACACAGAGGCTATTACCCTGGCAAACTGGACTTTCAGATCTGGCAGCAAGGGAAAAAAGGTGATACCCAAAAATAGAGGGTGTTTAGGTGGTCTGATTTCAGAAACATTCTGAAACATCTGTTCTGCTTTGCTGGGAGGACAAGGGACCAGTCTAGCTAATGAACATATGTGGCCGCATTATGCGTAATAAGTTTTGCTCTTATGATTTCAGCTTGGCTAGGTGACCCCTTTTCTCTCCTCCTTTCCAACCTGGTGAATTTTTAACTCAGCTATTGTGTACAAAGCTTGCCTATATAACAAAGCCACGTGTAGTGTTTACTTTGAAGCCCAGAACAGGTTTACATGCAGATGGAGTGAGTGACCAAATAGCAGTTTAAAGTTTTACTCTTGTGGGACTTTTGAACCTCCCTTGCAAGAGCTGTCTGTGGGTTGGTGTGAGCTCTGAGCACAGCTCTGTTGCAGTGCTTGTGTCTGGAATGGTAGCTGCCTCCTTCTGTACTTTCTTTGTGTAAGCACCATTATCTGTTGCCAGTCACTTTGAAGCTTCAGGGAGAATGCTATAAAAGCCATGGGATCTTTTCTATGTTTATACTGTGTGCACTTCCAGAAACTCAATATGTGGATACAGTACTGGGAGTACCACCATTCAGTTCTGTGGTTTCCGTCTCATGTGTGGTTCACTGGGAGTGCACCAGTGTGGTGTGATTAATTTGAAAGTACTAAAAGGACCTGGAGTCTCAAAGATGTCTATGAACTCTGCACTTGAGCAATACTAAACAGCTACATCAGGTGGAGGCATTGAGACTGGGGTCTTCACATCTCTTGGCTCTGGCACAAGCAGCCAACTTATTAAACTCTCTTAACCTTCCCTTAAAGGTACAGGAAATTGGGAAAAAATAAACACTTGCTATATAAAGAATATCAAAATATAACGTTCTAACAGTACCTGTGGGTCCCCTTTCCTCTTAATACCAAAAAATTGCTTAGGAAGACGTGCTTTGTCTGCTAGTCTTTTTGATGTCATGAAATGATGTCATGAAAAATGATGACAGCTTCCTTCTGGGGGAGGAGGTGAACTGAGATGGACTAGACCTTGTTTTGTTCTGGGAGCCTGATCCTGATTTCTTCCAGACTAGTGTGTACAAAAAGTAGGAGGGGAGAAAATGCAACCATGAGGAGACTGCTAACTCTATTTCAGTTGCTACCTACCTTGGACCCTTCCTGGTAGGTCGGCCTGATGTTGGTAGACAGGCCTTTGTACTCTTAACATCCAATTTGGTTTTGTGCAAGCACAAACCTAGTCTGGGCATCACTTCAGAGAGCTTGTGACTTGGTATACTGGCAAATTTCCTCAATGAGTGCATGAGCTGACCTGCAGGTAACTTAAGCTTGGCTCAGGATCCATGGTTTGGAGTGTGAATCCAGGCAAGCTAGGAAGAAGGAAGATGATGACATATTCCTCTCTCAGGCTGGTACTTATTCAACTGCTGCTGATTTTACTATTACTAGACTTTAAAAGATGTTATTATGTATCCCTCTGGTTGCAAGCTCACAGTAGCTTGGAGAAATAGAGTGTTGGCTACATAAATGAAATGGATTTTATTTTCTTTGTTTAAAAGAACAAAAGACAGAATATGCATTAAAAGTGGAAAAGAAGACGCATGGGAAAAAGTGTAAGGAAGGGAGTTTTTATCTTTAGCCAAAGATAAGAACTAATGTCAAAGACCCATTTCCTGGCAGCCAATTTCTTTCCAGGATTAGGACAGACGGTCAGCCATGCCATGGTGGACTAAAGGAGGCGATGAGTATTGTGGGTTGTGCGACAGAGTTCATGCTTTTCAGGTCACCTGTCCTCCTGGGAATAGTGTCAGATAACATAGCCTACAGACTGGTGACAGACCCATCCTGTTGCTATTTTGCTCGCATTCAGCAAACCCAATTTGGGCTTGTCCCAGTGGTCTCTGCCCTTCCTGTTTACCAGGTGTGCTCCAAACTCGTGCTTCTCCACTCCCTGACCTTCCTGTTTAGCTGAATTAAATCAGTCAATAAATTGCATTGATTTTTATGCATAAAATCATATGCAAGTCTGATTTGCGTTCCTTAGATGGAGTAACAGACATTGCATGGCCACGAGTTCAATCTCAGTCTTGATGCTGTCTTTTCTGTACAAACAGGTTTACATTTTTACCTGGAGAAGAACCAGCACAAAATATTCTAGTTTTCCAGGAAATTAAGACTTGGAGCCAAAGTTCTTAATGCAATCTTTTCTATACTTCTTGCTTTCCTCCACTGCTTAATTGGAATCAGTGTGCATTCCTAATAGACTTTGCTGAACAAAGCTCCTGAACCCTACATGGTAATGTAAAACCATTGCTCTGTGCTGTCTGTAGCAAATGGGAAATGTAATCTTCTGGGTCCTATGACAGGGTTTGCTCATTATTATATGAACAATGAGGGAAGAAATGTAAAAGGTGCAACATACATTTATTTCCTGACGCTTTGTTTAAAAGACAATGGACCTGATTCTTATTAACTGTAAGGGCTGCAGGGGATCCCTTTGGTGTTAGAGACCTCCAACAAAAGAAGTGTGTAATATATCTTTTTATACTCTAATTTTTTTCTCACCTTAGGCCTTTTAATCTAGCTCGTCATTCAGGCAGCAACGAGTACTGGCAAGCATTTATTAGAGAATGAGTGATGAGGTGATTCCCACAATTAAGTAAATCTCAGAACATTTGTTCTTGGAATCTCTTTAACTTGTAGATTTTGCTTCTGTTTCTGACCTGAAGAGCTGTGTAGCCTTCTCCAGCTGTATCATCTATTTTTTTCCCTTGTTTTTAAAACATTTCTTTGTGCAAAAATGCTTCTCATTCTCAAACTTTTGAGACTGCACTGACAAAGGCTCTATTCAGGATACTTCAACCAAGGGAATGCCTTCAGTCTTCATCTTTTGGTGGGATGAAAACTATCTTCTGGATGGTATTTTACCTCTTCGATATGGTTTGTGTGTGGTTATCAGGTCTGTGATAAAACCACTGGTGATTCAAGCGAGCAAGACTTAGTGAATAACAAGGAGAGGAGCCTTAAGTAAAATAAGAAAACTCTACCACTGGAAGCACTTGGTTTTCTACTCTGCAGGTACTAAAGCTGTTTCAACAACATCATTCAGAGCACTGAGAGAACTTGAGTAATACGTTTTCCTGCTGAAAATGCCCTCCTTCCTTCAGTGCCTCCTTTCCTGCCTCTGACCCTTCTGCTGGCAGCAGACCAGCATGAAGTCTCTGGTATCAGGTTTTCTGCTCTTTTTACCTTTCCTGCCCCTGGCACGCAGATCACTTTGCTACCTGACCCTTTTTGAAGCTCAAGTGTGATGGATTCCATTTCCCTATCAGCCTGCCAGTCTAGCTGGTTTCAGCATTTCTGTCATCTCCTGTGTGGGTTGCTGCATTACCTGTAAGGAGTGGAGTTTCATGCTGAAGCTTTTATGCCCTACTTATTTTTAATCCCTCTTCACCATCAGCACCTTTGCCAAGAATTGGAGTGGAGCTTTGCAAGCAGTGCTTTGATCTTCCTGGCACCTTAGGTGACGTCTGTATCAGCACTTGCATGTTGATTCCTGATGCTGGGCTTCACAAGCCAGATTTCATTTTAAAAGTGCTGTTTTCCAGTAACAATTTCTTCATCTACACATACACACACAGTTATGCATGTGCTCTCTGATTTTGGACATACTTTGGTTCCTCCATTCCAGCAGTGTGCCCTTGTTCTAAGTGAACAAATGAATGACACTGATTTGTTTGAATACCTTATTAAAACAAGACGGGTAACTCAAAAATCCAACATTTCAGTTATCAGAAGTAGCTTAGTCTCACCCAAAGCCCACAAAACCAAGTTGATGTGTAGCTGTTAGCCTTTTGCTCTGTAACTCGCTGCCCTGCCCAGCACGAAGCCGTAAACATTGTTCCCTTGACTCCTATTTCCAGAGGGAGGTGACATCTATTGTGAAAACTGCTCCTTGAGGGTGGTGTTTTCTGGAGTCAAACATGCATTGTGGTGCTGTGACCTGTCACATCAAGTACTGGTAGTTCAGGAGTAGATTGTTGGGTCAACTTGGTACACTGAGACACTAAGCTACAAAACCCTCTTAGGGAAAATGTACTATCAGCTCCTCAGAAACCAGCATGTTCTTAAAGCCTTCCCCTTCCTATTTTCTTCATGTTGCTGAGTGATTATTTGTAGTTATTCCCACTAGTGTGGGAATGCTGGGGAGGAAGGAAGGGAGAATGGTGGAAAAACCTAAGCTGTTTGTATTTTGTAGATCTAATTATTTTATCTTGATGTGGAAATGCATACAGGCAAGTGAAGCCATATTCGAATTAGGCAAATGTCCTCCCAAATGAGCTAAAACAACTGAAGTTTCAGTGACTGATTTCCTAGCATGTGCAATTGCAGCCTGGCTTATTTGCTTATTTGTACAGCTGAGAAGAGAGGTATAATCCTTCCATAATTTCTCAGGAAAGCAGGAGTTGTAACAAACATGCAGAAAATAATTACCTATGAGAGTGTTTGTATTACAAGTGGTGCTGTAGCTTTTTTTCTTTCTTTTCAGTTTTACTTGTAATGCAAAAAGTAAAGAAGGGAAGGGTGAGAGTGAGGATCTGGCCATGGGTAGTGACAAATTTGAGACCATGCACCATAGCTTTGAGAATGTATTATTACTGCTGCTCCAGTGGAAAAAGAACACCCTTAACAATTCAAGAGTCTGAGATATTTCCTAAATTGTTTCTAGGCCTTCTTTTTTATCTTCCTTGGTGGGCTTAAGGCAACTCAGTGTTTTTTTGTGAGGTGTTGTAAAGCCCTGCTTTTTAGTTCTTCCCCTCTACATCTGCTGTATGCTGGTTGCTGCTCTTTGCAGTGCAGCTTTTCCATTCTTGGACCTGAGAGGGAGCTGTGAGGTTTGCTATAAAGCCCGAGTTGGAGAGCCATGGTGGCCAGTCGCTGTGCAAAAAGATACTTCAAGTGTTGCACAGCCCCTCCCGTGGTCAGGCTTAAGTTCATTCCTGAATTGAGGCAGACACGAACAGACTATTTTTTTAGCGAGTTGTGAAATACAGCTTGCATTCCTAAACTGATCCATTGCATGCCTAAGAAAAAGAGAATAAAAGTGATGAAAATCACTGCCTTGGCTGGTAATTTGTGATCAGACAAAAGGGTTAAGATCTTGGAGCTGTGACTTGTGCATCCAGCTGCAGTGCATATGCAGACACATAAAACATGTCAATGAGCATTTTATTCATATTAAGATATCAACAAATTCCATGTGCTGCACATACAGCCGGAGAGACCAAAGCACTGAACAGAGATGCCTTGTCGCTCTCTAGGTTTGATTCTACCTTACTTAAATCAGTAAGAATTGTGTTACTGATAGTGGATCTCAGGTTTTCATCCTGAAGCATCCATCTGTGCAGGAATTTAAGCACCTATCTTTATATGGACAAGAGTGGAAACAAAATGTTTCCTTTACTGATGTACAGAGGTGATGCATTCCTGATGGCTCATTAACTTCAAATTTCTTCTCACGTATTCTAACAGCAGGGGAAAAAAAAAAAAGAACAATGGAGCAAAAGTAGTATGTTGAATTAATAACACAATTTAAACACTTAAAACTATCTTTCTAAAGAAGTCACCTCAGAAATACATCAGAGGCACAAATTAGGCCCTCTGAGGTATAAGTAAACGTGAGGATGTAACACATGGTAATCGAATCATGTCATTTCATAGACATAGATGTGATCAAAGCGTTAATAAAAATTCCAAGGTCACCTTGAATTAAGGATTCAGATTTGAGTGTTGAGTGTTTCTTTCAAATGCTTATCTTTGGCTTGTGAGACTTGTGATGACTTGGGAAAATTTTATCCATGTGCATGAGTCACCTCAGTTCAGAGGAATATAGGGCTGAGTAAGTGCCTGTACTTGCTGGAGCTGATGTGCCAGTGTGGGCTGAGCAGCCTAGACTGAAAGGATAATAAGGAGAATAAACTGTATGGGTCAGGCTGATCCTGGGAGATTCTTTGCCTGCTTCTTTTCCTACACAAGCCAGACTATTGCAAGTAGAGACAGCTGAAACCCCAGAGTTTCCAGGTGGCAAAAAAATCTTTTTTTTCTTTCATTTTCTCTCAGACTAAAGCCAGCCGTCCTCCATACTTCACATGAACCAAAAATCCTAAGAACAGTCTGTTTCAGACATGTCAGTGCACAGTGTTTCTGAAATAAAATACGCTCCCCAGATGCTGTAGGTTCTCAGAGAAATTGATGATCTTGTCAGTCCTGCTGCTGGTAGCAGCTGCTGGTGTCTCGGGATTTGTGGCTGGGCTAGAGCCAGCACTGCTATGGATTTTGCTGTCCCACCTTTGCAGCAAAGATGGGTCTGTCTGAGCTGCAAGTCCCATCCTGCTACCATAACCTGGAGATTCAAGCTCTTCCATCCTCCAGTGATGTCCTGTCTGGCATGCTGCAGAGTTGGAGACTTGAGAAACATGGAGGTTGGCCTCTGCTCCCAGATAACAGTGATAGGATGAGCGGTAAGAGCCTTAAGTTGTGCCAGAGGAGGCTCAAGTTGGATATTAAGAAAAACTGCTTCTCAGATGGAGTGGTGATGCAGTGGCACATCTGCCCAGGGAGTGGTGGGGTCACCTTCCCTGGAGGTGTTCAAGAACTGTGGAGATGTGGCATTGAGGGACGTGGGCAGTGGGCACGGTGGGGTGGATTGTGGTTGGGCTAGGTGGTCTTAATGATCTTTTCCGGCCTTTTTGATTCTATCAGAAAATGGTTTGTTTTCTTGTGGCAATATCCATAGAAAACAACATATACCTTTAATTTTCATAGGCGTAATTGAGTGGAGAAATTTTTCTTAGGAAATCGTGAGGACTTTTTTGTTTATTTTTGAAGTTTTGTTGCTTTGGAAACCCCCCCGAAAACAATGAATAAAAATTTGCTCTGGGAAAACATTTAAAATTAGAAGACTTTCTGAAATAATCTGTTTTCATTGAAGAGTAGCAGAAAATCCAATTTTCTGCTGAGAGAAGGGAAAAAAATGCCAATTGTTCTGGATTTTTGGGGCAGCTCTTCAGTTCCCCTTGGGGAATAACACAAAGCAATCTTAATGGCTATCTGAGAAACAAAGTAAGAATTGCCCCAGAAGCAGGAGGTCCCCTGGCGATGAAACCAAGGGCAGGAAGGAGGGCTGGAGCAGGAGGCTGCTGATTCCTGGCTGGGAAGGTGATGTCTCAGGGTGTTTTTGTAGCTTGCTGTTACACTCTGTGTGGCAAAACTCCACTCCTGATGAATTGCAACTTAAATATGCCCCCAGTGGATGATTAGTAAGTGTGGAAACATTATTTATGTTTTCCGAATAATTTCAAACAAAACAACCCACTGGCTAATGAAAAAGGGTAATTCATCACCAAATCCCCTCAGTGCTGTTAAGTGTTCCTGCTTGAGGAATATCATGATCTGTACAAGGATGTGGTCCTCGCAAGAAACAGAGCAAAGTGCCTGCACACTGCTAGTGACCTCAGTGGGAATTCCTGGTTGCTGGAGAAATACAGGTCTGTGCCTAGGAGGAGGCTGTTATGTGCACTTCGGATGCTGCGCCGCCGCTTGTTTGTAAACACTTCCAGCCCTGGTGGCACAGAGGATTCAGAATGCTGTCAGTTATTAATCGCACTCTGAATGAATGCAGGGGCAGAAACTCCATTTATGTCACTAGCTAGGTAATGGTATTTACTCTGCTTTTCCCAGAACCACTTTTCATCTTGGTTTCATTGCATCAATAGGTGCATTGATTAAGCGATTTTTGCAGACTCCTCGCATTCTGAATTATGTTCTAAGATGTAGCTTATAAAATAAGCATATAAAGTGGATTATTCTCCATGAAAGCACATTTTGGTCATTCCTACATTTCCTAACATTTTTTCAGAGCTCTTCTTTGCCTTTGCAAGGATTACGTGTGTCGATGGACTGAAACAAGATTATATACTGCTGCATGTGCAGCATGCATATTCACACCTTCTTTATGCTGTAGATTTTTATAGCTGTTAAATTTCCTTTTCATTATATTTGATTTGCTAAGATGAAGGCTTGTTTTATCAAAACTAATTACATGGCATGTATTTAATGTTCTGTCCCTCAGGTTTTCATAGTAATAAAATTGATTGTTACTGATTAAAACAGTTCTATTACATCAGCTTAATGTCACTTGAGGTGAATGCGGTATTAGAAAAACGGCCAGTAAAATGTTGAATAGGGAACACAGAGGCAAAGATAAAATACAGGGAAAAGATTTTTGAATGGACAAGGTTTATTATTATTATTTTTTAATTTGGAGTTGATTACAAGCAGGAATTTTACAGCTTTGACTTGACGCTGGGAGATGTTTGAGGTGTTTGCAAAACTGTGTTGTTGCTATCGTGTTTATCCAACTTACTGGATTGCAGTTCTGTAGCTCCTTGTTAAACGTTCAGTACGTCACCTTAAAAGCAGACTCTCTTAATTTTTTCTGTGGTTATGGTATATGGAAAAACACATGCAAACATGAAGAGGCTGTCATATAAAGGTGAAACAGTCTGTTGGGTGGGAAAAATGAAAAAAAGGAGTAGTTAACAGAGGGGAGACAGAAGATGCAGAAAAAGAGAAGACTTGATAGAACCAGACAGTGTAATGTTTACCTTTTTAAGATGAGGAATGAAATTCTGGAGCTTCCTTTTAAGTTAGAAAACACAGAATTCATAACAGTTCTCTTCTTTGCTAATAGAATGTGTCTTTTTCAGAGCAGCGTGTGGCTGCACTTCCAGTTCTCCAGTACCTTCCTGATGTGTCAGAATGTTTGCTATTTTTTCTTGAATCCTGCTTTCCTGGAATCACATGACCAGCTGAGAGTGGGATTTTGCTCTCAAACTGGAGATGTGATTAGAATATGGTTCTGTGTGACAAGAGGGACTCGGACAGCAGTGGGAGCCCAAGGCCAGGCTGGATGGGGCCCTGGGCAGCCTGGTCTGGTGGCGCATCCTGCCCATGGGAGGGGGTTGGAGCTGGGGGGACTTCGAGATCCCCTCCAACCCAACCCGTTCTGTGATTCTACGACAACAAGAGTGTTACTTTATACAATTTGCATAGTTTTCAAGCTGTTCTTGTAGGTTAGTGTCTCACTTCAGAGTAGTTAGCCAGCACTTCATTGTCCTCTCCAATCAGTCTTTTTCTGATGACTTTTAATACACTGAGAACAATCTGACCATCATCGATGCTGCCTCTCTCCCTGATGTCTGTCAATATTATCAAAAATTCCATATCCCTTTGAGCTCTCTGCTGACTGTTAGTACTTGATGTCACTTGCAGCTGACTGGCTTTTAAAAGAAGAACAGTTTCCCACTTTGTTTCAGCTTAAAGTAAACGCTTTTTGCATGGCTAATATTGAACTTTGTGGAGATGGCAGAAACTTTTCCCTTTTAGCTTGAGGCTTAGAAATGCATTGCAGTTAGAATTTGTTCTGCAAATCACGACTGAGGAATGGCACAAAGCCAGAGGAAAAGTCTGGGGAGGTGGCAGGAGGAAGACAGGAGAAGGAAAAGTCCTAAAAACTGGAGGCTTGCAGAGGAAATCCATGAATACATAGTAACAATGAGACAATAGCAGCCAAGTTAGGCAGTGCACCTTGGAGATTTCAGTGACATTTTGCTAGTGATACAAAATACTCTGAGAAAAGTTACTTACAGATGATTGAATTTTTCTAAGTAATTCAAGACATAAAAAAATAAATAATAATAAAAAACCATTATCTTCAATTTAGCAACTGTATAGGAGATGATGACCATAGGTGGGGAAGCAAGAGTCTTTACCCCACTACTGAGATGACAACTGCTGTACAAAACACACAAGGAAAGAATTCCAAGAGGACATGAGGACATGAATGTTTTTTTTTTTTCCTCAAAACTGCCTTTGAACACCCTTAAAAATGTGTGCACTTTGATTTCCTTCTCCAGTCAGTGTCAATCTGCCCTTGACATTCCTTTACGTTGACAATATTTTTAATTACCAGAAAAGAGAGCCTCGTATCCATGGATAGACTGATTTTCGTCATTTGCCAAGAAAGCATGGCTGGGTATTAGGCCCTTGAGGGTAGAAAGATAGAAGAGGAAACGAGGAATGTCTGCGTCACACCAGTCTTCTGAAGAACATCTGTGTGGGTTGTAGAAGAACTTTCTCCTTCAAAGTAGTCCTTGGAGGGCTGGGAGCTAGCAGAAAATCTGCTGTGTTTGTCCATTGCTTAAGGACAGTGCTTTGGTGCAGTTGTGTGTGGTATTCATTGAGAATCGCTAGGACTGGATGGATGTTGTTACAGTTAAACAGCTTATTTACTGAAAAAGAGTTGTGGGGGAAACTGGAATTGTTTGTCAGTTGGCTATTTTGATTTCAGACTGCAATTAGAAGAAAACTCTTTTTAAGTGAAAACGTCTGATTTTTTTTTAAGTTAAACCTTTAAGCATTGTGACTTGCAATGGTGTCTTGTGGTAATCTAGCAGAATTTAAATATTACAATGACTTTGGAAAGAAAGGTTTTGTTTCAGGCTGAATGAACGGCATTAAACATAGTGATATTTGAAACGGCTCATTTCACTGAGACTTTCAAACACTTTCATTTCAGGTCAGCCTGAAACCACTTCAGTTTGACCAGGAAATGCATCATCAGTCATTTACATAATCACAGAGAATCACAGAATATCCCAAGTTGGAAGGGGACCATAAGGTTCATTGAGTCCATCTCTTAATTCCACCCAAAACACAGAAGGACCCGATGCTCCACATCTGCATAAGCCTTCATGTTTTAAGAGAGCCTGAACCAAGCAAACCTCCTTTCATCATCTGATTTATGGAATATGATTCATATAGTAACAGTGTTCAGGAGAGAAATGTAATATACAGATATTCTAGAATATTCATATCCTCTTTAGGCATATGTTTAAAAAAAAAAAAAGAAAAAAGATATGTTAGGAGCCCAGACAGGTAATATATTCCATGGAGAGAAGTAAACTCCTAAATAATTTCTAACTTCCCCACTGGGTACCAAGCAGCCTAAGCAAGGCACTCAGATTGGGCACCTAGAAGTAGAAGGTATGGATGCCTTCCTTGGATTCTTCAAAGGACCACATTTTGGTTGTGTTGTGTGATATTTTCAGTGTTTAACAGGCACTGGGGGCAGCTCAGCTAAAATTCAGGGGGTACCAGAGTGTTTTTTCTTCCAGCAGCATCTGGCAATGAAACCTGTGAGAGGACTGTGGTGCCTTGTTGCATGTTTCATAGCTTATTGAAGTCAGGCCTGCATGCTCCAAGAGATTTGAGACACACGTGTAACATCCAGTGAAATGAGAGTTATTCTTCCGTTTACGGAGTCAGGGAAAACAGACAGGAAGAGAGAGCTGGGAAGTGGGAAGTCCAACTGTGCTAGCAGTTATTGCCAGCTGTGAATGTGAAGGAAAGGGCAAAAACCTTGCTCCTCTATGAAAACCTGCATTTAGAGCTGTTACAGAAGGGGGAGAGACAGGAAGTGGAAGGAGTGGCTCCAGCAATTCTTAGCTGGATGTTTATAGCAAAAAAACCCACCAAAATACAACAAAAAAAGGTAATTGTAACCACAGAGTGAACTGCAGGACAATGGAGCTATTTATATTTGGTTTCAAGTCTATCTCTTGTGCTTATGAGATACCCATTACAGAAAGGAGCTGAAGACTTAAGAACAGAGTATATCTGCTTTTCTTTTCTTTACGTGGAATTTCTGCTAATGAAGATGCTACAGAAGAGTCTGCCTAAAAGTGAAATGTTAGCTCCTCAGCTGACGTAAATCACGGTAATCCCATTGAAGTCAATGCTGAAGATTTAACATCATGCTAATTGAAGTCAATGGAGCTAGGCTGATATATACCAGCTGAGGTAAATTCCCCAGTGCATTCTTTCTAGCTCTCAGGAGTGTTTGGAGCTTTAGCTCTGGTTTGAGTCACTGAGAGGCACCAGCTGTGCAATTCAAACCAGGCTCCTTATTTACAAATGACCTTTCCTAAATTTCAATTATGGTGTTGAGACTGGTGATTTCAAACCAGGTTCATCTCTACTCTCAACATGTAGAATTTTTTTTTCCCCTCCATCTTCCCATTCTTCGTGGTAGCAATCCCCTGTGTTTGCTGATTTTTGGCCTGTGTTATCTAATTAGGTCTGATATATTTAGCTGTCACCAAGTACAACAATCTGTAGCTAGGTTTCTGTTATTATTGATGGTAATATCATATGGAAGGATCCCCAGATGGTGTTAAACATAGTCTTATGAATTCCTTTTCTGGTTTGTAAGCAAATGTTCAGTCTATGAAAGACCTGCTGTCTGATTTGGTCTCTTTTTTTCATTATACAGTGATCTTTGAGCAAGACCATTGCAAATTCATAGAATCATAGAATGGCCTGCGTTGAAAAGGACCACAATGATCACCTAGTTTCAACCCCTCTGCTATGTGCAGGGTTGCCAACCATGAGACCAGGCTGCCCAGAGCCACATCCAGCCTGGCCTTGAATGTCTCCAAGGATGAGAATGAATGCTCTCATCTCATTCTCTATAGCTGATCACAATTCATATGACATAGTCTCTTGTAGGATGACAAAATCAGAGTTTAGGATGGGATTTCTGGAGGAGAAATATAGCTTGAAGGCGGTCATGATGGTCTGTCTCCATTTTCTGAGTGTTATATATTTAAAGAGTTCAATGGGTTTGGCCTTCTGATCTTTCTACCAGTGTCAGTGTCAGAGGTGTCAATGTCAGAAGCCTTTATTCTCCTGTATATTGGAGTATATGCTGTTACAAGCAGGTGAAGCAAAAACCATGTAACATGTATTCTCTTCAGTGGACCCGTGAATGTGTGTGGAGTTGTACATCTGAATTACTGAACAAAAACAAAGCCACTTCCTACCGATACAGGGGTATAAGTTTTGAGTCAAGTGAGAAACTGAATTCGTAGTCATGCTACAGAGAATCTGAAACCTTACGAACATTTGAATCAGTAGGCTTTTACTTGAAGAGCATGTGAATTGCGATGACTATATCCATCTCTGATTCTTTCCTCCCTCTTTTAAGAAGCTGACACCAAGAAAGAGACTTCAGCAAGAACTCTGACTCAGATAAGGAGATGCCCTGTGACTTCTGGGTTGGTGGACAGTCAAATCACAGATTAGACAAAAAATTCGGCCACTTTAGACTCAGTTTAGAGATCTGAGGCCATTGCTACTTTTATCTTTCAGTTTTTGTATGTTATGGAAAGAACTGGACTTCCAAAGTCCTGTGCAATGGTGTGTGCATTATGAACGGTTTCAAGGGTTATAAAGGATCAGTTCAGCTTTCGGCCTTTTTTGTGAAGTAGGTGAGACTGTTACCTTCGATTTTACAGTCACATGCAGAAAATGTTCAGTCTTTCAGGAAATAAACACTGAGGACAGCACAGCAGCTGATTAAGAGAGCCCCTGCTGCGGACTGCCTTGCACTGCTAATGAGGCCCTATGTGATCACTTATCACTGGAGGGGCTGCCCGTGTCCACAGGGAAGAGGATGAGAGAACTGGTGAGGGACATAAGACTTGTGAGAAGCAATTTGTTGAGAACAGTGGCTCTGCAAGAAACTGGTTTTAGCACGCGCACTGTTTTCCAGATGGGCAAATACTGCTGTGAGCAGCTGCAGATGACATCTTCAAAGCAAAGATGGGAGGTGGAGATGAGGGGAAGGGAGGAGAAAATTCTGCAATCTGCAAAGACAATGAGAGAAGCCAGTCATTAAAGTCATATAATGGTAGAAAGAATGGCAACAGTGCTCCTCCCTTAAAACTCAACAAACATTTTCCATCTTATTGCTTGGGGAAATTCCTTCTTGGCTGTGTTCTGACATTTCTTCTTTCCTCAGAGGAGTGTAGGCATCCTGTAGAGATTTTCTGTTCTTACTGATGTTTTTTGTTGCTACAGTAATCAGAAGTCTTGAATCTGTGCATACTGTAATCTACTGAGAAGCTCCTGTGGCCTCCCATCAGTGTGGAACTGAGCACTGGAAATGGTATTTCACAATGGAAACCTGGTTGGCATCTTCCTAACCAGCTGAGTTTTGTTAGACTGAGCATAAATTACTTGAAAGCCATTTTTTTCTATGCTCTTACCTTTGACCAAATAAAGCCCTTCCCAGGGGTTATACAGCCCTTAAAGTGTAGAGGGGGGAGAGAGCCAGTTCTGAGGCATACTTGTCAGGAATAGGGGAAGCTGATACAGTTGGAAAAAGGCTTTGTCTCACTGACACAGCTGGTGCCTGACAAAACTCCACACTATTAGAGTCAGAATGTTAAGATACAAAAAAATTCCTACGTTGGCCTATTTGAGAAGTTCTGGTCAGGGACTTCATTAAATCTGTCTTCCTTTGAAACAGTGTATATTATGGACCAAATAAAGGACTGCCTGCAATGTCTGCTCTGACTCATTTGCTGTGGCTTTGTCTTCCTGCTGAGTTGTGACAGCCTGACTTGGAGATGGGTTCTAGATGTATTATGGAGAGGCTGAAGTTTTCCTTTAGAGGCTGGAGTATGGTTTCATACTGAATTAATTCAAAGCTTCCAGCTGGAAGAAATATGTCCAAGGCTTTTCTACAACTCTTTCTCTCTCTATCTCTATTCTTATAGCCCATGAGTGCAGAAGTGTAAGCAATTTATGTCTGTGGTCTAACTGGGAGAGCTGTCTCAAATGGCTGGCTTTATTCCCTTCAGCAGAAACAAAATGAAATATATGGCTTGGAATTAAAATGTCTGTTGCTATGATGTAAAATTTTCCCATCAACTGTAAATTTGCTATGAGCTTTGTCTGATCCATTCTGTGCTAAGAATAGTAGCTAATTACTAGACACCTGAATCAGTGGACATCAAGTGCCCATTACCCACCAAACCTGAATGTTTTTCTCCCTTTCTTCTTTAGCTGATTTGAAAATAAAGGGAATGATTAGAAATCAGGTTACAGCAAGAGTGGTTATGAGAGAGGTGGCAAAACACAGCCCTCGGTGTGGAGCAGGCCTTGTCCTGCCTCCTGCAGAAAGATGGGTTTCCTTGAGTTGCTGAGCTGGCCAGATGAGCAAGGAAATGCATTATTTAACCCAGCATGGGCTTGGTTTGCAGAAAAGATGCATGGACCTCTACTGACTTGCATCACTAGGGAACCTAGAACATTTGGGTCCATTTGGGATTGCTGAATCTTCTGACCTCTTGTTCAGACCGTGGCATGACCTGGACAATGTAGAGGCTGTCTACAGCACTATCAGTGGTGGACCAGCTAGCCTGTCATCTTTAGCAGGACCAAAAAGTGGCCAGGAATATGTGGTTTCTTTTGGTAGGGCTCTCCTAGCACACAGATGAAGCACGATCATACTCTGAAAACACTCCCAAGAAGAAGAATAGATGATGAAAACACCTCCTTCCTCCATCTTGTCCAGTGGGAGATGCTGTGTTTCCTATTGATGAAACCAGCTCTGCTTCTTTTTTTTCCTGCTTACAGGATGCAGTGGAGTAGGTACAGATGAAAAACTGTTAATTCTCTCCTTTTGTACATTCAGTCCCATGCTCAGGCACAGCTCAAATCTGTGCCAAGAGACAATTCAGGTTAGGAAAGGGATATGCCATTTCTCTCTACCTCTGCTTCTTGTCACATTTTGTTAAATGCGGTCATGTAGCATGTAATGAAGACATCTGTTCGTTTTGTAGGAAACTGTGAAAAAGTGCGCGCATTTGCCTTGTGCCATCTGTTGCCATTCTGATAAACAGTTGAAAGCTCTGGCAAACATAAACAAAAACAGTGTGCTCTGGTGCTAACTGCACCATTCTCTTTCTTGGTGCTTTTTATTCGAGCCTTTCCTCATGATACATTAAATATTTGGGACTCCAGTCTGCTGTAAGGCGAGCTGATGCTTGGCAAACACTGCAGTTCTTTCTTCTGCTTCTGTCTGTGTCCCTGCCCTGAACTCTCCATCAGAGACAACGGTGGGACTGTAAGGAGAGGCTGGAGCTCTGAGCTGCTGGAATGTTATGAAATGCTGTCTGTGCCACCTGGACGGCTCCGCTTTCCCCTCCAAATTTTGTGCCTCTTGAGTGGAAACTTGGCTGAATCAAGAAAATGATTTGGGAATATACCATTGATCAGGGGGGATTTAGATGTATTATACAGGATTATTATTTTTCCAGAAATCTGTCTTGGGAGCAGAGGCTCTGTATTAGAGAATTTGTTGAAAATAAGTAGCTTATAATGGATTTCTGGAGACTCTGAAGATGAAACGCATTTATTGTAAGGAAAGATGACAAAAAAAAAAAAAAAGAAAGAAAAAAAAAGAAAAAAAGGGCAATTTTGTGAGGCTCATGCTTTCAAAGAAACATAAATAAGACTATGCTGGAGAGGAGGGTATGGTGGTCAGTTAGAAGCAGTTAGCGGAGGAAAAAAAACCCAAGTGCCTTGAAAGCCACACTTAAAACTTTGCAAGAGCATACAGCAGATCTCAAATACTACAGTATATATATTTAAAAACAAGAAGTATACTTATGCAGAAACCTTCAGCAAGTGTTACTTTGCATACACCAGTCTGAAACTACAGAAATAGTTTCTGTGAAGGGGAAAAAAGACCTCTGTTAACTCCTTATGCCACGTTCTGACTAAATATAGTGGTTTTGAGTGACATTGCATTTTTGCTAGCGTATACAGATTGGCAGTTAAGAGCGAAATTACCTTTTATAGCTTTCTGCCTGAGTTGTATATAAAGCAGGCTACACTGCAGGTTCAAAACAAAATGTACTATTCTAGCAACTATTAAAATTGATGTATTGTAAAAATACTTATTGCAAAGAAGTTTCACATAGAATATCTGTGCCTATACTGGTAGTCTTCTTGGGGGTGTTCTGACAAGGAAAGCAGTATGAATATACAGTGGTAAAGATATCAAGATGCTAGGAGAAGATCATAGGAGAAATAACAGATCGTCTTTTTGAGACAGGCCATAGCAATGTGTAAATAGAAAGTTCTCTAATGCATGCTGACAGCGAGCGGAAACACGACTCATATTGCAACTATAGCTTTTCATAACCCAAACACAGTTATTTTTAGTCTGGTTTCCTTAGGAAACCAGGCTTATGAGCACATGGGTGTACGTTTTTGTGTGTATATACATGCATCTGCCTGTTCACTGTCCTTATGACTTCTAAATCTGCTGGTCTGTTCCAGCCAGGTTTGACAAAGAGGTGATAGTTTGCATCCTGATGGGTTTCTCAAGGGTAAGTAGGGAAGGTGGGGCAGTTCGAGTCCATCCCTTGTTAGATGTGAAGGAACCCACATGGGGAGAGACAAGAAAAACACTCCAGCTCCAGGAAAGCTGTGAGGGGGAAGGTCCAGAACCTTGTTAGACACAGGAAAATCTGCCTGCAAGACATGAAATCTAAGGAAAACAGGTTTCAGCAGTTCCACTGTTTATGGAGCAACTTCTGAGGAGGTGGGACTTCTGGCAAAAGCTTCTTGTTGGCAGCTTCAGCAGGCTCAGCTCCTCTGGGGAGGAGAATGTGGAACAGGCATAACAGTGGTTTACAGCAGCTCTTGGGAGTAGAGCTGTTGTGGGACAAACGTTCTATTTCTGGGAGGATGCTGTAAGCTTGTGTGCATGAGTGACAACACATATGACCGAGAAGAGTCGTGTCATTCTCAAATACATCTATCATTTTTATCTTAACTTCATAGAGGTTTCTAAGTGGGAGAAAAAATGTTAAGCGTTCATTCTGACAAACACTGTGATAGACAAAATGCCACTGAAATAACTTTCCCTAGATAAATTTTCAGTAGAACTGCGTGTTCCTGCAAAAAGATGGATTTCTGTGAAACAACTATTTTTGAAGGAGAGAAAAAAAAAGAAAAAAAAATTGTCGAAAAGAGTTTATTGCTTGGAGTGTTACCAATTTCAGTATTAAATGATAAATCAATTTGTACAATTACAGCTCTAATGGGGATTAGATCACAGTAAAGCTTATGGGTACTCAAAACTTAATTAGTTCCCTGGAATCAGTGTGACTCTATATTGACTTGGTAAGTCTTGAATCAAGCTCTGAAGGTTTGATGAGCTGAAGAACTCAGCACTGTGGCAGCTGTATATCAGTGACATCTCCCCAGCTGGGGCTCACTGTCATGAACTCTCACCAGGTGTCAGGGAAGGGTTAGCTGCTGCTTTCACAAAGTGGCCATCAGAAGCTATGCCATTCCCTTCTTCCCCCTCACCTCCCTCCTCAGATAACAGTCTCAGTGCCTGGGGCTGAGGTATGGTTCAAAGCACCCCTACCTGTGGGACCGAGAAACCTGATTTTCTGCTTGTACCAGTTGGCTGGAGGTTCTTCTAAGGCAGGGGATACTTGGCTCGTTGTCTTGAAGCTCTTCTGTTTTGCGTGGGAATAATTATACTGACATTGTCATGGTGAGCCATTCTAAAGACTTAGGTTGGGATACTGGTTGAATTGTAAGCTCTTTTGTAGGAAGGGCTTCTTGATAATCCGAGTAGCATATCTTTATGTGAGGTTTTGGCCAAATTCCAACTTTGACCCTCTCTTCTCTCATGATTCTACTTGATGACAAGCAAGAGTAAGTTAAATTTGCCTGCTTCCAGCTGGGTCAAAGAGATCATTCTTTCTTGGTCTAACCTGATTCACGACAGGCCCTGCTGCATGTCTGCATATTTAGATGAAGGCGATAGGAACTGCAGGCTGTGTTGTTGTATTTCTGTATCTGATATGGAACAGCTTTGATAAGAGATTCAAGGAGAAGTCCAGCCTCTGGGGAAGGAGGGTTGATTTGAATCCTGTCTTCCCGCATTCCAACCAAACTCACTTATCACTGAGCAAGAAGTTAAAACTGGAAAGTCATTCCATGATCTGCTAAGGAGCTGGTGCAGATTTGCCCTTTGCTTTACTTCTCAAAAGTTTTCTTAAGGATTACATCATACAACTTTTTTAAAAGTAAACTGTGAGTCTTTTTTTGCATAGTTGTCTGATTGAATTTAAATTGCTACCATACAAAAACTAGGTGATGCTCAGTAGCATACATTTGCTCTTCACTCCTTTTTGACTTGTACCCCTGCCTGTGGAGGACTTCCTGGTTATCAGCGAGATTTCATGTCTTCCCCTGCTATATCGTAAGCTGCCATTAACCCACATCTCTGTGGATGAGAAACAGCTGCAAGCGTATTAGGCTGTACAGGTGCAAGGTTGGGAAATGTCTGGTCTGTGACTTGCAGTAGTTTGTAGATACTACAAACTACTACTGATTGATATCAATCTACTCAACATCGTAAAGGCTTGGAGAGTTCTAATAATGTCCCAAAGCAGGAGACTGATGTCTGTAAAATTAAGCCGACTTTATTAGCAGGATAGGCACCTTGGGACTTGTAATGCCACCCATGGGTTAGGTTGCAGTGCTCTGGGAGTTTTAATTCTAAACTATTTTTTTTTTTAATAAAAATGACTACTTGAGCCTTTAAACAAGAACAAGACTCTTAATCATGTTGATACTGAGAGAATCCTGACTCTGAAGAGATGACTGTCTTACTAGTCAGAAAATGAAGAAGGAATGAATACAGGGATTAATGTGAAGTAATTAGCATGTCACATTGATCAGCAGAGATGGGATTATTGAAACCTCTCCCTCATGCTTTTGTATGGGAGTCTTAAGTACAGTTTTATATCTGGACCAACTTTTAGATGTGTTGGCTACTGCTGCTTGTCTCTGGGAAGAAATAAGGGTCTCAGATCAATTTACCCTTCCTGTAACTCGTTGATAGTCCTGCAGCAAGTGCAGAATGGTGATCAGCGTTTCAGTGACCATGAAAACAGGATGATTTAATTTTCTTCTCTGCTGTTTTTTTATGTCTTACAGTGCTTGTAAGAAGATATTTATCTTCTGGTATCTGTCTTATGTATGAGAGAACTTGTTTCTAGACATTGCATCCATCCCCTTACTAAAGACCTCAAAGCACTGACCACTCATGAAAAGAAGGGATGGAAATAAGACAAGGTCGTGCAAGATCATAAAATCCCTTGTGATCTCTCAGTCCAGTTGATATTCATTTGGACAAGGACTTTGCAGGTGATTGCAGCTGACTCTTTGTCATGAATTGTCTTCAGGGTGCTCCTTTTCCATCTATGTTCTTATCTCTTTATTTTGCCCATGTAAATTTGGAGCCTAAGAATGTTTTGATACTTGATGAGGCATGTTTATTAATTGTAGAAAGATATTTCTTTGTGCAGAAATCTATCACACTCTATATGGGAAAATAAATGGGCTGTTTCCTTGCCTCTGGTTCTGGCTAAGGATGCCACATCTCAGGTTAGGAAAACAAAACTGGGCAGAAGAATTATCTGGTTTATAGGCCTTGTTTCCCCTCTCAGGGCTGGACAGAAATCCTCTGGATGTTAGCTACTAATTTAACACTTCCTTAAGAGGGCAGTGGGTATTGTAGTCAGGCTATCCCACTGAGGACCTCTTCTAGATCCCAGCTGATGTCTGGTTTGTGGTGCACTCCAGTCCTGAAACATCCACTGCCCATTATCTTTCCAGCTTTTGTTCTATGAAAACATTATTGGAACATGCAAACAGGAGCAGTGTACTCTATCTTCAGCTACTTTAAAAAACAAGCAAGGAAATACCGAGAGAAATCTTAAATGAATTTCATGAGTATGTAAAACTTTGTTCATACAATTAAGAAGCATATATTGCATGGAAATTTAATGTTGGCAATATTAAAAACACAAATGTTTGAGCAGAACTCAAACACAAACTGTGATAAGTGTAAGAGGGGATGTAAGACATAATTTCCATTACAACTTCAGTGATGTGCTAGAGAGCAGGAGAGTGGGTGGGCAACCTTAACTCAGCTGGTATAACGATCGCTTTCATACACTTGCAGTGATGAAAATTTGAGGCCCTAATAGTGAGAGGAAAGGGGTTTGGGGTTCTAATTATTTTGTGAAGCTCCATCCATAATCCTCTATCAGCATCTTTATATTAATGAGAATGGATTCTTAGGTTTAATTTCCACTTGCATCCCTGTGAACGAGTCTGATCACAGAATTGCAGAATGGCTGAAGTTGGAAGGGACCAAGATTGTTTAGTTCAGCTTCACTGCTCAAAGCAGGATCAGACCAGGACTGCATTTAGTTTTGGCTCCACGCAGCTTCTTTAGGCAATTTGTTCCAGTGTTTGCCCACTCTCACAGTAAAAAAGTTTACTTAAGTTTATAGGAAATTTCCTGCATTACAGTTTGTTTTCACTGGCTTTTATTCTTTCACTGAGCACTATTGGTAGTAGTCTAGCTCCACCTTTTTTTCTTCACAACAGATAGTTAAATACTTTGGTAAAGAGGAAGTATCACCTTCCTTGTGCTGCTGGCAATACTCCTCCTAATGCTGCACATGATGCTTCTGGCCTTCCTGTACAACCGACTTGTTTTTCACCAAGGTCCCTTTCTACAAGACAGCTTTTCAACTGCTACATCCTCACCCTGCGTTGGTAAATGGGCTTTATCCTGGCCAAGTATAGGCCTTTGTGCTTCCCTTTGTGGATCTTTGTGAGATAGATCCCTATTAGCCCTTTTCTCCAGCCTATTGAGCTGCTTCCTAATGGCAACACCATCTGGTGCATCAACCACTCTTTCCAGTTTTGTATCACCTGTAAACCTCAGTGTTCAAGTCATTACTGAAAATTACAGATTAGAATCAGTATTGGCCCTTGATATACACCACTATTGGTCCTTGTATGGCTTTTGTGCCACTGATCACAGTCCTTTGAGAACAACTCAGGCAGGCAGTTTTCTGTCTGCCTCAGAGTCCATTAACCTAGGCTGAACTTCATCAGCTTGTCTATGAAGATGTTCTGAGAGTGCTAAAAAACAAGAAACCAAACCAAACCAAACAAAAATAACAAATAAAAACCCACTGTCTACCCTTATTTATCAAGTCAGCCATCTTTTTGCAAAGGGCTACCAGATTGGTCAGATTTGCCTTCTTAAATCCACCCTGATTACTCACAGTCAGTTTCTTGTCCTTACATGCTGTCCAGAAGGATTTGCTCCAGCAGCTTCCTAGAGAACAAGGCTAGGCTGATGCACCTGTAGTTCTCTAGATTACTTTCCTTGTCCTTCTTGAAGATGAGAGCAACGCTTGCTTTCATCCAGTCCACAGGAAACTTCCATCTCCCTGTAATTATCAAGAATGGCCTCAGAGGGACATCAGCCACCATCCCCAGCATTCCCTGAATACGTCCTCTTCAACAGAGGTTAAATCTTATTTGCTCCAGACTGTCCTGCTAGGCTCAGGGATGAGTTCCCACTTACATGAGCTACTGGTAGGAAGTAGAACAGGGGTTAGTTCTGCATCTTAAAATAAGGTGTTTAACTGCAGGAAAATAGGTCATGATCTTTTGATCATTTTCTTGGTAAATGAGAACTCTTTTATGTGTACAGAAGTCACAAGTGAGCAGAGAATTGAGACAGAAGAAGACATAAGTGACAGAAGACCAAAATGTCTGTTAGCCTAGTTATGTCTTACATGCAGCAGAGCAGCTATTAACACAAAAGAGAAACAGGACCCCCTGTGGTTTGTCTTTTACATTTTGTTATTCATTCCAGTAAACAACATGGGGAAGTTTTATCAGGTAACTCCATTTCTGAGGCAAAAAATCACAGCAAGCAGATTGATCATGAGTTAGCTACTAGGGAGAGAAAGGGAGGAAAAACAAAACCCTTCAGCTATAATGTTTCCTTAAAATTAACACGTCGCATTGAAGGTGTAAATGACATGAGGTCTGAGGGCTGTTGAATTTCCAAATGTTTTCCTGCAATATCGTGGGCTGGCAATTAATCAATTTTCTGTGCCTTTCAGAGTTTTCCTCTGAACAGTGTTCTTCCTCTGAAGCTCATTAGCCATCAAAACCTGTCATGTCTACACATGTTTTTCTTGCACCTCATTAAGAGATTATTGATTGTTGGCTACTACCCCTTTCAGAACTTGCTTCAGAAAATTAATTTCAACCATGAGTGCAATTTAACTGAATGATTTTGCCCATGCTCGATAATGACTTGTTTTGTTAAAATCATTTAGAAGTTTTCACCATATTTATTTTATTTTGTCCCCCGCAAAACATGAATCACCTTTAGATGAAGCAGGAAAAAAAAAAAAAGGAAAAAACCCACCTTACTAAAATGATATTATCCTAAGATAGATTGAATCTTGAGGCAGTTTTAAAAAAGCAACAAAACTTCATGATTACTATTGATTGATTTGTAACAAGTGTTATTTCATGACCACGAGATTTCTCTTGATATATGATATTTGTCAATATAATTTCCCACTGAGGGAAGAATGTAGGCCAAGCAATTAACATCTTTTTCAGGATTGTTTTGATAATTATAGTCAATTTTTAACTGGTCACATTATTAATTATTCAGGTCTCACAGATTTCCTTCAATAGGGAGCATTCACAGAGTTGCGCAATGGTTGAGGTTGGAAGGGACTTTTAGAGTTGATCTAGCCCAGCCTCTTTGTAGGGTCCCTACTGCATGTTACCTGGGATGGTGTCCAGGTGGCTTTTGAATATCCCCAGGGAAGGAGACTGCACATTCTCTCTGGGCAGCCCATTCCAGGGCTCTGTCACTCTCACAGTCAAGATTTTTTACATACTGGCAAGTTCTTTCTGTAGTCAAAGAACTTTAGCCATCAGCCATTGAAATCAGTCAGTTTGTTTTCTCAAGAAGAAGGAAAAAACATTTTAGCAGTTTCTTGATGTTTTGTCCACTCTGGTTAGTGTGCCAAGTAAATAGCAGGCTTATCTTCAAAAGTGTCTGTGGCATACAGTGCTGCAATACATATTCTACAGGGAAACAACTGAAGTAGAGAGAGATAAAAAGCAAATTTGTCCAAAGTTTCTAATTACATTTGGAGGTTGGTAATTACTTAATGAGAGTCTCAGAACTGCCCTAACAACTGAGGCATCAAGATTCTGTTGTTTCTACACTGCAACCACGTAGGACCGGAGTATCAAACTCGTTTGTGTACTTCTGAAATTCAGTGAGGCAATTACAGCACCTCAGTATCTTGGAAGATGGAGCATTAAGTATGTTCTGACTAAATGGGCCCTTATAATTTTCAAAGCCTCAGATGGGGAAGTTTCCCTCTCCATAATGTTGGCTGTGCTCATGTGGTTTCCTCCTACCCGCCTGTCACAATATATCCCTCCACAAGATATCCCTCCACTTGCAGACTGAGATTCAGACTCAATTTATTTTAAACAAGATAGGCTAACCTGTGATGTGTGACCTCACACAGTATACTGAAAAAAGGCATTTTAATTTTCAAGTAAACAATATGAATCTGCTCAACCACTGATAATAAGAAAAGAAAACCCACAGATGCATTTGCTGTGGTAATTATTCTGCATATTACAGAAGGGGAGTCATTTAAATGACTTTCTGTTAAAAAACATATTATCTATATAGTTTTGAAGCTACTCAAAATTGAAAGAAACTAAAAAAAAAAAAAAGCAGGCAAATATTTTGTTTTGTGGGATGGACGGGCCATTTATATTTTATATTCTGATTGCTTGTGTAGTGAGTTTCTCTGAGTAATTCCTGCAGTCAGCCTCCTGCCTTGTGGCTGGATGCTCAGGGATTCACAGCCTGTTGCTGAAGCTGGGTACGTTTGCCTGAGGATACCAAATCATCTGTCCTGGTCCCAGGATGGTCTTTGACTTGACAGAACACTCTTCAAGCAGGAGCAGTAGCCACCAGCTGCTCCCTCCTGTTAGTTCTGTTCTGGTTATACTGGCTTCTGTTCAGCTCATACCAGTGCATTTAATCAAATTACCACCTGTCACATCTCTTTTCTGAGCTATACAACTCAGCATGAAACAGCCATGTTCAATCCCAGTTTTGCTGCAGTCAGTGACAAAGCTACCATCAGCTTTAGGGAGATGAGAGTTTACCCCAGCATCCAATGAGATACCATACAATTATGGAGATACCTATATACAACCCTTTGTTTTTCTGATGTTAGAAACTGAGAACTGCTAGACAGACAGTATGCTCTGCTATGTGGAATGTCAGTCTGATCTCTCTGGCTGTTGGCTGTTTAGCATGCTCCAGTGAGAAGCTCAGAGGCCTTGGTGGATGACCACGACTGAATGTGGAATGCTACTGCATTGAGTGAAACAAATGGATGAGGACTGCGAGCGTAATACCCCTTTCTTGTTCAAGTGCCAGACTTGAAAAAGCCTTCAGGGTGCATACATCTTCCTACAGTTGGTGGGATTCTGGTACCTTAACTGCCTTCATGGGTCAAGGCTGCTAGGGATCTTTCTGCAGGAGTAAAGGAATAATCTGTGGGCAGATTGGATGTGAAGGACCTACTGTTAAGACCACAAATAAGTGTAGACCAGTGTGTTCTGTACTGAGAAAGAAATTTATGGAGATATGTTCACTGCTCCCAGGCTGTTAGAGGCATTACTTTCTTTACCCTTCATCAAGGAACTGAATCTCAGCTTAAAGCAGTTGGATTTATTCTGTTCTGCTGTTCCCACTGGCGGGTTGCTTCAGACCCTAATTGCTGTAGTGGTTAGAAACCCTCTTTTAATTTCCAACCTAAATGTATTCATGGCCAATTTATATTCTGCTCTTGCGCCAGTGTTGGCCATTAACTTAAATAGTTCTTTTGTCTTGTGGTGTTTATCCTCAGGATAGATTTGTAGAGAGCAGTCTTCCCTCTTTCACCAGCTATTTTACTAGTCTAAACAAGCTGAATCTCTTTGGTCTTCTTGTGTTAAACTGTCTCTTTATGATAACTGATCTTCATCTCTTACCCAGTTGGAAGTCAGCTGTGCTAACACAGATGCAAAACTGCTTTCCATCTCTAGTGGCTATGTCTTCCTGACTTTCAGTGCATCTGCTCTATGGAGCCAGAGGCCCAGCATTACCATTCTCCACATGTACACCATGGATCATGTATCCCTGCTCTTCCCAGTTCTGTATGCAGAAGTTAGCAGAATAATTTAGTCTCATTATTAGAAAGATTTGTGAAGGACATCAGCTATACGTCCTGCTGTAGCAAAAACTTCTGCATTTCATTTGGGTTGGACTATGGATAATGCAGAGATTTTGCTTTAGGCTGGCTTCTCTCATGTGGTGTTCTTGATCTCTCCCTCCTGTCTCCTCTTCTGTTTTTTCTGGCAGAGGAATGCCCTTATGAGGGTAATTGATGGGATGGTGTGCAAGAGCAAGCCCTGCTTTCTTCTTGTCTTTCCTTCCTGCCTGCCAGCACAGTTGTATTCAGCTGGAGGATCATACTGAATATTTCCAGCTGCTCTGACATCTCATAGCTTGTCAGAAGTCTGAATTTCTCCTTCACTGGCACAGACTTAAATGCCTTTTGCTAGACCTTGGTCTTCATCACACAAAATATCAGTGATACGTTCAGTTTTCATGATGAGGAGCGATCCTACTGGGAGAACATCAGTGAACTTCTGAGTTAAAACTGGTAAGCTTTGAGGGTTTTGTTCAGTGGTATTGGCAAGACTCTGGAACAGTTCCCTGCAGGTCTAATTATTTTTACTAGAAAAAGTCCCATTGCAATGAATGGGAAATTTGGACTATGCCATGATTTCAATTGACTTTGTATTGTATGACTGTCATGTTGGAATAATTCATAATGTACCATGAGACAGGGCTGCACTGTGAGAGGAACGTGCTTGCTGAAGTGTCTTATATAAGGAAGACTATGCTCTAGCAATAGTTCAGTATCACATTCTGACTGTGGTTATTGTTTTAATTTGCAGTGTCTTGGCACTGCAAGCAGTCACATTTGCTAGTGTTCGAAAAGAACAAGGGGAATAAAATATGCAAGAGCATTAGAGTATGATTCAGCATTTGACATAAAACCACAAAATTAAGGCAATCCAGACACATGCCTACTTTTCAGCATTTTGTTTGCATCAACATGCCCCTCAGTTTCAGCTCTGTGATAGCTGGCACTTAGAAGTGGTTGTGATGTTTAAGAGTAATTTAATTGATTTAGAGATGTATGTGATGGTGGTACTGTGCTTCAGGCTTTTTCCCTCTTATTTCAAAATGCTTCCTTACATTGGAATCATAGGTGGGATTAGCCTAAGTCACTGAGCTTGACCTACAGAAAGCTCATGTCTCCGTGGGGGTCACGGTTTATATCGTAGGTACTTGGAGAGACATTATTTCTGGCTCTGGCAGAGGGTTTCTGGGTTAGCCTTGAGCAAGTTATTGTCGCTCCCTGTGCCCCCCTTTCACTTCAACCTTCTGTGTTCAGGTGCTTTGAGACCCTGTTAGGTGTATGCAGAAGTTGGACATCCCCCAAATATCATCTACCACTTGGTAACCCATGCAAGAGTGGATGTGTTTGTGTCACAAATACCACTGCATTTATGAGTATTCCTGGGCCTGACCTTTGGAAAGGTCTTCCTCCTAAATCTCTGCATTCTTAAAGAAATTCTTTGTGAAGTTACTCAGGTCAAATTTCCTTTATCTCAAAAACTTCTGGGAGAAGATCTTTAAGCAGCTCTCCAATATAGTCCTGGTGGAGGCTGCACAAGATAAAGACTGTAGTTCAAAAGACCTGGGGCCAGAAACACTTTGTATTCTTAATTAGTATTCTTGGAGGTGATCTGCTTCCTTTTGTGTGTGGCAGGAGCATTGTGTTCTCCTGTTACTCATGCTATACCTGGGTTGCGGGTCAAGGAAGGCATTTTATCTAAAGAGCTGTGCTTCATCCACTGTTAATAAAGGCAGGAAGGAGTATGGAACTGAGAACGAAGCGTAAGAGACCAAGTTGAAACTCTGAGTCAAAGATGATCATTTCTCTGGCTTCAACTCCCAGTTATAAAGCTGAGCAGAATGATGCTCCTTTACTTGCAGCTTGAGCCTGTCCTGTTTGGCTTAGGGCTCCCATGATTCCTGAGAAGTGACTGGCACAATGGGGCCTCAACTTTTGCAGAGGCATGGTGACAACAGAAGTGTTTAATAACGTCTGTTGAGAGATGGTTTGTAAAGTGAGAATCCCCAGCACAGTTCTTAGACTAAATGTTGAGCCATGCATTAAAGATGGAACACTCTGTTATCATTTAGATAGAATACAAAGATATAAAGCTTATGGTCCAAACACTGCACATCCTAATTCCGTTGATTGGAGACAGCTTTGCAAACAGAATAATAAAACACGAAACCCCAAAGGTTTTATCAGGGGAGTACTTTAGAGGAGTAAGGAGATGTTGTCTGCTTTTGTTTCCGAGGGCACCCTCCAGTCACTGTTATAAAGCAGGGCTTATTAGCTCAATAATTAATTCATTGACTTACAAATAAAGGGTGTAACACACCAGGGTGCGCTTTTAAAATGAGAAAATTCTACATTATAGCTTCCAGATTATTAATGAATTAAATCTATAGAGTCAAGATAGCTTCAGTTTAGTGGGTCAGTAAATAACTTCAACGAGTGAAGGATGTGGGCAAGAGAAAGGAAAAAGCCCTGAAAGAAAACTTCCTACTGCTTGATCCTCTGCAGATGAGTTGCACTTGCAAAAGCTAGAGGAAAACAGTCTGCTCATGGCAGGAGCATCTAACAGGGCTGCTGACAGCCAGGATCGTGAGAAAATAGCAACAGGTTGTTTTAATCAATAAAGAAGGAGGGGTGATTGATTCTGAGGGTAGCAAGGGGTTACTCAGCCAATGATTAGCCACCTTATCAAAGTTATCTGATAAAACCCTGGATTATGCTTGACTCATAGTCCTGGCTCTTAGAGGAGAGTTGAGATCTGGATTTTCCTCTTCCCCCAGTGCTCATTGCTGTTGAAATGCTGTTGCAGTTGGTGCTCTTTGTTCTTCGCAGGGAAACAAATTCTTCTCTGCTGTAGCATCGGTGCAGAGACTGTGAGAAGAGACACCATCTCAGTGTGGGATGGGGACAGAACCAGAGATGGTCAGGACAACTATTTGCTAGGTTTATTTTATACTCAGCTTCTCCATGTCAGAAGTGAATGGAGAGACTACAAGGTAAATGCAGGAACATTATCAAATGGTTTTAAACTTTGCTATCCTCTCCATCTTCATCTGTCTGTAGAGCTCCCAATCCTTCAGGAATGTGTATTGTTAAAGGTGCTGGCACCCCTTCTTCAGGGCAAAAACACGGTGTGGTGCAGTGAATGCTGAGGTGCTCAGTGAAATAAAGCAGGTGGGAATACTCCAGCCATCGTTTAAGTAGTTCTGGAGCTCTGCCCTTTTTCCTGTGCCTGACTTGAACTTTTTCTTTAATGCCTTAGCCAACTAGCTCCAAGTACAAATAATTTGTGGGATATACTTTCTTTTGAATTTCTGGCCACAGCCATTTGTAGCTTATTAGTGTGTCTAAGCATGAGATTGTCTTTAGAAGTATTGCATGTGTCTTAAGGTAATGAGCCTATTCCATTGATGCTCTGAATGAGATTACTCTGTGCTGTACCAGGATTACAATTTGTTTGTGCTACAGCATTGTGCAGACACCACAGAAAAGACCAAGACCCTTTCACACTTTGATAAGCCCACATAATGAGAAAGTTCCTTCTCTGTTTAGGGCTGGCTGAACATTTTTGAGCTGTATCTTTTCAGCAGTAAGTATTTTTGCCAAAATGAATACGTATGTGGAAAAATCTACTGAAGCGACAGAAAGATGCTTCGCATTTGCAAGAAATAAAACGTATTTAATCTTGTTTTACAGCTGGTGACCTCAAATATGATAGGGCTAAATGAACCATTCAGTATCTTTTAGTGAGCCTGTGGCAGAGCTAGAATCTCAGTTTTGCTGCTTTAAGCCCTATTTCAGAGATTTGGGCACAGAATCGTCTTGTTCCTTCTTTATGCCTTTTAAACTTGGAGCTGTGGTTTTTGTGGACCCTGTGACAAAGGAATGGGCAGGAGAGGAGGTGAGCGGTCACAAAAATGGCAGGTGTATTCCTGTCTTTCCTGTTATAGATGAAGA
Organism: Perdix hodgsoniae; assembly: GCA_035772895.1. Classification (NCBI taxonomy): domain Eukaryota; kingdom Metazoa; phylum Chordata; class Aves; order Galliformes; family Phasianidae; genus Perdix; species Perdix hodgsoniae. The sequence continues at coordinate 49,879,016 of JAPSGF010000001.1, read as the reverse complement.
TCGCTCAAACTTTGTGCCTTGATTTCTTTAAGGTAGTGTTGCCATTTCAGTTCTTGTATGATTCTGAAAGTGCAACCTGCTGGTTTTTTTGACTTGCTGGACACTCGGGGCCAAACCAGTGCTTGTTACTTGTCACCACTGAGAGCAGTGGATGGTTTGCATGCTAATGCATTACACTTGGGGTTTCAAGGCAGTACTATCTGTAAATGCCTACAGGAGACATGGACAGGTCCTGACCTAGCACAGTCCTTACACACTGCTCCTGCTGCCTTCATTAGCGACGTTGAGCGACTCGTTAGTTACTTTCTATTTGGCACGCACTAAAGTATCTAGATGAATTGGAAGGTAAGAACACTGGCTGACGTGCCAATTCTTTGCTGCATGAAGGTTGCTCAAGAAATCATGGGCAACTGCATGAAAATACTGGGAAGATCTGTTTTGAATTCTAATTTTCCTGTTTATGCTCAGACGAGTCAAACTATTCTCAAGGTATTTCAGCATGTAGCATAAAAACTGATAATTAAATAGATAAATCGAGCACGTATGTACTGAAATATTTCCTCCTGCTCTATGCAAAGAGTATTTATGCAAGGTATCATAGAGCAAAAGGTGTTGCAGAAGTCTTCAGTGCTGCATATCACAATTGAAATGCTGAAAGTTTACAGGGAAGTTGATGAAAATAATCTTGTATGTGTTTTTCTTTTTTATGATAAGAGTGGTGAGGCACTGGCACAGGTTGCCCAGAGAGGTGGTGGATGACCCATCCCTGGAGAAATTCAAGGTCAGGCTGGATCGGAGCTCTGAGCACCTGATGGAGCTGTGGGTGGCTCTGTTCACTGCCAGGGCGCTGGACCAGATATCTTTAAGAGTCTCTTTCAGGTCAAACAATTCTGTGATTCTGTTGGTGATTCTGGTCACAGATGCATCTTTACATAGTGCTTACATAAGTGTGTCTTAGCATAATATAAGGAAGAGCACCTTTATATCAGGTAGCTCCTTAATTATTAGGTATCCTTCTTTTGGTTTAAAAAAAAAACCAAAACATCAAACTTATATCCAGAAGTAACTGATGTCAATCAAAGGAGGAGGAGGAGGATTCGGACTAAACTGTCTCAGTGTGAGTGTAATCCCCAACTGTCTTCCTTGATTCAGCCTGAAACACAGGCTGTCAGTTCTGTTATACTGTATTAAAACATTTTCTTGGAGATCAGACAAGAAGCCGAGCAGGGACTAAGCAGTCCTTGTGGATGGAGCATAAGCCTGTTACTATGAGTTCTATTTTGCATTTGAAAGAGATGACACTGCAGCCAGGTCTGGCTGTATTTCCCTGAGTCTTTCCTTATAGCACTAATTACTGTCCCTGGAGCCCATGTCCAACATGCCCAGAAGGATCAGACCAATATCTTATGTTCAATTAAGGTGTTTTTTTCTTTTTTAAATATAAACTAAGGCATTTGACCTGCTGGTTTGTGGGTCCTGTTGCTAGGAGTAAATCTGACCTTCGGTAATTAGTGCTGGACAGCTGCTTTTGGCCCCAGCTCTGGGATGAAAGGTTAAAGCGCTGCAGTGCTGTTCCAAATCCATTAACCAAACAGAGTCTTAAGGAGCCTTTGGACTCCATGACCTTACCCAATCTCTAGTAAACAAATTCTTTAAGCTACTCAGTGCAATGGAATAACTTTGAGGCCTTTATGTCTACTACTCTAGTGTTTTTAATCCAGTGATGTACGAGGAGTGATGTTCTCCTGCTCTTAACATAAGGCTGACAACGCTCTGAGCTGTGTTTCCTGCTTCTTGCTAGGAGAATCCTGCTCTCCCACAACGCTATTTTTCAGACTGCAGCGATGTGCAGTTCTGCTATTAGGCACCTCTCGAGCTGACAAACACACTCAGCCCTTTGAAGCCCAAAAGTACGTGACCAGCCCTGTGCAGGAGGTGAGATTTTTGCACGCACAGCTGCAGCAATGTGAAAAGGCTCTGTGAGCAGCCTGCGCCATCTTCCTGTCAATGCAAAAGCAAAAGGGATGGGAGCGAAGTGTAAACACGGAGAGATGTGAAGCCCAAGAGAATGGATGACTGAGTCACATCTCTGTGATAGATGCAGACATAATGAAAAATCTCAGGTTTCTTGGGGACACACAGAAGATCCCAGTGGTCCCAGCATTACGAGAGGCCCATCAAGCAGCATTAGCAGCCTAATTAAGTGCGCAGCTTAAACTTAATTTTCCTGGTAGCATTAAGACGGATTAAACGTGATTCATTTTTGTGATGTCCTTGGTTCTTATTTGGTGTTTTTCATTCGCCTTCCCACCTTGTCATTTTGTCTCTATCAGTGATATTACTGTTTTTAGTCTAAAAAATGCACCTGGGTAGTATTTAAAAATAGGATTTTCTGAGCAAATCTTTGAAATATGCAGCACCTGGGTGTCTGTCTCTCAAGAAAGCACTCCTTCTTTTAATGAATAGGTTAATTATGTAAAGCATGAACACGGCAGGTAAATGGTGGAAGGTTTGCTAATCTCTAAATGAGGAGGAGGATCTGTTTTATGAGAACATTCTGTATCGTTCTGCTTTTTCTGTCGTGCAAGCCAGGTGAGGCTGTGCACCAGCACCAATATGAAACCATAGGTATTCAAGTATGCTAATTCCCATTTCTGCTTTGTTTTCTTATCTATGTGTCCATTTCTAGTGCAGTCATACAGTACAGTCTTACACAGAAGGAGAGTGACAAGGCAGTACCCTAGGTATGAGTGCTTCTCTTTGTGGCTCTCTACAGAAATCTGGAAATAAGAGAAAGATTCAGATTCCTGAGGGTAAGAGGTTAATCCTTCCTGTTTTTTTTTTCTTTCTTCCTTTCTTTTTTTTTTTTTTCTTCCCCTGGGAAGATATCTTTTGCTTTTTATAATTATTTAAGTAGTTTCAAAGTGCTAAATCTTGCTCTGGAGGTAAACCCCAATTCTGTGGTGCCCAGAGGTTGATTGTGCACGTGGTAGGATTTTGATTGGCATACAAATTAGTAGGCTCTATGGGAGCTGTTCTTTAGGGCTGAATGATTTGGTGCTCTCTTCAGCCTGTGAGGAGTTAAAACTCATGGAAATGACACTAAAACTTGCATGTTTGGTGGCAGAAATAGTGGCTATTGAAAATTGACTTTCAGGGATCTGCATGCTGATGTGATTTTTAATTAGGCGATCACACTCTGCCTTTCTGTCTGAGTCTCTAGGTAGATTAACAACCATAGAGTATTTGAGAGAGAAGAAACTACAGGGTGACTTGAAATAAACCGCAACCCTCTTTTTCATTTTGTGAAAAGAATGCTCTGAAAGGGAGTCAGGTCCTCCAACCTAAACAAACAGGCTACATCTTAATTCCTTTGATGTGTCCTTGAAATCCACAATTAGCCCTTACTGTACTGGGAATCTCCAAATACGTCATTCTCAGACAGATTGAATATAACCAGAAAAACCTTCTGAAGCAGGATGCCATCATAGCATTTTTTTCATTGGTTGTGTTTTTTTTCTTTTTATGCCTGCTGTTAAATTATTTTTTCCAAGTGGATGCTTATTTTATTTTCAATATCCCACTGGGCTTACAGAGCCCGGAAGGTTGCTCTCTTGCTTCTGCTGCTTCTTTATTGCTGTAATCTTACTGTAATGCAGAGGGATTTGGTCAAGAGAGGCATCAGAATTTCTGTGATGAATGCTTTTCCCCAGTGTATTGAATTATGATTTCTTAGAGCTCTCAGTAGTGCTTTTTGATTTCTAATTGTAGCATAAAGGACGGTTTCTGCTTGAAGAAGTACGCGTCCTGTAAGCTGAGCCAGGGAAAGGGAACAACCTGAATGATTTCTCTTTGTAAACCAGCAAAATTCATAAAGGCCATCAGAATATGTCAGGGGCATGTTAAGAGGTGCTTCAACACAGAGAAGGCGCAATCTCATGGCTGAGGTCACTCAAGAAGGAGGGAGTAATTAGAGATGGTTATTTAAGGCCTTCTCCTTCAGGTCTGGTTACAGCAGACTCTTTGGCCACCCTATTCCTGCATTCATTTGATATTTTACTCCGTAACTCGAGGACCAGGAACAAGCTTAATGCTTACAAAGCAGTGATGACCGATGCTGGGGTGGGTCTGGGCCCATACCGGTCACCTGGAGCCTATGGACTGCTTTTACCTTCAAAACAATTATTCCTGCAATGACAGTGTGAAAAATGAAAGCTGCCCCAGTCCCCCTGTTTCTTAATGTTCACAGATGCTATTCACAATCCTGAAAGTAAGGTAATATATCTGATTTCAAAGAGACAGACAACTTAATTGGTGTATAAATTTAGAGCTAATAACACATACTTTTTTTTTTTTTTTGGTAATATATTCTGTATACTTTGAATGTTAGCTGGGTAATTTGTTTTTGCTTGCTACCTTAGGAAGCTGTGGGATGGTGCTATTTATCTTATTTCTTGTGGGAGATTTTTGTGAAGTGTATGCTGTGTTGCTGGGAGAGTACATAACAAAACAACCATTGCAATTTTTACTAATCTGAAGCCATTTTCTGTAAGATGCACAGAATGAGCCTTGAGCAGAAAAAGTGCATTTAGTTTGGGGCTGGTGCGTGAATTTTCCAAACAGAATGCCTAATCAGAGAGTGAAGTTTATGTAATAACAATGTGGTTGGAAGTGTCTCCTTTATTTACTGGTATAAGTCATGTGGAAGACAGAATGTTGAGAAGCAAATTGTCTGCCAGTGACATTCCCTCTCAGCAGTGCCAGAGTATTAAGTTATGTACCGAGTGGTCTCTGTTCTAAGGGCTCTTGAGGGTTGGATATTTGGAAAAACTTCTCTGGAGGAGTGGTGGTGCAGTGGCACAGCTGCATAGGGAGGTGGTGGAGTCACTGTCCCTGGAGGTGGTCAAGGACTGCGGAGATGTGGCACTGAGAGATGTGGGCAGTACTGGTGGTAGGTGGACGGTCAGAGTAGGTCATCTTGTTGGTCCAACCATCCTTAACAATTCTATGACTTACTAGGTGAAAAGCCTCTTGAGTGGCCCTTCAGATGGAGAAGATAGTGCTCCCTCCCACAATCCTATCTCTGCTCCCTCCCTGTGGAGGCTGCTGGGAGGTTGTGGTCTGCACCACTGTCCTTTCCTCTAAAATGAAGGGACCACTGTGAAACGCTTCCTTCCCTCTCCAAGTGCCAAGCATGTTTCTTTGGTTTTGCCTCCTCAAGGATACACATGCACTTGCATATGTAAATGTAAAGCAAAATGCCTATCACTGAAAGACTCCTTGCTCTGCCTGCTGAGAGAACAGATTCTGAGCATGACAGCTGTGAGCCATGTCATTTGAAGTACTGCTGGAACACGCTTGTTTCCTTCAACATGAAGCAAGGTATAAAAGATGTTGGTTTTTTTTTAATTTATTTAAAAAAAGGAACAAAAACTTCATGCTCTCCCAGAGAGATGACTTTCCCTGCTATGCTATTTGCTAAGTTAAGAAGTAGCCAGATTCTGTCTCCCCCAGTGCCTCCAGTTCAGCACAGGACCGCAGATGCCTGATGGAAGATAGGATTGTGTCTGACCCAGCTCTGCTTTGCTGCTTCTAAATAGTTGTGGGTTCCCCCCCTCCCCAGCAGAAACAGAAACAAAATAAGGGAAGCAATAGAATAGTCTAATTCTGCTTTTGCTGAGCTGTGATTCTGTGAAGAAAATTCATGGTCTGTAAAACATGGCCAAAAAATATGCAAGCAAGGCAATCATTTCTCCCTTTTTTTCTTTTTAATGCAAAACATCACTGTGGCACATAGTTGAGTTCCCTCTTACACTGCATGGTCACTCAGGGGTGATGACCATCACAGTAAGGTGGATCCGTGAGCCTAACTTCAACACTCCTCAAGAACAATCTGTTCTCTTGAAGGTCTGATGCCAATTGATTCTGAGGTTTGCACTGAAGCACAGCGCCTTGTACCAGCAGTAATTGACCTTGTCCAGCACCAGCACTTCTCTACTTAGAGTAACAGAGTTCCTCAAAGCTCTTTAGAAAGAAGGGAGAGATTTTTCTGATTGTAGAATAGCTCAGATTGGAGAGGACCTTAAAGATCACTGAGCTCCAACCCTCTGCTTTTGGGCAGGGCTGCCATCTGCTAGGTCAAGCTGCTCAGGGGCACATCCAGCCTGGCCTTGAATGCCTCCAGGGTTGTGGCATCCACAACTTCTCTGAGCAACATGTTGGCAGCCTCCGTCCTGCTTTGTAACACCCATCTGATGTATGTCGCATCTTGGTGCCCCAACTGTGACAGGGGATCAGCTTTAAGGGAAGCCTGTCTTTGGTTTGCATGACTACTTTGTGTAGAATGTATGCATCATGACTTGGGACTTCTGTTACCCAAGTTTCTCTCTGGATAGCATTTATCCATGGTTGACTTTCTACTAAATGCTGAGAATGTGACCAGCTTTAGAAACTAGAGGTCAATGCAGTGTGAAATGAGGGCTGTGAGAAAACTGTCTGTAGAGCTTTGGGCATCCAAGCAATTCCTGTACCGAGAGCTCAGAAAAAGCTTAAAGTAGTTTTAGAGACTGTAACATTTCACACTTGTAATGGTACAGTCTTAAGAAAATATACAGCATGGATAGAGCACTGTCCTCTGCTCAACCTGTCTGACACTTTGACAGAGCTGGAGCACCCCCTTGTTTGTGAGAATCTGCAGGATTTACTCCAGGTTTGATAGCAGGGGCTGGATGCAGCTAAACATCTAGTCACTGTTCACATACAAAGTGTGTGCAATTTAGGTTGTTGAACAAAGAAAAAGTTGTGGTATTGTTATGATTACATTTTACTTCATTTAGCGGATTCCTGGCATCTTCCTCTGTGCAACACGGCCTATCTGTGTCAGCACATTAAACTATTACTGTTGTTTATTATTTATTATGCGCTAAATGCTGACAATGTGACACACAAAGGATATAGGCTGAAAGAGAAGCATTTATGCAGATGTGATTTATGCTTCTTGCAAGCTGTCTTTGTAAGAATTTTGAGCTTTCATATTTACACATTTCAGGTTGGGGGGTTTTACAGGCTATTCAACTAATTCAGTCCCATCTTTCAAACATCTGTCGCCTCTGAAAAGTTCTGAGTGTAAAGAGGAAACTGTTATTTATAAGAAGAAGCTGTCAAAGATCAGCTCTGCTCAACAATCTAAAGCATTGCTTACGTACTTCAGCACTAAACTATGCTCATTTGGATAGCATGAATGGCTAATTTTAGCTTAGAATTGGAAGCAATTATGGGTTCAGGAAAAAAAGTAGGGCTGTATGTCATTAGTAATTGATTTCTTTTGTGGAAGAGCTTGGAATGAGCAGTTAAGAAAAACATTGTTAAGTGATGCAACCTGTCGCATGCAATATGCAGATGCTTCCCAGATTTCTGTGTATGTGCCTCAGGTGGATGGACACTTCTGGTGTTGTTCCTCCTCCTTTTTCTGATTCCTTAAAAACCTCTGTTGTTTTCCCTTATGTCTTTCAACTTCTGTAAAGCTTACAAGTCAAAGATAGATCACATTGGCAGCATTGTGCTATTCCTGCACGATGTGGACGATGGTATGTCATGGCGTAGGAAGCTGTGAGTCACTTGGTAAGACACTGTTGCCAGCTTTAAACATTTCAGTGTCTTACAAATGAATAAATGTCCTACCTGTGCATCTCATGGTGAGCTATGGTAGACCAACCCAACAAAACAAAGATGTCCTGTGTAGTGATAAAAAATACTTGGAAGCGCATATATAACATCAGACCACTGTTTTCTTCTTCTCTTTCTACTTCTTGGAAGAATTTGTGATCCCTCAAGAGACCATTTCTTGATCATCTAGAGAACAGCTACTGGGTTGTTTGGGGATCCTGACCTCTCACAAGCATAGAATGGCTGGGGATGGAAGGGACCCTAGAGACCTTCCAGCTCAAACCCTCAAATGTGTCAGGTTAAAAAGAATTACCTTGCATTCATTTTTCACCGACACTCACATACACCAGGAGTTACCAGAAATAGCAGACCAGTTGCTGGGACTGAGATGTCATCCTTTCTACTGCCAGTACTGTATAACTGTCCTTAGGGTATTTAGGGTCCAGAAGAAGGAGGAAGAATTGCTGCTTATGAGGATTGTGATATAAAGGATCAGTTCACTATAACCACCAGACGTGCTTTGCACCAAGAGAATGCTTTGCACTAAGAGAGTACATTAGCCTCAGTGAAGATAGCAAGTAGGGAGAGAAATGATGAAATTATTGTTCTGTGTCTGGAAACCAGAATTTCAAGACTGTATTGGAGAAGCATTTATTTTCTTGGAAGGGTTATGTTTATGAGGTCTGCTTTTGCAAGCAGACATGAACACTATGAATCTGGGTTGATTAGTTTAAGCTCAGTGTTATACTAATATGATGATGTGGCTTTTGGATGAGAGCTGTCTTGTCTCTAGTTAGTTCAGCATGTGGGCAGGGTGAATGGACATCTGTCTACACAAGATCCTGTTGACCTGCCAGGTGAGATCCAGTTCCTACAGCACTGTGTAAGGTCATGTGAGACGTGAGAGAATATCTGATGTGTCCTGTAAGGGGCTGGCAATGAGCCCTGCAATAGGACCTACATCTGATTTACGCTTGTCTGGAAAGGTAGCTAGCAGCCAAACTGGATTCCCAGCAGCATCTAAAAAGGGCTGAACACCTATGTGAACCATATGTTTGCTTTGCAGATCTACGACACGTGCCTGTTTTTTACACAGATGTCTGGCAGAGATGGCTTCCTCTGCACGGGGGTACCCTTTTGGTATGAGAAATACGTTTTGGAAATGTTGGTTTTACCAGACCAGGAAGCTTGAAGATTAAGAGATTCTGATTTACAAAGACAAATACGTGCTGAAAAGTTGGTTGAAGAATAAATATTTCCAGTTTGCTAAAGACATTTTTAATTTGATTTGGGTTCAAAGATGATGAGATTGCTAATTTCATGAGCAACTGTGGGGTCAAAGGCCTCTTACTACAGGTCTTGGAGAATATCTGCCAAGTACCTCTGCTCTGGGAGTAGCATACTTTGCTAGCCAAGACAGCAGAGCTGTAAGGAATCCAGCGTTCACTCAGGAGCCTGTTGTGGATTAGGTCAACTTTTGTTATGATGGTTTTGTTTTTTTTTTCCCAATAACATTTTTCAGCTCAGTAAACCATTTTTGATGATCTTGTTTCAGCCAAAAATTTCCAAGAATCTCCACTCTCGGTGTCTGAACCACACACTGGAGATATTTGGCATGAGTACTTTCTTTCCTTAAGACTCTTTATGGTGAGAAATATTGCACAAAGCCTTCATTTATTTCATTTTTGAAATTCATATGCAAGGTTTATGTATACCTCTGACAGATTGTAGGCTGCGTTCCCATTACTAATCCTCCTGTGTTCCAAAAGACAGAAAAAATCTGTGCAAAATTTGTATGCGAGAGCAAAATATACATTTGTAATTTTGCACTCAATAACTTTCTCTTACTATGTTAAAACTGAGTCCTAACATTCAGTTATATCAAACTTTATTGAGTTTGATATCTCAGTTTCTCTCAACTTCCTAGATTCCTACACAGTATTCAGTGTGCTTTTTTAGGGTTTAACTTCTGACTATATCTTAGTAGGCCAAAGTTTTAGGTTTGGTTTAATAAGTAATATTTTAAATATCAAAGATATCATTGCAAAATACTAAATGTCCTATAAAGTTGAAAAATCTGAGAAGTAACATTATTGCACTGATTTTTTTCCCCCAAAACCTTGTGGTTCTGGGTGGTCTCATAGTTGAATAGTAGATGTTTCATGTTTTCATTGTATCTGGATTAAAGAAAACAAACAAACAATCATTCCCTTTCATTCTGATTTCCTAAGGGAGCGAGGCTTAAGATTATTTTCTGCCTGCCAGTTGGTCTCTTAATAACTTCTGAATCCACTGGCTGGCTGCAGCCACCTTTGACATAGGATAGCCAGCTCTCATATATTGCAATCCTGCCTGTTTTGTGCTGATCAACAGCTGGGTCGAGGAGAAAGGCTTTATTAGAATTCCCCCTGAGGGAATGGCAGGGATTCCTGCACCCAACCAGTCAGCACAGCATGTTGGTATGGGTCCAGTTCCCAGTCGGTCTCTGTATGGGGATATGGGGGCACCTGGAAAATGGTGAGACCAGAGTGGGTATGTGTAAATCTGGAGGTGTGGAAAGGAGAGGGGGATACGTGAGGGTTAGGAAAGTGGGGAAGGATGGGATGTTGCAGTCTGTGTGAAGAAGGGGACATGCTGAGGAAGACGGGCTTGTTGTAGTAATGTGCATGAGATGGGAATGTTAAAGAAAAATTGGGAAGGAATGGAGATATATCCAGTGCCTAGGAAATATATTTTTAAGCTTGATTTCAACAGATACCCTGTATTTCAGCATTTTTCTATTTGAACTCCAGTCCTGTGTAGTCCTCAAGGCAGAGAGAGAAAGGTGAGATGTATTTACAGTTCCGTTTGTGCATTTGTATCCCAGCTACTTGCTGGGTGACGATGAGTAGTTAGACAACTGATTATTGAGTGTTTGCTGATGATCTGTCTAATCCGAGTCCAGAGTGAATGTATTTAGCGTCTTGATTTCTCTATTGAATAATATTGTGGCATTGGTTGCACACAGTACTTTCTAACGTCTTATTAACAAAACAAAATCACAGAGTACTTTTAACAATAAGTGGTTTGTTTGTCTGCATCAGTATGAATTCAAACCATTTTTACTGTCACTGCATACATATAAACCGTCTCCTTCTGAAAATTAGATTTGTTCTATGTGAGAAAAATCTTAATAGAAGCTCCCATTACCCAGCATGTCCCTGTACATGAGAATTCTTCTAAATTTCACCAAGTTTTGCAGTAAACAAATGCAGCTCTTGGAAGATTTCATTGTATGCTATGGAACGAACTTGTCAGGTTTTCAAACCCTCTGCAGCAGTACAAAGAAGGGATTCAGTGTTTTTCTTCTGTTCTTAGTGCTTCAGGACAGGAAGCAAAGATGTGCTGTATGAGAGCACCAAACTGGGTGTCGTTTTCGTTTGGAAGACGCTATCATTATGCTCTGTGCATTTCTGTTTTGCAGCGTGACGTGTTTTGATCAAGAGGAGATCAATGTAGGCAGAATAAAATGGGCGATGTGAGACCAGCAGTTGCTGTTTGACATGGCTCTGTCCACTGTTCCATTTTATTAAACGTATGGGGAAAGATCTTGAGCATTAGTGATGAATGTGAGCTCTTGGGTTTTGCCTGGTAGTCGCTATTGTTTTTCATATGAAATTAGTGGAGCCGCTCATTAAACAAAAGGCAATTATATGTATTAGCAATAATGATAGAATCATACAGGAAAAAAAAAATCACAACACATAACACTCCCGCCTCCCCCGTGCCCCCCTACTCCCAATGTAATTTTAGAAGCATATTAGGCAAGGGGTTAATTTGAGAGCTGTTTTTTTTTTCTTTCACGTTTTGAAAGCTTTGCTGTAATTTTCTATGAAATTTGAGATCAGTGAGTCTATAATATCTTATGAATAATTTACAACGCCAACAGTCTTTCTGTGGAAGAATACTAAATTAATTAAGGCCTGGAGGAATTTCCATGTGTTTAAGCCACATTATATCTTCAAGGTTTTACTGCTTCAAAGACACTGAGATGAACTTCTGGATTTTTCAGGTGTTAACAGTCTCAGGAAAACAAGATTGGTGCCCTTGTTTTAGCCTAGAAGAACTAAAGGGCTTGAGAGCGTGCTTTCCGTGAATCTATTAAAATGGTAGTAACATACACTCCATTTGTTCCTTCACTTACCTTTCTGGGATATTGCATTTATAGGCATTGCCATACTGTCTCCCACACCCACAGGTGGGTTGAGGAGTGGCACACTCTGCAGTCCCAGAGCCACTTGTTAGGGTGACTCATTTCTCAGGGTTGAAGGAGATGGGAGCCATCTCCTGATGATAGGATCAGGCCATAACTTAGCTACCCCTGCTCTGAAAAGCACAAAGTGTGCTTTTAACTGCACCAGCCTGTGCAGGAAAGCATTTTTTTGGACCTGTTGGTCAATCTGAAGGTTGATTGATCAATCAGAAACCAAAATTTCACAAGTACTGAGCCACAAGCATCTTCCACAGCTGGTATTACAGCAAAGGCTGAATATGGTGAGAACACCACCCTTCTACACACACGCTGTTCAATTATACAGAACAAAATAGCTGCTCTCCAGCTGCTCTCAATGCCCTTGAGTTGAAATGCAAGTACAGAAAAAGCATGCACCACTGTAACCAGCTGACAGCCGTTCCTCTTCCCTGAAAGCCATTCAAGCAAAGCAAAGAGGAAGTAAATCCCTCTCTCCCATAGTTAACCACTGTCAGCATCCTCTTCCTTCCCACTGCTGATGAACTACCACGAGAAGAGTGAATTTGGTCTTCAGGCGAACCCCTTCATTGTCTCCTCATTTAAGTTCCCATTCAGTAGTACATTTATTGAACCAACCTAGTACATACCTCCAGGACTCTGAGTACCTCACTGCCATTATGTCCTTCTTACAACATTTCTGTAGTATCCCCACTTCAAGGAGAGTGAGATTACTTTGATGAAGCTTCATAGGGGCATTTGTGATGCGTGAGAGCACTGAATATATGTGGTCATTTTGGTATATTTCCCATTTCACACCCCTTCCACTTTTCGTGCTGTTTGCATTACTTCGTGCCTGTTTCCTGTGCTGGGGCAAAGTAAATAGTTTTCCAGCTGGGAAAACCTAGTTCTGGGGTTTTTTATGATTTAAGATAGCTCACACTAAAATGTAGTCCCATCAGACAACAGTAGCAGTTGCCTTGACCAGTTTCTCTGCACTTTTTCTCAATTTATTTGAGTTCTACCTTGTCTATTTTATAGCTTGTGGATTGTTTAAAGACAGCTCTCTGTAGTTAGGACTTCCTGAAGTTTCTGATAGAGCAGGAATATGGAGAAAATGCAGATGGAAAGGAGACGGTGTCACTATGGCTGCCAGGACACCAGAGATTCAGCTTTTGCACAGGTATGTGGCTAGAGGAGTTGGAGATGGTAGAGCCAGTGCTGTCAAGACTTACCATGGAGATTTCATGTTATGGAATCAGATGTTGTTACATTCAGTGTGCCTGTCCAATGAATAACAGCCCACAGGTCACAAAGCATTGTGTCTCAGCCATAGATTCACAAAGTACTTTGGGGAGTCTGGTCCTTCCTCAGCATAGAGCTCTGCTCCTTGCAGGCATGCGCTCAAACACGTTGCCGAATGAGGCTTGCTCTGGCACCACAACCAGTCTGTATGTACACTAACTCAGAAAGGAACCAGGGAACAGACATAAGGTATAGAAAGCCACAGTGTCCTGCTATAGTCAAATTAGTGACTGTACGTGTTCAGGCTATTGAACAAATTAAAAGTGAGGGTGGAGGAAAGACGGTCAATGAAGCCTGTATGACTGTAGACGTTGGGGGGAAGTCGGGCTAGGGGCCCTCAGCAATACCCAAATTGTCCTGTTTGCCAACATCCATGGAGAATTTACACATCAAAAGGAGGGAGCGGAAATGGACATGAAAAGTGACAGCAGTTGCCAAGTTAAATAAAAGCCCCTCAGTGAACATGAAGAGCAGTAAGAGCTGTTTGGAAAGTTGGCTGCAGAAGAAGAGGTTATGTGAGAGCTTATACCCCACCGCCTTCTTGGCCCCTTGGGAACCAATACAGACATGGAATTCACTTGACCCGCAGGGCTGCACAAAATATGGCCACACATCAGTAAAGTCTGCTGCTGAAGTCATAGGAAACAAAAGCAGGACTGTGCCAGATGCCAGACAAGTGGGATCAGGTAGCAGGAACCACAGCCTGACTTCAAAACGCTGGAGTGATTCAGGGCTGCTGAATTTCCACTGGACTGAATCTGAAGAAAATAAAGTGGGAGAAAGGGCTTCTTTTTTTCTTTTTATGTTTTTTTTTTCCCCTCTCCTAGTGGCTGAATATAGGTTGAGTTTGAATAAGCAAGAGGCAATATTTCTAAGAAAGATTTCTTTTTAAAATATGAGATTTCATAGCCTTGATATTAAAGCAATTTCTTGTTGTGAATTAGTGAAGGGCAGGCAGTGTGTTTAGGTTGGATACAAACATCCAAGTCTTTCCTTGCCTCTTTGCTTAGAGCAAATTTATAGTCTCGATTTTCCCAGTCCCATTCCAGTCTCCTTTCTACTATTGATTAAGACGCATTGTCAAACAATGTCATTCCTGCTTGAGTGTGTAAGACATGTTGAAAATGATCTGGGGTTTCCAATGCAAGCACTGAGTGCAAAAGTAATTGTTGCCTTGAGCGAGAAGCTACTGATGAGATTCTGATCCTTTATTTTCCACAAGCCCAAACCTGAAAGCACTCTGTGGACACCAGTCCAATCGCTGTGGATGTGCAGGAGAGGTGAATCAGCCCTCAGGTCCTCCCTCTAATGTCCCAGGGCTCAGAGAAGGGGGTTGAGTGGAGGGTCTGCAAGGGTTGCTGCCTCTTTATGCAATCAGCCTCAACTTCATGATCAAAGGCTGCAAGTGACCGGAACGGGCAGTGTCCTGGGCTTTCCCATTCACTAGGCACAGCAGGCTTAACCCAACACTGCAGTTGTCAGCTTTGATGCACGGCATGTCTGTGTCTACCTTTGTTCCAGCTCCAGGAGGCATGTAGTGGTGTGCATGTGTAGTTGGGTGGTGCTGAGGGGGGACAGAGGGTGCTTAAAGGCTCTTTGGATCAATTAGGGATCAAGTCAGGGAGAGACGAGCCAAATACCTCGCGGGGTGGCTCTATCTTTGGCTGCAGTGTGGTGTGGATGAGATTACAAGCAGCTTCCTGCTGACAAAGCTTTGGAGGAATAATAATAACTATGGAATACCAAGGAATTTGGGAATAATAATATCGGGGGGGATAATAACACCCTCTAGGGAATGAGGTTGTCTCTCTATTTCATACGACCACGACACAGAGCAGCTGTAGCTTCTTATACGTAGCAGGAATTAGCAGCTTCTTCAAGGTCTACGTGCCAGTTCCAGTTGAAATGTTCCCAGCATGTGTTCTGGCACTGCAGATGGGAAGGGGATCTCCCTGCAAAAGAAAACAAGGGGAGCTTCCAGATCTGCTGGAAATCTCTCTGTTTCCTGTGCCTGGGAGTAAATAGCACTCAGAGATTTCACCTTGGCATCTGGTCTTCCTCCTTCCAATCACTTAAGGGCAGGTAGGGTTTTGCTGCATTATTTTCTCTTTAAGAGCCAGATTTCTGTTTACTGTGGATGTGCATAGCTTCATCAGTTCAGAGAGACTCTGCTACTTTAATTAAGCTGAGACTGTAATACTCCTAAAAGAGGTTTAACATAGTGAACCCTGAATTCAGGACAATGTTGCTAGAAATAAATAACCCGATCTACATTTCTCTACAAGAATATGAGCCAGTTGTGATGTAACTGATTTACTTTGCCACCACAAAACCTCTTTCCTAGATTTAATACCTGAGGCTAAAGGGGCTAACCTTTTGGTTAGTTTTAATAGTGAGAGGACATTGCAGGAGCTTGCCTGGGGGGGTGTAGTTTTCTAAGACTGTCTCGCTAGATGAGGAAAGTCCCCAGGATGAAAATCCTGTTTTGTACAGAAAAAGTACATGTGCATTTCAGTGTTGTGTCCTGGCTGGCAAGCCCTCCAGGATGGGGGGGAGTTGACCAGTGTGCCAGCCCTTGGGCAGCATGAGAGCGGTGACTGCATACGTGCTGTGCAGCCCAAGATCCGTGTCCCGGTGGGGCTGAGCCCTGGGATGTGTTGCAGTTACTGATCTCCTGTTTGTCTGCCGGCTGCTGACCTTGCCTGCCAGCTGCAGGCATGGAGGTGGCATCGATCCTAAAGGGACAAACTGGGTGAAGCATAACAGGGCTCTTCCTTGGCTGGCCCTGCACAATAGCAGGGGGATTTGCTCCTCAATTTAAAGGGATCAGCAGGCTCAGAAAGCTCACGGCTAGCTAAAGGAAGAGCAGAACAGACAGGCAGAGCACGGCTGAGCTCTTAGCAGCAGCATGCAGGCTGCTTTGCTGTTTCAGCACTGCCTTCTGGTGTCTCCTCCATTGGAGCCAGCAGTGCCTCAGAAGCAGCTGCCTGCCTCCTCCTCTGATACCCAGCAAGGTGCCATGGTGGCAGCTGCACCCGTAAGGAGAACTGCTGGGGATGAGTGACTGAATCCAGGGGGATTTGATGCGGGTAGGGCTGGCCTTGGGCTGTGTGCATGCTGGTCTGCACAGGCAAAGCACCATCTGGTGAGAGGTGAGTGCTGCAGGAGGCAGCAAGGGCAGGGAGTGCTTTTCCGAGCCAGCCGTGCAGAGACACTCACGTGTATGTGTGTGTATTTATATACACATTGCAGCAGGACTGCTAGGAAAATAAGAAAGGTTGGTGTGAAATCACATCTCTATCAAGGACAGATGCGATCACCTAATACATAAAGCAAACAGGCAATGATGGCTGAAGTTGCTAGAAAACCCTCTGAGCTGTAGAAAAAGAAACATTACCTAAAGTGAGAAATCAAGCTGCACTGCCTGGAACTGTTTGCTGTGAGGCTCAGAAAAGGGGAGAGAAATCAAGTCAAACTTAGTGGGTTTTTGATTGGAAGAAGTTCTACCTTAGTACAAGAGCCACAGCCATGGCAGGTGCTCAGAGATGCCCTTAAGATGATAACAGTGGTTGTGGCATCAGGTGTGCAAAGGAGACATCTGACAATTAAGCCTTTCATTTTCTTTCCCACATTTGACAGCAAGGTGCCTTTTTGATTTGCAGTGCACATGAGTGTATGCATTTGTATCACTTCAATACAGCCATGAATGGCTTAGCTGAGCATTTAAACAAACGTGGGGCTGATGTACACACTCCAGCATCCAATGCAAATGTTCCATTTTGGCATTTGTAGCTCCCTGCAGCTGTACAGAACATGTTCTTTCTTGCAGCACTGTGGAAGTATAAAGCTGCCATGTGGATTTTGCTGAAGAAAAGCCATTCCTGTGGTTTGTTTCCCAAACATTGATGAATTATATGACAAACCAGCTGGGCTGAGGGGTTTGGCACCTCACAGGGCCCAGGGTGGCTGGATGCGTGTGATGCATGATGTCTGTCCAGAAATGAGCCCTGGTTCTGGAGCAGAGTGATGGAAAAGTAAAAGACCCAGCAAAGTTATAGAGGTGGATATCTTTCTGATGCTTGATGCAGAGCTTGGACAAGCCAAGAAATTCCTACTGACACTGTGTCACACAGCCAGAGCCAGAATTGTAAATAAAATGGTTGCATTAGTTCAGATACGAAGAATGTTTTTTTCCTGCCAGCGAAGAGTTAAAAAATCAGAAACCCCACGTTCTCTCTCTTCCCTGCGTGTTTACTACTGGCCACTGCGGGAGATGGAGTATTGGCTTGGAAGGCCTCTTATTGACCTTATTACATTCTTATAAAAAGCAAGCTGTTTTCTGGTTTAGAGCAGAAATTTTCTGCTCACAGAAAAATCTTTCCTGGTTATTTCTGGCGCTGGAGCCAACCTCACTGCAGGAGCTCTGAGGCCTCCCAGGTAATGGCACAGTCTGCAGGAGACCATTAAGTGGTATTCTGCGAGATGAAGAGGGCACTTCCAGGCTTGAGTTACGTGAGAGTAGTTTAAAACCATGGTGCTCACTGTAGCATTCACAGCCTGCCATCAGAACTGTTTGAGAATAAGGCAGCAAAAGCATTTGAGCAACCAGTTGCTGAGAACGAGAGAAACTCTGACCTAAGAGAGGGCTTGGACTCATTATTGTGTGACCTTATGGCTCAAGGAAAGAGCAAAACTTGCACAGGCTGCAAGATTGTGGACTGTCATTATATGCGCCAGGACTTGTTCCAGCAATTCCTTCTCTTTCCAGAGCCTTCTGGCTGGAAAATGAAGAGCCTGGAGTGAAAAATACATTTTTTTTTCTTGGACTGATATGGAGGGGGATTGCAAAAAGGATCATTATTACTATTATTTTTTGTTTTTACTACTGTAGAATTGATGTGTTGGAGGGGAAAATATTGTAATGTGCTGTCTCTGACAATGTTTGTTAAGTCCTAGATGCTTTTGAGAGCACACTGGTACCAAGCTCTTCTGGTGAGAATACATGTGAGGAGACCTGGTTTTATTGAGGAGCCAAAGAGAAAGGCGGGAGGGCTGTATTTCTTGATGCTCTTGAGAACTGAACTACACGAGGAGGAAAATAAGGCTGGCAGGACTCTCCAAAGGCCCGGGGTGCAATCCATCCCTACTCACAGTCATGAGTCTGCTCCTGCAGCTTGTATGATATGTGATCTGGGAGATAATATGTATCTTGTATAGTATGTGATCTGATTAACGTGGAAGAAAGTTGTGGGGACGGGACTTGTGCTCTCCAAGGAAGAGCTATATAATGTTTCTTCCTACCTGTACTGTGATTGTAGAAAGTTTCTCCTTGCGTATTTATTACAGTCACAATTCATAGCAGATCAGTGCAGGCTGTAATCCTAATAGTAACTGACTCTGTAAACCATCTGATCAAATCTTAGGGTAAGATGACATGGCATATGCAGATCATATGCAATGCTCATGCACAGTTCATATACAAAGATCACGCTGTACCACAAGCTGGCCTTCCCTGACTTCAATTAAAGCTTTGCCCAAGTCAACTTGAGCTTTGTACACATAGCTCTGTGTGGGCTTTGCACAGGATTTGCATATGTCATGTAATGTCGTATTGTATACTAGCTGTCTCTTCCTAATTAATACATGATAAAAAACTCATAGAGAATAATGATTAAGAAAAATTTGTGCATAAGGAAATTGCTTGCAAATGACCACACTGGCAAAATAACAACCTAGTAATATTGCAGTCCCATTTATTTTCTGTTAGGTTTAATCACCACTAATAATTCAGTCGAGGGTAATTAATCTTTGCTGATCAAAGTACAGGAAAGGGCTGAAGTACTGTAGCTGCATCATAATGACATGTAATGCTGATGATGCACAATTGCCTATTTGCAGAGAGATGTGAAGATGTCCTCATCGGTATACAATCAATGAGCATGAGTTCATTATCTCCCCGTAGTGGATAGAGGCTCAAATAATGAAGTAAAAGAGCCCCCAAATACATAGTCAGATGCTTGCAACTAATTCTGAGCTTGTTCCCTGAGTTGTAGGGAAACGGATGTAGAAACCATTGATGAAAAGGACATTTAATATTTTTATTACTCTTTTTTCTTTCTTAATCGGTTTGTCAGGATGAAGCTCAGCTTATGCTGAACTGAAGAAGCAGAAACCTAGCAGAGTCACATTCCCAGGTTCCTTGTATTCATTGGGTCAGTATCAAGATGGAAGTTTGTTGCCTGCTTGGGATTGATGAGTACTTTGTTGAAAAAGGTTGTTTCTCTGGATGTCTTGATGCCTTATAGCTGTTGGCTTGGCCATCTTACCCTGGGACAGGTGGTTTGGTGAACCATGGGCTGTGGGCAAGAGATTGTGTAGTGAGACCAGAGTGTGGCTGAGAGCTCAAGTTGGTAAGCAAGTGATGTGTCCTTTTTAGCTCCTCCTCTATCACTTTTTGAAGGAAAGTTTCAGAGTCTGATGGCTGGAACTAAGCACAAATCCAGCAGGATCATTTCCATCCCTATGGCCAGGGAAATGGACAGGGATGTGTTTCCTCCTGGTTTACTTCAGCTAAGAATTAGATATATAATATGCTTGAACTTACAAGGCTCGAAGTCAGTGCTGTGCTGCTCTGCTTTGCAGATGACATTAAAAAAAAATCCCAACACTTAATTTATTTAGTCAGAGTTCACTTATTTTAATCTTTCAGCTAAGTCCTTGTTTGGGAACTTTGATCTGAAAGTGATGTTTGTTTTCAAAGTACCAAGCAACATTATTTCCATGTCTGAATAATTTGCTTAAAAATCTTCTGATATTCCTCTCTACTGATAATGCCACCAAACATCAGTGGTATTAAAAAGCAGCAACACCTACTACTAAAAGACAGACAGTATTTAGAGCCATAATGGTCCTGGTGAATCAGGACTGGAAATCCATCAGTTTTTTGGCTGCTAAATCATTTCCATGCTGGGCTGGCGTTTATCTTCCAGAATAGAGAAGCCTTTCAGAGAAAAGCAAATATCTGGCAGGAGGCCAGAGGCCTTGGATGTAAGACAATTAGCACAACAGGGGGATAGATGGGCTTCCGGAATTAGACATGAATAAGAAATATTTGTAACGGTGC
This sequence comes from Perdix hodgsoniae, assembly GCA_035772895.1. Lineage (NCBI taxonomy): Eukaryota > Metazoa > Chordata > Aves > Galliformes > Phasianidae > Perdix > Perdix hodgsoniae. Next base: position 49,858,695 of record JAPSGF010000001.1, on the reverse strand, counting down.
ACTTTAAATTATTGGTTTGATCACAGCAAATGTTTGTCACATTTCTCTTGATGGGAAGCACAGTGCTGTATTAGCTGTCTGGTTTTGCTTTCTTCTGCAATTAGTTTCACCACTGAATGGTAGGACTGGTACATACTGCACTTGTTGTCCTGCTCTTCATCTTTAAAAGGCGACTGTATTTGGTTCAAAACAGATAAAATGGCAACTCGCTGGTTGTTGCAAAGACAGACTAATCCCCCTTAATCTGCCGCCTCTCTCTTCATACATAGCTTTAATTAGACATGAGGATTTAAGCCTTTGCATTCTGAGGCATGTTACAGTCAAACTAATAATTAAGAGGATATATTTAGATGGTTTAAAAAACCCACTGTACTTCTAAGTAAATCTTGATGTTTCAAAGTGCCAAAGGGTTTCAGGCTCCTCACAGTGTCGCAAGCTGTAAATTTGCTCTTATAACTGTCAAAGGGAAATATCCCGATCCTAGAACATAAACAGTCTGTCAAGTCTTGAATATTAAAAGGTTTCAACCGTCTTGTGGTACTCTGTTAGGAAGACAAGGCAGTTTCATTGATTCGGATCACACGAGAAGAATTCTGGAATATCTTTAAGATTTATCTTATGAAGATGAAGAATTAATGAGGGCTCATAGTTTTGGCTAATATTAAGGAGTGAAACTAACAGAGACGAGATTTGTGAAGGCATCCTTTTGCTTTATGTGGCTGTGTTTAAACCCCAGCAGGGACATAATGTCTGCTTTTGGACACTGCCTTCCATGAAAACCATAGGTAAACTGAGAGGCAGCAGTTCAGGAGGGAACTGAAAACATGAATCTGAAAAACGTTAGATTTTATTTGTCTAGAGAAGAGCAGACTGGTGTATGATCTTCAGATGTGCAACAAGCAGCTGCAGAGCAGGAGGAGAAATCTGGTTTCCACAGTGGATAGAGGTAGTAATGGGCTTAAAGTTCAGAAAGGGAAATTCCATTAAAGCATTAAGGAATTTCTGGATGAAAAGGTAGTTAAAAACTGGGTGATACTGTCTGGGTTAGTTGTGGAAGCTCATTGAAGGTTTCCTCTAGCAGGCTAAAGCAGTATCTGTTAAAGGTTGTTTAAAACAATGTCCTCATTGGCTTGAATAGTTTCTTGAAGTTGTTTTCAGCCTCATTTCTACAGTTTCCACTAATCTTTCTCTCCTTTCACGCATGATCATCATTTATGGCTTGGACAGTTGACAAATAGCCTCCAGGAGGCTGCAATACATTCAGGTGTATGGACAACCTTGAGGAATTCTCCCCAAGCTGTAGTTCCCATGGGACACAGCAATTATTTGAGATGGGCTATTCACTTTTCTGAACTACAAAATATTTCACTTTTAAATGCCAGAATATATTGAAAGTTACCCTTTTCATCCAAAATCTACTTCTCTTTACTGGTTTTTGGGTGATTATTTTGGAGGTAAAAGTAGTTATTTTCACTGAGAAGTGTCGTTTTTTATTTGTTCTAGAAAATGCATAGAAAGAGAATGTTCCACAGAAGATTTAACTTACAGGGAAGACAAGGAAACATACAATCCTTCCTTGCTCTTTTGATCTCATTCCTACGTGGGGAATTCCTAGAACTGATGATCTTTTTGTGGTATCCACTGCAAAATGAAGCGAGGAAGCCAGAAGCTGCAATGACACTCACTTCTTTATGATTTCACCCTTGGGTGGCATATTCCAATCTTATGAGTGTACAGTGCTATCAAGAAAAAGCCCTGTTTTATGATCTATAACATCTGGTTATGATCACTTCACCTCTGGTAATGCTGGGGAGAACAGGGCAAAGGCAAATGACTTTCCTGAAAGCAACTGCTCCGCAGCAAAGAGGGAGGTCTCTATCAGCTTCCCTTGGTTGAGATATTATCAGGTATTCCCGAAATGTTCTCCACAGGTTTCCCTCCATCAGGATCACCTTTTCCATGGTAATCATGTCCCTTATTTCTTGCAGTTTTTCTAATCTGTCAAGGTTCCAAGGGCAGAGTTCCTAGAGCAGGCTGGCTCCTTGGGCTTCATTCCTAGCTGCATTTCTTTTGCACCATTTAACTTCAATCCTAGCTCTTTCTCTCCCTCTGAGTCTTCAGTCCAGCCTGTTTCAATTGTTCAAATGACATCCGAGATATTTTGGAACACTGGCTTAAAAGGTTTTCATACCTACACTGACTGTAGTCCAGAATAACTGCTCCATAGGGCATCTCAATCTCTCCATCTTCCATGTCAGGAAAAATAAAATGGCTCAAAACTTTGCAGGAAACATCTTCCTCCTTTTACCATGTTAGTATTTCTCTTGGTTATTTCCAGCCACCTTACAGTTACCACATGGGAATTATCTGCAGTGCCAGAGTTCCAGTCCCTGGATTTGCATTGTAATAAAGCCTTCTAAACATCAACACGGAAGCTAAAGCGTAACTGCAGCCTTTTAACTACAGTTTTCTTTGTACAGGGTCAGGTATTTAGGAGGACCAACTATCTGATTACTCGTAAAAGTAAAGCTGTATGTATAGAAACCAGCTATACATGTATAAATGTATCAAAAACTTCATGAGGAAGACAAGCTGGCTTGGGAATTGTCTTTCCTTGAGTGAGATGACACCCTGTCCCAGGGACTTGAGGTGATCTGGAGACCATGGTAATAGTCCACGGTTCTGCATTTCCCAGAGACTCATTCAGATCTTCCAAGACTTGCTTCTTTCTCCTTTGCCTAATTTCACTGAAAGCTGCTGGAGAGAAGAGACAAATTCATGGCAGTGAGCCTTGTGTTCTGAATGCAGCTGAACCAACCCTGTGTTTTACTGCAGACTGTGCCTGGCTCCATGAGAGCTACCTGATAAATTAGCAATCACCAGGATGTTCTTTAGCAAAGTTGGGTTTGTTAGGTGAGGCCAACCAGCCCAGCCTATGGGGTAATGTCAGTGAGTTGCACTCTCAGGCATGACTCAGTCTGTTGTTCTGTGTTGCAGTTCTGGGGAATTTTTGTCATGTCGGAACCTGCAGGGTAGTGACATCCTTGTAATTCCTCTGGAAAAACAACAAACGCAAGTCAGAGGCTTTAACGTACCTTCATACTGATTGTGCTGTGTATAAGCACAATTTCAAGTTGAGCAACTGAGAAAAGAATGACTTGAACTCAATAAATGACAAAGAGTTTCATGCCAGGAAGTAGGAGGAATATTTTTGTAGCTGTAAGCCTTCATCAGCCAGAGTGCCTGTAGGTATCCCCTTGTTGAGTACAGCTGCACCCACCTGCCCTCCTCCTGCTCCTTCTCCTCCCTCCACTCCTTAGCTCTGATATTAGCATTACAGTCTGATGCCACTATTCAGTATGGGAAAAGGGATTTGAGAAATTGACTTTGTACCTTTGATCCTGGGCACATTACATAGCACTGCATGCATGTTCTGGCTGCCAGCATTCGTATAACAGGTTCTCTGCAGACATGGCACCTGGGGGTCTGTAATGCCCCTTGCACTGGTCACAGCACCGCATTGTTCCTGTACAACATAGGCAGAGCTCCAAACAAGATATCTGTTTGGATTAGGAGTTTCTCAGTGACGGTCTTAGTAATATGCAGTCCTGCCATTCTTGTGCTTCTTGTCATTCAAACCAGTTGACTGTGTTTCAGCAAGTGAAATACTTTACTTGCTGCAGCTGATCAGACCTGCTGCTGAAATCATACTTCAGTGACTGTAAATCAAATGCGCTCCATCTCTCAACATCATTTTAACTACGTGTGGGATATTAATTATAGGTTGTCTTTTTCAGATCTATACTTCTGAATTACTTGTTGCTTTAGGAGCTGAAAAAACAGCTACAGGAAGACAAAGGCTCTGCAGTGGCTTTTAGCCTCCCAGGACAAATCCCTGAGCTGACATCATCTGCAATTATGGTACACAAATCCAACCACTCTGACATAAAGGTGGTAAATTATTCATGGTTTGGCAGCCACCATAAATGAAGCGCGTGCTTTAAGAAATCTCAGAACTGCAAGACTTGTTTTGTCACCACAGACCCATTCGGCCAGTGGCCTATCTCTGAAAACAGTGCATTGAATTATGGTGACAGAGCTCTAGGGTAGATGTATGTGGAATAAATTATTCCTCCTTGATTTCATGGGATTTCCTTGGCTGATATCTGTAGGCTCAAGGATTAAAATCCTTCTCAGATGGGACTGTGTAGTTTCTATACCAAAGACTTTGCATTTTATACTGAACCAAAGCTAAATGCCAGGTGATTGCAGCAGAAGATTTGGTGGATCAGTGCAGCGTGGGAGGAAGGTGAACTAATACCTTGGACAAAGAACTTTTCCATCTTGCTCTAACAAACCAGTGTTTGCTTCTGTGTGGGCCAAGTTGGATTGAGTGGGAAATAACCATGATAAACACAAGTCAGGATTGTAATTGAGATTTGTGAGCTATTGAGTTTTTAGGCGCCCAGGTGAGCTGGTATACAGTGCTAGTATATATAATGCCAGCTTCAGTTATATTTGGTGTCAAGAGAAAAGGAACCATTCTTTTTCACCTGTTGGCTGATTGCATGAGAGGCCCAGTATGAGTTAGAAAGTCGAAGTTACTATAAACAAGCAGCACGACTCATATTGGTGATCCTGGATTGCTTCACAGATAAGGAGGCTACAGATTGGACTGAGACATTCCTGGGAGACAGAAGAGGAAGAAATATTCTTTGTCATCATTGCTTTGTCCTTATGAGGACAAGAGAGAAGCTGAGGCTGACCCAAAGGTGGCAGAGCCATCAGTCTGGCTGGTTGTTAGGATATGACTATGGGTGGTGAGGAAACCCAGCACTGCAGCCTGCTGTAGCTCTTGTAGGTCATGATTTCTTCCAGGAGACATCAGTTTCTGCCTCACTACTGCACATCCCTAGTGCAGGCTGGATATAATTGTTCAATCCTAAAAGGCAATAACACTTTGTGGTAAAATGAATTTTCTTCTTGCTTTTTGTCCTTTCTTATACATCTTTGCCACATACCGTTATCGTTACCGTAATGAAAGTGTATTTATTAACTGAGGAGCCCCGGGGAAAACTGGCCAGGCTATTGTCTCTTTTGTGGGAGGTGTATCTTGTTACTCAGAAAAAAACCTTTTGCATCCATTACTCTAGTGATTTACTTTGTTATTAAAGGCCTTTTTTACTCACAATCAGCTATGTTATCTAGACATAAAGTAGAGGCTGGAATAAATTTTTCAGAAAGTGTGAAACTGCAAATGAACAAATACTCATGGATCTTCACAGCCAGTAGGGACCATTATGAGCTTCTGGCTTGACCTCTTGTGAGGCTGAGGGCAGGGAATATGACCAACTAACTCATCTATATGGTGTTAAAGAAATGTGCTCTTTGGAAACTGCATTTTAAGTAGTCATTGCTCAGGGGCTATGTGTTTATTAGATTGCCCTTATGCAAGCTGAAAATTTAGTTTTTCTCCCTCTTTTCCAATTTCAGCCATTAAATTTATTCCAGATCCATTTACCTGGCTGTGCTGGTGGCTCTGGGTAATGCCAGAGAGACCCCAGCAGTGAGACATGATGGTGTGAGCTCAGGCATCTGTTTGGATTGAACCCAACTTCTTGTCATGAGGAAGCTGGGGAACAGAGGGAAGAATTGCATGGTAAAGAATTAAGTGTCCCTTGCTGAAATGAATACTGACAAAAGTTCGTTGAAATTATTTATTCCTGCTAGTGAAGATGATGAAGTGTGCAGTGATTGCTCACAAAAAATATCATTTGATATTTCAGAGGTGATGTTGAGTCCTGTTCCTAATCCAAAGGGGATAACGGAGGGTCTGTTAGTGTCTGCAAGACATCATCTAGACTGAGATGAGTGTGGTCTGCCCAGGCTCCTTGTCACTGAAGCCATATGAATGTGATGCTGAGCTGGAACTAATAGGCTTCACTGGGAGGACAGGATGTATCAGCACTGGCCAAATTTGCCAACGCTGTCCACATAGCTTCCCTTGGCTCCAAGCAGAGCCTCAGTCTATTTGCAAACTACTGAACACTGCATTGCCAAAAACTCTTCTTGAGACAGGAATGTTCTTCCATCTGTGACCTGCCAAGCTAGTGTCATATTTTAGGATTTTGCACAATGGCTGAGTACAATGGGGAAACTTTTCAAGGAAGAGGGCAGTGCTTCTAAAGCAAAAGGGCTGGGAAGGGGGTCTTGGAAAGGGCTGAGAAAGGATCAATGAAACCATTTGCATTAAAGCACCTTGGCATGTTTTTTTTGTAACTCTTTTCCATAGATGATCAGCCTAATGAATAATAAGAACAAGTAATTATTTTAGAAATTCTAGAAGTGAAAACTGACCAGGTAAGATTTAACTTTTCTGTTTGGCACCATGAAATGCCTGTCACAGTTATTCTTGAAATGCAATAGACTGACTTCAAAAGGAATCATACAATAATCAATATTTTCTGAGAGGAATATCCACCAAAGGATAGATATTGACTTGAGAGAATGAGATTTATGCATATTAAAATATATCTGCGTGATGATGCACAGTGTATTAGGAGTTGGTTTAAAAAAGGCCAAATATCAGTTGTCCTTCCAATTAAACGGTGAACCTATGTAAATGAGATGCATCTGCAAACTGAAAAGAAAGCTCTTTTTAGACAGGTTTTTTAAATCTCTGCACCTTCACAAAAATGTCATGCAAAGAATGATAAGTACATTGCCTCCTAGCAGCTGTCCAAGGGACCCAAAGCACGAAAGCACCACCAGCTACAGCCTGGCAATTCCAACTTCCCCTGCAGAACAAAATCCCAATGAAACACTGAATTACAGGAAGTCAATAATTTTATCCAATTAGTCAGGATAAGTGGGCTGGTGCCAATCTGGTATCTCACACTCGAGTGGGATAGACACAGCTGCAGTGGGATGCCGATGACAATTTTTCCTCTAGCAATCTGGGATAAACATAAATCAGCTCATAAGCATCATGTTTCTAGGGAAATTGGTAGTCCCTTACCATGCAATTCAAAAGAAATGATTTTGAATCTTTCTCCATCTGCTAATATTTCAGTCGGAGTGATTGTTCAAAGGTGGAAAGCTTGGAGATGAAGCACTCAGATTCCTCTTCACTTTCTGGAGCTGTCAATCAGCATTAGCACATTGTTAGATCCTGTGGCCCAGAGTCTGTGCTTTGCCTCCACCTTCATCATCAGTGGATGTGGGAGGAAGGCTTGTAGTTGGGGTAGTTTTCCTCCAGGACTTTGACACCAGCATGCTGCCAGAAAATGGCCATTAAAGGAGCCCCACTTCCTGCAGTTCACAGCCTGTCTTGGAGAGCAGAAATGTGTTCAGTCCTGAACACTGTAGGAGGGAAACACATTTTCTGAACATGCTGGTGAGCTGATGGAAAAGCATACATGAATACTTCATCTGAGGCAGGGCTGGAGGGATTCACCCCTACACGCCTACGGGTCGTTTCAATGGTGCTTGCACTTCTGTTGGCTATTTTGCACTAAACTCCAGAATTCTAAAAAGAAAAGACCAAATCAGATGATTAGTTCAGTAGATATTGGCGCTATATTTATAGCTACCTAGTGCCATAAACTGCCAGCCGTTGAGGGAGAAATTGTACCTGTAGAAAAAAAATTGTGAAGAGGCATTTACAATGATATTAAATGAATTAAAGGAAAGGGGCACAAGTTTTTGTGGAGGAAACTGTGTGGTAAGGCAAACAGAGATGTGGGGAATCCACCAATGCTTAGCAGTGCATCTTTAAAGACAAAAATACCTAACAGCATCAACAAATGTGAAAAAATTGATAACCCCCATCGCTTTTTTCACCTTGCTCCTGGTGTGTCCAACAACCAGCACACCCTGCAATGTCTCCTGTAAGGGATACTAGAATGGGCCTTAGTGAGCACTGGAGTGGTGATGGCAGAAATGTGTGCTGCTGGAATGACATCCACTCCTTGGCCTTGCTTACAGTAAGAGGGATGCCCAAATCACTTTTTATCCCAGATTATTTAAGCCTGACACTCTTGCCCTGTGTCTTACTATCTGCAAAAGGTTTGGCATGCTGAACATACTGTGAAAAAGACACATCACTAAACAGTAATCACTGCAGCAGTTGTGTATTGAGCGTGTATATAAAAGAAAAACGTGTGTCATGTTAATGCTGTCATTACATAGATGCATATGCTGCAAACATAACAGCTTCAAAGCTTTTAGCGTTTGTTTTCAGCACCTAAAATTCAGCTTCGAAACATGGAAGGATAACGTAGGATAAGGTAAGGTACCTTAGAGCACTGGAAGTTAGATCTGGGAGGTATTTTGGGCACGTGATATAAAGTAAGGTGATTTTTTTGTTCTGAATAGCTTATGTTGTGCATGGATAGAGTAAGTCAGTTCCTAGTACGGCTACTGCTTCTCCTTCGCTTCCAAGAAATCCAATTTTTGTTTTAAAAATGTACATCTAATTAAAGGACATGTAATTCAGCAGAAAGTCTTTTAAATGCATAACTGATTATCTACTTCCTGTAATTGCTGGTTTGTATATTGAAACTTAGATTGAGTTGGCAGACAATAAAAGATTATTTTTTAATTAGATATACTCATCCCTATCATTTGGGAATAGAGGATATTTTCCACCACTGCTATTCTTCCTATCCAGCAACACACACTAATCTCTTGCTTGCTATCAATGTCATTTTTTCCAAATGAGAGAGAAACAGAAGCCTGCCTCTCTTGCAGCATGGCTAGGCTGTATTTGTCACTTCGGATAATGTGTTGATATTGGAATGTATATGCATGCACTCAATGGTGCAGAGCAAGCCTAAGTACCAGGGCTAGTTCAAAGTACTGAGATTCACTTGCAATCCCAAAGTATTCTTTTGTTCATTCTTCATTAGAAATTCTGCTTTTACCTCATGAGAATGTAAACACAGAATTATGACCCCCAAACTAATTTTTTATGGACTCCCTAAGTCGTTTTTCTTTCCTTGTGACAAATGAAGCAATTTTTCTCTGTCTTAAAAGGCATCTCCTGCAACCTCTTGCCCTGCAAACTCCATCTGAAATGACAGCATCTCTGGAGAGCTTTCTCTGCTCTCCATAAGATAAACTGAGTTGCAGCCTATGTTTGATTTAACACACGCTGTCACAGGTATCAGAGAGTTTGGAGCTCTCTGATGGTACCGTGGCTGCAAAATAGGGCATCTAGCTAGTGGCTTGGGATTAAGCTGTATCCAGAGCAAGGGCTCTCAATTTGCAATCCCCTTCTCATGTGGGGACCACATTTCAAAGCCAGAGATAGGGTCCCCACATCTCTCTAACTCAGCTTGTTCTCTTCCACCCACAGCTGCTCTGTGGTCACATGGGAGCCAGAACAGCTCATTTCATGGCAGCATAAGGGGTGGTTCTATGTGTATTTTTAGCTGTACATTTCAAGTCATTCAGAAGAGGAGGTGGCGGAAGCACTGGCCTCCCTTATCAGGTCCTCTCAAGAAACTAGTGTGAACCCATGTATATTAGCATCACCATCCTTGCTTCACATCTCTAGTTAGAAAAGGAAGCCTTGAGATCTGGGGCAAGGCTGTATCTAACTGGAACTACACTGAATTTTGTTTGCCCCTTATTCTACTTTGCCTTCTCCTTCCTGCACCTGCAGTCTCTTCCGCTTCCTCCTTCAGACTCCGCTGGTTCAGTGCCTGCTTATACCATCCATCATTGCTTTTCCTCTTGACTATTGTAAATCTCCTTCTATTGCATTTTTTCCCCTTGGTTCCCTCTCTAAACAAAAGAGATGTGATTCTTTTCTCCGTCCCACTGGCTTTGACCTGTTGTAGTTTGCCATGACATTATTCATGATTTAAACGAGGCTAAGCAAGAGAAGAATAGTGCACTGAGATTTTCATTATGCTGAAGTTGTGCTATTCTCTTCATGCAGGCTATGGTACTATATCACCCTGTCCCTTCACTTCTTTCAGAGGCTTCCTTTCCTCACCATCAAGCTCAGCAGAATATGAAGGACTTTCAGAGCTTGTTTTTAAACTCTCCTCACCCTGCTTCTCTGATCTCACGCCCACTCCCACACACATTTATTTGCCTGTTCTAATCTGGATATCTCCTGTGGCTGCCCAGCTCTGAGCATCTGGGTGTCTGTTCTCATTTAGGCCTCCCATTCCTGATGCATTGAGTTCCTGAGTCATTTCCCCTCTCCCGGTCTCACCTTTGTGGCTTCCTTCATTCCCCCAGCTGGTGAGCAGGCTGTCCCACTGCAATGCCTTCCTCCTCTTCAGGGCAGGGATGGTGGGGGTGGGTCCATGCCTCACTTGCTCCATGTTAAGTAGAAGCCTCTTTTTCTTATGATTGGAGGTTTTTCTTTTTTCCTTTCTTTTTTTTTTTTTTTTTTTCTTTCTTTCTTTTTTTTGGGGATTTGGGTGTTCTCATTGACAGCAAGTTACATCTGAGTCAACAGTGAGGCCTGGCAGCCAAAAGGGCCAATGGTACTGAGCTGCTGGTGCTCAGGGAGTGTTGGGACACTGCTCTCAGACATAGGGTTTGGATTTTGGATGGTGCTGTTTGGAGCCAGGGATTGAACTTGATCCTTGTGGGTTCCTTTCCAACAGTGGATGTCCTGTGATTCTGTGATTTTCTGACTGCGTGTGTGGGTGAGCCCAGTCCTGGTCTCCTCCACTGATCTCTTTCTTCAGAACTGCTCCTGTGCTGCTACATTATGTAGGCTCTGTAGCAGGACTCCCCACTCCAGTATCCTCTATCCAGGGCTGCTTTCCTCCTCTTTGCTGCCCCAATGGGCACATGATTGGCAGGGTGCCTGAAGATGGCTATGAGGTGTCTGCTGAAGGCATGTGTGGCTATCTGCTCCTGGACATGTCATGACCATGGGGTGCCTCTGCTGGCAGGTCTTGCTCTACCTGCTGTGCCCCGTGGTGGTGTTTAGCTAATGCTGGCAACACGTGGGTATTCCAGGATCAGCAGGCAACTAGGGACCTTTCTGTGATTAAACACTGCTAATAAAGCTTTGTCAAAGCTGATGTTTTTCAGGCTGCATTTTAATGCCATTGATTCCGGATTTATGCTCCTGTGACGTGATCCTCACGTGTGCAGGCGGAGGCGGCTCATTCCTTTCCTTCAGTAATTGCTCAGCTGCCCTTTATGTAGAGAAGGGAAAGTGAGAGATGGTGAGCGGCTGAGTAACCTCTAGCTGCTACTGCATCTTCAGGAGGCCTTTCCATCTGGCAGGTGTAACCTTTGGAGAAGACATATGCTATCATCATTCTTCCTTTCCACCCACCAAGCTACAGCTGAGGTGGTATGTGATTTGATGGTTCGTAGAGGAACCTCAGGGCAGGGCTGCTACAGGGACCTTGTCTCCCTCCACAGTCCGCAGGGAGTTGGAGCGCGTAGGGCCGTCTCGGTTGGCTGATCCTCGGGTGTTTACCAGCCAGGTGGCTTCTGCTAAATGTCTCTCCCAGTTCTTAAATGTTCCGCCACCCATCGCTTTCAGCGTGGTTTTCAGCAAACCATTGTGGCGCTCGATCTTACCAGCGGCCGGTGCATGGTAGGGGATGTGATAAACCCACTCGATGCCGTGTTCTTTGGCCCAACTGCTCACCAGTGAATTTTTGAAGTGAGTCCCATTATCTGATTCAATTCTCCCAGGGGTGCCATGTCGCCACAGGATCTGCATCTCCAGCCCTAATATGGTGTTTCTGGCAGTGGCATGGGGTACCGCATATGTCTCAAGCCACCCAGTGGTTGCCTCCACCATGGTGAGCACATAATGCTTACCATTACGAGTCCGTGGCAGGGTGATGTAATCGATCTGCCATGCCTCCCCATATTTATACTTTTCCCATCGCCCTTCCCCCCAGAGAGGTCTCATCCTCTTGGCCTGTTTGATCATGGCACAGGTGTCACAGTCATGAATTATCTGTGCCACAGCGTCCATAGTTAAGTCCACCCCTCGGTCTCTGGCCCACTTATGTGTTGCGTCTCTACCTTGATGGCCCGAGGTCTCATGGGCCCACCGAGCTAGGAACAACTCTCCCTTATTCTGCCAGTCCAGGTCTATCTGGGCCACCTCAATTCTGGCAGCTCGATCTACTTGATGGTTATTTTGTTGCTCCTCCGTTGCTCGACTCTTGGGCACATGGGCATCTACATGACGCACCTTTATGGCCATATTCTTTGTTCGGGCAGCAATATCCTTCCAAAGTTCAGCGGCCCAAACAGGTTTACCCTTCCGCTGCCAGTTGTTTTCTTCCCATTGCTGCAACCATCCCCATAAAGCATTGGCCACCATCCATGAGTCAGTATAGAGGTAAAGCACTGGCCACCTCTCCCTCTCAGCAACATCTAGGGCCAGCTGGACAGCTTTTACCTCTGCGAATTGACTCGATTCTCCTCTCCCTTCGGTGGCCTCTGCAACCTGTCGTGTGGGGCTCCACACAGCAGCCTTCCATCTACGATGTTTCCCAACAATGCGGCACGATCCATCTGTGAACAGGGCAAACTTCTTTTCACTTTCTGGTAGTTCATTGTATGGTGGGGCCTCTTTTGCACGTGATACCTCCTCTGCTGGCGGTGTTTCAAACTTTTTTCCTTCAGGCCAGTCCATGATTACCTCTAGGATCCCTGGACGGTTGAGGTTCCCCATCCGGGCCCGTTGTGTAATCAATGCGATCCACTTACTCCATGTAGCATCTGTGGCATGGTGGGTGGAGGGAACCTGTCCTTTAAACATCCAGTTCAACACTGGTAGTCGAGGTGCCAGAAGAAGCTGTGTTTCAGTGCCAATTACCTCAGAGGCAGCCCGAACCCCTTCATATGCAGCTAAGATTTCCTTCTCAGTTGGGGTGTAGCCCTCTTCCGACCCTCTGTATGCTCTACTCCAAAATCCCAGGGGGCGGCCTCGGGTCTCACCGGAGGTTCTCTGCCACAAACTCCAAGTGGGACCTTTCTCCCCAGCAGCAGTGTAAAGGATGTTCTTCACATCCTGTCCCATCCGTACTGGCCCTAGAGCCACAGCACGGGCAATCTCCTGTTTAATCTGCTCAAAGGCCTGCTGCTGTTCAGGGCCCCACGCGAAGTTATTCTTCTTTCGGGTCACCTGATAGAGGGGGCTCACAATGAGGCTATAATTTGGGATGTGCATCCTCCAAAATCCCACTACACCCAGAAAAGACTGTGTCTCCTTTTTGCTAGTGGGTGCAGACATAGCAGTAATTTTGTTCATCACATCTGTTGGGATGTGACGACGCCCATCCTGCCATTTCACCCCTAGAAACTGGATTTCTTGGGCTGGCCCTTTCACTTTGTCTCGCTTAATAGCGAAACCAGCAGACAGGAGGATTTGGATTATTTGCTCTCCCTTTTTAAAAACCTCCACTGCTGTATCACCCCACACCATGATGTCATCAATGTATTGCAGGTGCTCAGGAGCACCGCCCTGTTCTAATGTGGCTTGGATCAGCCCATGGCAAATGGTCGGGCTGTGTTTCCACCCCTGGGGCAACCGGTTCCAAGTATATTGAACACCCCTCCAGGTAAAGGCAAACTGTGGTTTACACTCTGTGGCCAATGGGACAGAAAAGAAGGCATTGGCAATATCAATGGTAGCATACCATTTTGCCTCTTTCGACTCCAGTTCGTACTGGAGTTCCAACATGTCTGGCACAGCAGCGCTCAGTGGGGGTGTGACCTCATTCAGGCCGCGATAGTCCACTGTCAGCCTCCATTCTCCACTGGCTTTACGCACGGGCCATATGGGGCTGTTGAAAGGTGAATGGGTTTTACTAATAACTCCCTGACTTTCTAACTGCTGGATTAGCCTATGGATGGGGAGCAAGGAGTCCCTGTTGGTACGGTACTGCCGTCTGTGCACCACTTTGGTGGCAATTGGTACCTCCTGCTCTTTTACTCTGAGCAACCCCACAACAGATGGATCCTCTGACAGGCCAGGCAAAACAGACAGCTGCTTAATATTGTCCGTGTCTACAGCAGCTATTCCGAAGGCCCACCGATACCCTTTAGGATCCTTGAAATGCCCCCTTTTAAGGTAATCAATACCAAGTATACATGGAGCCCCTGGGCCAGTCACAATGGGATGCTTTTGCCAGTCTTGACCAGTGAGGCTTATTTCGGCTTTCAAAACAGACAATTCCTGAGAGCCCCCAGTTACTCCATGTATGTTAATCAGTTCTGTTCCTTTATAGTTTGAGGGCATCAGAGTGCACTGCGCACCAGTGTCCACCAGTGCCTTATATTTGTGTGGCTTGGATGTGCCGGGCCACCGAATCCACACAGTCCAATACACTCTATTATCCCTCTCCCCCTCCCGGCTGAGGGCAGGGCCCCTCTATTGGTTACCTGCATTGGCAGAGGCAATTTCAGTGGTGGTTGACCTGTTTTGTAATTCTCTCACACGTTCTCGTAGTGCGTAAGTGGGTTTGTTGTGCCACTTCCTCATATTCTCTCCATGCTCACGCAGGTAGTTCCACAGGGCACCACGCGACATAGGCTCACTACGGTCATTCACTTGGGTAGGCGGGCGTTTGCGTCTGACGGCTGAGACTGCCACAGGTTCATTACGATTCCTTGCCGCGAACCATTTCTTCAGCATGCCGTCTTGTTTCCTCTCCATTTGGTCCATTCTTTGCACCATATGGCAGAGGGTTGCAATGCAGGCACGGGATGGCGCTAGTGTGCTTGCTGCACTTTGAAGTGCAAGGATCAGCTCAAAAACTGGAGGGTGTCTATCCATTTCTTTATACCTGTTATATGTTGTTAATAGTACACTGGTATATTTATCTGGTGCTGATTGTATAAACTTCTTCCATATTTCAGGAGTACTGTCCACCTTCTCTGGGTCATGGTCATCATGCGGATCGTTAGGGACAAACGTGGGGCCATACAACATCTCTACCACCGCCATTTCTCTCAAGTGTTGGATGCTTTTCTCAGCTGTATTCCATTTTTCCGGTGCAGGCTCCAAATCATCTCTGATAAGATAGGTTTCCTTTACAGCTACTAGGATTCTTTCCCAGAGGGTGGCGACTCCATCCAGACACCGGCTGATTCCTCTATCAATGGATGGGTCTCGGGAAATATTTCCTAGTTGACGAGCTTCACTGCAACTTAGGGACACACTGCTGGCCCCACTGTCCCAACACCGAAGCAACCATGTGACAATTTTTTCACCTGGGGCTCGGGTAAACTCTTTTCTTGTGCCCTGGATTTCGGTGATCTTCAGGGGTCTACGGATGGTGGTAACAGTGGCCTCCCCATCATCACTGTCCTCTACGTATCTGTTAGTTTTCTGAGCTGCCTTCCTTGGTGGTGGTGGTTTTGTGGAGGGCCCCTCACCGGGATCTTCCTCTACTTCCTTCACTTCGTCCTTCCGTTCCAGACGCGAAGACACTCGTTTCCATTTCTGACCTTCTACTGGGGCGACTGACACTGATGTTGGTGCTTCCTGTGGTTGGTTGGGATTGACTTGGGGGTTTTCCCTTTGGGTTTGGGTCTCCTTTTTGAAACTCTCTCTCTCCATTACAATGACTCGAATCAAGTTCCAAATAAGCCGTTCATTCTGAGATCCCCCTGAGTTACCCGATCCCTCACTCAAATACTCAATTATTTTCTCCAGATCTCTCCTTTGTTCATCAGTAAGATTACCTGGCACAGGGGGTCCTCCTGATGCTTCTGATCTTTTTCCTAACTCTCCCACTATTCTCTGCAAGGCTCTCTGTGTTTTACAGTTATTCACTACAAGGATTATATTCAGAGAGACTGCCAATGCAAAACCCAATCTGATACACCAGTCAAACGTAAGGAACTCAGAATATTCATAAGCCAGTCCAAGCACAGTGTCTGTGATGTTAACTGGGCTGAAAGGGAGCCAGGCAGATATCCCCATCACTGTTTTCCATGGGCTAAGAACATATATAAACATCATCCAAAACAAGGCAGCCTGAAGCTGGAATGTAAGGATTCTCAGTCCTAGGCACAGGGCCTGTGAAGTAAGCCACTTCACCGCTGTCCAAAACATTGCCCAAAGTATCGCCCGCATTCTCCACCAAAAAATGTCACGGGGTGCTCTCTAGAGCTCACTCGTGACAGCGGTGACAAAACCCGGGGAGAGAAAGCACAAAGCGCTTCCCTTCTCTAGCGGCGCGGCGCGGCCCGGCCACGTGCGCTCCGAGAGAGGGGAAAGAAAAAAAAACGGCGAATGGGTCTAGGAGGGAAGGAATGAAAAGAAAGGAGCGATCTGAGAACGAACGGCAGTTTAATGAACCAAATAATGCTAAACAACAACAGAGAGTTTCAACAAGGAGAGAAATAGAACTAACCCTCACCGACGAGCTGTAGGAGGCGGGAAGCTGCGACCACGTTGTCTCCTCACCGGGGGATCGCGCGCCAAGAAAAAAGAAAAAAAAACTCCGTCCCCTTTTCCGGCTACCCCTCCCCCCCATGCCCAATTAAGGCAGTCCATAGGAAAGAAAAAAAAACTCTCCCCTTAACTCCCATTATCCTGCATGATGTTCTGATGTGGAATAGCAACGCAAACCAAAGAAATTACAAAACCATAACACAAATATACCGATCAGCTCTGTAAAGCTTCCTTTTTATCAGGGAACATATACATCCCTAATGCTCGAGCAGATTCTGTGCAACTTTTTGCCTTTGCAATTGGTCCTTGCAATGCCTTGCAGCTTGACATGCTACTCAGAAGTTTGTGATTACGTAGACAGTAAGAAAGACTAATTTTATTATTATTATTATTGTTTTTAGAGATGTGCCACCCTTCCAGAAGTTTGGATGACATTGACTTAGAGTGACCTGAGAGAAGCTGTGCCTTATTCTGAACTTTGATAGTTTGTGTGAGGCTGATATGTGAGGGCTGACCACGTACCACTCACTCGTGCCTGGTGTGCTCTTTACAACACCTGTGTGAGTAGGGCTGGCTGCAGAACATGATCAGAGGGGAAATGGTCAGAGCTTTATGCCCATTTGCATAAAGAATACTGACCTTGGGATATGTGTGACTGCAGACCCAGTTGTCTTCTATGGGAGTGAGTGTGGCTATTGTACACTGTGGGCAAGCACACTCTTCCACCAAGAATGTGAAGTTAAGAAATGTTACCTCTGTCTGGGATTTCAGAGGCTCTGTCTGCTCAAACAGAGTAAAAATTTCAGACACATTCCCTGCGTGTGCTTGTATAAGCTGTAGAGCACAAGGTATGCCCAGCACTTCCAGAAGCTGTGGGCCTTTGGTCTGTACACTGGACAGATTGTCTGTATGTGCACAATAAATGCCATGTGTTTCCATCCACAAACCATCTGTGAAACGTAGGCACAGCATGTCTGATGCTTCCGGAAAACCTGGGACAGAAATATGGCATCCCTATGGCTGATGCTCTGCTATGTATCAGAGACCAGAATTTTCAAAGGACTTTGGACTTTCAGCTGCTGCTGATTTCAGCACATCTTCCAGAGAAGGTGCTGTGCAGCACTTGGCCTCCGTGACTGGGACATTTGGAAGGACAGATGTTGCATGTGAAGGTCGTAAGGTGACAAAGTTCTTCATAGGGAGGCTCTTTGAAGACAGGGGTGCAATTTGGAAGTCTGCACAGCGCAGCTGGGGCCAGGGGGAAATTTTATTATGATTTCAGTGTGATGAAAGGGCTGTGTGATGTTTAATGGGACTCTCCAGAGGAAAAAAAAAAAAAAAAGCACCTACTGGCATTGACAGCTGTTTTATTTTCTCACTTATTAACCACCCTTGAAATAACAGACTATTGTAACAGTATCACTATTTTCCTCTCCGATGGATACCTGATTCATATTTTGTAAGCTGTGCATGCTCTGCCAAATGAGAGTGATGTGTTTCCCGGCTGATAGCTAAATAACTCTTCAAGTGACTTACTGTCTCGCTTAGTAGCTCCGGTAGACTAGATCTGCACCTGATGAGCCCTCGCCATGCAGAACAAAATTTACTTAATTTTGCTCTAATTTAGAAAGATATTTGCATAGAATTTCAGCAATGAGAAATTGCCCAGAGGCTTTTCTCTTGCATTTTCCCTATGGGAAGATTCACATTTTAAGCTTTCCCAAACTGAAAGGTCATCCCATTTATTCCAGGCCTTTCTGAAGACTAACCTATAGCCAATATTTATACAGGAGAACATTCTCATTATCTGTTTCTCAACGCTACTTGGAAGATTTTTCAAATGTGCATTTCTCCCATATGAAAGAATGAATTGAAGGGAGATTTTTGGAGAGGAGCTAAGCACAGGTATAGAGAGGTGACAGTGCCCCACTGGGGCTTTACTGCCTCTGGAATTGGGATAGGCGACTGGGAACGATTCAGCAGTACTTCAGATCTAGTTCACCTTAAACTCCTTTCTTAGCTCGCCTAATTCTCCTCATCTCTCATTCCATTTCCTTTTCTCTGGACCCTCCTACCTGCCAACTCTGATTCATTTTGCTGGCTCACAGTTGCTGCAATCCCAAGAATCCAGAGACGCTACTGAAAGCATTAAGCTATCCGTGCTTAACTTTCTCTCTCAGATGTGGACCTTCCCATCCTTCTGTTATCATCAGCCATCCTGCCGTTCCTTGTCACTGGTATCTTTGCTGAAAAATCATTGTAAGATGTCCATTTAATTTTGGGGCAGGAATCTTTGTGTCTTTAAGCTCTTGCTCACCTGCCCCACATCTTTCCCTATTGTTTATTTTATTCATAGGTCTTAACTGCACATTTCTGTTTAAATTTGTATCCCTTGCAAAACCTCATTCCGTTTAACTTCTGGCATTTCTCATTTTAGTCTCGAGCCTCTTGACCTCTAAAGTACTGTTCCCTTTGCTGAGCTGTCTTTTTTTCCATTCTTTGCTGGCTCTTGGTTGATTGCTATTATCCTTTGTTGAGGTAGCTTACTCACTCCATTAAATTTAGAGTAATTTTTACAGGCTTTGGTTTTCCTGCCTTGGGAGTTGTGCTGGAGGTAGTTTCTATGCTTTTGGCTGAAATCTCAGGCTTTTTCCACATTCAGGACTTGCAGTTCTTTAGTCCAGTGGAGTTCACTAATTATTTCCCTTAATTTCTCAAATTTTGCCCATTTGAAATGTAGAACTTTAATTACAGGCCTCTTTTTGTTTACTGTTCCATTTAAATTAAACTGAATCAACTTGTGATCGCTCAGTCAAAGGTTATTTTCTTTGATCACTTCTCCTGTAATGTGCTTGCTATTTACCAAAATGAAACCTTAAATAGCCTTGGTGGTTCAGCGCACTTTGGTGGATTAATTTGTTGGCAATTACATCTAAGACTGTCTGGGTCATGCTGCAAATAGTAGCTTCTGTATCTTTGTGAAACTGTATTTATTTGTCTCAAATTTAGTTCCTTAATGACGTGGTACATCATCTGTGATACTGATAAAGAAGCAAATCAGATGTTAAAAAGCCTGGAGAGGAACAGGGAACAGAATATAGAGCGTTTTTTATGTGACTTTGTAACTCTTCAGTGCTTTGGGCATTTCCAGTACATCTCATCTCTTAAAAGATACAGCATAAATGGAAAATGGTCAGAGATGGGCAGCACGAATGGAATGTGGAAGAGCTCTTTTTTGAGAAATAAACGGTGAGAATAAGAGTTGTCAAGCTGGAGAAGGGATAAATGAAGGTATCTCTACTGGTGAGCAGGATAACAAAAGATGGTAAATAAGGAAGAGTTGTTCACAGGAAGAACAGATTATGATGCCTCCAAAATGGTTCCCACGTCACAGGCAGAGATAACACAGGGAGATTAATAGCAATTTATATTTGGTTTTCCTTTCTTTGAATACTTGTACAGGCCAGGGCAGCATTCAGCTCCACATGCTGTGTGTGTGCCATTTTGCTTAATTTCCAGGCACCTTTTCAGACAGAAGCTTTTCAGTGCTTTCTCTATGCTCTGGTAAGCAGCAGGTCGTGGTGAAATGCCACGGAAGCATACACCTCTGCCAGTGTTGTCTAAGAAATAAAGGTAGGTAAGGTCAACCAATTAAGGATGTGTGACTGGCTCATAAATATGTCCAAGGTAATGGTCTCGCATATGGTATAGCTGTGCAGCTGTGTTCTTAGGGGGCAGAAATCCTGTGACAAGACCACTGGGCTCTGCTACCAAACTTCATCCAGTTCTGTCTACCTCTCTGTTCACAGAAGGAGCTGCCAAAGCTGAGTTCACAACATGCAAACCTCCAACAGCTGCCTGATGTTCTTTTAATCTTTCACATATGCTGCATTCAGCCTCCTCACGGTTACGAAAAATACACGCTACAGTTTTTTAAATCCTGAAGCTTCCCATGAGGTCTCTGCTTTGACTTATGTCCCTCCCTCCAAAGCAAAGGTAACAGGCACTTCGCCACTGCCAGATGTGCTCAAGCAATGGGTGTGAGTTTGAATGACTGGAGTCTTCTACCCTGCTCTTGGTAGCTAGAGGTAAAAGATACAGATCTGTACTGGTGCATGAGGGGAGAGCACTCAGTTTTCTCTGGGTTGTTTCATTCCTCAACCTTTTATCTTTTCTGCTAAGGTTCTGAGTTCCTCAGGCAAACTTTCTCTGCCTGTTTGTTCCGAGCCAACGAGAATGAGATCATAGTTTGGCCCCTGAGCACCGCCGTAAGGCTGGGATGAATGATCCTATTTTTAACTGCACAGGTCATGCTGGTGCACTCTCACTTTGACGCTTCCAGACCAGTCACGTGTGCATCGTTCTGATGATCGACTTTTTTGTGGTTGATTTGAAAGACATCGGTTTACTACAAGTTTAATACGAAGAGGAATATAAAGAAGCAGTGTTCCTATTTTGTCTCTCATGCAGTAATCTCCTTTGGATATTTTCCAAGCTTCCTTCTTCCCCAGGATTTGGTATTGGTGTTTTTTGTCCCTAGAAATCTTTGATTGTTGCCCCTACGTTAGTCTGCCTTTAGAGCATCTTTTATTAAAGCTCATCAAAAGTTAATACTTCTTTTTTTTTTTAAACTTATGGATACATTAACAAATACTTGTAAGTTTCTTCCTGTTTCTTCACTTCTCAGACTTCATATTTTTTCATTAATATATTCTACAATAAATCTTTATGATCATCGTCACCTTCATTCTATGCCAGTCTATGACCGATTATTTCAAAGCCAGAACTTGAATTCTTCATGTTTTCTCCAGAATTTCAGACTACTTTTTCTGGCTGCCACCTTTGTTCTGACTCTGTGTCAGAGCTGTTTTGTCCTTTTCTTTGTCCTTGCAATCTCAGGAAATAGTACCTTGATTTTTCCCCGTGAGAGAGTCACCAGCAGCTTGTTGTCTCCTTGCAGCTTACCAATTCCTGACTCAATTAATGATCCTGAGCCTGGTTAATAGAGTGACTCACCAAAATATTTCACATCTCTTTGTATCGGTTGAAAGCGCCCTTTTGCATCAGCATGCATTTATACATAAATATGTATGTGCCATCCTGCTAACTTAGGGTTCTATTTACTTGCTCATGTGTCTGTCTATCACTGTTCTTGATGGAAATTACATCAATGTCTTTCCTTTACTTTGAAGTGATTTCTAGACAGCTACTTATCAAAGAATATTAACATTGATGGCAGATCTATTTCCCCATTCCTGCAATCAGCAATTCTACCCACTGAAACTGTTCTTATAGACCCGTGACTGATGCAACAAAAAGGGAAAACTGTATCTGGGAATGTGGTCATACTTCATGTAGCACAGGGCAGTAGGACCAAGTACAAGGGACTAAACAGGTGTGGTATTCCACTATGCATGCAGGGAGAGAAGAATTTAACTCCATCAAATTTAGTTAGCTATTAACTTCAGCAAGGCAAAGAGCCTTGCAGGATTCTCCCATAAGCAGATATCCTGAGGGCTGATCCTGACAAAAACTGCTATGTAAGCTGCAGTAGTTTTAAATGCAGAGCTTTTTTCCTTCTGTTTCCCTCTTTAATTCGGCATGTCTTTGCTTTATACCTTCTGAAGTTTAGCATCTGTCAGAATTTTTGGACTGGATGATTTTATTGTTGTTGATCAGCAGAATTATTGTGCACTGTAAGTTACAATTATTTCACAAGTGCTACTTATGCTATCTGGTTTTGGGCATCTAACACAGATGGCTAAAGTGTCGAGGATCCCTGTTCCTTCACAGAGATTAATCTGTCACGTTCCATAAAAAAGCTCACCCAAATATCATTCTTGGGATATTGTAGGAAAGCTCCGTGCTGAGCCTTCTGGACAACGACACTGGATTGAGTTTGCATGGAGGAAACAGTACCGTATTCTTGCCTTCTCTCGTGGTTCCCGGAATGGGCAGGCACTAAATCAAGCTCAGCAGCAGAGCTGCTCTGCACACCAGTGTTGCAGCTGGTATCAGTACAACCGTCACTGTGCTCTCGCTATAGCAATCCTTTCATATGATACATGAGATGTTCCTGGCCTGGATTCAAAGGGCAAAGGGGAGAAGGATAACAGTACACACTCTGGCTTTTGAGCATTTTGTTTACAGGAAGATCCTTTTAACCATTCAGCAGTGTATGCTGCTGGGTTAAGGGAAAGTCATTAGTGTTGTCCTTGGTAAGTGGATCAAGTAATAGTGCCATATGTTCTGATGCTGTGAAATGCAGTCACTGTCTAGAAGCCTTTTCATATGGAAAATCCCAAACTAGGGTCAAATTTATGTGTTTTGCTTTACCCTGGGGACATGCACCATTGCTTCTTTGCCAATATCGCTAAAGTACCTAAGTGTACTGTTTGCATCTGTACAAATCAGAGACATGGGAGATCACAGGAAACACTTCCTACTAAAATAAGCATCTTCACTGCCTGAGTTTGTTTTAAAGCAAAGTCTGTGTGTTCCCTTTGTCGTGGAGTCGGAGCTGTGTGCCACCTCTCCTTGTTGTGAGGATTTCCTTAGTGTGACTTCACATCCACAGCCTCAGATATTCCCCAAAGAGCACCACTGTGCCTTCACAGCTGCTGAGGCACAGAGCTCACTGAGAGGTGTGAAGCCCTGCCAGCTCTGCGAAGCCACCATCAAGACAGCAAAAATTAAACAAATGGCAAATTAGTAGCATTGGACCCTGGTGTGTTCTTCACAAGAGGTTCAATTCTGTGTTGGCTCACATCTTAATCCACCCCAGCTGACACGCATCAAGCATAAATCAGCAGAGGGCCTGGCCCCTGTACTGTGCAAACATTAACTAATTAATCCGCCTTATAGCCATTGGAGGCTGCAAAGGAGTTATTATTGTACTTCTCTTTGCAGGCTGTGCAACTGAAGCAGAGAGGATAAATGATTAAAGGACACAGATATGATTATCTAAACTTGGGTGCAGAAGGACTGCTGGATATTTATAGATATGCTTAACCTGTATTTTTTCTTTCTTTCTCTTTTTTTTTTTTTTTAAAGCAGTCTCAACTGAGGAATGAGCAGGAGGAGCTTGGAGACAAGATCCGGGCCTGTCCTCATCTCTGTCACACTTATAAATCTGGAGAAATTCCACTTGTTCCTTGAGGATATGCAAGAATTTTATTACAGCAGTGTTGAAAACTGGAATTCGGCACATCAGATTAACATAAAATGCAAGGGAAAAGTACCCAGCAACAAGCAAAGGGCAATACAGAAAATAGGTTTGTTACAAGCAAATTGCATGTGTTTGTTTTCTTCTTTTTTTTCCTCTACATTAATGCCATCCAGGCCTCTCTTGTATATTCTCAAGAAAATGACTTCGTTATATCAGAGAAATATATTGAAAATGAAATCAGTGGTAGCACCAAATGTGCCCAGACATGACAAGACTTTTAAGTAACAACAGCAGAATTCTATCTCCTTTCCTGTTTGTTCCATGTTAACTTATGGAGATTGGTGCTGACTTTTTGGAATGGCTGCAGCAAGCTGTAAATGATGTATGAAAATGAAATGAAAATTCTCTGCCCAAGCCACTGTGCACAGCAATTGCTGCTGAGCCGAATTAATAGCTATTTGCTCCTGTGTGTTCTGACGTGGGACAGAGCCAGAGAAGCCAATAGTAGAGAAATTGGAACACCCATCCTGGACAAGACTCCTGCAGATCCATTACTCTCCATCTTCAGCAGTGCAATCCCTTCAGAAAGGTGAAAAGGAGGAGACTCGACTGTTTTCAGCCCTTCCTGAAAAAGCCCCAGGGGTTCACTCACAGAATCATAGAATATCCCAAGCTGGAAGAGATCCCTAAGGATCATCAAGTCCAACTCCTGGCTCCACACAGGACCACCCAAAAATCAGGCTCTACACCGGAGAGCTTTGTCCAGATGCTTCTTGAACTCTGGCAAGATTGGTGCCATGACTGCTGCCCTGGGGAGCCTGTTCCAGTGCCTGACCACATGAAATAACAAGTTAGGTAGCAGTGACACCTACTCAGGCCCTCCTTTTTCAATCTCTGTTTCCTGTCTTTGTTTACTTACCTCTTCCCCATTTTTATCCAGCTGTGTTGCAACATCACCACCCCTGGGCATTAGGGCTGTGCAGGTGAAAGAGGGTAATGGGTGTAATTAAGTGAGCACACGTGTGTGGGTACAATTAGCACCTGGTGATTATGTTGGTAAGGCGATGGGCATGGTGAGGAAGGACATTTCTGGTGACCTAGTTACTAAACGCTCTCTGGTAGTCATGCTACAGTGCAAAACTGCAAACAGTGATTATTAATACCATTAAAAATTCATGCAAGCTCAGGTTCTGCAAATGCTCTGCCATGTGAGTGCTCTCTGTGGAGGTAAAGAGGGCACTACAGCAAGCATGGAAAACCAATGTCCAGGTTAACAGTGCACTTGCTGCGAGGTGCCCCTTGGAATTTTGGGCTTGACCCACCCCTGTGCTGAATCCAGCAGCATCCCGTCTCAGCAACCCTGGATGTTCACTATGTAGTTAGCCCTCTGATCCCTCCCTTGTTCATTTTTGCATGGGAAACATGTGCAAGTGGAAACTAAAACCAACAGAAATTAAAAAATAATACAAATTAAGCAAATGCCCCTTTGTGTGATACTCCTTCACAGCTGAGAAGCAAAGGGAGATGGGATTTAATTTAGGCCAGTCCTCTGCTGCATTTCAGATAAAGCGTTTTAATCTAGTTGTAGGTTGATAAAAATACCCCTCTCTGATCCTGCAGGCAACTTTTTCTGCCAATTTTCTTTCCAGGGAGGAAGAGAGGAAGAAATATAATTGAAAGAACACTGCCGCATAGAAAATGACACTGACGGAGTAATGCACTTTGGAACGGTGTGCTCTGCCAGCTCCTTGTTTTCTACTAATTTTTTCCCTCTTTTTACTTCAGAAATTTCAAGCTATTGGTAATCATCAGTATGATTACCTGCTTTTTTTCTTTTTTTTTTTCCTTTCCCTGGAGCTTCAGCCAGGTAGAAGTCTTTTGAATACAGAATGATGTCTCTTTTCAGGAGTCTCATTCCAACTTTCACAGTACAGCTTGTTCTCTTTCACCCCAAGCTGAGATTTTTCAGGGTTAATTTATTCATCTAATTGTCGGATGCACATGTGGTATTGCAGTCCACAGTGATTTTATGGACTTAAGGCTATGGTAATGACTTAATAAACATGCGTGTGTACATGATTTGAAGGCAATGTATTCTCTCGAATGTAATATTTCAGAAAAGACAGAATGAAAAGTAAAAGGGTGGCCAGAGGCATATCTCAGTGGAGGCGTGAAATGCTGAGCTTTTAGTATTTTTTCCAAATTAAGGACTCTGCTTAGAAATGGCATTACCTGTCCAGTTTCCTGACAATCTGTGAACATTTGAATAATCAAACAACATCAGCAACAAGACTTTTTGGGGTCCCTTTGCCTCCATGCTCTTCTTTTGAGCCCTTCTCTAGCTCCTTAGTGTTGGCGTGTGCATATCCACAGGAAAGCATGGCTGAACTGAATGAAGAAAAGGAATGGGATAAGTTTCATGGACAGCATTCAGAAGATGCATGTTAAAAATTTCTGATGCTGCCTCTGAGAGAGTGAAGGGGGTGGTGTGGAAAGGACAAGTTTCTGGGGCTGGTGAACTAAGCTACAACAGCTTAAACAAAACCCAGTGCAAAAGCAGCTCTGTTGACATGCACTCGTTTAACACTAAGAGGAGGGCAGATTGGACTTTGTACGTGATGGGCAATGTTACTCTTGAAAGTTAAAATGATTTTTCATTGTCCCTTTGACAGTTGTGAAGTCTGATGGTCTGGATGCAACTTCCCCTTTGGGAAATGCCTGAATGGCACTGCCCCTATATTTTTGTATTTTTCCTGCAGCTGGATGGGAGGCAAAGTTTTTGAACTAGAAATTTAGAGTTAGATCTTCAGCTAAATTTGGAATAAAACTGGCTCAGGTTTTAAGCAGAACCTCAGTCTGGATATGGGAGGCTCAGCTGCACACTAATGGTTCACCTGTGCTTTGTGTCTCTTCTTCCTTCAAGCTGTAACCTGAAAATGGTACACTACATAATCTGGCCACCACTTGAGATGTAAAAGTCCTCTTTGATCAGCCATGGTTAAGCAAACTTCTGCCCAGAGGCTGTTTTTGGCCTTCCGTAGACATGTCCCCCAGTGGGATGCCTGTGAATCCCTCAGCAGGCTTTGGATTTGATGTTTATTGCTCCTCAGCTTGCTCAGGGGCTGGTCTGGGAGATACACCAGTGTGGGCTGTGAGGGTAGATGTGAAGAAGTCTTGGGATGTTCAGGAAAACTCATAGTTCATGGGAAGGACCATCCCAGGATCCTGCTGCCCTTGACTTTGCTATATGCATTTCTCCACCCAACTCTACCCTTGAAAGTTCACTGTGCTGAAGGAACAGGTTTTGTCTTTGTTTTTACTTCTGCCCAAATGATGCCATTTTCTCTCCAGAAAGATGATACTTTTTAAAGAAAGGGCTGATGAAAGACGGCTCATGAATTTTTCTCTTATTCTGCCATGACTTTGAAACACCAATGAGATATTCCTCACTGCCCCCTTCACTTCCATTTACTGTTAGCAAAATAAGCCAAGTTTAACAAATCTTTCTTTTAAAACAAGGAGCTAGA
Organism: Perdix hodgsoniae; assembly: GCA_035772895.1. Classification (NCBI taxonomy): domain Eukaryota; kingdom Metazoa; phylum Chordata; class Aves; order Galliformes; family Phasianidae; genus Perdix; species Perdix hodgsoniae. Next base: position 49,831,589 of record JAPSGF010000001.1, on the reverse strand, counting down.
ATTGAAAGTTCAGACAATGAGTTGTGACCCCTTTGAAACCTGTGTTGGTTATGGCTGTTGGCTGCCTTGGCAAGGGCAGCACCATTCTCCCAGCTGCTTGATCCAGAGGCAGTAGTGATGTTATCATGGCTTTCAGTTGGTTTTATTTGGTCTGTCAGAAGGTGTGATGTGGTTGTCTCCCACTTTTGCATTTGCTGCCCTGCATACTTTATGAGCAGGAGCAGTGTCTGTGCTGTCCCTGCAGACCAGCCATAAGTCTTACTTAACAGGTGCTCAGCAGTGCTGGCTTAAGGGTAATATCCGACAGGCATTGCCCTTGGCGTGCAACACCATGCCTTCATTCACACTGTAGTGCCTGTGCTTCTTGCTGCTTCCTAGCCTCATTATTTTTCATTTTGCTGCTGCTAGTTTTGCTAGTAAGATCCCATTTGTCAAACCTGCTTTATCGAAACAGGGAAAAGATTGGGTTAGGGGATTGTGGTGCACAGTTTCTCAAAGGATGAAGTTACTTCCATAGCACAAGATCACATCAGCAAAGAACTGAAGGTGACTGCAAGCACATTCAGGTAAATGCCATTCATTATTTGTACGTACAAACAAGATGAAGCTATTGCCCTCTTGGGAGGTGCTATTTAAATGAGGAAAAGGCAGATCTTTCTTCAAAGAGTGTACAAGCTAACCCAACAAGGCAAGGGCAGGAGAAAATAAATATTACCCTGACTCCTGAGATCAAGTGAAGGCTGGAAGATGCTTAATGATTTGCCGGAGGTGAGGTAAGCAGTCCACAGGAGAGTGGAGGTAGGAACTGAGCCTCTTACCTGCTTAGCAGTATTCTCTGAGATGGTGCATGGTCAGGTAAATGGCAACATCAGCAAACTTAAGCTTTTGCCTATGAACTCTGACACTTGAGAAAAAGGACAGCATAAAAAAATCTTTTTCCTCACAATATTTTCCTCATGTTACATCTATTATTCCTCCCCCCCACCCCTCCAATTTCCTCTATTTGTTATTTTTACTGTATTTAATAGCTAATCTAATGGTTATCTTTGATAGCAAAATATCTCAAAATACAACTTCCTCTCTCTAAAACTTCCTGAGGAGGGTGAATGGAGAGGAGATGCAGGGCTCCTCCTTTTGGTAACTGATGATAGGACACATGGGAATGGCACAGAGCTGTGCCAGGGTAGGTTCAGACTGGCCATAAGGAAAAAATTCTTTACTGCAGGGCTGGTCAAACACTAGAACAGGCTTCCGAATGAGGATGTTGTTGCCCACTGCCTCTCAGTGTTCAAGAGACATTTCCTTTAATCATATGCTTTAACTTTTGATTGGCAGTGAAGTGGTCAGGCCTTTGGACAAGATGATCTTTGAAGGTCCCTTCCAACTAAGCTATTCTGTCCTACCCTGTCCTGTTCTATCCTATTCTGAATTTTAGGAGGAATTTTTTTACATAGAAGGTGGTGAAGCACTGGAACAGGTTGCCTAAGGAGGCTGTGGATGCCCCATCCCTGGAGGCATTCAAGGCCAGGCTGGATGTGGCTCTGGGCAGCCTGGTCTGCTGGTTGGCTGCCTTGCAATTAGAAGGGGGGTTGAAACTAGATGATCACTGTGGTTCTTTTCAACCCAGGCCATTCTGTGATGATTCTATGACTATGAATTTCCTCAGCATTCCAGAATTCTGGATGTCAGAAACATGTTCAAGTTAAGAAATGGGAATATACAGGCATTTTTTACAGGACATTCTTCTGGTGAAGAATGAGGAGCTTTTTACTTTGTACAATATTTTTAACATTGTCCCTTCTTTCATTACCATATTTTATATAGTTAAAAATAGGAATTATATTCATTGCATTGGAATATAAGCTTGCAATACACTGTAGTTATCAGAAAGACTGTTCTTAATTACCTGCAAAAAACATTTATTGTCTGATGTACTCCATGGATATTATCCCTTAATTAGCTGCCTTATTTCAGCTAAATTAAAGAAAGAAAGAACATTCACCACAAACACTTTTTTTTTTCTTCTCAATTATTATTATTAGCACCAACTCTATCCTCTACAATGGAAAAGAGAAAAGAAAGTACTTTATTCTTTCACTGAGTTGAAAATTAAGGTTTTGTTTTCTGATGAGTAAGGAGAACTTTGTTCTTAACTCTCTGCTTTTCTAGGAGCCACTCAAGTGGAGCACAGGCTGGATTTGTTCCCCATGGTTGTGAAGGCAGCTCCATTTTGAAGAAGGAAGTTCAGTAATTGCTGCTTGACAGACCTCCCTGTCAACTCTCTGGGATATCAGTGCTGGATTGTTTGCTGGGAAAACGTCTAAAGTCAACAGAAGTACTGGAAATAGCATTCAGATGGGCAGGGGATATCTAGTGGGTCAGATGGAAGCACATGAAAGAGTCGTGCTGAAGCTGGGTAAGGAACCATTTAACAGCTGTGTAACTGCCTCTTTTTTTGGCTATCAGTTTCCCTGGAGCTTTGGCCTGCTAGCCTGCAATCAGCATGCCTGCTGCTGGTAGATGCAAAGGTTTTTCTGTTGACTTACCCTTGGCTTAGGTGTGAAAACCTTGCCTTGAGGTTGAGGGTAATTACTACTGCATAGCAGAGACATGTGGGGCTGATTAGTTTTGGGCTAGATAGGCAGAGAGGGTAGATGGTTCTCAGTTGGAAATGGAAATAGGAGGGATGCTTTGTTCTGGGAAAGTGGGTGCTTAGGCTGAGGCTTTTTCCAGACAAGGATTTTGGAATCCAGAGCACGACAGAGATAAGTAAAATTAGGTCCTGTAGGCCATAACTGTGACGTTAACCTGCTGCTATCTAACTCTGTGGGTATCTGGGTTCAGTATCGGTCTTTGACCTCTCAGGTCTCTAAATATCTGGTCCAGTGCTTCTGTGTACCCTGTGCTGCCCTGTCTCAGTGATAAGTAGGATGAAGTTTAGGTTCCCTAGCAGTGCTAAATGCTGGACAGCAGCTCACGTGTATGAATGAAACACTAGCCAAGCTGAAACTGAATCTTGTCCCATAAGAAGTGACTAAATACATTTTTTTGTCATTGTCCTCTCTTTTCTTTTTCGTTTTGGTTTAGAGAGCTTTGCTTTTATACTTCCCCATAACGCTTTTTATTTTTACTTTTGTTTGTTTGTTTTTTGCAGTTCTGTGCAGTAATCCTATGAGAATGGCCATGGCTGTCTTCAGTGATGTGGAAGGAGGGCAGAAGGAATGACTTCTGCGCTGCTTTAATTACAGATCTTGCTAACTGCCCTCCATACCAGCAGCGTTTTGCTCGGAGCTGTTTCTATGAGCCAGAATGTCCTTATGTAACTGATTTACACCTGAAAGGGTAATTGCTTCCTGACTCTGCGCTTAAGCATTTCTAAAACCCAACAGCATCTCAATGCAGTTTCACCACACACCTCCTCCTCACTACAAAGCTGGGCTTTCCGCATTTAGGAAAGTTCCTTCATTAGCTCTGTCTTAAAACACCTCCCTGATAGCAACAGAGGCACAGCCTGTAGCTGGAATTGCTTGCCAACCTGATATAGTCAGGACCAGGATGTCCATCCTTCTTGAAATAACTGGCAAAATCCATGCAAGCAGGCTTAAAATGGCAGGACAGTGCACGAGCAAGCACTCACATGGGAGGCGCTCCTGCTGGACTTGCTTAGTGCTGTTATGACCCACACTGATGTGGTGCCAAAGGAGTATCATAAAAGAAAAAAAAAAACACAGAAAACACTAATGCACCAGAAAGCCACTTTTCTCTGGCGGTCCTCAAGCAAATTTGGTTCTGGCAAGGATAGAAGATAAAAATGAACTCCTATTTGTGGGTGCGCTGTTGCGGAGGTGCTGGTGCTCTATAGGCACTTTATGAGTGATGTGACAGCTTTCCTGACTGAAGTAATTCCGAGTATTGTAACACGAGGTGTCAAGGCAGACAGCAGAAAACATTTCAATCCTTTTCATTAGAACAAAGTGCTATTCTCTTGACGGCTTTCAAATGCATATTGTTTAGCTATTATGTGCTAACCTTGACTACTATATTCCAAGCACAATAGCGGTGGGAGCTTTTTGCTTTTTTGTTTGGCTAGTGATCATGCTAAGAGGATTTCTCTTTTGCAGGGTCAGTAAAATATTCTGTTACAAGGGGGGAAAAAAAAGAAAGAAAATTAAAAGGATGTATTTATGTTACAGTAGCAGTGTCTGAGGTCTCCTCTTGTGTTTCATATGTCAGGTGTCTCTGATGGTTCCCCAGTATGGATTTTTATCCCAGTGGAATCTGTACTTCTGGTAACAGAAATCAAAGATTATAAGTGTATCCTGCCTGGACTGCTCATATTGCTGGTGACGAGTGATGCTAAAGTGACTGCACTGTCAGCTACTGGCAGCCTCAGGCAACATGCAGCAGGTAAATGGTTAATTAAAACAGTCCTTCGAGTATTCCTTCAAGAGAACCTCTGTGGGGAGGTTGCCTTAACTGCTTTTGACATTTCTTCTCTCTGACCATGAGGTTGCTGAGATGGGAAGAAGATTAAGTTGCTCGTCGAAGAATGAGACCTGACACAGGTGAAAACCACAGGTGAAGATTTAGATGTGTGTGAGCAGTGCTTGAAATCTGACAAAGCTTGGGCTCTTTTTTTGAATCAGCCACACAGCCTGGAGGACAATCATTGTCATTTCTAAACCTATGCTTGCACAAAGGCCCGATTGACTTTTTTCCCCTTTCTCCTGAGCTGTCAATTTCCACATCTCATCTTTTCCTCATCTTTTTTTTTTTTCTTCCCATCATTTAATTCTGCATTTTTTGACTAGCAACCTCATTGTGTTTCTCTCAACAAGTAGCAATTCCCATCCCCTTCCAAACCATTCCTCATGACCTATCTCTTCCCATCCATTCCTGCATTTTCCCTTGCCCAGCTCCCACTCCCATTTCCTCCTGTCACAAACTCCAGCTCTGAGATTACCCTCACCCTCTGCCATCCCTTCCTCTCCAGAGCTTTCCTCTCTCCACAGTTTGATTTTCCTTCTTCCTCAGTGCCAGCACCTGACAGAGAAGGAGTTGCTGATTATATGTCTTCATTGTAATTAAACTGGGCCAGAGCCCATTCTCTGGCACTGAGAGCAAGTGGCACAGCCTGGCTCGTGTCCATACAGCTAAACTCTCTTCCTCCCATAACAGGATGGCTTTATCCTTTCTGCCTGTTGGGAACAGCCCTTGGCAAGTGCTGCTCCCTGATCCCTGCCCAGACACAGTCTCTGAGAGTACTCCCTAGGACAAGCCAAGGCTGTGCCAGGGAGCATGCTAATAATTAAACACTATAGACTGTGCTACAGGACTTGGTGCTGCTTTAATTTACTCATAAAAATGCAGCTGAAAGATTGGGGGGGAAACGTCCTTGCTTTCAGCCCGTGCCACAGTTGTGGGGGTCAGGGAAAAGCTGACTCACACCCATTTTGCTCAGGCGAGGAGGGCAGGCTCTGAAATGAGAGCCTCTTGAGCTGGTTATCTTTCAAGCATAAACTTGGCTAAATATGGGCAAAGTTTTTTAATCTGGTGGGGGTGAGAAGCATGTCTTTGATTAAACTCCTGCCCTCCAGCTGCTGCTGCCAAGCTCCTGCCCCCAAATATGAGCTTCCAAACAAGTGTTTCCTAAGGATTTTTAAATCTGAGTGAAAAACAAGCATCTTTTTCCCTGCCTTTCCCCCCTAGGTGTGGATTGCAGAATTCAGCTGAAAGAGAACACCCACGTGGGAAACTTTGGCTCCTTCAGTTAGCGTTTAACAGAATCTGCAGCAGTTGAGAGCAGGGTCATCCTGCATGTAGGCAGTGTAAAGAGCTTCAACAGTAAGTGGTAACACCTCTTTCTGCCACATGTAGGTGTGGGTACACATGCAGACCTGAGGACTGATGTTTGGCATAGCTCCTTTGACAAACAGTATTTATCTGAGGCCAAACCTCCATCCAAAGAAAGGTTCCAAGCTTCTGGGATGTGTTTGGGAATGATGCTTTGAACTGGGTTACAGTGACAATGTATAAAAGGAGACATAGTGCTGGTCCACTGGCTGGGTAAATGCAAGGTGAGAATCCTGTGTAACCAGTGACTCTGATATATACACCCCTTCCCATTTGTCTTTAATATCCTGAATGGATTTGGGATGAAAAGTGCATATACATCCTGGTGTGCAGCACACCCAGTACCTGAGTATATAGCTTCCCAAATCCCAGCAGCACTATGTATTGAAATGGTCAAAGTAGTTAGGTAGGCTTGTTTTGTTTCCACAACTTTGGAATTGCTGTGTGCAGCCAACAGTGAAACTAATAAAGACTGCATTACTTAATTCTTATGTTATTTCTAAAATAACCATATATATTTTCTGAAGATTTTGCTTGTCATATAAGCATGAAATAATGGGGAACCTGTATCTCTAAATCATTTGTTTGGGGGTTGTATTTTTTTTTGTTGTTTGTTTGTTTTTGGATACACAAATCTGTAGATTGGCTCATTGGCTCTCTGCACAAGAAAAGTCTTGAAAGCGTTTTGGTCAGTGAGTGTTACCAGGGACTTTTCTTGGACTAAGGTTTCAGATTTGACCCTGCAGATGGTGATATGTTCATCGCCTCATAGTTTATGCAATCACTCCTTATGCATATTGTGAACAAGGATTATTTAAATATGGAGATGGCCATAGTCTTCCACCTTACATTTTGTTCCTAATTCTCAACTTCCTTATTCTCAACTTCCTTAACTCAAAAAATTCTCAACTTCCTTAACTCAAGCTGCTACTCTGGGATTTTGTCCTTGGGCAGCGATCGCTGTGTAGGAGGCTGGAATTGGTTTCCTCAGCCCCTTGTCTGGTTCTGTGATCTACAGACATCTGCTACAATACAGCTGCACACCTTAGCCTGGAGTGGAGGTTGTCCTCAGTCATCCTGGTGAGTGCAAGGGCGCTTGCTTCTGCGGTTTCCTTTTTGTCCTCCAATCAAAATCCTATTGTCTTTGTGTGAAATCAAAGCAGATGTTCAAATTATTTGTGCATTAGCACACAGTAAGCCCATCCAAGGCAATGGAAAAATCCTGGATGGCCCTATCTTGTGTTAGATTGTAATAGTTAGATAGTAACTGTGCCTTTGTGCACTGTGTGGGGACTGACAAGGCTGTCTCACTGGGGAGAGATTGGCAGCAGAAGACCATTAATGTGCAGATAAAAGAAGAACATTATCTCCTGATGTTGTTTAAGTCATTGGCAAACTTGCTTTTGACTCCAGCAGAGATGGAAGCTGAACTGAGATGTTTGTCTTTTTATGGACAGATTTTTCATTGCAGCTCAGACATAAAGATATTTTTTCGGAGAAGGAAGGCAGTGACTGTCAAGACAGAAAATGGCTGTGAGACCAGCAATTGCATTGGCAGATCTGAGTGGGACCCATACATAAAAGCTTGAGCAGGCAAGAAGAGATTTTCAAGCAGGGAAAACAAATAGTACAGAGCGATGGGAATGAAAGCCAGACCACTTGAGCAGAGGTGGTTGGTGTTAGGAGGGGTCCACAGGACTCAGCACAGTGCAGAGAGCACACAGATCTCAATGTCTGAACTCTGCTTGACATGTCACTTATGTGGCTCAGCAGGCTCATAGTGGAAAGGTTATCAAAAGAGTGCCAGTCTTTGTGAGAGAGGATGAAAACAGCAGAATCTGTAAACAAATACAGACTCAACTGCAGACTAAAACTTGTTCAAATAAATCTAATACCTGCTGTTGATTTGCTGCCCTTCACGTCTTTCCAAGTTCCCCATACAAATTCTACAGTGCTGCAATTTGTGTCTAAGAGTCTGAGTTTTCTTCAGCCTGTGAACTGCTCTGGGCTTTGCAGCTTTGCAGTTTTTTGCACAAATATTCCCACTTTCTTTCTCCTCCTGCCCTGTGTAGGTGGAAGCCCTGTAGAGAGGACAGCAAGGTAAATAGAGCCGAGCGGAAGATGTTCAGGGCAGCTTTCCACTGGGGAAATCAAGGCCTTGTGCTGAAAGCCAAGTGTCCTCGGCTAGACCTCATTTCAGTTCGGTCTGCCCTCATCCACACTCAGGAGGGATTTCAACCTTTCCAGAGCAAGCCTGGAGTAATAGCTGAAAGAGCTTTTGGATTCTTATGGATTTTGGCTCAGAACAGTCTTCTTTCCACTCCACAAGAAAAGTAGACTGATAGCATGATTTATGCACCCTTATTTTTTGGTAGGGCTTTACGAAGAATATCACGAGAGAGTGCTGGCCTCCCTGCCTGGCTGATGTGTACGGCCATGGGCCATAGTGCTGATGACAAAAGGTGTGATGACAGGAGTGACTCTGTGTTTCTCTCTCTCTTGTTCTTCCTCCCAGCTTCTCCCAGCTAGGCAGTGCTTCTAGTGCTGGCATGGGGGCTGATTTAGAACTTCTGTGAATCAGAGCTTTTACTGACTGAGTATTGTTCTTACATTTTAGCGAGGTATGTCAATCACAAGAGGATCTGATAGGCATTGGAGTTAACACAAAGCTAGGACTACATGGGAGAAAGTGGAGAGTGTACATGGAGGGACACCTCTATTTGGTTAAATCAGTTCACAGCGTCTCATGTGACTAGCCCTAACCCCAAGACCTCTGTCTAACACATAAACAAAGTAAGAGGGTGAAAAAATGCAGCATTTTCTCTTTCTTCCCCCTTTCAAGTACTTTTCTCAAGCGTTTGCCAAGAACTGGGTTCTGTGTGTTTATGTAAATAACCACAGTACAGCACCGCGGTTAGAAAGCCTTTAATACAGTTCTTAATCTTACTAGCTTCCTCATGTAAGCTTTGCTAGTGCTGGTGAATCTGCTTTCTGCTGTGCCCTGCTGAAAGGCTTTAAGAGATATTTATTGCCTGTGTGGCTACTTCTACCTGAGGGAGATGCTATTCCCATGGGAGCACCAGGGGAGCAGAATATATATGCAGAATGCCTGACGTTGCTGATCTTCCTGGCATACTGCTGGCTTGAGGCCCCTCTTTGTGCAAAGGATTGTTGGGCCAAAATCTATCAGGTCTCGGAAGTAATTTGTGAACTGATCTAATTAAGGGATGGGACTGTTGTATAGGAAAGGGCTTTGCTGCGGCAGGGAGCACTTTATCTTGGATTCACTCTTGCAGCCAGTCCCAGCTAATCAAGTGGAAATCCCCATTGGTTTTTAATAATTTGTCTGCCAAATCCAGCGTTTTAAAGAAGGCACAAACTGAAATAATTTTCTGAAGAGTTATTTCTCTTCCAATCAAGGATTGCCTCAGCCTGGGATGTGGTAGGCTGAGCTGGGTGGTGGCAACAGCATCAACAGTCCCAGACTGGGCAAGAGGTAAACCAGATCCATAGATCCCAAGCACAGTAGCAAACTGAGATGAAGTGAGAGCCGGAGGCAAGGCCAAGCATAGGCCCAAAATCTAGTTAGGAGACATAGCCAAAGACAGGATAGGAGATGATCTACAAGGTAGTGCTATGCCTAGACCAGCCAGGAATTTGCCGTTGCTTCTTTTTTAATCAAGATGTTGTGTAATTATGATACTTCCAAGTCTCTGCTTTATATCCAGAAAGTTTTGGATTTTAAATGTTAGGAAAACAATGTGAACCAATAAGAACGGTGCTGTATAGTCTCTAAAAATCAGTTATGACAAAAATATTTGTTACTTTAAGTGAAATATTTCTTGGATTGTCTTATTTTCAAATGGAATTTCACAGGGCTTTTTGAATATCTCTGATCTAATTTAGAATAATCAATAAGCATGCTAGAAGTAGTGGCTTTTGAAATTTATAGGCTTTATGACTATAGATTGTATGGTTTTTTTTAATAAATGGTGTTATGAGAACAAATCTGCTATCTGTCTGGAGGTGAACTGTTTCAAATATTCTCCAATATTTATGAGAGAAAAGCTGATCTTTTTTTGTTGTCATGTGTATTTTCCCAAGAACTCAGACTTGTCCATTATAAGAGGTCAACTTGCAATACATTGTGGCCTGATTTCTGGATGGTCCTGTGTACAACCAAGAGTTGGACTCGGTGATCCCTATGGGTCCCTTCCAACTTGGACTATTCTGTGATTCTATGAAATTGTCTCAAGATGGAAGCAAGTACATTTTGTTTTTATAGTGTCATCCTCATGATGTATTTTCTTATGGTTGTTGTCTGGTGTTCAGAAGAACATGTGCCATGTAGAATTTGAGGGTGCTGTTGGGTACAGCAAGAGCAGAATAAAAAAGCAGCTATTCACAAAGCTCAGCAGATTACCATTATTACAGGTAGCTTTCTTCTTTTTGCAAAGCACTTAAAAGGCCAGCTTTGTAAAAGCAAGGCATGGTTATTACTGTTTATTCCTGCATTATTATCTCTGTTCCACACCACTGATTTTGTTTCATTTATCAGTCAAATTTTACATTATTAATGGAGAATAAAATTCAAGGCTTAATTTCAGAAGAACAAAGCCTCTGCTCTTAGCACGACCATTAGATTATCCCTCTAATTTTCTCATTCACCTTTCTCCTTTGCATGGTACATCATCTCTTCTAGTGTGGTAAGGGAGGAATTTTCCTCAAATGTGTGTGTTTTTTGTTTTTGAAGGGACAAAATAACCTCAGAATGGACTTACTGCATCTTTCTGGCTTCTGTGAGAGCAGTGAGAATGGCTACCTCCTGGAATCAGGACTAGAGAGGATGGGTCCCATTGGTACAAGGCATATAAGGATCTTAGCTGCAAATCCAAAAGGACCTGGAAAGAGAGAGTGGAAGTAGGACAGTCCAGTGCGTGCAAAACAGGAGCCCTGAGGAGAATCCTGTGAGTTAATTACTGAGAAGCTTTGGGCTTTGCCTTCTGACTCTGGGCCCTTCTGACCACCACACTCATTAGGACGTTTAACCAGATGTCAGGGATGATCTGATGACTTCAAACATCTTAATATTGCAGTGCCTAAAATTGCTGTAAAAGAGAATAGGAGAGATTAGATACAGCACTGAATGGAAATCAAACAGCTTTGACATGTCTTTGGGCACCTGACGTGGGAGCAGCCAAAACCTCTAATCACCTGGAATTTTGGCTTCACTAGTACACTGGGGAGCTGAGCACCAGGCTTTCCTTTAAAAGAAAGGAGAGTTAAACATACAGTACTTCAACTGTATTTATATTAAAAAAGAGAGAAAAATTCCATCTGCTTTTTTGTTTTGCACACAGAGAAACTTCAAAGACTTCCCCGTTGTTTATTTTTATAAATGGAGTTATAAAAACATACATACAACTGTACAAATACACAGTATTGAACAACAGAGGGGCGTGTGTATGTGTACATATACACTCACACTAAATTATAGATTCATGATGGATCCAGAACCCCTTATTTATGTAAACAAGCCCTGAGTGCAGGGCATGATCCCTCAGAAAGTACCGCCCTGATAAGAAATCGCGCTTTTGGATGAGCAGGTTGGGGAGCTGCACGTTGGGAAGAACAGGAAGGGTCACCTCCTGCTGGATGAGCGGTGATGGAACATCCCTAGTCTTGCTGGGGCTGCAGCTCCGGTCCTGCAAACCTCGCTATTTGAATCTGACAGCAGCAGCTTTCTCCTTCCAAGTGCCATATCACTCCCTGGCACACTGTGTGCCTTGGCTGAATCCTTCAGTGCCCTGGTGGCTGCATGTGAAGCTGTGCAAAGCCTGGCTGAGCATGGCAGTGGCTGCACCTTGTACCTCTTGTGTGCAGGATGAACCAAGGCAAATCCTAAATCGTTGCGTTGCATTTGGAGTAGTGACAACTCTTCAACATATGGAAAGGGGCCAGCTACCAGACCAGCTCAGTTTTCCTTGTTTAATCTCTTAAGCACATTTTCAGGCTTAACTGCTTGAGTGGCAGAACCCCCATCAGCAATTTAAAAAAGCAATTATTGTGAATCTGTTCAGAAAATACTTTTATCTGCAAGATCCTGCCCAGCTACTGCATAATGGAAATGGTATGAATCACCCTGAAATATTAATTGATAAGATTTATGACCTTAAAAATATTATGAAGAACAGAGTATAAGACATGCGCAGTTGTCTCTGTCCAGGGGGGACACAGCGTTTTAATGAAAGAGTGCTAATTATCACCAAAAAATGGTGGAAAGTTCTTTAGTGGAGAAGAAAGTTCTGCGTGTGATCAGTCACTCATTATGCCCTTCGTGTAACACAAAAGAAAACACACCGGATAGGTTACAACTCTGCAAATCCCTACTGGAAAAGCTGCACTTGCAGAGTATTTTTCAGAGCTGTGTGCTCTTCTGAGCCTTCATCGCAGAGGCGTGCACAGCAGCTCTGCTCCCTCTCATCTTCCTGCTGCTAGCTGCACAGTTTTCATAAGAACGAGCTATTGTCTGTAGTTACTGAATGACATTTCTGAGAATTTCCATCTGTATTTTATTGTGCATGCCGTGAAACTTCCACCACCCTCCACCGGTTATCGTGGTGTCGGAGATTAAAGAGAGCCACTGCTCGCCTCGCTCCTGCTCAAGCTTGTCCTATTTTCAGAAGTGTTTACCTGATTAGCACATGCAATTACTGGTGTGTGCATAAGGCTCAGCTTGGGTTTTGAATGTTCCCTGAACCTTTCCTTCTAGATCAAAGCTCCCACGTCCTCCCGCGCTCCATCAGCCTCCCACTGCAGTCAGTGCGACTTTGGCTGTTAACTTTGGCCCGCGAGCACATTCCTGCAGCGCAGGATTAGGTGTGGGCTCCAGCGCTGTGCTGCGCCACGACCTTTGTTAGGCTCAGCATCTGAGCCGCCGTGTTTTTACATTATCAGTCAGCGGTGAATTCCTTACCAATTTTTTTAATGACTTTTGCAGAGAGCGGTCAGATGCTATTAAAGTTTTACTGAATTAAATTGAAGAAACTAATTTTGCTCTTAGTATTTTATTTCAGTGTGTAACTTGATTTTTAAGAAGCACTTTGTATGGCGTGGACATTTGCATTTGCTTTATAAGCATAACATAAAGGTTTCCCTGGAGTCATGGATAAATTGCCTTCTACGTCCCCATCCTAATTAACACCATGTATGTTGCCTAACTCCTTATAATTCACCCCCGTGCACAGTATATATAACATGATTGGAAAAATAATTTGAAGCAATGAGAAAAAAAAAACCAACACTTTTGTCACATATAGGATACAGCCAAGTACATTCCCAATCAAATTAGATTAAAAAAGAAAGGACAGCGGCACTGAGACATCCGGCATTGAAAATAGACACCGAAGGCTTAATTAAAATGTGTGGCTGTGTTTTTAAAGGAGACTGCTGCAAAAGACAGACACAAAACCCTTCCTGCTGAACAGTGTGGGGACCTGGCCATGTCTCTGTGACCAGGTTGGGGCTGCCCCGGTCCTCGGGAGAGTTCCCAACCCTACAGCTCGTTCTGCAGCCCCAATAATTGCAGGGCTGGGGTCTGCCATGTGGACACAGACTGATGAGCTGCTGCAGCTGAGTAAGTCCCCATCTTGCCTTGCAGCAGAGGGGGGCAAGTCTCTGAATGCTTCTAACTAGATTGTAAGTGCTGTCTGAGCAAGCTGTGGGGGTTTCTCATTCTTCTTCCTTTTTTCCCTTCTTTTTTCCCCGTGGAGCCTGGAAGACTAATGCGATTTGGAGAGAGAGCAAGCGTCACAGGGCTCAGTTCTCTAGTGCTTCAGCAGTGGGACCAAACTCCAACTGGAGAGGTTAACTCCTTACCCCCTGCTCGTTCACATAAGTTAATCAGATCATGTGTGTGTGATCCAGAACATTGCTGCAGGACATTGCTGCACCCTGCATCAATCACACATGGAGGCAGGCGAAGAACTGAAGCAGCCCACAGCCGCTCACCAGCAGCACTTGTCACATCAGCCAAAGCAGCTGTCATCACATCGTCTGGGATCTGTCCCACCCCTGGAGGTGTCCAAGGTTAGGTTGGATGGGGCCCTGGGCAGCCTGAGCTGGTGCCTGATGTCGTGGTTGGCAACCCTACCTATGGCAGGGGGGTGGAACTAGATGATCTTCGAGGTCCCTTCAACCCAAACCAGTCTATGATTCTATGATCCACCACTCTTGTGCTCCTTTCAAGCAACACTCCATCTTTTCCATGGGATCAGCAAGCTTGGGACCCTGCGAGCCTTCAGATTCTTCCCACTGCTGGGCTCTCCTCTGTAGGGATTTTCATGGGGGCTTTTAAAGTCATGTTGCACTTACCAGAGGAAGAAAAGGGAAAAATATAAATATACAGTCATTGTTTCTACCCTTGCACTTAAAAAATAAACATTGCCTTTTGATGCTTCAGAGAAGATGTGGTGTCATTTCCTGAAGGAGGAGGAGGGGGCAAAAGGACTGAGAAGAAAGGCAAGTGGGAAAACAAATGCTTTTGATTTAAACTAAAATAAATAAATGTATGTGTTTATATTGTCCAGGAAGAGAAAGAAAGAAAGAAAGAAAACTGACCACCCTTTTCAAAAACCACTGATTTTCCATTGTAAAGAAAGAATTAAAAAAACAAACAGAAGTTCCTTGCTTGCTGATTGATTTGGGTAAGTAAATGCAATACAAATTTTCCTCCCTGTGTTTGTTTGGTAATAGCCAGCCCTCTGTCCTTGTGCAGGTGTTCGGGGAACAGGGTTCACCCTGAGCCTCTTCAAGCTCAGAGTGGAGACCATAACACACCTCTTTGCCCCGAATGAGAGCTGGGGCTCCATGTGCCAGCATCACCTGTATGTGTGTCTTTATGCTCATCCTTCCACTGACACTGAAGCAGGGTCTGGTGCAAGTCCACATCTTGCTGACCTCAGTTTGCATCAGCTCGCTTGGCCCTACCTGGGAAGGGGATGCTCCCACACATTGAAATGGGTGGGGTTGCTCCACACTGATCCTTGTGTGGAACAGGTTGCCCAAGGAGGCTGTGGATGCCCCATCCCTGGAGGCATTAAAAGCCAGGCTGGATGTGGCTCTGGGCAGCCTGGGCTGCTGGTTGGCGACCTGCACACAGCAGGGGGGTTGAAACTAGGTGATAGTTGTGATCCTTTTCAGCCCAGGCCATTCTGGCTGTGATGATACTATGTACCAGAGACGGGGAAGGAACACCAGTCTGTTCAGGTTCTAATTTTACTTGGAGAGAGGACTGTGTCTAATATAGGCTAAGGAAAGAAGACAGTATCAACTAATTGGTTACAGCTTCACAAAACAGCACAAAGGATACATTGGTGGCGTAGCCATGGTGGTCTAAGGGATGAAACTAAAGCACTCAAAAGTATTTTGTACCAGAAATGACTAAATTAGCTTCAGCTAAAGGCAGCTGCAATAAATGTGCCTATCTGAGCAAAGCCTGCCAAAATGAGCAAGCTGGATCCCCCCCCATACAAATAGAGGCGATCTTCTCTGCCCCACATATCTTACACATACGGTTTAGTGTGACTTAAGATCAAACTTAAAGTACTTCTGCCTTCCCATGAATTCTGATCTTTCTTTTTTTTCTTTCTTTTTTTTTTTTTTTTCCTTCAGAAGGAAGAAAATCTGCCCTGAGCATCCATTGTTCCTGCGTGGGTGATGAAGCATTTGCTCTGGGAGCTTTGGTCACTCTGCCACTCCCTTGCAAGGTGCTGGGAAGCTGCTCTGAATTCAGCAATGCTGCAGATACTTGAAATGCCAAAAAAAAAGTCAAGCATGAGATGTTTATTAATTGGGAAATGCATATCTTGTAGGCTGAAACGGAGCGCAGAGAGGAACTGATTCAGGGTGCTGAAACACAAGGTGAAGCTTATTCGCCTTTTATGAAGGGAAAGGATAGTCACAAACCAAATTCTTCCCTGCATTAACCAAACTGCCAATTGCTGGGTACAGCTCCCGTTAAATCAAATCTTTCCTGCTCTAAACCGCAGCTGTCAGTTCTTTAACTGAATATATTGACTATGAAACCTATCACCGGGGAAATCACATCCATATTCTATTCCAAACATACAGTGGTTGTTTACCAATCTCTGAACTCATAAATAAGGTACAAAAGAAAAGTACAATTTGGAATTACATCAAATGCTCCAAAAGCTCCTCTAGTAAATTGAGATCTGCTTTCCTGGCCACTGCATATGAAGCTTTGTGCCTTCCAGCTTTGTGCTTTTCCTTCCAGCTTCTCCTTTAGGATACACGATCATGTAGGGTGGTACTAACACTTTTTAAATAAGCTTTGCTCATCAATACAGTACTAATGGGCTGATTGGCAAAGCTAGCTAGAAATGCAGATGAGATTATGTAAGGAAGATGTAGTATTATAATGAAATGCAACAAAGTCATATTTCAGGATTTCCCACAGATTGGGAGTGGGAAGTAAATGAGTGGAATTGGTCAGCGTGAAAATCAGACAACTTTAGATTTTCATCTTTTGAATATTTTTTTGAGACCTGTGCAGTCTGTGGCTGCATTTATTATATTCTGAGAGTATCCCACAGTGCTGGTTTCCTAATTTTCTAGCTCAGGTATGCATCATGGTCTTGGGCACCTACAAGGTTGGGGCACCTACAGCTCTGGGCAGCAGTGCCAGGGCCTCACCACCAGTGAAGATTTCCCCCTGACATTTAATCTGTATCTTCCCTCTTTTAGTTTAAAGCCACCTTCCCATGGCCTATCACTATCTACCCGTGTAAAAAGTTGATTTTCCTCTGTTTATAATCTCCCTTTAAATACGGAAATGCCACAGTGGAGTTTCCCTGAGCCTTCTCCAGCCATCCTGCTTTTTAGCCCCCTGAGCTTCAGTGGGAAAGCTCTGTTTTTTGAAAGTAACTTTTCAAAGCTCCTCTCTTTGTCTCTGGAAGGGTTAAAAATGAAAAGCCCACATTCAGATAACCAGGAGAGTGGTTCCAAATATTTTGTCTTGAGCCCCTTTCTGGTAAGGATCCACAGACAGCTTTTGAGCTGTGCACGCTTAGCACGAAGCAGTGCTGTGGTCACAGTCAGGAGCTGGGCTCAAGCACACTGTCGGGCTGGGGCTCAGCAGAGTGGGGCTTAATTCCTGTAGCTGACATGGCTTTCCTGTGTGATTTTTGGCTGGTCACCAAATCTCTCTGGGCCTCGTTCCCTGTCTGCAAAATCACACCTCTCCGACCTGCTGCCCCTCAAAGGAGTGAGGAGAGGCCGCCTATGAGCATGTGTGTGCAAGTGGGGGGCTTGCTTCTTGGACAGGGCCCCCAGACAATCTCACAACTCCAGCCATGAGATAAAGCAAGGAGATTATCCTAAACGGTCTGGCAGATGTTGGAGAGACTCCAGGCCTGGTGCGGTCAGGAGGTGCTGTGCAGGCTGCTTGTGCAAAGCTGAGGAGCCGTGCTGTCCTTTTGCAGCTCACTCCGGTGAACAATCCGTGATTTATTTATTGTGGAGCAGTTTCTGAGTCACCTTTTTCTCCATGTAATGAAAACAGTGAGAAAGTGAGTCATTTGGAGAAACACAGCCTGCAGCACTCGGCTCTCACCCTGCTTCCAGGGGAGGGGAGAGCCTTGCAGGTGGGCTTGGAAGGGAGGGAGAGCAGGAGAAGCAGCTTGCTTCTCCCGAAGGATTTTTGTCTGACCTTGGAAAAGTCACGTAGCTTCGTTAGGATTTAGGCCATGAACTGGGAATAGAAACCTGGCCTTGCACGGAAGGGTGTTTTTTTTATAGGATGACACTGTAAGAGCTGTAAGACTGTTGGCTTCTGTGATAACAGGGTCTTTCCAGGAGCCTTGGGCAGTGAGGGTGATGAAAGCACAGATAATAATAACTGGCTGGAAATATGTAAAAGGTGGATACAAAGATAGAGAGCGAGCCATTCCCCATGGATAGGGGACAGGAAAAGAAGTACTATTCTGAAATTACAGAAAGGAATGACATAGCATGATTGTTAGGAAAAACCTGAAAGTGCAGTACTGCATGCTGGAATGGATTGTCTGGGGAGAGGGAGGACTCCTCAGCCTTGAGATTTCGACCCTGGTTAGATGCACATCTGCTTGGGGTGTCCAGGTGGGGCTGCTTCAGTCTGTTTTTTTTGTTCTTTTTTTTGGCTGCATGCTGAGAGGAGCTAACTGCATTCCCTGAACAGGCTGGCTTTTAGCAGGTCCCTCTATGACTAATAGTTTCAGCATATCTGAGTGCAAAGACAACAAATATTTAACTTGCCTAATTATTTGCTTCACTCAGTCTGTCCTAATGTTCTTTGATATTTTTCCTTCTCCCAGTGGCACAGATAAGTAAACTCAGTGCTTTCCTTTGTCTGTGTAAAATTTACCTCACTGTTCATCAAACCCCTCCTTTCATGCTGCCATCATTCCTTGCTGCCTTCTGATCTGTCTCCATTTGTGAGACTACCTCTGTCCTGCAGACATCACGTACCTGTTACTGGCTGCACACATTTGCTAATCGAGTCATTTGATAATGGTTGGCCTTTGGTCTTCTCCTCCTGCTGGTTCATTGAAGTGTTCAAGCTTTCTGGATACTGCTGCCCAGAGTTTGGAAGGAACATCAGCAAGGCTGGAACCGTAGAGCCTTCCTGAAATGTTCATCTAAGAAATGGGAGAGTGGATGAAACTCAAGAATGCATAAAGACTGGGATAGGCAGAACTTGGTGTATAACTTCCAGAGCGTTTCATTGTTTCACAAATCAGTGCTAGTGACATTTCTATCTGAACAAGGGGATGGAGGAAGGTGTCTTTCAGGAAGAGACGAGAAAAACATCTCCTTCAGCTCAAGTGGAATCATAAAATCACAGAATGGTTTGGGTTGGAAGGGACCATTAAGATCACCTAGTTTCAACCCTCTGCTATTGGCAGGGACACCTCCCTGTAGACCAGGTTGCTCACAGCCCCACCCAGCCTGGCCTTGAATGCTTCCAGGGAGGGGGCATCCACAGCCTCTCTGGGCAACCTGTTCCAGTGCCTCACCACCCTCACAGTAAAGAATTTCTTCCTAATATCTAATCTAAATCTGCCCTCTTCCAGTTTAAAGCCATTTCCCCCTGTCCTGATGTAGATGCCCTTATAAAAAGTCCCTCCCCAAGTAGACAATGTGAGGGATGTTGGGTGCCCTCTACAACAGCCACAGATGGAACTGCTGGGTGAGAAAACTCAAGGGACAAGGACAAAAAGCTGTGAGCTGGGCCATGTGAACGGTCTCCACATCAGCATGTGGGCATTTAAAGCCATCAGAGCTGTGATCTTCTACAGAATTGAATCAGGTTGAATATTAACAACTTCCCAGAAAGAGTGGTGATGCAGTGGCACAGCTGCCCAGGGAGGTGGTGGAGTCACTGTCCCTGGAGGTGGTCAGGAACTGTGGAGATGTGGTACTGGGGGACGTGGGCGGTGGACATGGTGGGGTTGTGTTGATGGTTAGACTTGATGATCTTAGAGATCTTTTCCAACCTTAATGATTCTAATGAGAGGTCGAGAATCTCAGAATAGTGTTAAGAAGGAGCTTGACAGATTTTAAATAGTCTCCTGGGTCCTTCCAGTCCTACGTTTCTAAAAAGATGCTGGAGAAAAAGAAGAGCTAGAGATAGAGAGCAGAAACACCAAGACAGCTCTCTGAAAAGAGACAGCAAAGAATTAGAAATGTGTGAAGGGAGAAGTGGAAGTCGATGAGATAAAAGCTGAAAAAAAAAAGAGCAAAAAATTCCAAAAAGCACACCCACCCTCTATCAAACAGTGCAGGGAATGCAAATCAAGCTTCCCCTCCTCATCAGACTGGGACTTCCAGTAACACTAAAAGGCAGATCTATCCCTCGTTGATGCAGCGCGCAGGGAACCTGTGGGAAGCAGCTGCCATTAGGCATCACTGAGCCAGGGCACCTAGCAGGAAGGATTAGAGCTGGAGAGGGGTACTGAGAGCATCTGTGGTTATGTATGGATGGATAAAAATAAGTATTGTAAATGCACAGGCTTCCAGGCACAGACAACCTCTAACTCCTCAGGGCTAAGAAACCTCCCTTACAAGTAGGTTATTCCATAACTGTCCATGGCATTAGCTACTGTCAGAGACAGGATACTGGACTAGATGGGCCCCTGGCAATTCCTCTACAGAAACTGTATTTCCAAAATAAAGATCCTGAAAAAAAAATCCCTGTAACAAAGAAGAAATTATTGAGTTGTTTATTAAATAAATTCATTTGAATAGGGAGAACAGCAGATCCTTTGTTCTCCCCCTCAGTTTGAACTGTGGGGCTCGGAAGGGAAAATGAAACCACCGCTCCAGGAAGCAGAATAGGGTCCTCAGTGCTTGCTGCTAGCAGAATAAAAGGCCTATATTTAGAGGATTCCAAGTATTTGAGATATACTGAGCTGGTGGCTGTTTTGGGCAAATTTCCAAACCCATCTGATTTTCCACATAAGTGAAACATTTCAGTAACATAAGAATTTGCAAAAAAGAGCTGAAAATGGTGTTTTGCTATCTTTACAAGGGCTGAAAATGATGTTTTACTATCTTTACGACCCAATCTGCCATATTTAATACAGCTTTGAGAGAACACGTATGATAGGATTTGATGCAGTTGATATTAAGCTGCATCTGATTTTAGAATGGGTGCATTTTCATGTATGCATCCGCAAATGCATAGGCACAAACATGCTCTGAATGAGCACGTATAGATATACACTGGGTAAGGTATCCAGGCTTTTCTCCCGTTCATTGCTTGCTTAATTATTCATTCACTCATTGTCTTGAGACACCTGTCTGTCTATCTAGCCATATATCTACCTATCTATCGTGGGACAGCTCGGCTGTATTACAACATAAGATAGTCTCTGAATTTGTGCAGAATGTAGTGCCTTTGGTTTAACACCTCTAATAACTCTATTTTAAAGGAGAAATACAGATGGCATGAGACTCTGATAAAGGATGGCAATTGCAGTGCCTCAGTGAATCACTGTAACAGGTACGGAGTCCTCCAGTCAATAGTTTGCAGATACCTTAGGCTGATACAACAACCATGCCAGGTACAAATTGCATCTTACTTTAAGAGAAGTAAGTGGTTTTTATAGCTACCTTTGGAGTATCACAGTGGAAATAACAGCAATTTCTGTTGTGAGCCTTCCATCACCCCATGCAGATCTCACTTCCTTCCCTCCTTTTTTGATTGATCATACATTTTGCATAGACCATTTGGGTTTGTGATTCCTATGCTTGTTCTCTATCTCACAGTATATCTTCACACAGGAAAATTACAGTGTGAGTCTTTGATTTCTGCATCAGTTTTGTGTGGCCCAAAGGCACTTGTCCTAGCTCTTCAGCTCTTTTAGTGCTGCCTTTATTATGACGTGATCTTCCAAATGAGAGCTGAAGACAGTTTCACCCTTCAGATTTGCCTCTGTGCCTCGAGTTTTATAACAGCTGGCTACAACTAAAGGCTTCAAATCAGCAGTGGGCAACTTTAAGCGCAGAAACTTAAGTGGAGTTTAGATGGCATGACGTAAGGATAAGTCAGACAGACTGTCATCAGATGCAATGTCATGAATGCCTGCGAATCACTCACTCCTGAGAGGCAGGATGTGCTGTCAGCCCTTGCCTGATCTGACTGCTCACAGCCTTGTATACACGGTGCGTTTCTGCAGAGGAGCCTCAAACACTCATCTGCTTAGAGCTGCTTAGAGAAGAGCCAGCTTGTGAAACTGAAGGAAACTCAAAAAATTGTGTGATGCTAACAAACCCAGGGCATCACGGAGCTAAAAGAGAGAGTGGTAACACATCTGAGATAAACGGGTGTCTCCTGTGTGACCCATGAGCACCAGCGAACCTCATGGAATGACTTCTAAGGGGCTGTGAAAAGGAAATGCCCAGGAAAGGAAATCTACTAACAGTGGTATATGTTTGTTAATGTTATGTTTGTTAATGCACATGTGACAAAGATTTTACTCGTTCCTTAGTTAGGAGCTATTATGGGGTCACCACTAGCTAAATATTATCCTTATTTTATCATCCTCCAGGATATATAGGTTGGCATTTCCAAAAAATTCATTACCTTTAGTTCAGTGAAAAAACCTAGTATAGGAAATGAAGAAATGTTGTTTCTTTTTTCCAAGCATTACTAAAATGATTCGTTTCAACCTATTTTTAAACATTTTGGTAGTGCTTTTTTCAGTATTATATAAATAGAAAACCCGACAAATGGCTAAAAACAGAGGCTTAGATCAAACCTGTACTGCTGACTGATTTGAGGAAACATATACATGGAAGCTCTCCATTTTAGACACATTGGAGATTAAGATGCGACCTCCAGTGCTGTTCAGTGGCAACCAGTTCTGCAAGCTCAGAGTGTTTAAGCTAAGCAATTACCTGTACATTAAGTTCTATTGAAAGGAGATGGATAGAAGTCAGGATAACCCCACCTCCTGGAAATCACTTCTTTTGTGGATTTGTGAATTCCTGGCCCTATTCGTCCTTGTCAAAGTTTCTTCCATTGAGCATGTTCTTCTGAAGTTTGGCCTTTTAGACTCAGGAGAGGACCCTCCTGATAGATTCATCTGCAACATGTAATGCTTTTAGAGCCATTCATGCTGCTCCATTTTCCTAATGTTGCCTTCATTATCTTCTATTTCTTGCCCTATTATTTTTCTTAGGAAGGATGTTCTGATTCTAACACTTCACAGCCTTTTAAAGGCCATGACCATTTATTTAAATGCCTGACTCTTTCCTCCAATGCCACTTTGTGATGGTGATTTTGCATGGCCTGCTTGCCATTGAATCGTATCTGAAACAAATCTCACTGGCCAGCACTATGCTCAAACCTAAAATGGCACCTTCCAGAAAGCACTCTGGGTGCTGCTCTCATCCAGCAGCCACTTTGCAGACGTTTCTCACAGAAAGGGAGGTGTCAGCACTGACCTTGCACCGATGAAATCCTTGGCTGATCCCGACAAGGTTCACCTCCCTCAATATTAGTGCTGAAGCTGACATCCTCTGGATTCCACAGAGCATGACTGGGAACAGCACAACCTGCGGAGCCCAGCTCAAGGAAGCATGTCAAAATAAATACCCTTTTTCTCGCGTGCAAGGGCAGAATTGATACCCTGGTCAAAAAGCCAAGTGCTGCCACAGCAGTTCTTGGTCGTAGGCATGTGTTTATTGGCTTTAATAAGGTGTCAGAGAGTATGCCTCTCCAGACTTGTGGAACAGATATTAAAACATCCCTTAAAATGATTTGTTATGTATGGTCAATGTGGCGTGAAGAGTCCAGGGTCTTAACTACTAGATGGGAGCAAAGATAAAGAATGCCCTGCTTTGAGGTTTCATATCACGCCTGATAAATTCGCTTCCTGAAAAGGAGGGTGTAATCACTGGGTAGGACTGAAAGGTCCTGATGAGGCACCCTAGGCTGCATCCTTACAGGAGGCAAGCTGTTCCACCCGGGTACATCCAACCCTTTAATTTGGCTCCAAACTTTGCTTGTGTGCATCTCAGATCTCCAAAGGAATATAGGATCTGATTGATGAATGAGTCTACACAGCACAAGTCTAGCCTGAACCCAGCTAGTGTAAATTATCTTGGGACCTGCTTCATCTGGCTTTCTCCTGCCCACTGCAGGAATAGCCTTCTTGTGACAAAGTGAGAGCCCTTGTGACTGCAACATGAGACCGTGTGCTTGAACTCACTCAGAGTGAAAAAGGGAAGGAAGGAGTGATGGAAAGCATCACCTGTGCTGCCCTTATGGAAGTGTATTTGATGGAGCCATCAGTAGAGAGCTGCTACAAAGATTTAGTGGAAAAAGCGAGTGTGGAAAATATTTTCTATTGACAGAACAGCTAAGCTAACTTTACAGTGGAGACCTTACCTCTCACATTATCTGACTGCTGGGATTTAAGCCCTAATCCTTTTCTTTTTTTTTTTTACTTCCAGTACCTTGTGGCTCGAGGTGTGCTTGATGAACAAAGTTGAACTGGAATCTTTGAGCAGGAATCCTCCTAAGCCTGAACACTGGAAAATTGGTGAGGAGTGAAGTGGAAAATACATACTTGTGAGCTCCCATTCTCCTGTGCCTGGCGGACACTGCAACAAGATCCAGCACAGGTGAGATCTCTCCTGGCTGGTTGAAACTGATCTAAATCTACACAACTGCTGAAGGTCTAATCCCACTCCATACCTTTACACTCATCCCCGCTTCAGCGTGACTTCATGCCACCTAACAAACCCTACAGAAACAATGGGGTGGTTTCTTTTCAGATGGCTTAGGTCTGCAAGAGTGCAGGAAGGAGGCAGTGATGTCTAGGGAAGGTGGCTCATATCTCTCAGCACAAGTCCACTGCTCTTCAGCTTGGGTCTAAGAGCCGCTGCTTGTTCCTGAGCCAACAGATTCTGACTAGCTTCACTCACTGCTAAAGAGCAGCATTTTGCTGCGCAAGCCATCATGTCAGCTTTACAGTCATGGTAATTTCTCCACGGCAGGCAGAGGAGCTAGCCCTCAGTGAGGCATGCAGCCATGTTATGCTTTGAACATAAGCTGATTTTGCTTTGGAAGTAAGATACCACATTTCCTGGCACCCACACGCTGAGCATTCTCTCCTTTCACACACAAGCAGCCAGTTTTCAGCTTTGAATCCTCTGCGTTGAGAATAGTGATAGCCCGTTTCCACCCCCCCAGATTTGTTCACTGTGGGTGATCAGCCATTTCCAGCTTCTTCAGAGACAAAACCTTTCTTTGCTTTAATCTTTGAGGGCTGCAGAAGTGACAGAGCAATGAAAGATGGGAATGAAATTCTCTGCCAGCCTTTGTGCGATTACTAAGCACTACATCCAGAAGCTTTACTTAGACAATATATAAATAAAGGCAGAAACAGCATTTCACTGCAGATTATCTATCCCACCTGGGTCAGGACAGGATGCCATGATGCACAGTGCCAAAAAGAGCACTGTCTGACTTTGAGTCAGGCTGGAGTTTCAGAGTTGGCAGCTGAAATCTCATTTCATCACAGGTGGGAGAATGTTTCATGGGAAGAGAAGAGACCTGATGCGCACTGAATGTGGGTGTTCACCTCACAGCTGTGTGGCAGCTCTGTCCACAGCAGGGGGTAGAGACTCAGTGATTTTTAAGTTCCCTTCCAGCCTAAGCCATTCCATCTATGATTCTGTAGAGAATATTTGTTTACACTGCCTGAGCAGGTAACGTTTGCAGAATAGAGGCCCTTTTTGCAGTGGTGGATGAAGGCTAGCAAGGTGACTGCTTCAGGAAGATGCTGTTGCTGGACCATTTTGCAGTTATGGAGTGATTTGGGCTGCTATTTGACTGAGAAGACAGGCGAATGGTGGAAAGCAGGGGCACATCTTTGATGCTTATGCTGAACTGAAGGTATCCCTGTGTCATATCCCTCACAGTGTATGTACAATAGTGATGGCTATTCTTATTCAGCTCTATAGGAGCAGTTCTCTTCTGGCTAATTCACCAGCTGTGTGCTAACTGGCAGCTTCTGGGGCTCACATGAGCAATGGTAACAGTACATATATTCCATAGGATTAAAAAAATAATAATCCTGCTTTGTCTTAGGCATAACTAGTAATTAGACCTTGTTTTTCTTCCATATCATAGTGCTGTACAGTATCTGAACACCATTCTAAAACTATGTTCTTTATTGGAAGCTTATAGAGATGTGCCTTCCTATAGCAGGGGGTTGAGACTATATGATGTTAAAGGTCCCTTCCAACCCAAACCAGTCTATGATTCCATGATTCTAAGCTAAATGCTTAAAGGCATCCCCTGGCCAGCCATCACCCTGAATCAATATTGAAAGACAAAAGTAATTCATTGAAATACTGTTCATTAATTAGAGTGTGGTCTGGACCACAACAGTGTGGGTTCTGAACACAGAGGCTTATTTCTGTTTGGTTACTGAAGGATTTGTGAAAAGGCTAGAGACAAGTTAAGAAGATGGTTCAAGAGGAAGGCTGCTTGCTGGTATAAATGCATTAATTATTGAGACAAATTTAGCTGGTTCGAACACTGCATAAATCAGCACATGGTCTGAAACTTTTATGGAAATAATTGCATGTGCCTTTGCAGATGCTGAATTTCTAAGCGCCAGAGCTTTGGAGGTAGCAAACACGAAGGCAGATGTAAGAGGACCCGGCTGCTTTCAGGTTCCTGCTCAGCCAGACAGCCAAAAGAGATTTAATTTCTCCTGCAAAAAGTGAGACTGAGTGTCACTGTTGAAATTCCATACACTTCCCATTTATTACTCCTAGGTGAAGATGTATTGTAGATAGTCATAGAACCAGAACAGACAAGTTTACACTAACTCAGGCTACATGACAAGCTTGCCAAAAACTTGAAATCATTGTGGGATATCTGATAACACATTATTAGCACTGCTAAGTAGCTCAATATCCCATGATCTTTCCTTCCTCGCCTTTCTCAGAATCTAAGTAGAGTGCTCCTGTTCCAGAGGTTTTCAGAGGCTGCTTCACATTGTTACTGATGAAATCTACCTTTAAAAAAAAATTTTTTTTTTTCTTTTTGATGGATTTCCTTGCAAAATAATAGGCAGTGGT
The DNA here is from genome assembly GCA_035772895.1 of Perdix hodgsoniae. Classification (NCBI taxonomy): domain Eukaryota; kingdom Metazoa; phylum Chordata; class Aves; order Galliformes; family Phasianidae; genus Perdix; species Perdix hodgsoniae. Next base: position 49,805,075 of record JAPSGF010000001.1, on the reverse strand, counting down.
AGCAAAGTGATGGTTCATATATGGTCTGACTCTGAAATGGAAGACGCAGCAAAATGCCTGACGAGAAAGGCCCATCCTTTTGTACTGGTGTGAAGATGACATCAGGTAATGCTGTATGTGTGCTTACCCCCACGCTGATGTAGGAAATCAAGCACAGGGATCAACTTACCATGACTGATTGCCATCCTATTTAAGGTTTCCTTTGCTGTCCAAATTCCTTAACCAATATTGCTCCAGCTGCTTAAGGAAAAGAAACATGAACGTTTGGTCTTGATTCAGCAAAGTACTTTAGCATTCATCTAACACCAAGCACACAGGAAAACTGATTTCCAGGGGTCATGACCAAAAAGCCACACGAATAAGAGAAGGATAGCTCTGTATTCATCTGAATAGCTACCTCCTTCATAGAGAGTTTTTAAGTCAGACCCTTGCTCAAAGTTTCCTTATTCAGAGAATTCCTGAGATTTCTGCTAAAGAGATACACATATTGGAGGTCCATAAGGATGATCTCCAGGAACAGCGCAGTCAAGCTGATCCTTTGTGAGAGCAGGATGATGGAGCAGATGACTGCCAGAGATCCCTGGAGGATTTCATGGTCTCAACAGAGCTGTAATAACATGAACAGAAGGTCAGACATTTTACACCTCATCTGTGTGCCCTGTAATGGAAGAGTGATAAGTAACGGTGCAATCAGTTTTTATTGATAAAACGCCAACTATTACTTAATATTTTAATCTGTAAGTATGGATTTCACCATAAGATGGAAAACACTAGATTCTAAATCACTCATTTTTTCAAGCATGTTTTCATTCTTATTTGTTCATAACCTGAACAATCTGATCTTTGGGATATGATTGTAAAACACAGTTTCCTATAACTGTAAATTTTGTGAAAAACACAGATCTGATAAAACAGCTTTTATTTCTTTGTTGGATTGACAGCATGTTCCCTCACATTAGCTGATATTTTCAGATTGATTGCTAGGAGCAAGTTATACATTAAAGGAAGAAAAAAGAAAGAAAAGAACCTGGAGAGACTGATACCGCACACCGCGTCACTGATACACAACATGGCACTGCCAGGATAGACTGACTGAGCAAATCACCAATTTAATTTGGAATTAAATGCACCGAGGTGGATATTTTTTACAATTAGTGATGATGTGGCTCAAGAAGTAATTTATTCCTTCTTGCTGATGAATTATGTGCTTGTGATGCCTGCTGACAGGGTGTAGTCATACTTCTCAGAACAGATGAATGGCTGAGAAAACCCTCCCTGCTACAGAGTTATTACTCAGCTTGCATCACATGGGAAATAGGTCTGAGAAGAGTGACTACAGCTTTGCTGCATGGAGAGAGCTTGAAAGCCTGCTGCTGGCTGCAAAAGAAGCAAAACTCCCTAAAACTTTCCTCGCTATCTTTTGGAAGCACTGAGCTACCAGCATAAAATTTGTCTGGTATTGGAAGCAATGAGTTTGCTCTTAACTCTGGAGAGAGGCAGTGCAAACACTAAGAGTGGTTTCTCCCCTCCCATCATCCTGGGTGGATCTTGCACCCAGGTAGGGTGGGCCTAGAAAACCTATTGAGTCTTTCATCATGGAAGGCACAAAGGGACACAAAGGGCAGAAAATTTGTCTCTCCTTGAGGAGGATGTCTCAGCTCAGCTTGCTTGCTGAGCTATTGTGAGCACTGCACTGGAGACATATCACCAACAGACACATGGAGTTTATCTCAGTTGCATGCCTGCCATCTCTCTAGTTATTTAGGAACACATCTTGAGGGATAGGTGAGGTCATTTGGTGACTCAGGGAAAGGCTCTGATTGAGTGGATGCATTGTGTGAACATCACTGTCTGTGACTGGCCAGCTTCCTTTCTTCCTCAGAACAGCATCTGGGAGCTCAATGAACCTCCTCACTTCTGGTGGTCTGACCTTTGGAGGAAGCAGTAGAGAAATCAGCTGGGAGTAACCAGCTATTCAAAACAGATCAAAATCCCAACCAAGAAACTTCCTGAAAGGGTTACAGGGGAGAGGCTGTGGAAACACCCAGGACATTCAGAACCTGCTAGCCAGCAAACTTTTGTAAAGAAACAGCAAAGCAAGGCGGCCTCTCCTCCGCTAATTGAGAGATATAAAGAGTTGAAATACCCCCTGGAACTGATGGAAAATCAGGTCAGAACCAGAAATATTCATGCATTCACTCTACTGGAGGGTAAAGAATTTCCAAACCCAATTTCTTTTGTGGAAACCTGGCTTCCTAAGGCTTGGAACGAGATGTTGAGAATGTCCCACTGCATGTGGTGTGCTGGTTCAGGATCCCTGCCAGGGCCATCACTCCCAATAACAAGCAAAACCAAACTGAGCTGCCAAGTTTCAAATGTTCATGGGAAAGGCAGGCTCATGACTGTAGAGAGTGCAATGAGGAAGCACGGGTTCATTTACTTCCAATTCAATCTGACTGTCCTCACTTGTTTTGCTGTTGCCTCAGATAACACGGTTTCTTGTACTGACAGAGCCCAGTGAAAGTACACACGCAGTTTAAGATAAGAGATAAAACTCATGGAAACAAGAAACCATGTGGGGCACTGTGGGCTGCGATGCCTCTGCTTGAGATGCCCAGAAGCAGATGTGAGACCCTTCTGTGGAGGACAGCCTTCAAGTCTACGCAATGCACGTCCTTTCCCTGATACTAAATGCTCTCTCTTATTCTTTACTTCCCAGGACTTTCTTCCCCTATCCTTTCTTTTTCATGATTGTAGTTTTCCTGCCAGTATGCTGACTGACGATCTCTTGTGGGCTATTGCCCCGCTTCAAGTGTGTGGTCGCTCTTGAGACTTCCAGTCACCGCCAGGAAGCATCAGAGTGATACTGGGGCAGCTCCCAGTTCTGCTCAGCCCCAAAGCTGCCCTAGAGAGGTGTGATCTTATGATTTCAGCGATCTTCTGCAGTGACACCTCACTGCCATTAATCAGCTCACTGCAACACTTTGAGCACCCAGACAGCCTCTTTTGAAATATTTTTGGCGCTGTCTTGATATGTTGTCTCTTCCTCAGTATTTTGATACTATGTCAAGTACATGGAAAGAAAAGAGAAGAAAACTCTCATATTTATCTGGACAGGTGAGTCTAGGACCATTTATAAAATTGTAAAAGATACTCCAAAATACTGAGGTTAATCATCTGTATTTTGATTTAAAAATATTTTTAAAACGAGACAACAAAAATAAAACGACAGATAAAGAAAAAATGAACTTGTTGTGCAGTTATTTGCAGGCTTTCTTCTAAAGATACTCTGTGTGAGGGACCCCTGAGCTGCTAGGGCAGCTAGAGAGGTGTCTCTGTTCTGACAGAATGGAAGTACCCCAGTGCTCATTAAACCTGATTTGTTTTTTCATATCAGCCAAACCCCTTCAGATTTTGCAGCATCAACAACTGTTTGAGTTCCCCCTCCAACACAAGCCTCTCTTTGTCTTTATGTCTTCCTCCTGATGTGATGAATCACTCTGTGAAGCTGCTGGCCTCTCTCCATTGCATATGGGGTGCTCAGGCCATCTCGGAGATTGTGAACTGGGAGGGGAGAATTTAGGAGTGCATATGCACATGTCTTCTGTGCCCCAGGAAATGAAAAAAGGGCTGGCAGCAAATCCTGAGCAGCACTGCTGTCACCAGCACCTGGCAAAACCCTTGTTTTCAGCTCAGAAGCTCACGTACTGCATGTTCCAAGGTGGCAGGTCCAGGCAGGAGCAGGGAGAGGTCTCACAGCCCCAGTGCACCTGGGGCAGACCAAGCTGTGACTCAGTGAGCAAACACAGATGAGCAGTAAAGCATCGGCTGGCCTTGCTGCTAATCTCTGATGTGTCTGTTTGCTTCCCAAAGGATTGAGCAGTGAGGGAATAACCAGATAAAGGCAAAAGAATGGCAGAAAATATTTGCCTCCTTTTGATATAAATGTATTTCCAGAACAACATCCCTCAGTGATGACATTCTTATAAGAAGGAAGTAGTAAACAGAAATAGTAAACAAACCAAATTCATATAAGTCGCTAAATAACAACAGTAATAATATGAGTATTTTCAACTAATACTTCATATTCTTCTGCAAACAAGAGGAGAGTATGCGCTAGGGAATGGTGCTGCATCATCTAAGAAATGGGAACTCTTGTGGCTCCCTAATTCTTCTTAAGTTGTGCCGGGGGATGTTCAGATTGGATACTAGAAAAAATTTCTTCTTAGAAAGAGTGGTGATGCATTGGAGCAGGCTGCTCAGGAAGGTGGTGGGCTCACTGTCTCTGGAGGTATTTAAGAAAAGAGTAGATGTTGCACTGTGTGTCACAGCTTAGTGATACAGTAGGGATGGGATGATCGTTGAACTAGATCATAGTGGTCTTTCCAACCTCAATGATCCTATGATTCTTTCTCTCTGCTGTCCCATCAGTATCTTATTAGGCCAGCACACATGGGAGAGAGGCTCTGAAGAAATCCCACTGATCTCATGGCACAACTTATTATTTTGCAAGTAAATCCAGCCCTTGGGAACCGAGGGTGCTTTCTTGAGAAACAGTTTTTTCCTACTTCGTTATTTGGGACATGCTGCATAAACTCTGGTAGAGGCTGCATAACATGTTAGTAAAGACACACAGAACTGACACTGTGCTCCAGCTTACATCAGTGTTGCCATGCAGTAGAAAATACTTCCTCACCTCCAAAAAGGTTGTTCACAGACGTTCTTTGACATCTTTCATCTCTACCAGCAGCGAGGCTGTTGTGAAAATTACCTCAGCTGAAACAGTTTACAAGCAAGAAATTAGCTGGAAGTAAGGTCACCTGGGAAGAACATCCCACCTCCAAGTTTTCTATGAGACTTCAAATCTGTGGCTGTAGGAGAGGTCCTAGTGGTGGGTTCAAATAGGAAAAATTTTAGAAGACAAAGTTCATGTTTCTGTTAGCAATGTTGTACCAAATCATTCCCGAGTGGTATAGACTGCTGAGGATTGCTTTTGTTCAGGCTGAGCTTGGTGTTTCCTCTTTGCACCACCAGGAGGATGGGCTCATGTTGAAGGTGAGTAAAGGGTAGAATTTGTGGGGCTGTTTTCTCCTCCTTGCTATTCAGTGGGATGTAGTGCTTTGTAGGAGAGGTATTTCTGAAGAGCTGAGAGGAAGGTAAGGGCTGTAAGTGGTGTTCACGTAGGCAAAGCAGTCCACTTCCCCATCTCACAACACTCAGTGCAAATAACCGTCAGCAAAATCTGCCTTCTGTGGCGAGGGAGCTAGAGGAAGGCTGGTGAGAATAAAAGTCATGGGGTTGTTGAACTGGAAGGAAGATGACAAAATCTCTTCTTAATGCTTGTATCACTGTTCTTCTAATCATAATGAGAGAGAAGGCTAGAGGGAGCCTTATCTTTTGGTCACAAAAAAGTATTGACAGAGCCTCAAATAAACTAGTGTTCCTGAGAGCCCAGAGCCTATCTGACTTAGCCTAACAAAGAATGTGCTGTTGGCATCTATCATCCACCTGTGTAGGAGCCCAGCATCCATCTTCCCAGGAGTGTGAGCTCAGGGCACCAACCAGTTAACAGAAAACCCTCAATTACAGGTGATCAGGGTTCTGCCTAGAGCTCCTACTAGTGGATGCGTGATCAGTCTTCTTAAAACCAAGGTCTGTAGTTAAAAAGGCAAAAAAAAAGAAGAAAAAAAAAAAAAGCTGCTTTAGCCCATTAATGATTTCATAAATGCACGTGTCTGAGTAATGATTCCCTGTGTTATGCCTTCCTCCCACTTGTATTAAGCCATCATGCATGGCTAATCTAAAACTTTGCATTAAGTCCTCCTGGTTTACCCATTCTGTGCTGAGAAATTGTGCTGGTGTTCAGCAAATCACTGACCCCTATCAAGTCCTTACAAGTGCACAATCATTCATTTTATTTATATAAGTCATCCTACAGGCTAGATTTATAGGGCAGACAAAGTAACTGCACCTGTGCTGGTCCAGTGGTAATTTCATCGTGTTATGTCCAAGGGGAGTCTTCTTATGGGCAGCTTTGAATGAGGTTTGGCTGGAATGACACAGCTGGCCAGCAGGAAGGGGTGAGTAGGAACAAGGCTGCAAATGAAATTGGCTTTTGTGGCTCTTCTATTTCTAATACCCTATATTAAAGAAAAAATAATAATCCTTTTTGAACAAGAGGGGGGAAAAGAGCACTCATTGGCTGCATGAGGATTAACAAAGCAGTTTACTTTAATGGAAGGGAGGAAGCCTATTTTTGGAAAGTACAGTGGAGGAGATGACTTTTTTTGGTTTTTTTTTCCTTGCAGTTGTTTGCCTTGCCTCCCTGTTGTTCTTTTCTTCGTTTCTCTAAAACAGACCCAGAAAGTGGTACAAATCATGTTATTTGTTAATATGCCAGCCTCATGAGGGGAGAAGTTTAGCGGCCGTGAAGAGAATGAGCACAAATCCTGTGATTTGTTAATTGCTTCTGCGTGTGTAATTCTCAATGACTGTTTTAAATCTTTACCTTCCTTATTCTCCAAGGATTTCTGTTTGTTAATTTAATTCCTTCCTGAGCCCAAACCTGGGGAGGGGGGTATGTAGGAGATAACACTCACAGGGAATGATTTATAGTCTTCAACCTTCCACTTGGAATCTGGAAAAGCATCTCAAGTTCTCCATCATGGTGAAGGAAAGAAAGTTTTGTGTAAAGCTTCTTACTTAAACAGCTTCACGTCTTTGCATAACTTTGAGGAAGTGTCAGTCCATGGCAAGTTACAACAGTGCTCCCTGCAAGAGAGTGGATCAGTCATAGAATTAGCCCTGGCTTGTCACACGTTTCTGGTGAACCAATAAATGGCCAGTCTCAATACACTGTTTTGCAGCTATTATGCAAATTTATCAATAAACAGACCATTCATCCTACTTGACTTTTAGTCACCTTGTGTGTCTGCCCAGGAAGTAGGAAATGACTTAATGGAGTTAAGTACAGTCAGGCTTGAATTTCTTTCTTTTTTTTTCTTTCTTGATATTAACTATTATTATATTGCTTGTGATATCGTGGAGTTCCTTTCAGTCTTTACGTGTTGTGAAGGGCCATTAATTGAGACATTCTGTGTAGGTTTTATACAGCACTGTGTCAGAGAATTTGGGTTCCATTGGACCCCTATGACATGGAGATGTTTTGTGTGGTGTGAATTGTGAGGAAAACATTCAAATATTACAACAATTCTTTGTTTTTCAGTGAAAGTACTTTTTTTCAGCTTGATTAAATTGGAGTTGTAAATTAGTTACTCTTCTCTGTGTAAACAGCTTTAGTTATTTATGGTGATATTTGAGTGTCCTCGGTGTCCCACAGGTGTTATCTAGGGGTAGAAGTTTTCATTTATCACTTGGGAAAGCATCATTTTAAAATGCCTGTCATCCAGTCAGGAAAGATAAGCCTTCTGAGTGAAGACACCAATTATAAAATCTGTATACTGAATGCCTAAAGGTTACAACTTGCAAACAGCCAGATGATGAGAAAATATTGTGCAATGCTAGTCACTAATCATGTCTGCTTAACGACGACATTTCCAGGAATCAAGATCAATTTGCCAATGATTCACAAACCATAGAAAGCATGAAATTTGTAACATAAGTTATTTGAAGTGAGTGTTTTGATCAGTTCAGTAAGTGTCAAGAGCTGCTTCTCACAAGCTGCAGAGGAGGAAGAAATCCAAGCCAGATATGTTTTTCACATAACTCTTTTTTTTTTTTTTAGTTAAATACTGACATCAAAAGTTTGTCAGACTAAGATGGAGCCTTTCTTCTTCAAAACTAAAACAAGTCAGTCTGTATCATCTCTATCCATGTTATGTACAGCAAAATGGTGGCCCCACTGAAACCAGTGATAAAATTCTAATTCATTTAGCCTCATGTCAAAGGATGGATTTTTACTGACACTCTTTGGAGCAGTTATTTACCCACTGTCCTGAGAGAGCATTTCCAAAGGATCTATTTAAGGTGCTCTTCTGTAAGAATTATCACGAGGCGTGTGATACCTTATATAGTCCACTGTGTTTAAATACTTGCTTCGATAGCTCATGTTTTTATTCAAGAGAGGAGATGGATAGGTTTCTTCTGCTGGCAATGCTTTCAGAGTGTGTCAGGGCAAAGGGAACCTAATTAGAGAGAAGAAAGAAAAATGTGGAAATGACTGTTTGCAAAGGGCACTGTGGAGAGGAAGCTTCATTGCGTCTCTCTCCCATTACACATGCTGAGGCTGTATCCCTCTGACCATAAGATTAATGATGCCAAGCCAGACATTATACTCATGTCTCAAGGGTCACAAGCAAACTTCTTCTTTTATCATCTGTTTCTCATTTTACTGGCCACTAAGGTATTTACTTAGGAATTAATATATATCCAAGTTAAAGTAGATTAAACTGAAAACATGCCACTGTTTACTGGATACATCTGCTCTCATTAGTGTAACTTGTTGCTGTTGGCATGAAACAGTTTAATTAAAACAGCACCATAGGAATCAGAGCCTGGTCCCGGTGAGACTCCTCAGGCAGATATGAAGAACTGGTACACATCATGCAGGCTGTAGAGAGAAGCGAGGGCTCTCCTTCCCTGTCACCCCTTCAGGTGGTCCCTCCTGGGAAGGAGAAAGAAGTGGAAGTGCTGAATTCTGGGACCTCTCTTTTCTATTCCCCCCCAGTTATACCCTATGTAGTCTGATCCAGCTGGTATCATTAACGCCCGTGAATGCTATGAATTTATTGGTGACTTAGGTGTGGGGTGCATTGGTTTGTGAGTTAGCTAAAGAGGGTAGAAGCCCTGGAATAATGATGCAGCAACCAAATCCATAAGCACTGAAATAGTGCCTGCTTAATTCTGAAGTGTGGAGGCACCATCTTCCCTGTTGCCCCGGTACTGTCTCAAAGCATTTTCCCAATACTGGCAGTGCCTCAGAACTGAAATGGGCTCCAGAAAATCAAGTGATTCCCTTGAAAGTAATGAAAAAAGTGAATCAGCAGTTTCATTTGCCTTCTGTTTCCTGAGTTTTGAGGTGACTGCACTTAGAGATTTTTTTTTCCCAATTACGTAAGTTAGAAATTGGGCTCAGTTGGGGAACTGTGCTGACTTGTGAAAGACGCAGAAATTTTCAAATTATGTTATTAGTGCATGTTCTTACTTAGGTATGTTAAAATCTGGTAGCCAGAGAACTTCTTTGGGATTTTGAGCAGAGAGCCAGATTTCAGTCATGCCTATCTTAAGTAGCTTCCCTGTCCTTGGAAACAGCTTTCCTATTTTACAGGGATAGTTCACCCCAGTACCTAAATATAAGCACCCAAATGCCTCTAATAGGCACAGAGGCCCAAAGCTCTATGAGATACTAGAGGAGGGAAAGGCTTAATGAGAGAATGGTTGCAAAAGAATCATAGTATTGTTAAGGTTGGAAATGACCAAGAACATCATCTCGTCCAAACACTCAACTATCACCTCCATAAGCACATCCCTCAGAGAAGGCCTTGGTAATCACCCCTACAACATATTTTCCTGTTATAGTAATACTAAGCAATACTGATGTTCCACCTTAAAGCAAAGGTGGTTCAGTCTTCTGGCGGCGTGGGAGGCTGTAGACAATCTGAGTCCCGCCACATCTGACTGACAGTGCAGTTTCTGTACCTTTCTCACTTCTATTTTGGTCTAGTCACTTAGTGAAATGGCTGAGTTTTTGAGGGTAAGATGCCATCGCTTCTGCTTTGAGAGAAAATCAGCCATCTACTCCTCACATAGCAAGCAGAGTAGTGTGGTTAAGGCATCTGATAACAGAAGGCTTGTGCAGTCTGAGACCCCTGCTGTCCATTCTTTCTGCAGCAATAAGTGCAGTGAGTGCTTTCTGAGGCAGTTCCAGAAAAACGTCCATCCTGCCAGGACTCGCCAGTCCCTGATGTGTGAGGACTGAGACCTGTATGGACGGACTTTTTCCCCATGGTACTGCACATCTGAGGTGGAGAAATCTCCCATTCATGGTGACCAGGCAGCTTCTGAAGGACTTCTGGCTAGCTGGACATGACAGTGCCGTAGGGGTTGACCTTGAAAAAACAGAAATATGTCCCAGTTGACATAATGGGCTATATGAAGAGTGGGCTGTAGGTGCCTTCTTCCTACCTAAACCAGGGATAGTAACAGACAAATGGACCTCAGAATGGAGTCTCAGAGTAGGCCACTAGAGGCCTAGAGGAAAAACTAACAGCTCCTAATGGTCTCACAGGTTTGGAGGTCATAGGACCCCACCTTGCCTGTTTGAACCAAAGCTTTGTTTTACCTGGTCTTTTTTTTTTTTCCTAAGAATCTTATTATTTTCCCCTTGGCTAGCTGCAAGGATAAGCTGCAATGTGGAGCCAGGGAGCAGAACCTGGAATGAGGATGTGCTTGTTTGGATGAACACAGTTTCCACGTATAAGTGCAATAAAGGAAAAACGCTACATAAATTCACTTGCTGACTGTTTTGTTCCAGTGTCATGGCCCAAGAACAATCACCCAAACTCATCCATGTGTGAAAATTGTAATATTGGAAAAGGCCTCTATGTTTGCTCTCCATGGTATTTCTTTACAATGACATTCCTCTGTAAGTGGATACAGAAATAACTTCAGATTACAAATCAGAGCAGGCAGTTGTATTTGTTTAGTGGTGTAGCTGCATTGATTGGCATTCTCCCACTCAGGAGAGATGTTTTTAACCAGCTAGAACAACAAATACCACTGCAAAATCTACATGGGGTTACACTGAAAGCATTCAAATATAAAAGCATCTAGGTGTTTCAGGAGCCAAAATAGGACTATTTTTAAATGGCACTGGTTAAGAATAGTTATTTATTGTTTGAACATAGCAGCACCTACTGGTTCCAGCTAGAAATCAAGATTTCATCATAATAGGTGTAAAAAAAAATAAAAAAAATCTTCCTCCTCCCTTGGTGGTTTTATCTTGGGTAAGAGGCAACAGGTAAGCTGTTTGGACACCTCCAAGAAAGGGAAGGAGCAGGAGGGAATGGTAAGACTGGTCTAGACATGATATGCTGGCTGCTTTGTGTTGGGCAGGCTGAGGAGCCAGGAAGGTGGTGCTATCCCTAGATAGTTTTCTGTAAAACAAAAGCTATTTGGCTTGGCAGGTACCAGGCTGATATGGCTGTGCTCATTTCACATCCTACCTGCAGGAAATGGGATACCCTGGAAATGTCCTTTTCCACCCACCCCCACCAGCCAGCAAAAGCCACACAGTGAACTTATGAACTGGTGTTCCTCCTCTTCCTTCCCTAGCCTTGCACCCCAAAATTCAGGCCTCTACTTTTGTTGCCAAGTTTTGAGCAGACATCTGGGCTGAAGGGCAAATGGAAAACATCTATGTTTTCTCTGGAATCAGTCTGCCTTTTTTTTTCCTTTTTTTTTTTTTTTTTTTGGAAACTGGTGGCCAGTCATCTTCCCTCCTCCTAGAATAACATCAAAAAATTCAGAGTAGTTTAATGTATTTTCTCATGATAGAAAATTGAGTTATCTACAAAACTTATGCACAAATTTTAATTTTCTTCTATTATTCTCGTGGAAAACTTTCTTGTTTTCATGGTAAAAGTGAAGTCAAGAAAATGTTTGTTTTTTTCTTTTCTTTTCTTTTTTTTCCCAGCAATATTTTAAATAGATAAGATCAAGAGTTTTGCCTAGACCAGGAATCATAGAAAACAAAGAATAGTTAAAATCTGAATTCAATTCCATTTTAAGATCTCTCTTTTAGAAGTATCTGCATAATGTCTCAGAAATGTCCAGGGAAGTTCTGTCATTTCTGTTTTCCATCTCAGAATGAAACAAAAAGAAGCAAAGAGCCTTACAAGAAAGCTTGTTCTTAGACAAGATTTCCAGTTTCCTATGTTTTCATCCTCATGAGGCTTACATACAGCATCTAGATTTTTTTCTTTTTTAAACTGAAGCCAGAGCATGCATGTGAAATTATTTGCTGTGAAGGTGAAGTGTAGTGTTAAATTAAAATCAAATGCACCAAGAACAACTCTCTCCTGCTTTGGCAAGTGATGGAGTTGGTCCTTTGATGGGTAGTTCTCATTTTGTCATACTGCTTTCCTAAATGATCCAAAAGGATGCAAGTGAACTTTGTTGTTGTTTTATTTTTTTTTAAATTATTATTATTATTTAATAATGTTAATCCCAGGTTGGGGACAAAAAAAGGCTAATTTTCTGTTTCTGCAGTTAATTTTGTTCACCCTACACATATAGGAAAAGCCATACAGCTTTTCCAATCTCCTGCAGAGAGAAGTGCCAGGTGAGAGCAGCTCTTACTTTCTCATGATGCTGGCAGGATGCAGTGTGGTGTGGGGCATGACTGTTGGCCAGGCAGTGGTGTGTGTGCGCGTGTGCTGGGCTCAGACCCTAACGCTACGGCCAGTCTTCTATAGGCAGCAATAAGCGTTTCTTGGCTGGAGTGAGAGCCCCAGTGCTTTGCTCAGTTGAAATTCATCCTTCTTGCTTTAACCAAGTATATTTTGCTTGCAGCAAATGCAAGCAAAGATTTGTATCAGAGAGAGAAGGCAGAGATGCTCCAGAGATTAAACACCATGATCTTCTCTTGGTAGCCATCCCTATTTTGTTAAAAACAAAGCAAAACAAAAAACATGTTACAATATTCATTTACTGCATGTATGGTTCACCTGAGGGACAGCTCATTGCCAAAGCAGTATGCCCACCCTGACAACAGCCACAATCAAATCAATGCAGGCACCTTGCTCTCTATTAGTTTCCTGCAAGCAGTTCAGCAATATTGCTTGTGCAATATATGTACACCTTCTAAAACAGAATGGCAGCTTCTCAAATTAAGAGTTAAATTGCCCGATCCTTGGCCTATGGTTTAATAAACAACAGAATATCTTCAAAGTTATGGGTGACAGTTTGCTGTCTTGGTGATTGTTTTAATGCAACTTTGCAGCAAGTGCATTTTCATTGTTTACTTCTGAAGGCTAGGAATTCTTCCGAAGTAACAAGATCCATTCACTGTGGGTTGATGCTAAGATACTTCAGATTAAAAATAAGAATTTCAAGCACAGGAAAATCTTACAACTGTAACAACTTTCCATCCCTCAACTTTTTAAAATTGCTATTGAATAGGACCAGATAAGGTTCTCAAAGTGTTAAGTCTGGAATAAGCAAAAACAAAACTTTGGAAGGCTGAAGGATTTGTACTTTAAAAATCTGTGAATGCTATATAGGAAAAGCTTCCTGGCTTTTCTATATACTAACACCAACAGCCTCTGAAAATGGCGAAATAAATCCAATTCCCTGTGCTAAGTCTAAAAATGTCAAAGACTCAGACTTAAATCACTTAGTGATTATTATTTTCTCTCTAGTAATTAAAAAAAAAATCAACAATAAATTAAAAAATACCCCCAAATCAACAAACCCCAAATCACCAGACTGTAAGCTAAATTCCCCTGAAACTGGCAGACGTTTGATCCCAGTGCCACAAGGTACTGTAAGCTTGGAATTATATCAATTATTCTCCATTAATACCTGAGGGCTTGCTGCTATGATGGTTAATAAGCCAAATCCTATGGTACCCTTTCCATCTGTGGGGAAGGTCAAGTGCAATTAAGGAGTGGAAGATCTGTGGTGGAAGCAGCTCAAGTACAATATAGGAATGTCTGTAAATCAGGGTCAGGTAGTTCACGTGCTGCTGGATTTGATCAGAAGGTGGGCTCTGCTCCATGCCATCCAGGCTGAGAGGTCTTCGGAAGATTGCTTCACTTTGATCCCCTCTATCCTGTGCATCTATAACTTACAGCTGCAGCTCAGCAAGTTGTACAGGGTGGTAAGCACATCTGGGGTCAAGCTAAAGCAAGTAAATGCAGAGAGAAGCCAAATGACCTCATAACTTTTTAAAATCTTGAGTCAATCTTCTCTAAGAGAAATTAGCAGATATCTGGACAAAGTATTCTGATGCTCCGTTACCCACACACTCCCTGTTGCTGATGTTATCTTTAGTTTCAGTGTAGATTCCATCATCCAGGATACACTGTGCACATCTGATTGAAGACATCAGCTCCTCAATAGCATGAGGTCAAGTCATCTCTTACTCTGACCCAGTCGTCTTGCTCTCTTGCAAACCTTATTATTTCTTCCTAAACTCCTGTTAACTATTTAATGGATTTCAAACTGCACAGTAAAGACTGGACTAACCATTGATGGTATCTGGTGTCAACGAAGTTAACTTTCTCAGAATACTTGATGTTGTCTTCTTCAGGACATCAATAACTTTCTTTTTGACCAGACTTATTTTTCATAAACTCATCTTGATTGCATTGATTATGCTTCTATCTGTTAATTATTTCCAGATTTTCTTTCCTCTCTATCAGATTTTGTGTGTTGTCAATTCTAGATGAACCAACTGACAGTTACTCAGGATTTTATCAGTGGCCTATTTCTAAAGTGATACAATAGAATCTCCCAGGCTTTATCATTCCTAATTTTGAAAGAGCTGTTACAAATTCAGATCAGTGACTCAGAAAATTGGTCCACAAATTTTTTTAAGAAAGCTGTGGTCTGCATGGTCCTGGCCTTCAGACATGCTTGGGGAGAAAATAACTATACAATCTCCTTTTTCCTGGGACTCTCAGCAGCCAGCATTGGTTGTCTACAAACCAACATCCTGCTTAAGCCTGTCAGACTTGCTCTCTCCTACGTCAATAGTGGAGAGCAGAAAACACTAACAGGAGATTTCTGACATCCAAGGGTAGCACAGCAGTCTGTGGATGCCTATCTGTATCTAGCGATGAAAGAAAAAGTCCGGTAGACTAAAGATGCGCCTGATCGTTGAGTTTTCTTGTGGGCTGGAGAAAACTCATGTCTTGACCTTGTGTTCCACATCCCATAAGCTGCACCCAGAGGAGCTCTCTGGATTTGTTTCCCACCCAGTGGAAGAGGCAGTCACCAGATTGTGACCCTTTCTTAGAGATTTCTTTCTCAGATATGTTCTTACATGAGTCACTGTGTCTTGAAAGCTATCTCAAGCAATGGTCACTTATATCTTAATGCCTTCCAGACTCATTTCATGTCTTCCTAAGCCATCCTTTGCTTCATTGCCATTTTTCTTTATTTCTTCTACAAGCCTAGTTTGCTTCAGACCAGGCCTTCGCAGCCTGCTGAGACTTCCATACACTCTTCTGTCTTTTAATACACACAGAAGCACATAGATATGTGTGAGTCTGAGAATTTTATTTAAAGAAATAGAAACCAATGATTCCTGGAATGTTTAATATGAGCAGGGTATCGTTGCCCTGTAAATAAACACATTAAGCAGGCTGCATTGTGTTGACAGAGGTTTCCCTCGCCCATCCCAGCCTGTCATTGCAGGTTCTGAAGGAAGTTCTCCAGAGAAAGAGCTCTTTTGTTTCCTCCTCTTAGTTTGCATAATCTGGTTAAATACAACGAATACACACATGCACAGAGGATTGTGGGGGAAAATGGTTGTATAAGTAAAGGCTGAGTGTTCTGCCTAATCTGACAACAATATAATCAATCGTTTATTTGTGTACACTGGAACAACTTCTTGGGACTGCAGCCTATTCCTGTTTCCCAACAACGCTGTCATTAAAACAATGGGGACTGTAATTACTGTGATAAAAAAGGCATTATTCCTCCAGTTCTTCATCTGGCCCATGTGCAGAAGGAAGAGGTTTTCTTTATAATCTCTGGGACCAGAAGGCTCCTTCTCCCGCCGGCTCCACGGGCACAAAAGGTTTCTCCGCACCGGAGGCCGCAGTGTGAGAGCCTTTGTCTGAAATGAAAGGGCACAGCCCAGGCCTTCTGCCAGCACCGGCCGTGCATGAAAGCAGAGCCTTTATGTCCCCGCGAGCCGCTGAACGGCACACAGGGCTGCAAAATCTGTCCTCTCCTATCACCTCAGCTGCCACCGTGCTGCTGCAGTGCCACCGGGCCCTTGAAAACAGCAGAGCCTGTGCCACACACCCTTGCCAAGCTGGGGATGGAGAGCAGGGCATCTTGCTAGGCCCAGTAAGGAGGGTGAGTTAGGGAAGACCTCTCAAACAGTCAATCCCACTATTTCTGCAGCTGGGCGGTCATGTCCCAGCAATTTTAGCTTTGATTCAGTTCAGTTTCTTGTAAAACCTGCTAGTAGGGCAGATCCCTTGTTTGGCATGAGCTTGCAAGTGTTTTCTCCTCCTGTTCTTTGTGGAGAAATGCTTTAAATGAGACACGTAGCTCGCAGAAAATCCAAGGACACAGCCTAGAGAGCCAAACTGCCAGCTAAGTGCGGTCAGCATCTCTCCACTGCCTTCAGCAGAGCTGCATTGACTGGCACCCTTGAAAATTTGGGCTGACTCCAGCAGGGGCGAATGGAACTGCAGTGGCCAGAGAGAAGAAGGCACACAGTCAGGAAATATTTCCCTGCTATCTGATGTGAGTGGCTGCTGGGGGAACGTTCACCTCCCCACTGATGAGAATTGCAAAAGCGTATCAATAAGTGCTGACATGACCAGTGCTGTTGTTAACACCCTCTTTTAGAAAAATGTTTACCCCACTGCAAGCATAACTGATGTAAATTGAATGTGTCAGGCCAAGCAGAAACCTACCCCCTCCCTGGAGCTGCTCGCCCCTCGTTTGACAATGTTCAAACGGTAAGCTGCTCACGTGTGAGTGGAGACTACCAAAAACATTGCATCAAAAAGCAGAAGCCATCCTGTTACAATCTGCAGCTTGTCAGGATTTGACAGTGTTGTGAAATATAAATGATCTCTGAGATAGCTACGCTTGCCTAAGTCACCGGTAAACAGCTCCCTCATTAAAGAGATGCTTTAGAAATGACAGCACGAAATTACACTAATATTTTGAAGAAGTGCTCTCCAGACAGAGATCCTAAAGCAAGATTTGCCATTCATTTGCCAAAAAGACAATTCTTTGCTAGCAGAGGCAATGTGGCCTTGCCGTTGAAAAAGAGACACCATTAAGCAGGATTTAATTGAGACAAAAATGGACCTCTTTGGGTGTAAGAAAAAGGATGATGAAAGGGGAGATGGATTTTTTCTAATCCTCCTTTTTTTTTTTCTTCATAAAATCATCTGTAACCTTCTGTGACCCATAGATTGTCTTTGGTTCTAAGTTTGTTCAATGCCTAATTCAATATCCTTAGCCATGACAGTAACTCATAGGTTCCAACCCACAATACAATCTTGCTAATGGTTATAAATGGCTCGATCTGAAACTTGCTTGATCTGAAAGTATATTCTGCTGTTCAGTGCCCTCTGTAACCTCTTTGGAGAACAGACTCAGAAACAACTCTTGGGAAAGAACCCTGAGTCATCCTTTCTTTTTAGATTTGGATTTTCCTTGGAGACTTTTTGGTTGGATTGTACCTTGATTTTGCTTTGAGATCTGTTGAGATTAGAGACCAAGATAGAATGCCTGCAAATGAAATCATTAGAAATTTCACCTGCAGTGTGCATTGAGTCAGATAGCAGGATAATACAGGCTGCTTGTATTTCTCAAGTGAGGAATCACTGAGATCAGCCTGTGTCAGAAAAACCACTCATAAGGACAGGCTATAGGCAGGGATAGAAAGCATTTCTAAAGATTTCCAAACTTCTCTCGGGGATGAAAATATTTGATGCTTGTCAGCAGGCTCTGTCTGAGCTTCTTTTATAGTAACATTAACCACTAGAGGATCAGTTTGCAGCAAGCTGTCTGCTCCTTCCCTTCAACAAAGATCTGGGCTCTTCTTTAGCACAGCTCTCTTGTACCTGCCATTGTGCAGCAGTGAGACCCTCCACCCATCACCATCCATAACAGGAACTCAGCACAGGAAATTCTTCTGTGTCCTTAAAGTGTCAGTGAAAGTTATTTCTACTACAGACAGGTCCCATCAGTCCTGGATGTCATATTTTCATTACATTGTTCAGTTGCTCCTTTAGGAGACTTTTTTCATTTTCTGAAGATTTTTAGCACATCCATCCAGCAGCTGGTTAAGGTGATAATCTCTTCCTTTCCTCTTCTTTTTTTTTCCACTCAGAATCTCATAGAGAGGCCCATATAGGTGGCTGCAGCCGTGTTAATATGCATTAAAAATGGTTATAACATCCACTGATGCATCTGAAAACAAATGTAGGCATTTGAAAACTTATGTGGTCACTCCTCTTTTTTTTTGCACTTTTAAGTTAGACACGAGGCTTCAAGCAAAAACTTCAGATAAACTCTATCACCTAGATTTTACCTTTAATATCCTTACAATACAAATATCCCAAATACCCCTGCTTTTGTCTTACAGGCATAGCATATATATGCTGAGAATAAGAGAAACACACTACTATGGAGTACAGGAAAATACTGTTTTGATACTAAGTCCACCAGATTCTAATATATAACAGTTTCATCCACTCTAACAAAACATTCTGAAATTTTTGGTTAATATAATGCCTAGGATTTTTGAAGAGCTAATAATAGATTACAGCGACTGTACGAAGAGTAGGCATTGTGTTAAACAGATCTCAATTTATGAAGAGTTTGGTCTCCGCCAACCAGATGGAGAGATGGGAGCATTTCCTTCACAACAGTGGAGACCTAAGCAAGTTTCTGATAGCTCATTTGGTTTGTTTCAAGATTTCCGTTGCTTTTGTCAGATGGAAACAACACTTAATCCTTGCTGTGTTTCAGAGCAGTAAGAGTGCTCTGCTGCACAGCTCCGTGAGTCAGCTTCAAAGCCAGACATGCAAGGCTGGGAGAGGCGTCATCATCTACCGGTGCTAGCTGGGATATCCTTACTTTGTCACAGGCTGAGAAGAGGGGCCCCACATCTTCTGCATCTTCCCATAGGCTTTAGGTTTGAATTTCTTGCAGAGTAAACAATCTCTGAGTGTTTAGAAAATACTGAGATTGTATTAGACGCTGCCACAAATAAGGACCATAAAAACTATTAGCTACATATGACATAAGAACTTACTGATTTCCCAGAGCACATGACTACTTGTATTCGTCTGTGTTCATGATTCCACACACTCCCACCTTAGCATGTTTTTAATAAGATTTTCTTTCTTACTTGGTTTGAAATTAGATGCAGAGGCCTGATACATTTAATCTGACAAGGAAGCCACAGCTGTCAAGAGCTGTAGTAAGGTGTGAATGAAAAGCTTATGCTGACAGAGGAATCCATACTCATAGCTCTGATTTCCTTGGGCAGGTTCAACTGTAGTCTGCTGAAAACACTTAGACGTTACACAAGAGCACAAGATACCATGATTCCTTGCCAGCTTGCTTTTCTTAACACTGTGTGATTGTTCTTTTCTTTCCTTTATATCTAAAGTAGGGAAAGAACCTGACGTTCATTGTGATGCCCATTGAAAGTTTTGTTCAGCCAATGTAAAAGGTGTAATTTATAATGTCTTCCTCGCTATAGCTTTCTTAAATTACTTCACATTGATCAGTTCATGATTTAACAGGGATTTGGCTTGTTATAAAATGGAAGTTACTTATTCTGGTCAGAAAAAGGCAATAGCAGAGCAGCTGGCAAGATATGAGCTGGAAAGTTATATAATTTCAACAGTGGTGTAGATCGCTCTTGAAACCAGAAGGTCAGGAAGATGGAAGATGCAGTGCTGCTATGTCTGATGAAATTACAAATTCATAGAATCATAGAATAACCCAAGTTGTAAGGGACCATAAGGATCGTTGAGTCCAGCTCCAGGTTTGCCCTTCAATTCTGCATCACTGATCTTCTCATGGAGACCACACTTACAGGTGGCTGAGAGTCAGAGGGTTGCTGATGTTTCATGCAGCTGGAGCCAGAAAGATCCCTCAAAATGGGAATGTGGGACGTTTGGTAAGCACTTAGTTGAAGCCTGGCGTGTTGAAAACTGGTTAAAAACTTTCCTGCAACTGCCCAGACTATTATCTTCAGCAACAGCACATATGCTGGTATTCTGGTTGGCTTGTTACATCTGTGTAAAAGTAATATTGTGTATATTTTTTAAATATACAAATGCTGTTTATACACATAACATAAAATAATAAATACATGTAAGGTTAATTCTACAGCAGACTTCTAGTACACCAGCAATTGAGTGCATAAAAATACACCCACACTCTATAGTTGTTCCTCTAAAATAACATTATTTTTTCTACAAAGCCCAATTAAACCAACAAGAATTCCACCAAGAATAGAAAGTTCTCTGTCCTCAGACAGCTAATATATCTCACTTAGGCTTTTGAGAGCCCTAAAAGCAAAATTTAGTAGCTTGTTTTCAGCAACGCTCTTCTACATGGAAGAAAAAGGAATAATTTATTTTTGATTCATAGAAAAAGTGACTATGCAGGGGACTGCGAGCTGCTATTTTGATGACTGTCTTTGTGGGATATATTATGGGCTCTAATTAAGTAAACCCTCTCACATGTCTATAAAGTGCACTGTTTGGCAGTGGAACAACCACTTGCCTATGAGTGGACTTGGATCAAGCATGTAGCAAAGAAAACTGTGTGTGTAATAATTCTGTCCAGAGTTCTAACAGTAAATCTCAGATAAGGCTTCAAAGCATGTGACGTGTTAAAGGGAGGAATTTCAGAGGAATCCATACTTTTCTGTTTTGTTTAGTACGGTTTTACAGTAATATGCAGTAATACTTGACTAACTATAGTTATCAAAAACAGCAAAACATTGGAACAAGTAATGCACCCACGGAGGTGCCATGGGGCTTGTCAGAACTGGAGAGAAAAAGCTGTTCTGGAGAGAAAAGGTTTAATTCCCCTGCAGAAGCTTAGCATGGAGCCAGGGAGCACAGGAGAGATGAGGAGTCCTGCTTGATATGAATGTGATGGAGAGTGAGGGCAGGGCCCAGAGAAATATCTCAGGGAAGCTACTCACAGTGAGATACTATTGGTGCAGTGATGGTCTCATGGTGCAGCCCTCAGCTAATTCCTTCATTTGTTCCTTCCTTCCTTCCTACTTTCCTCCATTCCTATCTTCCTACTTTCTACCTTCCTTCCTTTCTCTCTCCCCTTTTCCCTTCTTCCCTCCCTTCCTCACTCTTTCCAATCTTTTCCTTCCCTAGTGAACCATCTCCCATGCCTTCCATGTAAATATTCAGAAAACAGAAAAACAAAACAGATCAAAGAAATATCATGGTGCATCACAGACTACTTGTCCAAAGTGTCACAGCTGTCTGGGATTTTGATGCACAGTGAAACAAAAACCCTGTAACCTTCCCTTAGCTTTTAGGTTTTGGTCAGGGCAACCTTGAAATAATGTTTAGCTGCACTGAATTTGGACTATCAGCATAAAGAAGATGCACTGTACATGTCAAAACAAGTTCTTATGTAATACAGACCTCTGTGGTTTCACTTACTAGTAACACCCTTCATAAGTCATAACAAGGAACGAAGCAATCTCTGTGATATGGAAATTTCTTCTCAAGTGCATAAATTATGTCTTAATGCTTCAATTGCTTGAAAAGTGGGACAGTCCCACAGGTCACCATTTCCATTCCAGTGATAAGATTTGCAAATATTAACAATGATTTCTGTTTTATGGGGAGTATTATCTTTACAGGCATGAGGGGTTCAGTTTAGTTGAATGGGGTGAGGGAGTGGAAGAACCTTAATTAAATTAAATTAGCAAAATCAAGTAATGTTGAATGCTTTAGAAGGTATGTCAGCATCTCTTCCTGTTTAAAAGTGTGCAGTTCCTCATGAAGACTTCCAAGCCTCCAAAAGAACATGTGGCATTGCTTTACCATACTGAATTCTCCTTGTTTGAGCACTAAAAATGCATTCAGGCAGCCTCTTCAACTTGTACAAATAACATACATTGAAATGGAAAGCAGCAAAATGATGAATATTGTATAATTCTGTGTTAAATTACAAATAAATAAAACATCTGGGACCATATGTTGCAGTTGGATTCCTGTATGGAAACGCCATTCCTTTCTGCAGTTTTGTGTGCAGTCTTCTGAAAGCAGAGTTTAGCCCTTGATGTAATGAAACAGTGTTTTTAATGTAATATTAATGGAAGATGATTTCTCTATTAAAAACAAGGCAAGGTGGTAGATGGAGAGATTAGCATATTTTATAAAAACAGCTGAGGGTGCCTCGACAACAACCTTTCACAACAGTGATTTTTTAAAAAGGTTAAAAGGATGTAAAAACAACACTGAAAGCAACTGGCAGAAACTTCTACAAAGTATCTGCAGTGAGAAAGGGAGCAGGCCTTGCTCAGGAGCTTCAACAGATAAAAGACTGGTGATGATAAGTATACGAGGATAAAGTCACCTCAAAACGTCCAACTTTGGGTGGACTCGCCAAGTATGCAGCTCTCATTTTTTTTTTTCTTAGTTGTCAGCCTGCTGAATCTTTTCCTCAGTGCAGAATTTAGCAATACCCTGGGGTAGTAACAGCAGCCTCCAGCCATTTATTCAAAGAAATTCCCCTTCACAGAGGTATGCAGTGCTTGTCTGCAGACAGCCTTGCAGGATTTGATCTTCGGTAGGATCTAGAAGATTATTTCATGCCAGGGCTGATTTCTCAGTGGAGTCAAGGACAGTGCACAGTAGTGCTTGTGGCAGCAGGCACTGCTTTGTGACCGCTTTGTCACCCAGCTGCCACCTCCTGCTCTCCTCTGCTTCACCTACTGGGGCTTGTCTGCTCTGCGCTCTTTCAGGGTGGGCAGAAAGCCTTTGAGACGGTAGTGTTTGTTTTGAAATGTCTTTTAGGGGTTAAGCTTTTGAGATACACACATCTCCTTTTTCACAGAAGGGCCCTGGGGGTCACCACTGCAGCCTTGCTCCAGTGGAGTGCAGCGCATCCAGGCTCAGCATGGGTGGTGGACTTCATGGATGACCTTTTCTACAAAAACTTTTAGCCAGAGCAGGCAACCCTGTGAAAGGAATTAAAGAGCCAGGCAGTAACTCACTGCTTTCTGCTTTTTTTTTTTTTTTTTTTTTTTTTTTAGCTAAGATGTCCTCCTTGCTTTTGCTGATTCCTTTCCCCAGAAGCCAGGGTGGTGCCATGTTGAGGAGTAGCTCTGACCCATGTCCCCTCCCTTCCCCCCCACCTCCTCCCCCGTGTTGTGTTTAGGACAACCATTATATGGCGTTTGTAAGCCAAAGGGCTTCTGTAGAGCTACACTGGTGCACGGGTCAATGCTGTCAGGTGTTCCCCTTGCACCATCCAGCCCCTGGGCTGTGCCAGCAGCCCAGTACCCAGGGCTCCAGTCCAGCTGTGCGAATGGCAGCTCCAGGCAGCTTGGGAACTCCCAAAATTCAAAATACAGGCTCAAGTGTACTAAACAGCATTGTGGAAGCAATAATAGGTGTCTGCTCCCAGGCAGCTGTCAGCAGTCTGTGCCTTCAAAAAGGTGGTGAAGGAAAGATGCATAAAAAGCATCTACCTTTGCTACAAGTTATTTATTGAACCAGAACACAAGCAACCCATGAGGGAGACTAGAGAGTTTTTTATTTATTGGTGACAGAGAGTGAAAGACTAACTTTTTGTCAGTGTCCTTAAAGTTTTACAGCGCTATCCTCCTCCTACTTCTTCTCTCTTCCTTGACCCCTACCAGCTTGTGCAAACTCAGTCTTATGCCCAAAATCATCTGTCTACAAAGTGCTTTGCTGAATGTCCTTGGCCTGTGGTTCTTAACTTTTCTCTGACCCTGCCTTTGGATGGCAGTTTCCCCTGATCAGGGTAACAAGCCTTCCCTTCCAAATGGGGTGGATAAATCTGGAAAACTTCTCTGTAGCAAGGCATAGGGCAGGCATTTGCTATTTGCTGACCTGCGTTTCCTTGAAATGGAGGAAGGGCTACTAGAGAAAAAACAACTGTTAGCAGTGATTTGATCAGCACTGTGTGGAATGACATCAGCAACAACCCAGCCAGATGGGATTGAGCACAGTGTCTGTGAAAATGTTCACAGCAGTAGTGAGCACCTTCGGACAGACGCTTTCCATTAGACTAAACACAGATATTCCTTTAAATGTGTGCAAGGAGATGGAGCTGGAGACTGAAGCCAACAGTTAAACACAGCTGTTCCTTTGCCTTGCTTTGGAAATTTCCTTCCTCCCTACCTCTCTCCCCCCAATTATTTTTCTTTTCCTGGCATGAGCTCAAACTGATGGAAGGAAAAATGCCTGAGAAATCCTATGTATGTTGTCTTCTGCATCTTGGGCTTTTCAGAGCAAGCCTGCAGTTTCCCTTCCAGTTTCACTCATCCAAATGTTACCTAAGTCCAAGTGTTAAAACTGGAAGGGAAAAATGGAGTATGCCACTCTTCAGGTGTAAAGAAATATTGTGCCTGAGATTTTACAGGGCCTTTTTAAATAGTGTCTCTGAATAACACCTGCACTGTACATTTTATATGCCAGTGTTCCAATTTATGATGTTTCCTTTGGCTATTGCTTTGTGCTATCCTGTTTTTCATATCTGACAAGAGCCCCTTCACCACATCTCTTGAGTTTTTGTACTTTGGGATGTTAATAATGAACATCTTGTGCTTGTTCCAGTGCCCACGTTTGACAAGGATGAAGCTGGCTTTTAAAAAATCCTCATCTGAGCTGAGTGGAAAATGATGTTCTCACACCATGGGACGTTTTTGGGGGCTTCAGTATTTTCTCCTCCTATGCAGAAATAAAATTCATGATAGGTTTGTGATGGATCTCAGTGCTGCAGCATAATTTCGGTCTTCATCAGTTAGGTTGGGCTGTGTGCTCCATCAGTCTTTATGGCTAGCAGTGATGTCTGCTCCTTCAGAAAGAATTAGCCAGTCAAAATGGAGTGAAAAATACCTTCTTAAACGGGTGCTGTGATGGCTGAGAACTATGGCCGCACAGATGTGGGAACAGCAAATGCCTGTCCTTGTGCTCATTTCTCTTTTTGGGTCTCTATGCAAGATCAGGGGCTCTCCTGCAGCTTACAGGCATTTTCTAGCAGGACTCTCCAATGGGTTCCTATCAAAAAGAGTTTGTGTCCCTGAATCAGCATTTTCTGACTGGAAAGAAGAAATCCCAATCATTTCTTCTCATGATAAATGGGTTGATCAAGAGTCCCTGGCAGAAAGACTTTGCCTGTCACTTGTGATTCAGCATGGATCTAAAAAATATATGGCAGCCAATTGGCCTAATGGAAGATCTCCTTGTATTGCAGTGTGGAATAGAGTTAATAATTTTTAAACAACTGCATGTTTAAAAATACATGTTTCAATCATCTCCAGCAGCCTCATGCTAACAGCATACAGTTGTTCCAGCACCATCAGAAAGAGAAGGTTGCATTATCAAAGACTTCAACTATTTCCCCTGGCTAATCTAGAAAGAGAATCCCAAACTCACTGAAGTGCCCTGGGCAGACATTTAATGGCAGTTACAGGCTATTTCTTTGCTGGAAGCAAGTCTATAATAGCTTTTTAAGCATCATTCAGTCTGAATTATCTGCTCAAGACATGTATATAAATCATGCTGTATTACACAATATTCTTTTCTTGCCCCTTTTCTTGAGTATTACTTCAGCAGTGTGAGTTCTAGAAATGAAGCAAATTTTATTTACTTACTCATCACAGCTAGTGGGATGACTGAGTTATGCCAGGAATTTTTGCCTAGTTTGTCATATTCAGAGGAGTGAAATTCTATCTAATTAAGTGGGAGAGGTGTTACAGAGAGAGGAGGCAGTAGCATACTTATTATTATTCATTGTTTCACTCCTGCTTGATTTTCTGTCATTTAACTAGCTGCATATGCTCTACACTGTTATAGTGTCTGAATGATCCATCAACTGAGAGAGGGTCATTTCCTAATGCTGGGGCTATTGACAAAAAGATTTTCACAACCTAAATTAATTCCAGCTCTAATTTTCAGTTATTTTATATAGGCAACCTATCAATGTTATCTTTTTGAGTGGGTACCTGTAGGGTTAAATCTCATTCTACCTTCTTGTGGGTGTCCAATAGTCTCAGAGTTGCCTGGTTGTTGAGGTCATGGTCCTGCAAAATTCCAGTAATATCATGTCCAGCCCATTGTCTCTTCAGGGATGGCTGAGCACCTGGTGACACTGAGCAAGCTGAACAGCCTTATCTACCATTGTGCTCTTGCTGAGCTGGAGCAGGAGCCACCTACATCCACATGAACATAGACAGAGCTAATCATAAAATGACTTGCACTGGAAGGAATCTTAAAGATCATCTCATTCCAACCCTTCTGCTGCGCAGTGGTTGCCCTCCACCAGATCCGGCTGCCTAGGGTCCCATCCAACCTGGTCTTAAATGCCTCCAGGAATGGGCATCCACAGCTTTTCTGGGCAGCTGTGCCAGGGCCTTACCACCCTACACCAGTTTTGGTGTAGGGAAGTCTGTTGAATCTATTTCCAGCTGATCATGAAGTATGAAAAGGGATATGTAAAGTAATTTTGGCAATGAGTGGTTAAAATGCAGTGATACTTGCAGCTTCTTTCTCTCTGAAACTAGTGCCTGGTGGTAGGACCATGAAATTCTCTATCCATTGCAGGACAAAGCTTCTATATTTTAGCAGAAGGAGTGAGTAGAAGGAGAACAAAGTTTGTTGCATGCCTGTTGAGCTATGTACCTGACCATTAGTTAATTGGGACACAGAAGGCGAAATGGGTCAGTGTCCTACACAAAGACCCAGGTGAACATAATGGGTCTGCAACCCCATCTCCACCCATGCGTGCTGATTAGAGAATTAACCTTCCTGCCTGAAGTCGGTGTCACTGAAGTGTGTCCAAGTGATGTCTCTGGATTGTGAATATCACTAAGGTTGCCCTGCAGTGTTAACATCAGCGGGATGTGCTCTTCAGTGATCTACCGGCACTATCACTGGAGGAACATTCTGATCAGTGATTCACCCCTTTCTCTTAGAACTGAAAAGAAGTGTTTCCTGCTAGGAAGAAGACAAGTTTGTTTCCATAAATGGTTGAGCTGGTTTTCTGAAGCTGCCAACAAAACTACCAGGCAAATAGTGGTCATGTTTATACAGTGCTGACACTCGCCTACAGGGACCACTGCTGTCTCCACCACCTCACTTCACAGAGGCCATCGACAGCTGTCAGATGATAACAGCTTTGGATAATTAGTGTCCTGAAGGGCTTGAACTGAGGGCTCAAAAATGAAAGACTGTATTAGAGGATAGCTATTCCCTCCTCACCCCTCGAGACCAGTTGTGTTTGTCAAGCTCAACAATAACATTATAAAAAGTAGGACTGAGAAAAGCAATATTACAAACTAAACTGCATTTACTACATCTTGAGCTTACATTTCATTAGAAATCCCTCCTTACTCAGGATACAGTCTTTTTGAGTCATTAACATAAATCCTGAAGTCCTTTCTCAATTTTCACTCATACCTTGGATACTTTCTCATTAACTTCAGCGGATGCCTCTTTGATTGAAAACTAAAAGAAGGCCTTGAGATTTGAACTAGAGGGAATTTTGCTTGAGTAAGCAGCAAGAAATGTGGCCACAATAATAACCTTTTCTTTTTTTCTCTCCCTCTCTTCTTTCCTATTGCTTTTCAGACAGCTCTGAAAGGGTAGGAGGAAAGCAATCAGGACTCCTTGCTTTTTTGGGTTTTTTTTTGAGGATTTCTGAAGTGTTTTAAATTTCTAAGCAGAAGGTCGTCTCAACTGAAAAGCCATCATTTTTCACTTACTAAATGTCAATTAAAAATGTTAGAGGTTTCTTTTTCCTACTAAAACAACACAAAGAAATCAAGATTATTACCAAAATGCCTAGGTCAGCAAAAATCCAGCCATTTATTGAATTGAAAAGACCCTATCTAAAGTTTGAACTGAATTTTGTCCTTTTTAATGTAAAAGTCTGGCTGAATCATCCCTCTGGAGACGGTGTGCAAACAGGGACACATTTACAAATCTGTCTCTGATCATACAAGATAGTGCTGGATTAGGGGCTAGTCTGGCTTGCCAGTCCCGGAGATCAGTGTATGTAAAGGATCCTGTCTCTCACCACAGGCATGGACTACCTAGATAACCGCATCTTCACTCTTTTCCTGACCTCCTAAAAAAGCTCTTCTTTTCAAGGCAAAAATGAGAGCAAAGGCAAAATTGTATTTCAGAACTTTTGAACAGAGCAGAGAAGTTACCCCACCTTCATTAGTGGACCGTGATGGGTTGTATGGGGTAACCTCATTCTCAAAAAAAGCTTACTTTAATCTATTTTGAAATTGGCTTAGAAATCGTTTAAAAAATAGTCATAGAATCATCATAAAATCATTAAGGTTTGAAGCCAAAACTACTGAGATGATCTAGCCCAACCCCAGCCCACCCCCACCATGCCCACTGAACACGTCCCTCAATGCCGCATCTCCACAGCTCTCAAACACCTCCAGGGACAGTGGCCCCACCACCTCCCTGGGCAGTTGTGCAGTCCCTCACCTTTCTATCTGAGAAGTTTTTTCTGATATCCAACCTGAACCTCCCCAGGCACAACTGAAGGCTGTTTCTTGTCTTACCTTTAGCTACATTATCAAATGTTGCTAAAGGTAACTTGGTCCTAGGCGATCTGCTCTAGGTGCCCTTGCTTGACCATGGAAATCGGGCCAGGTGACCTCCAAGAGGTCCAATTTTAGCCGTTCTGTGATTCTGTGACTAAAACTATGAGCAGATTTCTCTAAAACAAAATCAAGAACACATTGGGGGATGCAGCCTTCAGCTGGAGGACTACAAAAAGCAGCTGCAGGACAGTAACAGCTTGAACTGCCATAGACACTTTTGCAATTAGCATCTGAATGCACTTAGCATTTCCTGTCTTCACCTGTGGTTTTAACCTCAAACCTCCTTTGCTCTATTCAGTGCAGCTGTGCTGCTGTTTCACGGCTCCCTGCTTTGCCAGAGAAGTTCAGAAGAAGCCATGGCAGAAATGACTGAGGATGCTGTGAGTATGCCCATGCCAATCTCCACAGAATGAGTCCTTTTTTTTTCGTACACCACAGTGTAATAATGGACACTGGCCCTTGCTCAGCCTCATTTAATGACCCATAACTGAGTGAATAATTCATTCAGTGCCTGGAGATCTTGTGCGGAGACTTGTTTTACCACAGGGCCCTGGGGAATGAAAACAGCAATAAAGTTTCAGCTCTTAACCCATCCATTTACAAAGCCCAGTGATATTATTGCTTCCATGATCAATTTAAATGAACATGTTGGAGTTTTACTAGCAGCCTTCTGTATTTCATGCCCCACTATGTATTTTTTCTTTCAGAGCATTTATAGCTTATACTCCTTGTGGGTTTGAAGGGAATAGGAAATTCCCAGCTGCAAAGTCACACTTTTATTTAAAGCTTTAATTGTTTCAAAGAGGAGCCTTTCTGAAATTTAGCCCCTTTGGAGTTACTGGCGCTGTTTATTATCCTGTAAACTCTTTTAAGCTTTGGGACAGGTTAATGCTATTCAGCATTGGTGTAATTTTTCTTAGGCTGTGCTACCGTGTTTATACGAGGATCTTCATTTTGCTTTGGCAGCAGAGTTTCTTTTCTGCTTCTGCAAATTACAAAAAAAAAAGAAAAAAAAAAAGATAAAAAAAAACCCCTTCCTAAGCTGGATTGCTTTGCAGCTGTGAAAACCTTTAATAACTTCAGTCGGATTACAACTACATCAAAGGTATTATATATCCCTGAGTAACATATTTACTGGGCTTTTCAACAGCTGTATAATTAGCTCTGAAAGACTACTTTTTTCCTCCACATCTTTAAATATCCAACTTTCAAAATTCACAGAAATTCAGAAGATAGTTTTCCCTTTCACAGAAGGTGCAGTTTACCAGTTTTTTTTTTTTTTTTCCCTGAACATTCTTTTTTTCCCTTTTACAAAAGAAAAAATAAGAAAAATACGTTATCCCCTCCATGTCCCCTGGTAACCAGAGGCAAGGTGTCAGCCGCCCCCTGGCTCACTGTGCCCCTCTGATTGATGGGAGTGACTCAGCCAGGGGACATGGGGACAGGGCCCTTTGTGGCATCCCTTAAGGAGGCAGCTTTGAGGCAGCAGCTGTCCCCGGAGCCTCTCACAGCCCCTCTCACAATGGGAGGATGGCAGAAGGTGGGGAAAGCGCTCGTGCCTCCACAAGGAGGAATAAAAGCTCCATATGTCCAAGGCTTCAACAGACGCTTGTGTGGGGCCAGCTCCTTGTCGTGGCTCCCTAAAAAAGCACCTCCATCACCGGTGCTGACAGCCCCTATTGATGGGGATGTGCCCCCGCCAGGGTTCCACCATGGCAGCCAGTGCTTTTGGAGAGGAGCAGAGCTTGGGGCCAACTCGGACAGCGCATGGCCAAAGCCCCTCTCCCACAGTGACCCTGCACACAACCTGCTGTGTCCCTCTGTGGAGCTTTTGTTATGTAATCACCTTTATTCTGGGACCAGGAAGGCAAATAGTCTTTAAAATCCTCCTTAGCTCTGCCTGAGTTTTCTTTTCCTATTTTTTTTCCCTATGCTGAACAGCAGAAGGGAGTGCTGCAGTGTCTACCTGACTGGGAGGCTTGTTGGTTTATGCCTGCTGGTTTATGCTGTGCTGGTTCATCCTGTGGCAGAATGATAGAGGAAGGTGAAGGGGGAGCTGTTACACAGCCACTGTGGAAATGCTGATTTCTTCTTTTCATTTATTCGCAGCCCACAGGACTTTGAACTCAGTTTTCTCTTTGGAACAGCCTCCCAGGATGAACTCTGAACCCAGATTTGATGCTCCACACATGGTTTTGGCACAGCCCTGTGCTGTGCTGCCTGAGTGGCACCGATGTGCAGTAAAGACCCAGCTGGCTGAGCACTTTCAGGACAAACAGAGAAGACAATTTACTGTCTGATTTTATGAGAGCCATTTGCACTTTGCAGAATTTTTTAAGCAGCAAAACCCTTAAGAAGCACATTCTGAGCCCAGTACCTCAGAGAATTGCACACACACATTTCCTGTCAGCAGCCGGAGAATGGTGTCTCACACCTGCTATGAAGAGATTGAAATATATTCTTAATGGCTTGATTGCTTTGCATTTCCCTGGAGATGGGATGACACACTGTGGCGAAGTTTCTTTTCCACAAGGAGCATCCCGAACAGCGTGGCGGAGCTGATGCTTGCTCGTACTCATGCTCCCCAGGATTTAACCTATGTTTAAGATCTAGCTATGCTCATAGGGATGATCTGGGCCTGGGAGGCAGCAGACACGGATCATAGGCATTGCAGGCAGGATCCTGCACTAGGACTGGTTTAAAGGTCAGCTGATGGCTGGGATAGATACCCAGAGGAAAAAGTTCCTAAAACAGATGCTTTGTTGCATGCATCATCCTGGGTAGCACTCTGAAAACCAGCAGTGAGAGAAGTTAAAAGACATTCCTCAGCTTCCTAGCTCCTGTGGTTCGTCAGAACATCCCACTACTGCCATGTGAGTGCTCCAGTGATGCCAGGAGGATACCTTCCCACCTTGGCCAGGTAGAACCAGCACATACCAGGGAATGGCAGAACAGGTCTTCCCTTTCATCCGCCCCGCTGTGATGCTCCACCCAAAGGCTGTCCCTATCAGTGATGAACCTGTTATCATGCAGCAAATATTCAGCATCCAAATATCACCCATTTCCAAGAGGCTTGAGCCCCAACCTCTTTGATGCATGGGAAGGAGGTGAACTAAGGATGACAGGCACTTCTGTAGGGTACCCTTCTATTTCAACATCTTGAACAGCTGCATGTCGCCAACCATTATCCTGCAGACCTCTGTACCAGCCCATCCCACCACGCACACAACCCATGGAATAATTTTTAATTTTGGCAGAAGACACCGTGTCTTCTGCTGAATGTGGTGGAAGCTTTCACCCCATGGGAACACAGTGCAGTCCCATATCAGACTGATACGAAAAGGAAACAGTGGTGCTTTTCTGCCTCAGAATGTTTCTGTTTTTCAGGCACCTGAATATAAACTCTGTAAAAAGGGATTGTATTAGATACGTAAATATTAATATTTATGAAATAAATCCCAAAGTTTCAACTCTTCTTTGGTTGTGGATATGTTGAAGCTTATTCCATGGAGGATGTTCTTTTGCTAACAGGTAAAAATGGTGGAAGAATGAGGACAGGTGAAACTTGTTTTGCATTCCAATTAATGGAGGGAAAGCCCTGGAATTTGAGTAGCAGGTTTTTTTTTGTAACTTTCAATGAATATTTTCAAAGCTTTCTCAAATAATGTAATTTTCTTTGAACTTCAGTTGCTGGAATATGCCCAGGATTTTCTCACAAAGATAACCAGCCTTTCTTCTCACTGCCACTCCTTCACCTGCAAGATTCTTCAGTTGTGATTCCTCTTTCGGGTTGGGTAAAAAAAGGCTCTTCACCAGAAGGTGGCGGAGCACTGAACAAGTTTCCCACAGCAGTGGTCACTGCGCCAAGGCTGCAAGAGTTCAAGATGCATCTGGGCAACAGTCTTAGTTATATGGTGGTCCTGTGTGCAGCCAGGAGTTGGCCTCAATAATCCTCAGTGGGTCCCTTCCAACTCAGGATATACTATGACTGTGATTCTCTGTTCACATTCCCTGCACTTCTGTGTGGACCCTTCACTCCTTCCAAAGGCAGCAGAACCTGGCCATTGCAGTCAGGCTGCTTGCAGGGGTGGCTAGATGTGGTGCAAGATCAACTAACTCAGGCCTCAGTGGACCAGGTATAAAGATGTATTCTTGGGTCAGCTTTGGAGTTTTCTTGTATTTTTGGTGTGAGGAAGAGTAAAGAATGATCCTCGAAAATATCTTTGCAAAATGGAATTGAGATAAAGTGTCCATTTTTATTTTTATTGTTTTAACTTAGGTCTCTGTCTAGCAGCAGAAGGAAAATCCATCTCACTTCTGTCAAAATCTTCAGGAGAAGACCCTATCAAACATATGGGGATAAAATAGCACATGCCAATTTTACCCACCCTCCCCGGTCAAATCTAGTTCGTTGTCCTTGTGCCAAATTTCCAAGTGTTGAGGAACAAAATAACCTTCTCTGTGAAGTCAAATGGAAAATGCCAGTCTGGGAGCCAGCTCAGGTTGACCATGGAGAATCATGCCTGCTGTCAGATTTGCCTGACCACACTGCGTTGTGCTCATGCCCATCATTCCTGCGTATCAGGGCTGGGCAGAAAGGAGGCCGCCAATGTAATTCAATGCCCCATAATGTTTTATTTACAGCTGTAAGTAACTGCATACACACCCTCAGTTTTCCTTAGCTGTCCTGTTAACTGTTGTAGAATGGGATGTTTCCAGGGTGGTGCAAAGCCAGCTGTGTCCCAGCTGAGCACAGCACTCAGCCCCAGGAAACCAGCCCTCCCTCCCCGTATCGAGAGCATTGTAAACTTCAAAAGCTCCACAGCCCTGAGCTGCCTGTAGCTAATTCTGAGACTGGGAAGCCACATCTGTTTTGAAGGAAGGGTCTGATTTTAAGTGTTTAAACCAATGGTCAGCTGCTCTGTTGTGGTTTGGCAGGCAGGGGATAGGAATGGGGCTGTCCTTTCCTGCACATGAAATCCTACCCCCCGGAAGAGATCCCCTATATCAAAAGGGCTCTCTTACACAGAAAGTTGATGGGATGCATTGGCACATCTCCGGAGGGAGGGCTGGCTGCAGTCTCACTGCCACTGCTACCCATGATCCTCTGGATCACGCACAGCATGTACATGCAGCATCTGCTGTGCATCTCCCACAGCACATACACCGTAGCCCATCACACTGCTCTGAAGCAATGAAACAGGAGATGCAGTGATAAGAATGGCCCCATGATCACAGCCTGTGTTAGAATCACTGAGTTACTTGAAGTTCTTGGTTTGTTCAGCCCAAAGAAGAGAAGGCTGAAGGGAGGTTATTAGGGAAAGGTTCTTCATCAGAGGGCAGTGGGAATGGAACAGGCTCCCCAGAGCTGTGGGCATGCCCCTGAGCTGCTGGTATTCAAAGAGCATTTAGACAATGCTCTCAGACATAGTGTTTGGATTTGGGGTGGTCCTTTGTGGAGCCAGAAGTTGGAGTCAATCCTTGTGAGTCCCTCCCAACTTGGGATATTCTGTGATTCCATCATTTCCACCAACCAGTATATCTGGAGTAAAATGCTCTGACTTTTGTCTTCTGTGTCAGTTATACTTCAAGCTGTGAGCTTGTGTAGGGTGAGGCAGTGTGGTGGATGCCCCATCTCTGGAGACACCCAAGGTCAGGCTGGATGGGGCTCTGAGCACCTGATGGAGCTGTGGGTGCCCCTGTTCACTGCAGGGAAGTTGGACCAGATGGCCTTTAAGGGTGCCTTCCAACTGAGCTTTATGATGATTCTGTGATCATGGAAGTCCCAGTTACTCACAGACTACCTTCCTTTTAATGGAGTCATACTGTATCTCTCAGTAAGGGATTTGACCTCATTGTTGTCATGAAAATATAGTTGCCCACATTCAAAGGGCAGGCTTGTGAATCACATTTCTGCAAGATGTTTGAGAGGAAAGGCATCGAGCTTTGGGTAAAAATAAAAATAGATGATAATGTCATACAGTCGATAAAGAAAAAAAGAAAGGAAAAGGAGGAAATGGAAACATATAAAATACTCTACATGGTGGTTTGTAATGGATCTGACAAGTCTTGAGGCTACTTCAGTAGCATAAGCACACATTCCAGGATGCATTATGTTTTATATTGTACATGTTAAAATATTTAGTAACTACAATGCTATAAACATTGTTTTGATCTCAAAGTGCACTGTGTTTTAAAGCCTGTTGTACTCCAGGAAGAATTACATTCTCCAGCTTCCTTAATAAAAGCCACAATCTATGATGCTCTTGATGTGCACAGGCCCAGACTACACAGTATGATGACATTCTTCAAGAGGCCTTTAATGAATTAATGCCTCTCCAAATGGTTTTAAGCTTACAAAAAGAAGATGTGTGCATGATCCTAAATCATTTGGAGCCATTTTATTCAGTGCCTATTGATTTTAGTGCCAGTAAACCTCACTACTGCCTGCCTCTGATGAGTATTACATTATATCCTCCATAGCACACAGTGGGATTTAATGGCGCCAAAAATGTAATTTCAGCACAAAATTCAGAAGTCATTATGACATCAACTCTTCTTTTCTTCCAAACTGAAGGTACCTGAGGATCAAGCTTCCGAAGGAATTGGAGCTGTTTCTTCGAAATGAGTTCAGAGAACTTGCTCCTCCATCTTTGCACTGGTCATTGGATCTGGAAGGGATTTAAAAATAAGAAATGCCAAAGTTGGTGGGTTTTTTTTCTCATGATGTATGCTTTTGTTTTTGTATGGCCAAATTACTTTTGATCTTTTGATTACTTTTGAACTTTCGATTCCTTTGATCGCTGTTCTTGTGCTTGGTACCCGTTTGAAGAAAGAAGCCCTCTCTCTTCTCAGTGCTGCCATCTGAAGGGAGGTCACAGGGGAGGTGCTCCAGACAATCTAGGGGCTGAAATAGCCATGCAGCCTGTGCAGGAGTGCTGATGTTCACTTGCAGTCCTCACACAGAACAACCTATGGGGTGATGTGAATTATTTCTGCCCCAGGCTGTGTGCGTTCTATAGTTTTTCCTTTTTCCTTCCCTTTTTCTTTTGCCCTTTTCCCTTTTCTTGTAGTTTCATTCTTTTCTTCCTTTGCTCAGAGCTCCCAGCAGTAATGTTCCCAACCCACACAGGTATTTAAGCTTTTCTAGAGTCTCGCTGATGTATGCCAGCAGGAGAAATCTGTTCTCTTCACAGTTCTCAGGGAGCTGCTGCTGAAGATGAGGTATATTCTTATTTCTCCATTTAAGGATGGATCTTTTTCAGTTGTACACTTCATCCTAGCTCTGCAAGCCCAGTGCAGCTGGTTAAGCGGGTCACAGCCAGTGTCTGATCCACCAAAGAGTAATGCCATGGGGCTGGGAGGTCTCCAGCTCTTAAGTAGCATGGGACTTCAGTTGTGTCAGTTCTCATGGAAACAATTTTGATCATTTCCAGCAAGTGAAGAGATAGAAAAAAAGAAGAATGTTGGGAAGGAAAACTATGAGCAAAGCAATTCTGCACCTTGGGAATAGTTATGGATACAATATTGTGGAGTTAATGGGTCAACAGCAAAATGGGATGGAATATCATCAATTCGACCTGGTCCCCTTCTGTAGTGCCCAATCAGGGAGGAGAGCTGGCTGCTTTCACAGCAGAAGGTCTCTGAACGGACAGATTGGTCTCTTGGGAAGGGTCTCATCCACACTCAGCATCCCAGGATGGTGTGCAGGGGGGGAGGTTGCCCACCGCCTGCTTCACTGGGCTTCTGCCTTCCGGTTAAGTACTGCTGCAGAGCTGAGACAGAGTGCAAGAGCCTTTCAGCAGGCAATTAAAAGCAGAACTTTTTCTGTAATATATAAACAAGCCCATTAAGCCTGACTTTAATGGGCTTAGATTCTGTGATAAATAATTGAAAAGAAAGCTGAAAGTGAATTTCAAAGATTTCCCCCCCCCCCCCCCCCCCTTAAAATGTATTTACAATATTTCAGTACTTTATATAGCTTGAATGTTTAATCAATTGTCATTTAAAAACAGTTAGATTCCTGGAGCTTTGTGATGTTTATGTGCTAAACAAGACACTTGACTGTCAAAAACACGTGGAGAAGCAGATCATGGTTTGAGGCACATTTGAGAGAGATTGTAATGGATGGGAAGATCTCACTGTTGAAGTGTGGCTTCTCTCTATAGACAAGTAGGTGAACAGCCAGCTTGAACATCTGCTGTAGCACAGATAGGGCACTGTGATGGCAGAGAAGCCATGGGAGGGGACCTGCAGATTGCTTGCTGGGTCCCGATGTTTCCTTTGTCACCTCCAAGGCAAAATCCTAGCCTCAAACAGACCAGAGGGATGGGAGTGCAATTTGAAAGTAAATGCAGGTGGAACAGGTTACCCAGAGAGGTTGTGGATGACACCCAAGGTCAGATGCGGCTCTGAGCACCTGATGGAGCTGTGAGTGTCCCTGCTTGTTGCAGGGGCGTTGGACCAGATGGCCTTTAAGAGTCCCTTCCAATTCCAATGATTCCGTGGTTCTGCTTTCTGTACAGTACATGCACATGTGATGTGCCTTGCTGCCAGTATTTTTGCTGGGTTGTGTCTGATTAAGGACATCAGCGTGATGCTCTATTCCCTTCTTGATGAGTGTGCATTTATCGAGCTTCCATTAACACGAGCTTTGATGAGCTGAGAATGTCCCTCAGTGCCTTTCAACACACACATTTGTAATATCTGCTACATTAGCTAAGGCTTACCTTGCTTTAGCTTTCCCATCAACTGCAGATTCATGTGCTAGGGCTGAATTCAGGACTTCTCTGGAGTCTCACAGCATCCCCTCCAGGCCTCCTCTTGGTCTCTCTTGCTCCTCCCCGGCGTAGGTTTAGGCCAGAATGATGCTGACATTTATTTGCAGAGGTAGCACAGGAGAGGAGATCTCTAAACTTCAGAAGCTGAGCATGGATATAACCTCCGGAAACTTTTTTAATAGAAGATGGTATGTGAAAGCTCTCATACATGTTTTAAGGCACTGAAGTGCTCTGGGACCTACAGAAACAGGACTCAATGGGGAACTTTACTTTTCTTTCTTTAAGAATTTTCCCCTTGTATTGCTCTAAATGACTCAGTTTCTGTGCCTCAGTGTTTCCATGGGCTAAGAGGCTGCTTGCTCACTGCCTTTGCTGGGATGTCAGCAGCAGTGGCTGCCCCACAGCTCAGTGGGGATCTAGCTGGCACCAAAAGAGCTAATTGGAAAGAGAAGCTCTGTGGTGCGAGCAGACGGACACAGTAACGTCCCTGCTAAGCAGCCCAGAAATAATTGTCCAGATGGCTTTAAAAATAATAACTATATATATATTTTTTTTTAATGATAAAAACAAGCAAAGGAGTATGCAAACGGTTAGAAACTCACAGCAGAGGGAACAAATCCTGCTCAGAGCAGCTGTGCTGGAAGCGACACAGTGTCATACCGGCTCTGCACCAGCATGCCTGAAATCGCAGCTCATTCCAGCAGAATCCCCTAATCACTGTTCCATTAACTCATATAACTATGTGGGACTAGAGGAGATTTCTCAATAAAAATGATGGATAAGTAAATTGGGAGAAGCACTCTACCACTTAGCAGGTGTGAAATGATTGACAGCCCCGGTGCTGTTGAGGGAGGGCTGTGTGCGCTGACTCCAGCACTGCTGTGCGTCTTGTGTGTCTCGAAGGGTGGATGAGATGGTGATGCTGGAGCAGGGTTAGGGCCTTATTAATAAAGCATTTCCATAAAAGCCACAATGCCAAGATGCGGTGTCCCACACCGCCCGATGATGTCAGGATGCTTCTGGCCAAGAATGGTGTGTCCTCCTGCTGCTTTGGGGGCTGAAATGTGTCCAGGATTGCCAGGAGCACCCCATGCACCTATGTCCAGGATGGGAACAGGAAGACTGGGCTGAAGGCAGTACAGCAAAATGAAAAATGGTGACTTTGAGAATACACTTGTTTGGGACCTTTGGGGAACTGTCAGCAATTATGCAGCAGTAGGCTAGATGGTATGGAGAATGCAGTCATTTAATGGGAAAACATTGTGGAACTGCACCTCCATTCTGATTAAAACTCAGTCTGAGTTCATGTCTTCTCCTCAAAGTGGGAGTTAGGGATAAGGCAGAGGTTGTTGCTGTCCCCTTTCCCTCCAGGACTTGACAAGATGATATAATGAAGGAGGCTCCTGAGGTCCTATGCATACAGAAGCACTTGGCTCTGTCCTGACGTGCTGCTCCTAGCTCCTGCCAGGAGCCTGGTCTGCCAGAAATATCCTGGTGGCCAGCAGGAGTACCTCACCCTGCTGTCACATCTTACAGCATCTTTTTAGGTTCCTCTGAGACCAGCCAGGAATTTCTCCTTCTGCTGAAATTCCCACCACAGCTGCTATGTCCAGCCAGAAGGCATTTCTGAGCTATTAGAACAAGCTCAGCAGCTAATTAGCAAAGGGCCATCAATGACACCACTTGGAGATGGAAACAGCCTCCCCATTGCCTTGCTGCACGCAGGCAGACAGAAACAGTGAGGAGTCCTGGGCTCTGCTGAGATGTGTCTGGGTACACAGGAGGGGCACAGTCCCTGTCCCCATCCCAGTCTTCTGATTTCCACCAGCCCACCTGCACACCTTGGAGCATCACTGCTATGTCTGGGGGGATCGTTGTAGGGAAACATCCTAGCCTGAGAAAAAAGAAGGAAGGGAGGGATCAGGATTAATTTTTCTACACGGTCCTGCAGAATTAGGTGTTTGTTGTAGAGATTTATTGAGGGAGAAACAATGCTTTGCCTAATCTCTTGGCAGGGGGTGCTGCTCTGGCTAAAGACTGTGTGATAATTAGCATTGGAAAACCCCCTGCCCCCTCCTCTGTTCTGCCTCACAGGCATCTCAAGAACTATGGAATCCAGTGTTAAATTGCACCCTGGTGCGGTGAGAGCAGGTCCAGAGGTAGGATGAGTCCAAGCACTGAAAAAATGACAAGTAACTGCTTGTTTATGAAACAGGGAGGGTCCCAGAGTGGGCGTCCACAGCATCACTGCAGCCACCTCTGTTGGGAGGGAGGTGATGTTCCAGTCCCAAGTCCATGCTGAGCATCCTGACATATGAGGAAAGTCTGAAAATGGACAGGCAGAAGAACTGAAAGCTCCAGGCAAAGCAGGCTACTGGAAATCACCGCAATCACACCCTATCAACTGCCTGGTCTCCTTGCTCATCTGTTACAGCGAGCAGTTCCCTTACAGATCTGGAGGCAAGTGGCAGCAGTGAAACCCAAGATGTGCTCTGAGGTTGTGAAAGAAGCAATCAGAGTCCTGCTGGAAAAAACCCCGAGGCTGGATTCATTGCACAGCTGATGTGCAGCAGCGCACGGCAGCGGTGGCCATATGGTGTGCCACTCCTTCCCCTCTGCAGGTGGCTGGGAACCGGCAGGCAGGAAGGTGGGGAAAGGAAAATGATGTTTGTGGAATAATTGTCCAGTGTTGGTGCTGAGTGAGATATACCAGTTAGTTACAGGGGTGAGGATTATACTTGACCTATCCTCCACCAGTTTTGTTTCTCTTTTTCCTTTCTTTTTTTTTTTTCTCTTAGCTCTGTGCCTAATGCTTCTTCAGGTTGGATATTATGAAAAGGTTCTTCACCAAAGGGTGGTGGGCATGGAACAGGCTGCCCAGAGCACTGAGTATGGCCCTGAGCTCAGGGAGTGCTGGGACACTGCTCTCAGACACAGAGTTTGGATTTGGGTGGTGCTATAGAGCGAGGGCTTGTATTCAGTGATCCTTATGGGTCCCTTCCAATGCAAAACTCTGACAAAGCCATCTATGCAAGCCAAGTTTTTCACATGTGACTAACGGTTTTGAATGGCACCATTCGGGTCATCTTATGAGACAGAGCTGTGTCACACCTTGCTCACCTGAAAGACCTTGCCATGATCTCAAGTTTACACTGTTTTACAAACCACACAGCTCACGTAGGTACAGAACCCTGCACTCTTTTATAGGGGGTGAGGATCAGCTTGGAAGGAGCCAGGAGAGGAGAGGCTTGAGACAAACTCCCCAAGCTTCTAGAATCCTACCATCCAAACTTGGCAATATGAGAATGCTGGGTCGAAACATTTTCAGTGCATTTCCCAGCGTTGCTGGCAAAGTTTTCAGTTCACTTGATATATTGTTAACAGTAGCTACGATACTAATTAACTGAGGAAAATGATATTTAACTGTCAATACATTTTTGGAACTCTGCCCTCTTTCCTGTAAATTTAGACATCCATT
The DNA here is from genome assembly GCA_035772895.1 of Perdix hodgsoniae. Taxonomy (NCBI): domain Eukaryota; kingdom Metazoa; phylum Chordata; class Aves; order Galliformes; family Phasianidae; genus Perdix; species Perdix hodgsoniae. The sequence goes on along the minus strand of JAPSGF010000001.1, from coordinate 49,764,283 downwards.
CTGCAAAACCTCCTCCTTCCCATTTCCACAGTTCCTTGGCAGCTCCTGTTTGCTTCCTCAGGCCCAAGCTGTGAGAATTGTGTTAAAGCAAAGGCTGGTGCATCTCTGCTCCCGGTCCCAGTTTGGCAGGATACCACATCCCATTGCTGCTGGGCCTGCTCTACCCTGTTGTCATGGTTCTTATGGGGCTTTCTCCCAAGTTGGAACTTGTCCCTGCTGCATCCTTTGGGGCTTTGTCCCTACAGTGTTTGCGGAGGAGCCCTGAGAGCTGCACAGCTTCCTTGCATGGTGCAGTGCAGGCTCCTGGCACCAAAACAAGGCCTGCTGCTTCACACAATGGCCCCATGCATGCAGTGGCCTTGCAGGGAACAACAGATGACTGTGGCTTAAGAGCAGATGTGCGTGTTACTCATGTCGGTTTTCTGAAGGAAATCTTTGGGGGTCAGCGGGGGAGGGGGAGGAGGAGGTCTTTTCCAAGAAAATATGATGGATGACATTAAAAAAAACATAACACAGGAGAAAACCAGCTGTAGCACCTTCACATGTGGTGGGCTTGGAGGACCTTGCTGATTTCAGGTGGTCCGAAGTGTATGATCCCAGAGCATAGGCCTTTCTGTTTTTGAAAGAAAGACACAGGGCGAACTTTAGGTTACAAATTTGCTCCTGGATTTACAATGGTGTCCCTTTACAAACTCAGCATAAAGAATGGTCTCTACTGACAACTGGAGAGGGCAGCAAGGTCTTTGGTCCCTGCACAGCTCCTCAGGGCTGGACAGTGAGGAAGTGCCCTGAGCTCCGTATAGCTCCTTTGGTTTAGTTTTGTGGAAACCACATTATATTATAGAATCATAGGACCATTTGAGTTGGAAGTTGCCCTTAAAGACCCTCTGATCCAACCCCCCTGCAATGCATGGGGACATCCATAACTCCATCATGTGCTCAGAGACCCGTCTAACCTGACTTTGGGTGTCTCCAGGGACAGAGCATCCACTACCTCTCTGGGCAACAACAACCAGAAAAAGACCCTGCAGATCTAGTTTGTTCTGAATAACACCAGCCAAAGTGGGATCTCTGGCCATATAATTTTTTTACCACTTAAATGCTGTTCTGGCATCTCCCTTCTCTTTGCTTGAGTTTGGTACAGCTGAGTTTAGGATCAATAGCCCAGCTTTCCTGAACATGCTGCAGAAGACAATATGGAAAAAGCAGCAGCCAAAATAGCAACAACAGAAGTTGCAGCAGGCAGATTAGTGGCAGCAGCAGGCTCCAATCAAGCTGCTCTCCTTCTGTCACCATTCTGAGTGCTTATTGTGTAATTCTCCAAACTGCTGCTGCGTACAGGGCTTTACTAGCAAGAAGGGATAAAGGGCTTTACAAAGTTTCCATAGGAATGTATGAACCCACCTGGCTACTCTTGCTGGATGCCCTCCCTCTCATTTGCTCACAGTGTGATCAGGCCTGCCTGACTCCTGTCCAAGTCACACATCCTGGGGAAATGGTTGAGTTTTCTCTTTGGTGATTTGGTTCTAAGCCTGAGGGCTGAAGACAACGAAGCTTTGGTCACTTGCCTGCACCCCCTGCCCATCTCCACAGCTTCTCAATGTGTTGGCCAACATCAACCACATTTATCAGGAGGCTAAAGGTTTTCAAGTTATGAAATTCCTGCAAGGTCCTCCACAAAGCTCCTGGCTGCAACCTGTCCTGTGCTTTGCTGCAAAAGTAGAGTAGAGAACATGGCACAGGCTGGTAGTACCACCATGGCATGCCCAAGGTGCATGGAGGAGATGGAGATGTTCATGAGAGACCCTGGGGAAGGAGTGCGTTCTACACTGAAGATTGCTGTAGAAGGGGATCTGTTGGCATTGCGAGGGAGACTAGCACAAAACTTCAGGGGCAAACCTGTAGGAATCTAGTTTTAATTGCTTTTCTCTCCTGATAGAACCACTTAATAAGGCACCGAGGGGCTAATTTTGCCTGGTCTCCCCATGCAAGCCTGATAAAGAGGAGCACAGCTGAATGCCCTTTAGCTCCTTGGTTATCTCCACACTGATTTCACTCTGATCTGCTGATATGGGATTTTGGGGAGGAGCTGCTATTCCTGTTCAGGGACTATTGTAACCCAAAGCAGCCTTAAGGAAGCTGGGGGGTGCACAGAAAATCCAGGCTATGTCAGCTGTGCTAGAGCATTGTCAGCCTCTCCAAGTGCAGAGGACGAGGAAGGAGACACCTACTGTCCACTCACCATTGGAGCAACCATGGCCAAGAGTGCTGTTTTGTCATTTTAAACAAAAATCTGCATTATGAGAGCTTATGTAGCTTAGCCAGGGTCTAGATCAGGGGTGTGAATAGAGTGTGAAGACCTAATTTCAGCATGGAGGAGAGTCATGTTGGGCTTGGTCCATGTGCCCACCGCTGTCTTTCAGGAATAGTCCTGCAGGTTTTACAGCGATTCAGATGAGCTGAAAATGGAGAGCAGATCTGAAAAGGATGAGCTTTTTCTTTCCTTCAACTTTGGAAAACAAAATAGGAGAATAAAATGCTGCAAAACATCAAGTCTGCCACCAAATTGCTTTTTAAAATGTCTCCAACTTCACTAAAGTTGCACATGCTATCATTAGACATCGCTTTTTCTGTTTCCTACTTACACCTCTTCAAAGCTGAATGCAAAAATTAATGCTGAACCTCCTTCCCCTCATAATCAAACCTTGTAACGCTGAGAAATTCAGAGCGAAGATTACATGGAACAGTCATTTCATAACAATACAATTATGATGAAATCATTTTAGCATCTGTGGTCTGAGATGAGATTAAATCTATTTTAACGAGACGTTAGATGGGCATTTTTCTCCCATATTTTTCCTCATGGCGCCATTATATGCAGAGTTAGCTTTCTTTTTTTTTTTTTAGTTGCCTCACATTCTGATTTTTCCTTTACAATAAATCCAAATTCTATGTGGGGAATTAAATGGAGAGCTTCTTCCATTTTTACCATTTGTTTTTGTTCTTAAATTGCTGATATACTCCCTCTATTTTAGTTTCACTTCTTTTTCCTCAGAATTGCCGTATTGTTTTTTTTCCACCCCCAATTCCTTCACATTTCCCACACCATTTCAAGATAGGCTCACCAGGCAGCACCATGATGATGTGGCACTGAGAGATGCAGTATAGTGGGATGGTGGTGATGGGTTGAGGGTTGGACTTGATGATCTGAGTGGTCTTTTCCAGCCTTCATGGTTCCATGACTGTATGATTTTCAGGTTTACTCCATAGCACCACCCATCTGTAGGCTGTCTGTTCTGCAGGACCTGGGCATAATATTAACAAATTATTGACTCTCACGTACGTTAGAAGCTTTGATTGCTTTTCTTTGTGCATATATATATGTATAAAGGGCACCCTTTGGAGCCTTATTTTGATGGTAAAATCTGGGCTGATCTCAGATTTCAAAGTGAACCCAGAGTTCTTTGGGGATTGATATAGTTTGAAGAGGCATGGGCTGTTTCCATCTCATCTGGGGAGTTTTTTCTTCTCCGCTTCAGTTACCCCGGCTTCTTTCCAAAGGCACCTTCTTCCTTTGAAGGGAAACTGTCCACTTGTGGATCACCTTCCATGGTGCTGGTGAGCTATCCAGCCAGCTTCACCCGCAGCCAGACAGCTGCTTACTCATCTCTCTTTTGTTTTGAAGAATCAGGTGGACAGATGGTTGTGATCTTCTCTGAGAGCAAATCAGTTTTGCTTTGTCAGTGCGATGGGCTGTGAGGGCAGCCAGAGGCTTTAATTTGGGTACCTCTGCAAGAGATGGCTTCAGAGAAACCCATCATCTGTTAGACCTACCAAGATGAGAGTGTTCCTAAGGCACCACATGTATTGAAACCTTCCTCCCCAGAGAAAGAAAAAAAAAAAAAAGAAATGGAGAAAAAAGAGCTTCATCTACTGATCCAAGGGGAGGAAAAGGAACTGATGTTGCAGATCACAGGCAAAGTGAACATGGTGGAAAAATAGATGTCATATTTTTTGTCTTCAGAGCTGGAAGGTCTAATCAAGCACGTCTCGAAGAAAGGGAAAATCCTGAACTCAATTTGATGCAGAAAAGAGTTATGCTGCATCTCTTGGAGCCCTTGAATTAAATGCATGTTAAGAGGAACTGATAAAGATAAAACAGTAATGGAAACTCATCTTAGAAAGAGCAGGTAGGTCCCAACTGTCAACAATAATCTGAACCTATAACAAGTGCTCTTGTTTGAAAATGAATCCAACTGAAAATGAAAGATTAAACAAGTACAACAACGTAAGAATAAATTACACATAAATCTCTCTGGTATTCAGGATCAAAGGGAGATTAAAGAACAAGTTATGGAAATGCAAGAGAGGCATAGAGAACTTATTAAGTGATATCATTTAGCAAGTCTCTGAGTAATAGAGAGTTCACATCTAAGTTTAGAGGAAAAGGAATAAACCTGTAGCTGCTAAGAGGGACATCAAATGATATGTGGCATTAATGGAAACATGACAAAGAAGATTTTTATAGGCCAAACCTATCAAATAATATGATCCAGAAGCAGAGCTCTGCAGGTGCTGGTATGAGAAAACTGTTTCCAGTTGAATTTCTAGGATGTAGGAACAAGTTCTTCCACTACTGCCTGCAGTGCTGGTACACCTGCTAGATGAATCTGGGTTAAGGGCACCCAAGCAAGGGTGGAGGCTGCTCCTCAGACAAAGGGATACCACTGGAAGCCATGAAGCCCACCTGCCACCTTCAGCACAGGGCTGTTCAGGTCACAATCTGTTCTCCACTGAAGATGCTTAGCAGGGTTTGATCTTCCCTTGGGAAATTAAGAAACCCAAAGTAAAATACCTCTCTGTGCAAAACCATATATGTGCTTATGCAGGTGAGTTCATTTTCATTCTAGTGTTCATTCACTGTAAGATGATAACATGTACGTCAGACCTTTTGTTCTCATATTTCGTGACCTTCTGGCTCTTATGAACTAAATAAACCAGAATGGGAAAAATTGTTAATGCAAGTAAAATTGTTCAGAGGGAACAAGTACCTCAGTTCACCTGGAGAGTCTCAGCAAAAGCAGCCCTTGAACCCATCAGCCCAGAGCCTGTGTCCCAACAGAGCTCCGCTGTGTCCTCTGACAGAACGACTGAATGGCAGTAAGTAGTAGCTACTTCTCAGCCTCCCAGGGTAATAAACTGCTTTTATCTGTCACAGCTGATCCTGGCCCGGGAGGAGCTTTCACGGGGAGATGTGTAAGAAGGGAGAGTGTGACAAGACAGAAAACAGTGCGATGATGCTTTGTCACAGAGATTGTATGAATTCATACTCTCCTTCCAGGTGGGAATGCATGGAAATTTTTGGCGCCTGGTGATAAGCTGTGGCATTTTTCTCATGGAGAAACACAGCCTGACTCTCTTTGGGTAAATAGGAAGCCATATTCAGAATGCAAGGCAAGAAGTTCCTGGATCATCTGGGAGGGTTGGGTGGCTTCAACTTACCCCAGGGGCACAGAAAGGCTGAAATCCCAGCTACCCACTCTATAGAGCCAATGTGTGTATGGACACTCCACCTTAACCACCACCTCAGTGAGAGGAGATCTGGAGTCTGCCCAATGGTCTCCCACAGATGAAGCAATGAAAGTTCTGATATCCTTAACGGTGGTGGCAAGTGCAACCATTTTCCTGCAGCCTGTACTCTTCTTTCAAGATTTTGTGCCATGGCACTGAAGGGCATGCCTCAGTGGGCATGGTGCAGATGGGGTGACAGTTGGACTAGACGATCTTGGTGGTCTCCTCCAACCTTAATGACTCTATGATTTACCCTTTCTCAGTGAGAACTAGGCAAAAATGTTTGGGAAGGAAGAAAATTTAACAAGCTGTTTCCAATATTTTCCTGCAGTGAAACCAGTTGGAAATTGACTGAGAACAAGGTGGGGAATGTATTTGCGTGTACAAAAGATGGTATAGGAACACCTGTGATTATATCAAAGTGAAGACACTACAAGGTAGTTAGAATGAAGTTTTGGCCTTTATGTGGCCTCCCAACCCAAGCAAATATTAGTCTTTGATAGCTTTGAAAGTTCCTTCTTGCTCACACCTCAGATGGGTGTATATTTGCTAAGTGCATTGCCTGCAGGCGGTTTGATTTATGTTCAAATGTTTGTGGTACACGAGGTGCACACAAATCTATTTATATATACACCTATATACTTAGTATCATGGCATAAAAAGAAGAGATTTTCAGCATACATTACACAGAGCAGCTCAAAGCTGTGCCTGGCAGCAAAAAGCCTAGTGGAGGTCCTGACCCTAGTCATTGGATGAGTTTCTCTGTACATGCACTTATCCATGCAGCAAATGCCAGTACATAGGTGCTCACATGAGTGTCATCTCTGAGTCGGAGGAGGGGATCAGGAATTGGGCAAGGTCCAAATGTGGAAGCATGGGCAAAGTGTGAGTATCTCATATAGGGGAAGAGGAGACATTGTCCCAGCTCTGAGCTATTGCTGTGCCATCACTACTACTGGGACCTGGCTGTACTCAGACCTCTCTGCTCACTCTCAGAGAGGAAAGCAGCCAACATGATGGACCTAGAATTTTCCTCCTGCAGCAAACTCCCTTGCAGGGGCCATTTCTTTGTCCTTGCTTGGAGCCACATTGTTCTGCCTGCTATATAGTCAAGCTGCATAAATAAAATATCTCCTGCATCTTTCATCATTAACTGAGTTCTCATAGCGCTTTTCATTTTTAGACACTTCACCTTTTCAAAATCACTGATTAAATATTAATAAATTAATCTCTCACACATTCATGTGACGCATTCTAGACATGTTCATGATGATTGTCTTATGTTCTGCTTTTTTATTTGAATAGCAAATAAATCAAGTAGATGTATCACTCAGTACAATTAGCTGGCAGTTATGAACGGTGCCAGAAATCAAGGCTGGCAGGCTGATTTCTGCTACATGTGTTCAACTTGTGCTTAAACACAGGAGATAAAAAATGAAGAACTAGTGGCATGAATGATTTAAAAAATGTTTGTGTTCTTCAGAAGATTGTTTACTTGTTTCCTTTTAGGATTAATGAGTCCTTTATAATGGAATTTATTAAAACCATCATTGATCATCAAGGCCCTGTGGCCATAGCAGCATCTCTGGGGTAAGTGAGAACCTGTGTGAGCAAGGAACTGTGCCACCCCACCAGCACAGCAGTGAATTTGGAAGCAGAGCTTCTGAGCAAGAAAGCTCGTTCAGACCTGGACTTCATTAGTGTCGTGCTGTCACCAGGCAGCCCATGAGCCCTACCAGGGCAAGGAGGGGTGGCTCATCACTTCTGGGTCTTGACACTTTACTGGAGGGTCATTATCCATTTTCCAAGCTGGACCCTCCCACATTCATGACCCCACCCCTGCCCTGATGGAGTGTTAGACTGCCCAGGAACACTTGCTCAAGGGAAAAGGTCCTGTCAAGAACAGCTAGCACATGTGAATAGGAAATAACAGGATGAACACTGCTTTCTTCATAGGGTCAGGATCCCTGGCTGCTCACAGGAGCATCTGGGTTGACTGCAAGCCTATCACTGAGATGAGCCATTACATTCCCTTCACGTTCAGTGAAAACCAGGAATGTCTGAAGTGTGATACAGCTGATCTTCTGACGTCTGCTCTGTAGCGAGACAAATCAGACCCTACTCTTGGCTAACTGCTCCAAGTGAGTTGAGGCAAATCCCAACCTAACTGGGCAGCACCTACACCCTGACATCAGTCTTCCTGCTCTGCTACCTCTCCTAGAGACTCTGCAGAAAGATGACTCTTCTGGGGGTGGTGGCTGAAAATGAAGAGGCAGCAGAGATTGGATGCAGGTGGGGAGACAAGGAATGAGGCTGAGCAGCCTGGTAAATCTGCATACAGGTGTTTCTAGTGCCACCCACGGTAATTCTAGGTGTTTCTCTTGCACTCGTGGCCATTTAATTACGTTCTGGCTGATAACTGCTCTGCTGCAGAATCGCTCCTTCCATCCCCACTCAAAACAACAATTCTGCACCAGTAAAGCTGTTACTATGTCCCTCCAGAACTGGGATATGTAGAGCAAAGCCAAAAGGGAAAGCAGAAGGACGTCTGCCAAGCAGTGATGTTACAAATAGCTGCTCCACTGGCAGCTCCATTGCCAGAAGGCTTATCGCTTCTCTCCCATGTGCTCAGTGCTTCTAGAAAAGGCACTGTTGAAGTAGATTTTGACTTTCTACTTCTGAGAAGCCAGTGGCTGCCATGGTTTAGGAGAACATTAACAGGAAGTGTCTTGAAACCAAACCATATCATAGAGAAAAGATGAGATCTGTGCTTGCCTTGTGCTTCTTGCTCTTTTTTCCTCCTTCAGTTCAATATTTGACTCTTGGTAATTATTAGAGCCAAATGCTGTTTCCTCACAAAGGGTCTGGATCTATTTAGCAAATATTAATGCTTAGCAAAATATTAGTTAATTTGCCCTGAGCTAGAGAAGTAACGTGAAACATTATCAGCCCCTTGGGGTAAATGCTGTTGAGCAGCAGTACTACTGGAGCAGGGGCAGGGCTGGAGACAACAAGGTTTGCAACACAGCTGGAAAAAAAAAAAGTCATTATAATACAATTCAGCTGCTCACAGCAGATGTTGGATCCGCCCACAGCTGTAAGGGGAGGCAGGGCTAGAAATGAGCACAATGTTGGCTGCAGACAATTAACGTGGAGAGCAATCGCCCAGAGCTAAGCCTTTGTGTTGAGATAAATGGAGCAAGGGGTGGTATTCTGCACCCTGTGTCATCCACCCTACAATCACTGCATCTGGGTGTACAGGAAGGATGTACCTGACTTTGGAAATGGGCTGTTAAGGGAGGGAGTCTAAAAGTATTTGGTGAATTCAGATCACTGTACTTTGTATTTTCCTGCCCCAAAATCACCTTGCTAGGCTCTGATAGTAATTGTCACACTGAGTCCTGGAGAAGCTGGAGGGAGGAGGAGGAGGAACTTTTCTTCCATTGCTGTTTGATCCGCAGTGCCCTGCAGGCTTCCACAGTTTCCTTTTGCTTCTGGAAGTTACCCAGCTATGGGCGTGAGGCAAATTGAGCTGCCCTGGAAAGGCTGTGGGTGTGTGGACTGCTGAAGTTTAAAGCTTGACTGAGCAAAGGATGTCAGGTCTATTCTTGTGTGAGGAGGAGATGAGGGAGAGAATGCAGACACAAACCTAATTGCAGGCGTTAGGTCTTTCTGCATTGGAAACACCAGCACTTTTAGAGCTCAGCTCTTTTGAAACTGCAGGATGGGACTTCTAGATTATTATTGTACATCCTCTCACTTATAAGGACAATTAAGTTGCCCAATAGCTGTTGCCACAGCAACTTTGTGTTTCATTTAGCTTCCTCAGATTTTTCCTCCTAAAGCCCAGCAGTTCTGAATTCCCCATATAGCTGTACATATAAACATATATACGTATATTTGTGTACACACAGGGTAGCTATAAAAGGGAAAGAAGCAAAGGAGCTCACAAGGAGACGTGGAAAATTCAACACAAAGGTTGCAATAACACCAGTCATGGCTACAGAGTATGCTCTGTCAAATTTGAGCCAACTATATACTCTCAGATCCAGCCAGCCACGTACTGGGCTACATTAGCTTGAGTGTAGCCACTTCAGAAGAAGTTCAGAAGAGATTAGCACTTTCCTTTATTTGGCATGACTGAAGCTATATAATGTTCAGTTTGGGGTTTCCATGTTCAAGAGGGATATAGAGAAGCTGAAGAAGATGCTGTGGAGGTGGTCTTGGGCCTTATTTTATGGACAAGATGAGGCCACAGCAATGAAGGAGCCAAGCTGTTCTCAAATGTGAGGCAGCATCTTTGATTGTGGCTGGGGTTGTTTAGGTTGAACAGATGGAGAAATTGTTTGGAAGGAGGGTGCAGCAGCACTGGAGCAGCCTGCTCCAGCCTCCATCCTTGAAGGTTTCACAGCTCAGGCTTCCTGACCTAGCTGCGGGTGGAAGGTTGGGCTGGAGACCTTCAGAGGTCCTTCTGGCCATCATCACTGTGAATGCACAGTGCTCCCACAACCACGTCCCACTGGTTGTGCTTTCCCTGTCTTGTCAATGGCAGCTGGTAGGGAAAAAAAAAATAATAATTCACCTCCCTTTCCCTTACCATATTCTCATGTGGATGGGGAGGTCTCTGGGACACACACAGGTGTAGCACAGCGGGGATCCATGTGCAAATGTAACAGATTACTCTTGCTAAGGAGCATGTGTGCAGTTACCTTCCAGGGCACAAGCAACTCAGCAAAAACTGAAGTAAAACTTGGACAGGATCTGCTATAATCACCCAACAGCTGTGGTTTTAGGTGTGGTTTCCCTTCAGTGGGGCACCTGCAGCCTTTTCCTCATCAGTTTTCCTCATCCTTTCCAGCCAATCAATCTTCTGTTTGTCTACCAAATAATGGATCTCTGTTAACTCTTTAGTGAAGCTGGAACCTCAGATACATTTGAAACAAGAGCCCAAGTAATGTGGGCAGGTATGTAAGTGTGAGGATGTGTGTGTCGTGGAAGGGAAGGGAGAGGTCTGACCAGAATCAAACAAAAATAGAATCCCAGTCTCTTTTTTTTTGTACAGCAAATTGGAGCAGATAGTTTCCAAATGAAATCTGAGCTGATGCCAGCTGTCTGCAAACTGGACTTGATTTAAAAATAAAATCTCCCTGCCTGCAAGTCACCCTATATTTTCTTGAGCACAAACTCCTTTCACCCAGAATTGGAACCAGGAATGAGCTAGTATCCATTCACTGTGCCCTAAGAAGTCAGTGTTAGAATTCAGCAGTGTGAACCGAATGCAGTTGGTGTCAAGTGCTGACCAGGGAAGGGCTGCAATCCCTTCAGGATCTGCTGCCTTTAAGAGAAATCCCCTCCCTTCTCTGGAGAAGTGCTCTCCTGCAAAGACAAGTTAAAGGAGGATCAAAGGTCTGATAGTGGTTTTAATCTAAGAGGTTGGGTTTTTAACTAAAAGGGGGTAAATTTAGGTTATACGTTAAGAAAAAAATCTTTAGTCAGAGGGCAGTGAGGCCCTGGCTCTGCTGCCCAGAGAGCTGTGGGTGCCCCATCGCTGGAGGTGCCCAAGGCCAGGCTGGATGGGGCCCTGGGCAGCTGAGCTGGTGGGGGTAACCAGCCTATGGCAGGGGTCGGGGCTGGGTGGGCTTTAAGGTCCCTTTCCACCCAAACCATTTAATAACTATGATTCTATGAGTAAGGACCAACTTTAAGTGTCTTAAGTCCATTTTTGCCACTGGAAAATCCCAAGCAGTGAAACAAGTTAGATGAGTAGCGGAAATGTGAAGATAACTTCACAGGGACAGTGGAAGAAAGAAGTAACTCATGATGCAAAACCATATTGAACGAACACTCAATGCTGCTGTGATGGGATTCAGCTGACCAAGGCATTTATGTGGGGAAGGAATCATGGCCTCATTGCAATCAATAGACACACTGCCACAAATTCTAATGGAGCTCTGGTTCCGTGATGTTTACATTGCAACATAAGCTAAGATGCCTGTGAGCTGTCAAAACCCTTTAGAGAGGTTTGTCCCAGCAGCCCTGCAGTATCATCCCCTAATACTCTATTATGCAAGGAGAGTCCTTTTATTTTTATTAGAGTTAATTCACCAGATGGCTGCTCCCCCCCCTTCCTCCATGCTTTGATGTAGAAAATGTGAGCAAATGATTTTGCTGACTACAGATCAAGGCACAGATCAGCGTTATTTGCCGAGCACAGCACATGAAAGGTACAGCAGGGACTACTGGGCAGATCTAACGTGTTTGTAAACAGTGACAAAACCTTCACAGGCAAATCCGAGGTGAGGTGAGATGTCTTGGGCTGCAGGTACAACTGCTTCCAGAGCTGGATGAAGAGGGGAAGGGGATGAATTTCTTCGCAGCGATGAGAGATTAGAGCTGCTGGTGACACTGAAAGCAACTTAATGAGAGAGCAGATAGGCTTCAAAAAGGAAGGAGTCAAAATAGTGTGAACGGGTGGCTCTGTTTTGGGAAGATGCTGATGGGCACAGATGGGCAGGCGTGCTCAGAAGTGACCCAGGACCCAGGTTGTGGTACTAGTTTCACGGCTTGCTTTTCACAAAGTGAGGCTGTTAATTGCAAATTTCAACAGAAACAACAACAAAAAGTGTGTAATGGAGCCTGAAAGTTTCAGAGCCAGAAAGAATGTCATTAAGAAATTAAAATTCAAACTCCCTGCAGCCTGCAAACGCAGCCTTGCTGCCTGCGAACAGTACTTCTCACAGGAAAACCTGTCCTTTCCTGCAAAGTGATGTTAAAGTTGGAAAAGCAAAACCAACCAAAACTCATCTTCAAGCATGTTGTAACTGGAGAAAGGAAAAAAAAAAAAAAAAAGAGAAAAAAAGCCCAATTAAATGCAAACATAAAACACAACTTTCTCCAGAACTGTGATATACAGGGAATGGGCCGTGCTCCAGTAATTATGTTGCAGCCCCATTTGGAAGAAACTTTACAGGCACGAAAGGCAACAGAAAGTGCTGTACTAGCTCAAGGTGAGACCTCATCTCACCCAGATGCCCACAAAAGGTGTAGAACAGCTGTCAGAGAGCAGTGCCTCCCCAGAGCTGCTTTCCCTGCCTGCAGCAGTGGGTGGTTGGAGGACCTCCTGGGGTGGTGCATGATGCCAGAAGCACTGCAGCACCTGTAGCCCAGGGTGTATATCCACCTCATGCCACACACAGGCATAAATGCTCTCCTCAAGGATGGGTCTGTATAATTACAGCATACAATATGAAGTTTGAAATATATCCATTTTTAAACCAAAAGCTTAATCTTATGCAATGCTGAAGCATGTACGAGTAGTTTCCAGAGCAGAATGCAATGGCATCCTGCTGATCTACACGCATCTGCCTCCTGCATGGACTCTCTAGTGTCTAATAAGGTGCAAGTCATGACTGACCTCATTGCGGCCTCCCAGTACTTGAAGGGAGCTTATAAGCAGGAAGGGGAGAGACTTTTCTACACAGTCTGATATTGATGGGGCAAGGGGGAATGGCTTTAAACCAAAGAGGAGAGATTTAGGTTAGATGTCATGAAGAAATTCTTTACTCGGAGGGTGGTGATGTCCTGGCACTGCTGCCCAGAGAGCTGTGGGTGCCCCATCCCTGGAAGTGCCCAAAGCCAGACTGGATGGGGCCCTGGGCAGCCTGAGCTGGTGGGAGGCAACTGGATGGACGTTAAGGTTCCTTCCAGTCCAAACCATTCTATGAAGATCTTCCAACTGGTGGGATGTTTGTCTACACATTTCCCCATGTCTAATCAAGATCACTGCTCGCTCTCCCCCTTGGTGCTGATGCTAACAGATTCTTTTGCCTGCAGTGGCTGCTTTTTTTCCATGAGAAATGGAGTGTTGTACTGCTGGGACCTCTGCTTCTCTGGAAGATCTGAATAAAATGGGTCAATGGGCTTCAGGATTTATTAAGAAGTGGGGGCTGGTTGGTGGGCACCTAGGAAAGCCATTGATTTGCTGCACATCCACCTTGTTCCTGTTAGAAACCAGGCAGAAGGGACCCAGGTGCAGTGCAAGTCTAGGAGAGGACTTGGAGCCAATGACACAGCAGAACATCTTTTTCCTCAAAAAGCAGCTGTCTGCACTCTATTAAGTTATATGCAACTACCTCAATGAAAAGAAAGAACACCTTGGCTTTAAATAGGGTGAGATCATCCCCAGTTATATCTACCTTGTGCTCTGGGACTGTATGCACTGTTAACATGAATTCTCCACAGTATGGATTGCTCATCTAATAGTTTCAAGTTCCTATAGAAGAGATGGTGTAAAACACTTCTACACTGCTCTGGAACTTGCCCCTTTAAAACACCCCAAGTTCCTTCCCTCAGTGGCACCAATGAATCCGAAAGGGAGTTGCTGGCTTTGCTCTCACAGGCAGAGCAGCACATTTTGCACAAACAGAGTTAAACTGCTTGGTTTCCATTAGTAACATGAACAGTAAAAATAGAGGACAGGTGTTTCTTAGGAGGTGTGAAAGATTAACAGGATTTTCTGGAATTGTGGATGATGCTGTCACTGTAGGATATCTACATTTTTTTTTTTTTTTCACCATAAAGAATACAGGAAGATTTTCAATAACATTCACTGGTGCTTAGTGAAATTCAGACAGGCTTGTGCCTGCTGTGCCTGCCATCCTTGCAGGCAAAAAGGCATTGCAGCAGATAACCCCATCCTTTGCAACTGCGTATCCTGGTTCTTCTAGAGATGTCCTTGCAAACCCCCAGGAGCAATTAGCCAGGACCTATTCAGAGGGAATTTTACAAGGGGTAGAGGACCACTACGACAGCATCCATTCACTGGTAGAACAAATAAGAATCTGAGATTGCTGTGTGGAGTCAGTTCAGCAATTCAGGTGTGGTCATTTTTAGTCATTCCTAAGAAATGGAGATGTTCTGCTGACAAAACATGGTGATGAGAGCAAAGAAGCCCAGGATCCATTCCTCACCACTCACCTTCCAGCCTCCCCATGTAGGATGTCTTGCAAGGTCTTCCATCTGGCTCAAACAACGGGTTTACCACAGTGGTGAAGGTAATTAATGGGTGGGAAGAGTGGGGCTGTAGAGGCCTCAGCCCCTATGGCATTAACCTTTCTCCTTCCCTTGTGGAACACCCTTTGCCAAAAGGGCTGTGCCTTTGCACACCATGGGCTCTGCAGAAATGCATTTTCCAGCTTCAGCAAATGCCATTCAATATAACACCAGTATCAAATAAACAAATGCTGTGGACAAAGCTACTGGACCACATACTTGTCTACAAGTCTGAAATACCTTGCTGAGCCAGCTGAAAACTGCTGCCTATGAAAGCTGGCCAGGCATTTCCCCCTCCTCCCTTGCATTATTTACCTCCTGCTTATGTCAAATGGTGTATTAGGGCTGTAGTGTAATATACAGCATTTGAACTTTTCTTTGTAGTGAACAATGTCAACAGACTGCTTTTCCTGATGAAAAGATCCTGAGCCCATAAATACCACCCCGGCGTGCTGTACGTTGCTCCCATTATATAAATCTCCCCACAGCGCTCACCTCTGATCCTGTATCACAGTGAGATAAATGCAGTGCTTAAGGCCTGATTTATTTCAGTCAAAGGACAAATAGGTTGATATCAAAAGGGGCTTCATAACAATTAACATGACAGGCAAGGAGGATTAGCTGTGCGATTTTCAGCGTGGCGGTGTGGCATAAGCAGGCAGGTGCTGTTATTTGGGCAGCATCCCTCCCCCACATCCCTTCCCATTAAAGAGATAGTTATTGTACTGCTGTGAAAAGAGCAGCTGCTATGCCTGCATTTCCCTATCAGCCACTGTTTCTACTGTCGGTATGAATTGGGGACATATTGTCGGGCCTTAATTAGCCCTGAGTCCCACCACCGCGGCACAGCCCTGCTCTGACACGCACCCCAGGATGCCTACGTTAAATGTGCATTGATCTCCTTCCTGACTGCTGGGAGACAATCTCTGCAAGAAGAAAAAAAAAGAAAGGTACCTTAATAGTATTTGTGAAATGCTCGGCGTTATGCTAAGTGGTCAAATTAAATGTAACCTTCTCTCTTGACTCTAATGACCAAGCTGCTCTCTGAGTCCCATTACAATGCTGCTGTTATAGACTCTACAGTTTGGACAGACAAAAACCTACTTTCAAAGAGATGAAATACAGTTTCCAAAGCTGGGTTCAGTGTTCATGAAGAGGAAGACTGGAAAGGTAGGATTTGTGCATGTTGGGCTGATACTCATGGCAGGTTGCCATCTAAGTTAAGCAGGACTGATTCCATGTTGTTCCTGTGGCCTTGCTGCTATTACCAAAGGTTAACACAAAACGCAAAAAAATCCCAGGAAATGTAGACTAGGCAGATCATCAAAGCAGTAAGGACAGTATGGGAGCATTTTCTATCATCTTCCCTGATCGTGCTCCTCTTCCCTTCTTTGCACAGTCTGTCAAGATGAGCAAGTCTAGTTTTCCCATGCAGTTCCAAGTCTGCTACTTTTTGGCTACAGAATCATAGAATGATAATGGTTGGAAAAGACCTCTCAGATGATATAGTCCAACTGTCCACCCACCACCGATAATGCTCACAAAACCATGTCCCTAAGCACTACATCTACTCTTTCCGTAAACGCATCCAGGGACGGTGACCCCACCACCTCCCTGGGCAGCCTATGCCAATGCATCACCACTCTTTCTGGGGGTAAATCATTCTTGATAGGCAACCTGAACCTCCTCTGGTACAGCTTGAGGCTGTTCCCTCTTGTCCTTCCATTACTTACCTGGGAGAAGTATCCTGGTAGCTCTGCTAAAACTTGCACCTTTGGCTCAAGTCAGGATAGGGCAGGAACGTTACTGTAAAGCAATCTATGCCCAGATGAATATCTTAGGGTATTTTCTGCATCCTGATTGTATAAACAGTCTGCAGTCTCCAAACTATGCTGTACCTACTCCAAACGCCCAACCAACACTATTTTTTCAGCCTTTACCTCATACTGCCCCTGACAGTGTAAAACACCTGAGGAACATGAACTCAGTGGCAAGCTCTGAAGAGTTAATCTCCCTGTGAGCTGCCTGCCAGCTGCTAGGAAGATCTTTGCAGCACAGCGATGTTTTCACCTGCTGTTTCCATAGCCTGTAGCAAAGATGTGAGCGGGAGTATTTCTGTCTGGAAGTTGGCCAGATCTGACCCTCCTAGAGCGAGGGCTCTGAGTGCTGTGGGTATGGGGAGGCCATCAGAAAGAGCTTGGCTGGGAGTGCTGCAGGATTTCTCAGTTTGAGAAGTGCAAGGAAGGTTCAACTGGGGACCCAAAATCATAAGATTTGCCACTGTTTCTTTCAATCTCCTTTCTCCACATTCCACACAATCGTGAGTAGTGAAATTTGGGTTTATTATCCCCAAAGCTGTCTGCATGCAGATGTAATGCTGTGCTGTTATCGATTGAGTCACACACACGGGAAGTGAATTTGGGCCAGAGTTTGCAAGTATCAGTTACTGACATTCTGTGAGACTTTGGCTTGAAGACTACAGGATCACAGAATCCTTGAATCACAGAATGGTTTGGGTTGGAAGAGGCTTATAGATCATGGAGTCCAGCCCCCTGCCAGGAGCAGGGACACCTTCCACTAGACCTGGTTGCTCAAAGATACAAAGGTAGCATTTTACCCCTTCTTTCATTGAAATCAGTCCTAAATCTGTTTTCCTTTCTACCCAGACTATACCTGCAAAGGCTGTAACAGCAGAACCAGTGTCTGGTGAATGTTATAACACAGCCTCTGCAGCCCTGTAACAGCAGCTGGCACCAGATCACAGCACTTGATTTAAGCCCCACTCCTTGTTCAACAGACCAAAAATTAAAATAATACTGAGAGATGACTCAAACCTGTTTTTTTTATAGGTTGTTTTTTTTTTTTTTTAGCTCCTTTATCTGAAAGAGCAAAATGTATTTTTTTAGACTAGATGACTTGTCTTTCAAAGAGATGAAAACAATAAGAAGCTGTACCAGGTCCCCCAGGAGCAGATGAGAACAGTGACTTGCTTTGTAACATTTGTCATGTGCACTGAAACATCCACTGAGGTCTTGCTGAGCAGGAGATTATTTTCCCACCCTGCAAATATATTTTTTTAAAGATTAAAAAAAAAAAAAATCCCGACTTACGGAGGGTAAAAACATCAAAAGCTAAACACATTGAGAAATGAAAATATGAAAAAGGCAGTCCGAGTCTCAGAAATACTTCCCTTTGATTCAAAGCATCCCTAGTTTGAAAGAATTTTGCTCTCACTAGTGTAATTAATTTTCTGGGCAGAAAAAGCAAGCAGAGGTTTTTTTTGTTTTCAGTATGTTGCAGCTAATTCAAACCTCCTTTCTCTATTGGAAAAAAAAAAAAAAAAAAAAAAAGGAGGAGAGAATATAAGAGTTGGAAAATGCATCAAAACTGACCGTTTCCCACAAAGCCAGTTTTCATTTCTAGGAATCAGCACTTTCGAACAAAACAAGGCTCTACACAAGTTTGCTGAGCAGCCCTATTCAGGCAGGAGTGCAGGCCAGCAGGGACACTGCCTTAATGTCATGATGCAGTTGCAGAGAACAAAATGATTCTCTTTCCCCAGCATGTGTATGCATAGCAGAGAAATCCTGAAAGGGGGGAATTACTATGGTAATGACTACATAGTTGCTGCATGCTTATGCAGATTGATGACCAGTGAGCCAGATCCTGCGCTCCTTAAGTCAGCGAGGCTCTGCCTGCTCATGAACCTCTTAAAAACTGCAATTCCACTCCAAAGACGTGAAAATATTTCAGAGGAAAACAGAAATAAGGCCCGTTCTTCTTACACACAGGGATGCTGTTTTTAACAAGCCAGGATTGATTTCTCCAGCTGTGCAGTGGATATGGGGAAATGACCCCTGCCCCTGGAAATGGCCATAGCTTAGATTGGATTGAATAATACTCATCCAAGTGCGTTGGGATCAGTAGGGTTAAACCAGTGCAGTAGAAGGGAGCAGAAAAATGTCATCTTGCCCCTTCCCATTCCCAGTAGTGTCTAGGCAAGCTGACAGGGAAGATAAAGTTCACTCTTCCCTCCACTTAACTGGTGCTGGGAAGGGATTCACGTCCTGGAGAAAAGGAGACATGGCATCAGTCGTGGCTTCTTGGCTTAAATGAAAGGAAATTTTGACAAGCATAAAAATGTTATTTTCTCACGAAAAGCCGCTGCTTTGCTCTGCGAATGGGGATGCTTCTTGAGAAAGAAGAAGAATGGGGAAAAGAAAAAGAGCCGTCTCGGTCTGGTGCCGGTTTATAATAATTCACAGTATTGCCCATTTCTCACTGCATAATGATCTCCAGCACAGGAAAAGATGAACTCTTATTTCTGGTTTCACATTTTAAATATCAAAATAATTGGGCTGAGGAAAGGTCAGCTCTCCCTCACTGCTGTTAGCCACGCTCCTTCCCTCGGCTCCTGTGAAAGCTTTTAGCACCTCCTAAGGGCTTGTGGCACCGCGGGGCCATAGGAACCACAGCTGAGGGAAGGGATCGATGCATGCAGGCATTGCTCAGAGCACAGCAAAGAAATGTGCCCTGGTGGGTTGAAATCATAGTGTGTCTTGCAGGGATGAGGTATATAGGGAAGCGTCTCCTTCGTGAGGCTCTGCCCCAGGGGGTGGTGGGCATGGAACAGGCTGCCCAGGGCAGTGGGTATGGCCCAAAGCTCCCGGAGTTCATGGAGCACTGGGACACTGCTGTCAGACACAGAGTTTGGGTGGTGCTGTGTGCAGCCAGGAGCTGGACTCGATGATCCTTGTGGGGTCACTTCCAGCTCAGAATATTCTATGGTCCTCAGATTAGGATTCACAGCTCCAACCCCTGCACTGCATAGGGCCAAACCCAGGGCTCGGCAAAGCATCTGTATATATATCAGCCTTAGGAAGAACCTTCAATGCTTACACTTTTTCAGCATTTATAGTGCATGTGCATGCACGTTTTTTGTATGTGCACACATGGAGCATGCACACGCTTTCTGTGCTAGTTGATTTTCTTGGTGGTAAAACAGCAGATCTATGTCACCTGAGAGGACTGAGGTGAGATTAGCTGTGGGAACTGAGATTTCTTGCTACCTGAGTGGTGCATGTGTTGTCAGGTTGCTGTGTCTTTATTTCCAAGTGAGTCATATTATACAAATCAATTGCTAATTCAATTAATCATGAAAAACATGCAAAAGAACATCTCCAGGAGCTGATTTAGAGTATGTTTTGTACGGGTGATTGAGCAAAGAAAGTTAATCTGGGTCAGAAGACTTTGATTTTTAATTCCTAATGTCACAGATTTCCATTCTTTTGAACTCAAATCTGACTTACATTTTATTTTTCGGAGGGTGTAGCTTTATAGCTCCACTGACATTGGCATGTGTGGTCATGCATACTGAGCCTGTTCTCTTATGCCTGGTGAACAAGAGCTTTTATGGATGCAGAGATCAATACAAGCTTAAGATCTATAAAGGACTGCCTGGCAGTATTCATACGCAGGACACCTCTCATTGCATTTATCTACAAAGTTGTTTACAGGAGGTGAGATTATGATTTTATTGCATTATGTTATTCTGCTTCTCCATTCTCTGGGGAAAGAAAAGAAAAAAAAAAAAAAAGAAAAAAATAAACAAAAAAAACAGAGATGAAAACCTCAATGGAAAATGGTTTCCTTGTGCAAAAGAGATGTAATAGGAGTGTAAAGTGACTCGGGTCCAGTGTGGGGGAAAACTCACAGATTCATTCCGGAGTCCAGGTCCAGCCAGGACCTCTCTAGGATGTCAGAACCTCTTTGTATGAGAGCAGTTGAGTCATAGCCTGAACCATTGATTGAGCACCTGGGGAAAAGCCCTGGTCAGTCCTGGAAGCACAGATGAAGGCAGTTTACCTGTGTGACCAGAAGGGGTGAAGCCAGGCTGCACCTCTCTTAGACCTCATTTAAGAGCTGACTACCCCTGCAGAAGGTTCTCTTTCTGGAGATTCCTCCTTGGTGAGGCTTTTCCCTGTGAACCTGGAATCTATTGATATGGGTGAGCAATCTTCTTCCATTCTTTTACAGTACCTTTTTATTGTGCTGGTCCTTCTGTTGTCCCATCTCTGCTGTAACACCTTTCTTACCATACTGATCTGTCCAATTGCTACACTCTTCCATGTAGAATGTGATGTTGAAGATTTTAGTCTAAGTTGACAATATACACATACATCTAAAATAGGATGATGAGCTTTCTCTGGAAAGAATAGAAATCTGATGCTTTTGTTTTGTTGATAGCCCAAGGTAAGAGATAGTGCTGTAAATAGCACGTGTGTGAATGCACAAAGGTAGAACAAAAGGTGCAAGAGGTTTCCAGTTATCACTGAAACTACGTGTAGTTTTAACCTCTGCTTGCCTTGGATATGCAGCGATGCCTGGTGTAGGAGGGAGCCCTAGAAAGAGTGAAACTGAGGCCTTGTCCCTCCTGTATCAGTTGCTAATTTCTGTGCTAAGCTCAGATGAGGTCACCTTGGTCAGGTGTTAGGTTTTGCACCTCCAGACATCAATTGTGGGCATGGGGCATCCATGCCTTGACAAGAGGTTTGGTCTTAGCACAGTAACATGGTGTATGGAAGGCAGCTGCAAGACTTTTTTTCCCTTTTAGGACCATGCACCCTTTAGTTTGCCTCAAATAAAAGCACAGAATCATGGAATTAGAGAATAATTCAAGTTGGAGGTGACCTCAGGAAGTTTCTAGTCCCGCTCAAAGCAGGCTCAGCTGTGAGACAAAAAATCTCTTACCTGTGTCTGAGTAATTAAGAAAATATTAGGTCCCAAAGCTAGGACAGGGCTTCAAACCTGGCTAGGCTTTTTTTTTTTTCTTTGGGAATTTTAGCACAGAGATGTGGGTATCCTGGGAAGAAAGTTATTAATTCCAGATGAGGAGGAATCCCTGAAGGACACAGGCTGCCTTCTTGACTTTGAAGAAGGTCAGCAGCAGAGGAGCTGTGCATGGAGCGGGTTTTCAGTTTCAGAATGAGATTTTCTTTCAGCATAATCAAATATACGCTTAATGCAGGGAGAAGGAAATAAATGTCTTAGGGAGGCAAGTGCAGCATTATCAACACTTCATAGAGCAGAACTACTCAGGGTACATAAGCAGGTAATGCAGGTAATAGTGATGGATTCTCTTATCGCTCACCCAGGTAGAAATGGCTGGGCTCCTATGCTGCTGAGAGCCATGGAAGCACTTAGGCAGGTAATCAGAACACAAAGCACAAAGATGACCCCACAAGAAGCGCATTAGCTGCTAACAAGCCTTGCTACGCTTTACAGCCATGCAGCATCCTCAGCAGGAATTTCACAGGCAAAATGTTTTCTCCAGTACTCAACACCTGCTACCCAAGTGAGGAGAGGTCTGGATCAAATTCCCTTTCCCACTGGTTAAACAGCACTGCTCTCATTACATCTTTGATCAGGCAGTGCTTCCTTGCAGCACATCTTCCAAGGGCAGCAAGTATCCCAATCCTCTGAACCCACTGGCAGCATCAAAACTTTTGGTCAAAGACTAGATGATGCTTACTTGTCAAACTGAGGTTGCTAAAGACAGAACTTGAAGAGACATTGAGAAGCCACTAGTCCATCTCCCTGTTCCAATCCATTGGAAGTACATCATTTTCTGGTTAAAGCGTTAGCAAGCTTTTTGAGTTCATAAAATTGATTGGTAAAACAATTAACCTAGCTGCCCCTAGAGAGCCTATAAACCAAGATGATGCGAGAAGCCAAGCGTTGAGGAAGGCGAGCCTCAAGCTGTAGAGGAATTTTCATCTTTTGCATTTCTATCACTGCAATGGACTGAATGGATCGCCGTGTTCAGAGTTCCTCCCAGCCTGGTGCAAAAGCTTTAGTGGCTGTTTGTGCTTACAGGAGGTTTGAAGAGGTGAGTATGTTTCTCTGTCAACCAACCTCTGCTTCCAGCAGCAGTGAATTCATTTCAGGTGATTTATTTTGCAATTATCTCTCCTTTTCATTCTCTGATGTGACAAGGATGGCTCTTTCTAGATACCTGGGAAGATGAAACTATTTCATAACCTGAAAAAATGTCTACAATATCTCCTCAGTGGAATTGGTGATCTTACCCAATGCCCAGTTAAGTTGGTAGCATCTTTTTGGCATGTCAGACCTACTCTGTAGTTTGGCCCATGATTGTAATTTACAGCAGCCTTCCAGCTGGCAAATCTGATGTTTCTCCTCAGAATCCTTTCCTAACAGTGGTAGAAGATATGTTGCATTTACACACTTTCCACTTACAGAGCTTCAATTCTTTCAGTTACAAAGTTCCTGTGAGCAGATCAGCTTGGAGTCTCCCAAATTCCACCTGTTTTACTTTAATGAATGGATTAGGAGATGGAGCCTAACATCCAGCTTTACATAGCTGAAGCTTGCCCTTCTGAACTGGGTTATAAAGTCCTCAGGTCTCGACTTCCCCTCCTCTCCTCCCATCCTCCCCTGGCTGCTCTGTGGTGTGCAGGGCTCTCCACCCTCAGGTCTCCGACTGGCCCATGGGGGCTATTGAAGCAGTGATTGTTATTTGGGCTCCATTGTATTTTGTTAGCTTGCATGCTGGTATGCTCTGTGCATCAATTCTGCAGGATGGCTAGATGTTAATATCCAGATGTTGAATAGGTGTGGCGGTTTCCTCTCAGGTTGCAGTGTGATCATGCTTTGCTCTCATTCTGCTGATGACCAAAAATCAAGCCTCTGCCATTTTCGCAGCTGCTTTCCCACATCTCAGCACTCCTTATAGTGGTGAATATCTCCTTCAGCTTCCTGGAGAGGAGGATAATTCTCCCACAATAGGCATTGATCTCTCATTAGACTCCATCCTGTTAGTTAAAAGCCGTTTTTACTCAGGCAATCCAGAACTCATTTCCAACCTTAAAAGGTTACACTGTTGGATACTCACCCAGGGTATAATTTTTAACCGCTCTGTTTACTGAATCTACAAAAGCAGTTATTGGAAGTGTTTGTATACAGTAATTTCTACATAGGCTCCCACGAGCAGGAATGCATGATCCAGGCGGTGCAACTGTGGTCAAGCTTTCTTCTATTCAAAGGATATAAGATTATCCCATTTCACAGAAAGTTCTTCCATGCCACAGTGGCCAAAGGTGGCTTGGTTAGAATTGCACAGGGCAGACCAGGGCAAGGTTTTGTCCCATGTGCATGGTCCTTGCTCTGCAAGTCACTGTCCTGAATTCAATCAGAACTCCAACTCAAGTCTGCATGTGTTTCTTACAGATGTACTGCTGTTTAACTGTAGATTATTGAGCTTTTAGCAGAAGCTAATAGGGACACTGCTAGGGGATGTACGGTGCATGAAGTCAAGGTGGAATTGCACATCTGGCAACAGGGTGTTTAAACAGGCACAGCCTGTGCTGGCTCTTCCCCCTCCCGCCCTGTGCTGTCTGCACTCCGTGCAGCCACGTCCAGACCCAGGGCCAGGAAATGATGGGCCTTCAAATTAGCTCAGCAAGAGGGGGAAATGTCATTTTAGACTTAGTCAGGGCTCTGAGTGTGTGTGTGTGTGTGTCTGTGTGAGCAAGAGCTGGGACACATCCTGCAGCATCACCAAGAAAATTCTTTTATTAAAGTGGGCCCTGAGCCAGGGGCAAAGTAGATCTTGGCTGGAAACTTTTACATAGGTCCAATGTCAGTGTGCTAGTTTGACTCATCGGTCTCAGTGCACTGTGATCACTGACAATAACTAGAAATCTTTTCCTCTTATCTTAATCAAGTGACAAAGAACTTCTTGAAAACTCTTTTCTTACCGTGTTTTATCCTACTCTGCTAATTCATTGTGTTTTTTAACAATACCCACTTCTTCACTTCAAGGATTGGTCTTCTGAAAGTGAAATGCCTCTTATCCTGAAGCATCTTTTGTTGGTGTCCATGATTAATTTCCAGCTAATGATTGTTGCAGTAGCTGTCCCTGACTCCACCACTTACAGCATTTCTCCTTCAAGTTAATGATAGGCAGCAAAAGGCAAGGAGGTACCCATAGACTGGCTCTATAACACAATCGTGCATGACAGGCACACTTGATATAATGCATATCATGGCAGCTCTGGTCTCTCCCTTTTCCCAAGGGTACCATGATAGGTTCTTTAATGTATCTTTTACCCAATAGAAGGGCTCAGGATACATTCTCTAGAGACAAAGTTAAAGTTAGAGATCAAAGTTTTGCAATTTTGATTGACATGTGACACTCCCTCATAAAGAGGGAACAGCCTTCCTTGCAAAGAATATCACCAGCAGAGTTCCAAAAATAGACAATACTGGGACCTCTGAGACCTCCTCTTTCCTTTTATATCCTCAAGCACCATGGGCAGCCTCTGCTCAGTTGGCTGAGCACTTCCAGGCTAAAAATATTCCTTCTCAACAGAAGCTCTCACTGCAGATGCTGCAAGGAAGTGACAGCTGCATTTGTCGATTCTCCATGGGAAATCTCCTTGGCAAGGTCTTGCTAATGACTGAGGATGCCATGCAATGTTCATCTCCAGGGATGACAGGGAGGGAGAGCAAGTGGGCAGAGAGAGCTGCCCACAGCTGTGTTGTGGAAGCTTTCAGTTTGTCCTCTCAGTCCAGCAGCTGAAGCAGGGAGGTGGAAAATGAAGAGGAGAAAATACTCCTTAGGCTATTAGAAGTGCAAACAAGGAATTAATGGATGCCCATGAGATTATCTACAATTCTGCCATATCTATGAATGGTTTTGTTGCTGACTGAGCAAGGAGAACTTTGAATCAGAGACTATGCTATGGTGCAGGCAACAAAGATCTTCAAGGAGTCAAAGTATGACCTGAACAGGAAGGAGTTTTCTTCTCCCAGGCTTGACAAAGTCTCACAGACATACCACTGATATTCACCAGTAGGTAGAAATCCCTGTAAATGCTGCTTCTCTTCTGACCTGATGAGGAGAAGAAAACTGAGAGATCTTTCATATGGAAGTTGGAATGAAGAACAGAGGACCAGTGGAATGTAGAGGACCTTGACAGTGTAGGTGCAATTAGCATCAAGCAGTGAGTTTACTGGTTTCTTAATCAGCCCCTGCTTACTCTAGGAAGCCCAGAAATACACTGGAAATCCCTGAGTCAATGCTAGTATTTTTTTTTTTCCTAAGGAAATTGTCCAGAATGATGGGAGATAACATTAATGTCTTTATTATGGTTTTGAAATGATCTCTATAATGGGATAACTTAATTTCACGCAATAGTTTCAAAACTTAACTTTTCAGCGTAGTTTGTAAGACCACTCTTTGCAGTGGAAGTCCTTTAGCCACAGATTATTCTCGCTCTTCTCTTTCCTTCTTCCTCTCTTCCCTTACTTGCCCTGCTCATCCCTTTTACAGCATCACACTGACAATCCTGGGGCTATTTTGCAGAGGGAGAGAACTGGAAACAGATGTACAAGATCATACAGGCAGTTCAGAGCTTGAATAGAAGTGGATCCAGACATAGGCTCCCATTCCAGTGTCCTTGGCTATAATTTTTCCATCTGTTTAAGCCTGTCTAAATCCACATTGATACAGAAAGGAATGGTTTGTATTCTCCTCTTTTAAGCAGCATCTTGCTTTCTGCCAGCACTAGCATACAGTGGGGCAGGCAAGTGTGCCAGGGTGCTGCTTTGGCTGAAAACAAATTCTTTGCAGCTAATCACATTAAACATATCTTTCAAAACCAATCCAACTGAATCCAGCAGCCTCAACGTGGGCAATTAATGGAGAGCCTGAGTGCTAAGATGAGAGTTTGGGATGCAGTTTTGGGATATGGATCATCTAGAGTTAGCCATAATTATTAGGAGACCCTGCATTTAGAGCAGTAGTTGCAGTGTGCGTTAACCTCTTCACGTGAGTTTTGGGTCAAGAGCTTAGCAAGAGTGAAAGAACAGAATGGATTGCAATGTGTAGTTGCTGCTGAAGTCCCTGTTGTCTTGGAGGTATCTGGGGCATTAACAAACCTGCACTCTTCAGCATAGCTGGAGGAAGGCCAGTGGGAGTTTCCACCCAGCAGCTCCAATCTCTACTCCAACTGAAGTGCAGTGCAGATACACCCTGAGTCATGTGCCTTGCTCTGATTCTTACTGATCTGCTTAGATGTCATTAGTGGGGATTTGGACTCATCAGCAGGAAAGCATTGTCCTTGTTTCTATTGTTTTGTTCTGTTCTTATCTCATGGCTGATCTGTGACACATCCTAATGAAGATCTGAATAAATCCAAAGAATCTTACAGGAAATAATAAATCTGTCTGATGAATCAGAGGTTGTCTGCCAGTGCCTGAGTTGAGCTTCAGGAGGGGTGTGCTGGGACAGCCATGGGGCTGTGCCCTACGGAAGAGGCCTGTTCCTCAACAGGGTTGATTTTATGTTGTTCCAGAGAGCTCTGCTGGTGTCTGATTTTGGGGCGTTTGGCCCAAAGCTGGTAGCACATTTCCCCCAAAGGAGCTAGTGTGCTCTCTACCAAAAGAAAAGGACCGATATTAAACATCACAGGAACTGATGCTGCCTCCTAATTAACTTGCATCTTTTTCTAGCTCTTTCTCTTGCTTCCTCTTCCTTGACACCTTCTCCTGCTGATACAGAGACTGTCTGCGTGCAGGAGGAAAACAAGCCTGCCAATGCCACGTGAGTCCCCTCAGGATTTCCCACTTTGTCAAAAGCTGCCGAGTTGCAGGTGGGAACAGCGTGTTAGCAACGGCTGCGTGGCCGCTCCGCTCATCCCTGCTGATGACTTTGAAAGCAGTGTTTCCACATGAAAAAAGAAACAAATGCAAACCACATGACTGGGGAAGCAGGGATGTCAGACAGGGAAACAGAGCTCCTCCTATAGCTGTCTGCAGGAGCCTGCTTCTCTTCTCTCCTGCTTCTTCCTTGGACTTGCTAGGTTGGAGTCTGGGTAGGGTCTGGGTGCGGATGCTGTCTGCCCTATTCCTTCACTCCATGTGTTTTAGCGTGGTACATCCTGCAGCTGCCATCCCATCCTCACCAAAGGCTTTTCCATTACAAAGAGTGAACAGGAGGGATTTGTCGGGCTTTGAACTCCTTTGCTGGAGTGGGGTGGCTTTCTCTCTTTGCTGTCAGCGGGCACTTCACCCCATCACCATCTGAAGCTCTCCAGGTGACAGCAACACGGGATCTGGTTTGACTTGAGTGAGCAGGTGGAAAGTGTCCTTTGGGGGGACCCCAGGCAGGGAGAAAGACATGGGGAGGAAAGGGCATCATGCTGCCTTCTTGTTTTCAAGACATCAGCATAACAAGAAAACAGGAGCAAGAGACTGGATGGGCTTTTGTGAGTCATGTTGCCAGTGTGAGCATCTCTTACACCAGAAATAGTGGAGACACTCTGTGTCTGCTTATTTGAGATCCTGCTCTTGGGTTTAGTCAATACTAACATCTTTCTTATCTGTGGTTGGTCAACAGTGCCTTTACTGGAAAATGGAGGGAGAAATCTGGGAGCTCTCATATCAAACAATGCTTCTTGACAGTGCACTAAAAGGGTTAAATTAGTATTTCAGCAATGGGCTCAGAGCTGAGAGCCCTGACAGGACTGAGGAGAATCTTTGGTCACTGGATGGTTCCTATTGCTCTTATATGGCTGAAGAGGCACAATCATAAAATCCAGCAGTGAGCACTGAAGATAGTTGTAAGATATATGCTTTCCTGACCAGAGTATTGGTTAGAGAAAAGGGGCCATGATTTCTTTTTCTTTTCTAACGAAATAGAGCAGACTGAAGTGATGAACATTCCCTCTCCCAGTACAGCTGATTTGACGTCTTCCAACCCACAGGTAGCTCTGGTTTCATTTAGATTTGCAATCTCTACTCCAGGACTTTACCCTAGGGGTTGTAACCTTAGCACAAACATGTCACATGAAATGTCTGGGCAGAACAGAGACTCCAGGCTATCACTGGCATCCATGGCCATAATAACCTTGGGTGAGTAATGTAGAAATTCCAATAGCTAAGCTTTCTTATCCTTGAACAGCTACAGAGTTCCAATTATTGTACCAAATTCTCCTCCAGAGAGAAGGCAAAGTGAGAGAGAGAGAAAGAATTAATTTTTATTATGTCCAGACTAGCACAGGAGCACAGATATTGTACAGTGCACTATTAATTGTGGGATTCTACTTTTTACCATATAATATTGATTAACCACCAGATAACCAGATATTGTTAGTTTGATAAATGCCACCACAGCTTGAAATAACTGGCTGGAAAGTTC
The DNA here is from genome assembly GCA_035772895.1 of Perdix hodgsoniae. NCBI lineage: Eukaryota > Metazoa > Chordata > Aves > Galliformes > Phasianidae > Perdix > Perdix hodgsoniae. Next base: position 49,735,437 of record JAPSGF010000001.1, on the reverse strand, counting down.
AAAATGGGGTATTTGTCAGGAAAAGAAGACAAAGTACAGCTCAGACTATTTGATTCATACCTGGCAATAGATGGGCCAGAAGGTTTGCAGGAGGTTGAGCTAAATGACAAAGAAAAGATATGGGAGAGGAGAGCTACACTACACAGCCTGTCTGATGACATTGGGCCACTTCAACCTAGCCCAATGCTGAGTTTTTGGTACCAAAACCATAGGGTTTTTTTTTTCCTAACAAAGGTTGCTGCAATTGCATGGAGAGCTCTGAGTCATGCAGGCTGCCTCAGCCAGAGCTGTGCTCCTGTGCTGCTGGGTGTGGAGGCGGTGGGGTTATGAAGATTCATCTTCTTCAGTTGTTTCAGGGGGAAGAGATGCAGACGTAGAAGCTCCCAGTGGCTGGTCTATGAGTGGGATGATGCTGCGGGAACAAGAACATTGCTTAAAGGCTGAGAATGTGCTCTGCCATGCAGAGGGAATCAGCTTGACCATTCTTAGAAGAAAGCTGTAAGCTGCACAGGAGTCCCAGCAAGACCATATTGATTCCGTAAGAAACATTGTCTTGGAAAGACATTAGATGAGAAAGTAGTCCTGCAAAGAGGGGCAGGGACAGCACACGCTAACCGGTCCCCTGGGTGAGGAGTCTCTGCCATCTGTGAACAATCTCTGTTCATCAGTGCTGCAGTCTAGGAGAGTATACGTGCTGCCTCCTGGGATATGTGGGCAGAAATCAGCCCACTAATTGATACAGTCTGTGAACTCAACATTGGAAGTGCTAATGTGTCTAGACTGCTGCAGTCCTTGGGCTCAAAATAGTGGCAGGAGATGCAGAACAGTCACTTGATCATCACAGAGCTGAGGAAATGGAGAAAACGATAGAGATAGCTGTTCTATTTCTTTTGGAAAACTGGAAAGGTTAAGGAGCTCTGTGTGGTTGTTAGTCCATGCAGGTGTACAGGACACACGTCGGAAGAGGTGATATCAAGAGATAATTGGGCCCTGGAGAAGGAATGGTCACTGCATGAGTGTAGAGCATCTGCGCAGATCCCTTCAAAGTCTCCCTGCTAACTTGTGCTGTCCCAGAAATAGGAAATCCAGCAGGTCTGTTCTCAGGGAATTTGCCGGGTCACCATCCTTGGAGATGTTCAAGAAACATGGAGATGTGGCACTAAGTGACATGGCTTAGTAGGCATGGTGGGGATGGTTTGAGGGTTGGACAAGATGATATCAGTGGTCTCTTCCAACCTTAGTGATTCTATGATTCTATGTGAGCAATGCTAGAGCCAGAACCCACGTAAGAGCAAAGCCTCAGTTCTCAGCAGTGCCACCTGTTTAAAGACAGCAGAATATGTAATATGTATATTACATATGTATAATATGTATATTTTGTACATATTATATATATTGTGTACATGTTTTTAATATGTATGATTTTATTCATAAAAACCAGCCCAATCTAGGCAGATAGCTCTATCAGAGGGATGGCAGTGATCTTGTTTTCCCTGTTTCTTACAAAATAGTTCCATTGCTCACACAGCAATAGCTGTTAGTTTCATATAAAGCTGGACAAACAATCACTTTTCCATCAGTGTGATGGAAAGCTTGTGTACTTTCTCCTGGAACTTCTCAGTGCCTTGAGCAGACCTCCTTATTAATGCTGATATTAGCCATATGGGATGAGTGGCCTCTAAATACCAGCCGAAAATCGTATCATTACCCTACAGCCCTTCATCGAGGCAAATGATCCAGTTTGAGCTGATAAACTGAGCTACATAATTACTGTCTGCAGCAACTGATGAAGAGTTTCTTTGCTTCTCTTGCCTAAAAATGTGCGTGCGTGGTTTCCCTTTGAGCAGGCAGCTGATGTGTTGGTCACTCTAGTCATGAGGGCTTATCCTGGCTCCTGACTGCACTGTGGGGCCAGCATTTCTATAGGAGCACGAGAGTGCTCCCAATACGTGCGTCAGTACTGTGACACATATGTGAACCTTGAATTTATTGTCTACCTTTTTTTTTTTTTCCTTTGCAACTCAGACAACAGTTTGAAATTCATTACCTACTTCATCATTCAAATATCCTCCAAACGCAAGAACAAAGTGCTTGACTTTTGTTGAATTTAAAGTTGTTTCACATATCCAAATGTACCGAATATTTGCTTTGTATTATTCCCACTCTCCTCACACATTCCTCTTTACAGGTCCAATTTTAGCAGTTCCGACCTTGGCAACCTTTCCTCAGCTACAAGTGTCAGTATCTAGTCTGTCTTAAAAACACAGTAAGATCTCATCTGTCTTCCACGCCAAGAGTCATAAAGTTCATTGATGCTTTCTGTTATTCCTCCTACCAGGCAACCGCGCATTGTCTGCATTTATGGCTATGAAAAAGGAGGATGACGTGACAAAAAGCTCGTGAACGCTTTCTGCAGGCTGGATGGGAAGTGCAGCTGAGGATTTTGCGCAAGCATCAGTAGTGCGGAGCCGTCTGTCTCTCTTTTGGAGACAAAAGTGAGGATTAAAATATTTTTTGTTGTTTTTCTTGGGAAGAAAAGTAAATCTTTTTAACTCTCTGCCAACCCCCCAAATCAGGAAGCTTTAAGAGGCTCCAAAAAGAAGTAAAGGCAAGTTTAGAGATGTTTAACAGCTACTGTTAGCAACTGTAAGCTGCCAAAGATTGATATTCCTTCTACCAGACAGGTTGGGTATAATGAAAACAGAGAGTAATAAGATAGGAAACTGTTAACCAGACAGTGCAAACTGTTAGCTAAATCAATAAATTACAGACTTGGGAACTTTTGTAGGCTGAATTATTGCTGAATTACTTCTCTGGAGAACCACCTCCAATTTTAAAGTTCATTTACTTTAACAAGATATTGGGAAGGAGTCTGCAAGGAGAATGGAGATATAGTTCACATATAACAGAAGGAAGTTAAAAGTGAGAAAAAGCCTTGGGGGCACTGAAAGTGCTGAGCAGTTTGTACCTCTCCTGTGCAATCCCCAGTGTGAGTGCAGAAGTCACAACTTGCAGAAGTGACTTCTGGTTTTGGGATGCTCATAGAAAATATCTTATGAGATCTCATTGTCAGAAAGCATCGCTTAAAGCTTCTGAAAGTTGGGCTGCCACAAGAAGGGTCACAGCAAACATTCAGTGTCATTAGTCATGTCCGTGACCTTGGCCTTGCTGTTGCCACTGAGTATGGGAGCACTTCAAATTCCCCACCTGCACTCCAGCTGGAGGATTATAAAATGAAAAGAGCTGTAGTGGATGAAACAGTTCTTTTCTGTCAACTTGATTTTAATTACACAGCATGTCATAAACTTTAGAAAATGTGTTTAGATTAAAAAAAAAAAAAAGAAGAAAGTATGGTGTGGAGGAGCATGGGAGGGGGAAATGGATGCTTGAGCTTAATAAGGGACAAAAGAAAGTTGCTCCAAGTGATGAACAGATGTGAAAATGCCAATAATGCACACTTGTGGAACAAAGGGGTCATCCAGATGAAGAATATCCTTTTGCTGCAGTAGCTTATTCCTGTAATCCTTATGTGAAGTTTTGATTGCAGATTAATACAATACCAGTGAGGCCTTCGTTCCTTGTGGTGCTGATGTAAGATAAAGTGACTTGTTCAAAGTTACAGCAAATCTGTGGTCAAGAATGTTTCCTTACTTAGGGAGTGGTGAGGCCCTGGCATTGCTACCCAGGGAACTGAGTCCCCCATCCCTGGAGGTGCTCAGGTCCAGACTGGATGGAGCCCTGGGCAGCCTGAGCTGGTGGTGGGCAGCCAGCCCATGGTGGGGGATTGAAACTCAGTGATCTTTAAAGTCCCTTCCAAGCTACACCATGCTATGATTCATGATTCTATGATGATCTGTGATTTCCCACATTTCCAAGTAGTGGCTTTTGGCTTCAGCTCAGCCAAAGGCCTGTAAAAGGGAGGTTAGGGTGGAAGGAATTGTTTACACTCAGCTGGAATGAGGTGGGAGGATGCAAATGGGAAATAATGCAACTTCCCGCCCTCTAGATGTCAGAATAAAATCTATTCCCTGTTCGAGCAGAGGTTTCCAGACCACAGCCAACACAGATGAAGTTTTTGTATGAATGAAACTCCTTCATCATGTCTGCTTGAAACAAGTGGTAAGAAATTGCTGCGGGTAATGGTGACATGCTCTCCTAAACACCAGCAACACAGAACCCAACCTTAAGATTAGTAAAATTGACATTCAAATAGAAATATTTTGCAAAAACCTTATTTTTCCACCAGTTTTTCCTCAGTCTTCTGTGCATATCCGTATCCTTAAAGTCCACAATGGGCAATGGTCCCAAAGCCAAATAATTTGCACTCAGGATATACAGGCTCAGTCCCTAAAGCGAGACGTGAAGAGTAGCCCAAGTCAAGGAGTGTCACCAATGCTCTTTCCAGCCCTTACCTCTTAGTCTAGCAGTGGTTCACAGCACCCACGCTGTGCTGAGGAAAAGCTGAAACAAGATTCCTATCCGTTTGCTCATCTTCCCATATCTGTGAGTATTTCCACACTCTTGACTCTCATCATACATAGCAGTGTGGCAGTGTGATTCTGACCTAGGGCTGGGACAGTGACTGACAGTATCAGAAATTTCTGTGATCTTTTGTGCCTTTTGTGCGCAACCTTTTGTGCCTTCTCTTCCACTGCAGTAACTGAATGTATACCTGGCTGCATTATGGGATGTCAAGTACTAGATGCTGAGGAAGTTTGACCACCTACTTACTAGGTCCATATCCTCTCCTCTTCATGGCCAGGTTGGAAGGGGCACACAGGATAGGAGGCTGACCTGATAAAAGCTCTTCCTCACTCTTACATTAAGAGACAGCTTGTAAAAACCACACAATTGTCTTTCTGGAGGTGTCAAAACAGTAGTGTGAAGTGGAATTTGAGGACAAGCCCAACCAATGTGAATGCTGTCTGAAGCTGGTTCCGATCTCACCAACCAGATGCCTCCAGATGTCAGGAGTGAGTGGCTTTGTTTTTATGTGAGAGATAGGAGACAACTACAAGCTGGAGTAATTGTGAAATTCCATATGGCAAAGCTTCTTGTTTGAAAGGGCATCAAAAGAAAAAGATAAAAAAATCAGAACTGTGTGGAAGAAAAGGCAAACAGCTACTTGGAGCAGATCTGACTCTAGGGGAGCTGGGCTGAGCCCCAGTCCTGTTCAGACTGAGGATTTTGTCCCAGATCCTTTTGCCTTGCAGCCAGCTGCCTACCACCCCCAGTGCTCTCCAAATGGCTCTGTTTGTTTGCCATCATACACACACCTTTTTGCATATGTTGTTGTCGTGGGTGTTTTGCTCTTTTTCAGCGCTGTGTGGCAGTTTTCTGCTCTAGGCTGGAGAGCATCTTGATGTGAATGTGAAGCCAGAAGTTTTGACACGTCGTGAATGCTGACTGAAAGAAAGTGGAATCAATAAGAACAACACGTGGAACAGAAAAGCTTCATCACACACACAAACCACTTTTCATCCCCATTTAATAACTGAGGTTTCTCTTTGGTCTCTCTTAGGAGTATGAAGCATTAAGCATATCAGAACAGCTATCAAATGTCCAGCTAGCACAGAAATTTTCTCAAAAGGTAGCTGAGGGTAGTTGTCAGTGAATTAACCAGAGGCAGACAGGTATGCAGTGATAGTCTCCCAGCCACCAGGGATCAGTGAGCTACATCCCTTGCTAGACTATGACCAGCCACCTACCTTCAAGAGATGCCCAATCCATGCTTTTGGTGACTTACCCAGAAGAGGAAAGGTCCTCAGAGAGCCCAAGGGCAACATCCTCATCCTCATTAGTGCTGGATCCCTGCCAAAGGAGTCCTATTAGTTGGCTGAACATCATCATAGTCTATCATTAGTACACGTAGGAAGGGGTCATTAAGTTGCTGCCAGCTCTCCAGGGGCCATGTCTACCTACTGACTCCTACCACTGAAGTGGAAACTCTCTCAGGTAGGGAAAATTTTTACAAGATGTTTATAAAGGGCATAGCACATGATAATACACAGGTACAAGGCACTGTGGCTTCTGTTTTCAAGCCTTGGACTGAAGGGATGTAAGCCATCTCCAGTGGGCTACACTCCTGATTTCCCTGGGACATGCTTTGGGTAGCTGGGTGTTTGCTTCACATGACTTGCCTGAGTAGCAGGACTATCAGGATGCTCTACCAGAGATGCTCTGACTGTGGGTCTCTGCCTCTTCCTATTTCACAGGAATGCAGCCCTGTACGACAGGTAGCCATGCCTGAGCTCCATTCTTGAGCTGCTGTAGCTCAGAAATCTGTACCAGAGTCTGAAGGGAGATGGGGAGCTCTGCATATCCTCCAGTCCAGGCTGTTACTGCTGCAGTGGCAGCGCGCAGTGTGTGCCCTGATATCAATGTGATGAATGTTGTGCTGACTTCGACACTGTGTGTGCCTGTGTACTGAATATTGTCTGCTGGAAAGTAAATAACAGCAGATGAGCAAATGGGGCTGTGAAGACATTTCAATGTCCATAATGTTTCCATCCACAAAATGCAGCAGTTATGCATCATTTTAATGGTAGGAATAGATAAGCAGTCAGCTATCCATATCTGGGAAATCAAAAAGGAAAGCAACATTAGAGGAAATAGATAGGCAGTGGGTGTTCAAGGGCAATGAGTCATCTTTGCCACAAATAAGGCTTAGAATGAGGAATACTAATAATTAGGAAACATATTTCAAAAGTTCAGTTCTTTCCTCCTTTCCCAAATTATCTTAAATGCCCTGGGGATATTTCGGAATGACAATGCCTGCATTAGGAGGCAGACATGAGGAAAATTACTATGGGAAGAAATGACCAAATAATATAGAAGAATAAAATTAAGCTGTAGAACTTCTTTTTCCTGAAACTCAGATTGCTCCCACAGGTGAAACTGGCATGATGTAAGAATAAACACACTCGAGACAATGCCAGTGTCCACTGACTTCTGTGCTTACAGGAGACATCACCAGTTCCTCCTTATCCCCTTCTCCATTATGCTCATTCTCTTGAGCTTGCTCTGCTCTGGTATCAGTGGATGAAGTGAATCCAGGGGGTGAAGCTGGGAGGAAATCATGTGCCTCCCATTTTGGTACTCTCTTTCCCAGCGGTGGGACCACTCAAAGCTCATTTCATCTGCTTTGCTGGAGCTGCCTGGAGTGGGATACAAAATGGATTTCAACCTTGCATCAGACTACTTTTAACCCTAGCCAAAATCCTGGACTATTTGAACTTGACATTTCCAAAGAGCAGATCAGGATAAAGAATGTGAATTGCACTTCAACTCTTGGTTTTTAGGGATGTTCCACCCCTGAAGTTATCAAGGTCAGCCTAGATGAGGCCCTGGGCAGCCTGATCTGAGGGGGGGGGCTTTAATATCCCTTCCAAACTAAGCCATTCCATGATTCTATGATTCTATTCCAGCTTCCTGGAGGCTGGAAGCGGGATAAATGAGAGTCTCTGTCTTCAGTTATTAGGATTTCAAGGGAAGAAGTCTCTTTGGACCTTCAACATCTCTGAGCGTGACACAGTTAACAAGTATTCCTAAAAGCTCTGAATCACAGTCAGATGTCTGGACCTGTGCTGGCTAGAGGCTAATCACTTTCTGAACTGGAATAAACCCTAAACCAGCAAACATAAGTCCTAGTGAAACAGCAGGGCTGCAGTATCATCCCCCTTATTTCCCTTCTTCCCTCAGTTGCAGAGCTCTCACTGCAGCAGCCCGACTTCAAACACCGACAAATATCACTGCTGACACTGCTATGGAGGGTGCACACCATCATTATAATCTGTATGCATTTAGCCATCCCAGCATGATAAGAGAATGATTAGGAGAATAGTTAGAGAGTAAATTAAAAACTCCCAGCAGTTTGCTGTGTGAGCTACTAACTTACAGGCATATTTTTTTCACAGCATTACTGAAAAATGCCATTAGTTATACCTGTGACTACATGTTAGATTTAAACCCCTGGTGAGAATTTTTATTAACATACAAATATGTTAGGGCTCTTATGCTGCTTAAAATGTAATTAACCATCTTCTGAAGATTAAGAGTACATAATCATAAAAGAACTGCACTCTTGTGCATTTAATTCTTCTAATCTGCTTTATGTTGATGTTAGTGTGGAAGAATAATTGCTAGTTTGCCTTAATAGTTTGGGTTTATGCTATAGAAAGAAATTGTTAATGAATGTATTTCTGAATTTCAGATTTGGTGGGTTTTGGCATTGATGGAAGATGATAAAGTGCAAACTGAGAATAGGAAAACTTGCTGCTTTCATCCTGCTGCTGCTGCAAATGCTCAGCAGTGGAAAAGCTGTATTTCAGCTTCAAAAAGAGAACAGGATCAGCATATGCAGTGAATGACAAAGGTATGGGTAGTAAACTCAACCAAACCATGTAGGGATCCAGCAAGACTTTTCAAGAAGACTGTGGAAGCTGAGCACTCATTACAGGTGAGAGAGGAAGACTTTTGATTTGCTGGGTTGTAGGGTGGGAAATGAGCTTGTGAAATGCACTTAAAAAAAAATAAATATCGATGCTCTTATGTTTTCTTTAGAACATACTATTGGAACTGGCCATCTTTCAGGACTGCCACAGTCTTAATACAATGGCCATCATGTTTAACTGAAAAGAGATTAAAACCCTCAGGGATGCAGACCGCCGCTCTTTAGGGGTATTTCCTTCCTAGCAACATGATCAATAAACCATTAGGTAACTCTGATGACTGTGCAGAAATCAGCTTTTGTCCTCCTCCTCTCTCCCAGCATTGCTTCCTGAATGCTAAGAAGAAATTAAGGAAGAACAGTGAATGCTGCGGGTTGAAGGCACCTGCGACTGGTCACGGTTGCGTGAATTCACGCTGCCACTGTGCAGTGTGGGCAGTCAGCTCACAGGGGAGCACGTGGGGCAGGGACACCCATGGAACACATGGACAAAAAAAGCCCACACCGCTCCTGCTGCGATGAAAGGGATGGAGACTGGCTGTTGCTCCTTGAAGACCACCGGAGCAGGGAGCTTCCTCCTTGTTTGAAGTGTGTAAGAGCTCTGTGAGGCACTGGGAGAAAACCAGCCTCCAACACCAACATCAGCAGTTGGAAAATAATTGGAAAAGAATTCCCCACGTATTTTTTTCTTCTACAACTCATGAATTTCAGTGAAGTCCCTCAATACATAGCTCTCCGTGGGGTCATAGCGCCTTGTGGCAGGCAGTTGTGTCCAGTTGGGACTCAGTTCTGGGGGGCAGTGGTGACTGTGTGACCGCAGGGAGCAGCGGTATGCAGCCGGGGAAGGGCTCCTCAGCTGCTTTCTGCTTGTTTTCATTACTTCCAATTGAAAGTCGCTCGTTTTCGGTGCAGCTTCCTTTTGAGGCAGGTGTGACAGACAGCGTTGCTCTGGGCCTTTCACCATGCTCAGCTCTCCAGGCCTCCGGCTGCAGCTTCTCAAGTCAAAAACCACAAAGACAACACAGATGTTCCCACGGGCTTTCTGTATCTGAGGAAGGTCAGCTGGGGGTTAGGGAGAGGCTGTGCCCAGAGGTGGGCACAGAACAGGCAGCCCAGAGCAATGGGTACAGTGTCAGTGCTGGAGCTCAGGGAGCACTGGGACACTGCTCTTGGACATATGGTATATGGGGCTGGAGGACACTGCCAGCTCAGAGCAGGCTGCAGCCCTGAGCCCGTTGTGGCTTGACTCGACGTATTCCAGAGAGGCATAAATACAGGTTAAGCATTAAAATCCTACTGAAATCACACAGAAGTTGAGTGCTCAACTCTCTCAGGATTTTTTGGACAGGTGGAATACATATATCTAAGCCAATGAAAAGGACACCAGGCTCCTGACCCTAGCTCTACTTAAGGACTGTTAGTGCAAATGACCTTGTATAAAGTGGCACTGAGAACCTGATTAATTCTGTTTGCCATTCAAGCTTGCATTAAATAAGACGTGTAACTTCAGACAGAAAGCCAGCCATTCTTCTGTTCTAATAGTCTGCTGTCAACACAGGACAATAAAATATGAATATTTTAGATTCATAGTGCAGACAAATAGGAAATAGGAGCTGTATTGTGCTTCACATGCATGGCTAGCTCAGTAATGCTAATGTGATTATCTCATTGAACTTTTGTACCATCGCTTAAGGGCAGCTTTGTCTTGCTTAGCTGGGATGTACATATTTGTTTCTTCCATGCATAGCTCCATAGTCTTTTTTAAGCTTGTGGAAATAGGAAAATCTGATTTTCCTCCTCAGCCACAAGGTAGCATCATTCCTTGGCACTGCTTGGGCCAGTATGTCTTAAGTGAAATTTTTACAGGTTCTTACCAAAATAGTTTGATGTCTGCAGCGTGATTCCCAGATAGAAACATGGGAAAAATCACATCAGCATTTAAAATATGAATTATAGTGTGGTTCACTCTGTGTAACAGAGACACAAGGAGGATGATCAGAACATGACATATTCTGATTCAGTCCTCTTCCTAAGCAGAAAAAAAAGAAAAATGTTTTCAGGATTAGTGGGGTTTGGTCTAGGTGGGCTGCCATTTGGTTATTCAGCTGTGAGATTCATTACCTGGGCAGCCTGGCTTTGCCAGCCCTGACAGCACAGCGATAGCATGCATCTGATGTGGGGTGGCAAAAAAGCTGGGAAAATTCAACTCTGATGAAAACATCTTGCCATGCTGACCCAAAAACATGAATCTGATTACTCAGTTCTCTTTTAAATATCTAAATTCTTTTATTTTCTCTGTAATGGATTTGTTTTATATTTCCTTTTAAGTTAGCACTTTGTGTGGGGCTGGATGATACAAAGACCAGGTTTGATGGAAAGCAGATTGAGCCTTGAAGATTTTCACCACTGCACTATAGCTCTGCTTCCTCCACCCCTCATTGATATCCCTCCATTTACATGAGTACTGGACAGCACTTAGGAATCAGCCCTGGCTTGGCCAGTTTTATTGGGTTTACGTGGCAATGTTTTGGTAGCAGGAGGCTGCAGGTGTGGCTTGTGTGAATAAGCCAAGATCTGCCCCATGTTAGATCAAAACCAGTTCCAATCAGATCTAAAAGTGACTGAATGCTGCCCACAGCTGAGCCAATCAGTGATGCTGGTGGCACCTCAGTGATAACATGCTTAAGAAAGGATAAAATATGTTCTGCAGCAGTTGTGAGAGAGAGGCATGAGAAAATGTGAGAGAAAACCCAGCGTTAGCGAAGAAGGAGGGGGAAGAGGTGCTCTAGGCACTGGAGCACACATTTCCTGACAGCTCATGAAGAGGACTGTGGCGATGGAAGCAAACCATGGAGGAACCCATGCCACAGCAGGTGGATATCCTGAAGGACCCTGAACTTTGGAAGGGTGAACTTTAAGCTGTTCAATGGACTGTTGGCCGAGATCCTCTGGGGTGCTGCCTTTAAAAACAAAGATGTTGAGGAGAGCTGGCTACTCTTCAAGGATGCCTTCCTGAGAGCTCTCCGTCCCTCTGAATAAGGTAGGAAGCTGGTGTGGCTCGGTAAGGACCTGCTGGGCGCGCTGAGGGCAAAGAAAGGTGCGTACAAGCTCTGGAAACAAGGATGTGTCACCTGGGAAGAATACAGAGACAGGAGCAGGCTGGAGCTGTAGCCATGGAGAAGGGACCATGATGGAGTAGTCTCCTGTTTATGGATAGTACTTTGCACAGAGAATCTGTGCTGTAGCAGTTCCTGAAGGATTGCTTCCCACGGGAAGGACCCCATGCTGGAGCAGGGAAAGAGTGAGGAAGAAGTAGTGACAAATGTGGGCTATTGGAACTGGCAGCAATGCCCATTCTCCATCCTCTGTGCTGCCCCTTCGCCCTGGTATGGTCATGTCCCAAGGCAAATAATGGCTGTGCATCCAGCCTCTTTCTTCTCTTAAGAGTATTTACAGGCAGGTTTAACAATTCCTCATTGACTGAAAGGATTCAATATGCTAATGAAACTTACAAATTCAAATGATCATTAATGATTTTAATGAACTTTGTCATAAAATGTAACTATAAAGCATGCTCAGTGAAAAAAAAAAAAAGTAAAAGACCTTTCACAACTAGAAGTAAAAAATAGCCTTTAAAAATTCTTATGAAATGTATGATGAAACTTAGAGACATTCCCTCTGTGCATTAGCATAGAGGTAGAGATGTAGAAATTATAAAGACCATTGCAACTCAGGGATTTGGTGCAGGTAATAAGACAAAAAGAATGGGCACAGTCTCCTTTTGGTAGAACTGGTATGATAACAGCTCAAGTCCCATTTGAGCAGGGATCAAATCAAGATGTACAGTTCTGTATATAGGTGAACCCAAAGCTATCTTAGATGCTCAGCATGCGAAAAAGGGTTCGGGCTATGTTAGAGAGTCTTAAGTAGTATTTGGCAGCTTGCTGGGGATGGGGAAAAGGATGCAGAACAGATGTTCTGAAGATCCCTCTGGTCTTAACATCTGCTCCATAGTTCTTGCAACTGGGAGGGTCTGGATTTGATGACCAGTTTCACATTCCTAAAATGGCCATAATCTCTGCCCTGAAGCCCCTCTGAGCCAAAGCAAGGGGTGAGTAAATGTATACTTACATTGACTTCTGGCCAATGATTTCAACTTGCTGAAGTCAATGGGACTCTGACACATGACGGGAGATAATCAGGTGCTTAACTGGTTTCCTCATTAGTGATGAATTGGTCATTTACTTTAGAGGACATAACATAACCACTGAGAGCATAGCAAATTCTTCACGTTAAATTGGCCTCTATGGAGCTCTATGGACGTGAGTGAGTGTGTGTAGATATGCTCAGAGGGCAGAAGGTTGTTCTTTTTCTCTCTGGTTTTATTCTTTTCCTCTCCACTCTTCATATTTTATTTGTTGTTTTCTCCCCTCTTCCTCACAGTTTTTGTTTCATGTTCTTTTTCACAGCATTTTAGCCAAAGTATCTTTAAAATCATGACAGTCTCTATGTTTAAAGACTGACCCCACCTGAAGGAAATCTAAAATGCTGTGTCTCGGATTCCTTATAAGTGTGGAGGGGGAGAAGGGGGGGGGAGGGGGGAATGTAACTTTTTCATTTCCCTAGCACCTTTTGGTTCTCTCAGCTAGTCTTCCACTCTAATGGTTTTTGTTTTTAATATTACTATAATTTTGGAGATACCAGTTACTGCCACTTTATAGATCACAATCTTTGCACAATGAAACCTAAGTGCATAGCCATGCTTTTCCTAGAGAGGCCATATTTGTCAAGGATTTCCCAAGCCCAAATATGATATAATATTGAGTCTAAAACTTCTGAGATGCATCAGACATCCTCTCGATACACAGATCAACTGCACATAAAATGAACAATAGGTCAAAATTTTCACAGTAAGTGTATGGTAATTGCTTATGCAATGCAGCAGACAGTGAAATGTTTGGAAACTATCACTCCTCTCACCCATGAGAAGCCTGGAGACCTTAGTCTAATGTGTAATAGCCAAGAACTCTGCCTGTATGGAAGAGAGGACACTTCCAGCAAAACCTACTTGGCCCAAGTTCAACATTTCCAGATATGTCTGTGTGATAGTTTGATGTACATGAGGCAAGAAAGGGCTCAGAGCAGAGAAGATATTCTCAAGGTATATTGTGTGCTGAGAGTAAATAACCATATGGAAGAAAGCCCGAGGGAATTTCTCTTCTTTTTTTCCCCCTGAAGCTGGAATACTGACAAAGGAAACCCAGCAGATTTGGGCATTCCTGCACACTTTTGAGGTTCCAAAATAATGCACATATCTCTCTGCTTGTTTTCTGACTCCTTGACATCAAGCAAGGCATTAAAATGTATGCTGGCAAGGATACAAGCAAGGATATAGGCATTTATCTGTCATAGAATCATAGAATTCTAGTATGGTTTGGGTTGAAAGGGACCTTTAAGGTCATCTAGATCCAACTTCCCTGCTAAAGCCAGGGACACCTGTCTCTAGAGCTACAGAGGTTTCTCACAGCCCCATCCAGCCTGGGCAGGGATAGAGCAGCCACAACATCGCTGATCACATATGGCTCTTGACAAATGCTTTAGACTGCTGAACGCTGTAGGCAGCAAGATCCTGCATGGGAGGGTGGGCCATCATATTATTTTCCAATGGAAAACTATGGTTTTGGGATGATTTATGCCTGAAACAATGCCAAGCTATGTAAATATGTAACATAGTTTGGATGTTAGAGCATGTGGGTGGTTATTGGCAGTGCAGGTTCACACAGAATCCCAGTATAGTTGTACATCAGAGGACTATTGCCTTTATCTGACAGCCCAAGGAAACAGCAATTACGATCAGATGGGGCCAACCAATGATTTGTCGTAGTCTAGCTGTATGGTTATGTTAGTTATGCTGTCTTTTTCTTTGCAAACCACATGTTAAAATCACCTGTAGGCTAGCTCCTATGCAACTGTAATTCAGAAAATAATTAGGGGCAAGAAATGAAAGCAAATACATCTAATGAAACAACAGCTGGATTAATAGACCCCTGTATTTGGAGCTCTTCTGAGCAGCCAGGAATTACCTGCTAGGGACACATTCCCATTCATTGCAACACACTGCTGGCAGTTTATGGCATGCAGTGTGCTAGATTCCTAAGACACGATTTCTTCTTTGCTTTCTAACTGGAAAATCAAATCCTACCCTGGACTCTGGCTGCAGTCACTGCAGAGGGTAAACATACCACTGCCTTTCATGCAGTGTCCCTTTCTAACGAGGACCAGCCCAAACTATTACTCTAAGGCTCAGTGATGACAGCGACCTTTATGACTTTGGCAGGACCACTAGAACCCAAGGTATTTTATCCAGCAATACCCCTCTTGTAGCAAGAAGTAGGAAAGTACAGGAGTGGAGAAACCAGTCATTTCTCAGTTGAAATGCTGTATTTTACAGCAGCCTAGAGGAATGTTTTGATCTTGACACAACACTTAACTGACCTGAAACAGAAGCAGCTGTTTCTCTCCTGTCTGAGTGCCTCAGCCTAGCAAAATGCAGAAGTGTGAAGTGAAGGTCTCTGCTGAGATATGTATAATTACAGATTTTGTGCATGTTAGGCACTCTCTATTTTACACCGTTCGATAGGCCTTGTCTGCAGCATAAAGTGGTATGGAAAATTACTGGCTTGAAAATGCATCTGCTAAGGCAGAGCTCGAGGTCTGCATCACAGGCATGCGTGGTCCCACTCTGCTTCAGAAACTAAGATCAGAGGTAATTCTCCTCTCCAGATCAGGGACCACAGAACTCTGTGAAGGGGGAGACAGAGTCAGGACAGGACCCAGATGTGCTGCAGAGGGGAACAGCTGTAGTGTGGTCTGATGGGCTGTGCACACTGCTCTTGGTATCGGCCAGGGAGCAAGGGAAGCTGCTTTGCCCTCACCTCTTCCTCCCCATCCCTACAAAGCAGCATCTGGGTACTCCCCAGGCTGAGAGATACTCGCAGCCAGGCTGTAAGTGGAAAATGGGATGGGTATTTGAAGTCTGCTTCACAGTGTCACAGCTTTCTCATTGAGCTGAACCAAAGAAATCAAGAACAAAAACAGACCCAGTGGACTGCAGGATTTGTACTGCACTGCTCACCAATCAGAACTGTCAATGATGACAGGTGAAAACAGATAATAAATCCAATTGGCAAAGCTTGAGGCTGTTAACGCTGGCCCAAACCATTTGAGATTGGCATCCTAAAAGCTTTTCTTCGTACTGATTCCTAATGGCTAATGTACCAGAGGCTCTCCCTCTCCAATCACCTTGGTGTACATCAGGCTGGCTTTCAATTTCCCTGTGTCCTCTGTGCAGGAAAGAGAAAAGAAACTAAACAAGGGCATACAGTCCACTCACTGGAATTTGCAAACAGGGGAGCTTGGAGGCCAGTCAGCTGGAGGCTGTGCAGCCTTCTGGAACTGGGTGGAACAGCAAGGAAGAGAGTCGTGAGACGCTGTGATTTATATCATGTATTTGTCACACATCACCATATATTAGCATACATACACATCCACAGCATGTCTGTTAACTCGTGTATTCTTGGCTGCTCAACAAGCTTCCAGCCATCGCTCTTGGTTGAGACATGGCAGATCAGTTACTTTTGCCCTTATGATCCTGCATCAAGGAGAAACTAAAGCAATCTTGACTTTTTGCCACCAAATCTCATGTGCACTCTTAATAGGACAGCACAGTGATGCTGTACCATTTCTAGGGCCCTCTGCTCACAGTTGTTAGAACAATTATGCAGACGTTCTTTTTTTTTAATTTTTATTTGTTTTTCCTACTGATGAACTGATCTCTCAGACTGTATCCCAGCTGGGAACATACAATTGTCAAATGAAACTAAAGACTGCTTCCATATGTCTTCTGATGCATGCCATACATACAGGTGTCTTTGCCTTGGACCCACATACCTTCTGCCTGGTGCTGAGGGGAAGAGAAAACTCAGCCTGATGTCTATCCTGCAAACTCATGAACACGGTCAGTCAGTGATGAAGGTAACCAAAGTGCTCTGTGCTACTAAAACCCTCACCAGATCTGTGAAACAAAGGAGATGAATGGCTTCTTTATTAAAATAATGAATAATAATGGAATAATAAATATCTGCGATCGAAATCCCCAGTATCACAGCCCCATCTAATGGACTGGCTGAAAGATATTGGAAGGAACTACAGAACAGAGTTTATGTGTTCTTTTGCAATATAAGTTATCGTGATAAACAGGACCCTGTGGTATATTAAACTCTTAATTATGGGCACAAGAGGCACTTTCTCTGAAAATTAAAAAGGTTGCAAAATGGCTGCAGCCTCTGGGAGGCAATTCGTAGAAGCAAAATGCAGCTCGGTGTTAGTGACTCCTTTATCTCCTGCCTTCAGTATCCTCTTGGCATGGATTAGCCTGGAGAGGGGAGTCTCCATATTTCTTCGTCGTGTTATCATTATGCCAGTGACTCTGGAAAGCCATAATCCTACAGAGCAGCACAGGCCCAAGGGAAAACACAAGCAAATCACCGAGAGAAGAGAGATATCAGTTAATTCAGGCTTCATTTTCCATTGTTCATCTGAATATTTTTTTAATTTAGGAAAATATGGCAGGCAATGTGTGGCTTGCAGAGAAATAGCTTGGCCTGCACAGTGTCAGTAACACATCTACGTAAACCTGCTTGAAACACTATTGTACTGGCACCATCATGACTAAAAGGCTTGTTACCCAACTTTCAGGTCTCTTGGCTGGAGATTAGGCTGCACAAAACACAGCTACATGCAGCAGGGTGCTGGAAGGAGGGGTTCTGTGAGGAGCTCCAAAGCTTCTGAAATAAGAGAGACCTGTTCCAGTGCCTCATCACCCTACACCAGATTTGGTGTACAAAAGTCTGGTTGCCCAGAGAGCTGCGGGTGCCCCATCCCTGGAGGTGTTCAAGGCCAGGTTGCCCTGGGCAGCCTGAACTGGTGGGGGGCAACCAGTCCAGAGCAGGGGTTGGGACTGGATGGGCTTTAAGGTCCAATCCAAGTCATTCTATGATTCTGCGATTCTGTGTATAGAGTAACTAATGGTTTCTAGACATCTGCAAAGGTATTTTGGATCTTAGAAATTTTGTGAGATAACGTTGCTAGGAATATTTCACGCCTCTTCCTTAGAGCAGTTCTTTGCTCCTCCTACAGTGTCAATTAAAAAGGTATGTCTTGCCAGATGACTCAAAGCCCTGAGCCCCCAGCACATTCGCTAGTGCTCATTAACATGATCCCGAAAACTGGAACAATTAAGCAGCAAAAGACCTTTGTAGGTGTTGTCATCCGGACTGCCCACTTCTGTTCTCTTCTGAAGGTTTCCCAGCACTTTGCTCAGCTCATTAAGTAGAGAGCTTGAGATCTATCTACCTTTTCCCTTGCGAGACTGAGTGCTCAGACACAAACAAGGTCTTTCTGTACTGCATCAATAAATCAGCATCTTAAATCATAAACCAATAAATCAGTATCTTAAAGGATTTCTGAGCTGAGTATCTGTCTGTAATATATACCTGAGGGCCTGATTTGGACTTTGTGCATGCTGGCACGAGCCCCATGAAGCCTGGCCAGGAAACCAACTCCATCACATCAGGAACATTTGCTCTCCCTAAGTTAAGAGACGCTCAGATAAATCATAGAACCATAGAATCTTTTGAGGAGGAAGGGTCCCTTAAAGGCCATCTAGTCCAGCTTCTCTGCAATGAACAGGGGATACCTATTGGTTGATGAGATGCTCAGAACCCCATCCAGCCTGACCTTGAGTGCCTTCAGGGACAGGGCACTCACCACCTCTCTGATCAATCTGCCAGTGCCAGTCTACCCTTATTGTAGAAAACTTCTTCCTTATATCCAATCTAAATCTTTCCTCTTTTAGTTTGAAACCATTTCCCCTTGTTCTATCACAACAGATCCTGCTAAAGAGTCTGTCCCGTTGGCCAGGATCGTTTTGAGGGAGGCATCATCCCAAACACAGCAAGTGCTGCACATGTTTTTCTACCGACCGCTGCTGCCCACCTCCCCAGAGGCTGGAGGGATGAGGCACAAATGCTCATCTTCTGAAGTTTCAACAATTTGAGAGCCACAAAAGTTGACCAGCTGCCAAATTCCCATTTGAACAGTGTCAGCTTCTTTTCTGGACCCACATTATGTCCACAAGGAAACGCTTCAGGATTAATGAGGGAAACGTCGGCTTGGGTTAGTGGCTTTGCTGGAGTCTGACTTCTCAGGTACGTACAGATTCACCCTTGGAGCATGCAGTCACAGCAATACAGCGTGCAGGTCCAGCACTTCCATGACCACACTTTGTGTCACCTCCTCCAGAGCCACCACAACACAGCAGAAGAAAAGACAGGTGTTCGAGCCTGTTCCCATAGCTGAGCAGCACATCCCTCCTAATTGCCAGCACAGACCCAGCTAATTAGAAGGTCATTAGGGAGGAAGAGGCTGAAGTAATCAGCATTTCTGTATATCTGGAGCCCAGTTCCTAGCCTTGCTTGTAGCACCGGGCGCATGCCCTGCTCTGAAGGGCTTTGCAGATAACAGAGGCATCTAGTGGCAGCGCCGGGAATTTCAGTAAACATCGCTATTCTCTGGAAAATGAGAGTATTTGCCTTTTCCCTCCCTTGGCTCTAGGAGTAAAAATATCTTATTCCATAATACTCGAAGGGGGAGGGAGAGGGACAAGTCCTTCATGCTCTTGGGAACAGCGCTTGACCCGGCTGTGATGCTCTGCTGCACTGCAACCAGATTCTAGTGCTGTTTCATTGCAGGGGAAATGCTGCACCTTTCCATGCTGACCCAGGCATCACAGGCAGCTTCTGAAGGCAGCAGCTATCTGCAAAGATTCCCAAATCTGGCTGCTCCTTGCCTGTCGCCCTTATACATTAACCATACGTTGTGGGTGCTGTCATTGTGTGCCTTAATCTGCACTGCTCATGTTGGAAAAGCACACAGCACTTTTCAAGTGACTCACATCCCAGGGCTTGCAAATGTGGCCATTAAGTACCTGATTGCCCCTGGCAGTGACAGATATCAGACCTGGCTCCTTGGCTGGGTTGCCAGCAGCATCACCAGCTTCATGTGATCTGAATTTCCCTGCCTCCTAACGCACGGATGGAGCTGGCATGTTACAAAGGAGCTATCACATAGGTGAGCCCCATGTTTTCTTATTGAGTAGAGGGCAGACCAACCTCCTGGGCCATCAGGCATCTGACAAAAACAAAATTCATCCCTTTATTAAGCAAAAGGAATAAGGGAGAAAGCACAGAGCAAAAAATCTGAGTGCTGAATGCTAATAGCACTGTAGCTGTTATGCAATTCTTTACAGAAAATCAAAGACAAGTGATAATACTTGAAAAGCACATTATTATCTTAGAGGCTTAGTCCTGAAGTGAGAGGAGAGAGAAAAACATGCACAGATGCTTTTCTGTTTTGTGGCCACACTGATGTGCCTGCAGGATATAAGATTTTGCAAGACCTGTATGTGCTGTCTGACTGCAGGTAAATCTTGAAGCCTGCATTCATCATAATTCACCTGCATTTTCCTCACACATATGCAGATGGTATATACATATCATGTATTTTGTTAAATTCACCAAGTTTGCTCTCAGCTGTGAAAGATGAGGTCTGCAAAGCAGTTCAGGTGAGTCACAAAATTAAGTTTGAAGAGACCTCTAAAAGGTCACTACTCCAACTCCTCTGCAATGAACAGGGAAAGCTACAACTTGTCCCTCTTCTGCAAGATTTACAGAGGCTGTACAGAGAAGCTGTGGTGCCCCATTCCTTGAGATGTCCAAGGCCAGGTTGGATGAGGCCCTGGGCAGCCTGATCTGGTGGGGAGCAGCCAGCCCATGGCAGGGGGTTGGAACTGGGTGGATTTTAAGAGCCCTTTCAACCCGAGCTATTCCATAATATTCTATGATGAATGTATGTGTTTGAAAACTGGTTATCTTCTGTATTGTGGAGTTCATGCACATCTGAGTTGAATTTGAAGAAACTGACTTACTCCCTCCCTGTAAGAGAAGAAGCTGTAGAAGGTTGGTGCCAGGCCAGAAAAGGTGAGATGGGCTGCACTCTCATAGAAAGCCATGAAACCTGCTGAGGGGACAGCAGGGCCTTGCTGCCAAGTGTGCAGCTGCACCTTGGGTGACAAAATGTTTGCATTTGTCTCCATTGGTTATTCTGACCTCACTTTCACCTTAGCAGTGATTGACCCAATACAATGAAGGGAGTAAGTTCAGCAGCTGAAATTTCAACACTGAAGATTAGCAGTTACTCACAATGAGCAGGGATTGCTTCTTGTTCCTTTATATATATATATGTATCTGTACAGCAGTAAGCATGCTGTGGTCCTTTCTAATGTAAGAACTCTCTGCAATGCCTCAAAACTGATGGCCAAGCCCTGTGTCCTTGCATCCAGCCCCACTCCCTTCCACACGGCCAGGACAGTATCTCTCCCCTCATCTCTTGAGCTCAGCCAGGAGCCTGACATGTAGGCACAGCAGTGACCTACAGCATGTCGCTCACAGCAGTGAACTCCAGGACCATGCTTTTGCCTTGTCCATCAGCCACCAACATGCCCATCACCACGGTGCAGGGGATTGCTCTGCCACCTTTAAAGCTGCAGGAACCCACTTGCATGCCTGAGCTCAGCGATATGCGGATATTTTAAACAGTTTGATCTATTACATATCCTCCGGCTAAACAAAAAGGTCTTTTTTAGCCACTTTTAATTTCTTTTCCACGCTGCTGAGAGTCACGGTGATGAACGACCCTACATGAACCCTGTAGGAGCCAGTGGTTCTTTCGCGGGCTGCTTCCAAGGCAATGCAATTCATTGGCACCCAATCTGCTTTCTGCCGCAGGAGCTGCAGGCACTTTGTGTTAGTTCCTCATCGATCACTGCAGGCAACAAACAAAAACACCTCTTCCCACTGGATTTGGTCAGGAGCTGCCATGAACCGTGGTGGGAGGGAGACAGAGCCTGGAAAAGGGCAGCTTGTGCTCTGCTCTGAGGCACCTCCATTTGTTTCACGTTTCCTGCCCTTCTGATGATGCAGCCAAGGCTGTGGCAATGCACAATCTATTACGGTCATTGCCTCCTCCCTCCTAGGAAGCAGATCCCAATTTGTCAGTGTGACAGGAGAGGCAAAGGCTGCATGAGAACCTGCATGAAACAGCAGCCTGCAGAGACTAAAGGTCTCGCCACACTTAGAAAGAAGAGGTACATTATCTGTAAAAGAAGCCCAAAGAGAGGACTGAGGGAAAGCTCACAGACCTGTGTGTTTCAGCAGCCACCTCCAGAGCTGGTTGTTTGATTTTTGAACTAATGGAACTGAAAAAGAGGAAAGGGTTCTGGCTTTCAGCAAAGAAAGGATTTTTACAGCCACAAATGATCAACACACACTTCACTGTGCAGCTTTCAGAAAGTGAGATCCTGAGGTTCAGCTGATTGCCTGAGATGTTGGAGCTTTGCAAAGTTTGAGTGCTTAAAGTGATCTTCCTGACTTCTGCCATGACAGAGAACAAACGAGCTCCCCCAGTCCCTTCTCAGCAAGATGATGCTTTCAGTTGCATTGACAGGTTATTTTGTAGAAAGATACCTTTCCTGCTTGGAAGGAAGAGCTGAGTTTGATCCCTGGCACCTGCACAGGCTGTAGGTGGCTCATCAGCTGCCTCCAGATGGATCTGAATGGTGGAATTCATGAAGCCTCGGGATGGGACAATGTATCCCATCTGTCTGTGCCTCACTTTCCCTTCTCGATGGTGATAAGGACCCACAATTCTACAGATTCTCCACCCCTAGCACACTCAGACTGTGGTCTCCTGTGGATGAAGATGATACCTTGCTAAGGAAATGTGAAAGATCTCCTAACTCTGAGCCTTCAGACTTTCCAGGAGCCTCATTGCATCCCCATTCTCATGTGGCAGACGGTCCTCGTAGGTAGTTTGCTAACCTGCTGCCCTGTATCCTACACAGTAACTGTTGGTGTTCTTTTTGTGACAGTGAGTCATTGCCCAGTTGTAAACATATCCAGAATTACTAGCATGGGACACATCACTGAAACAGGGTACAGACAGCTGGGTATGAGAAGGCAGGAAGTCCTTTCACTCCAGTCCTCCAGACAAAGCTAAATTAGTAGCATGGTTTGCAGCCTTGGCCCAGAAATCTTATCCAGGGTTGAGCACTGTTGCAGTAGGGTGCTGTTCTGCTCAGAGAGGTAGGACTGTGATTAGAATTTTGCTCATATTATTACAAACTCCCACCCTTTACATCCTTCCAATTCACTTCCTTGGCTGCAGGGGGTTCAGTCTGCGCCACCTTTGCTGCATTTCATCAGCCTAGGTATGTAAACTACAAATTCCTGCAGAGATTGAAACACTTAGGTCTTATATAAATGCCTGTAACTGATGAGTACTTTTTTTTTTTTTTTTAACTTGGAAATTTATCAGGAGGATTGAATTATTGTTCACTCATGGTGGCACTGCAATGAGTTATATTCATTTCTGAAGTTTTGATAGCAATCAGAAACATCTCCATCAGTGTTGTAGAGGATGTTTTACAAACAATTAATAACATTTACTGAAGTTCTCTGTGTGAAGTAGAAAAGTATGATAACTTCATTTTAATGAAGAATTGAACCCAGCAATCCATCTTGCTCTCTTCAATGTGCTTTCAGCACAGAACTCACCAGAGCCATGAAGTTAAGAGGCTGTGGTGTTAATTTCTGGATTATTGTCCTTTTTACATACAGTTGGCATTATTTTACCACCACCTATGTTTCAGAAAATAAATGTTCCAAAGAGGATCAAGGTTTGTAAGTCATTTGGACTCTAAAACACATACATAGTTATGCTACAGTGGATGGGAAATCAAAGTGGACTGAGATTGCAGGATTGTTAGTCATGTAAGATGTCCTAGATTCAGAGAGTCATTCTTGAAATACCTCTAAGACCCTTCCTAGAAAGGACAAGTGCTTGCCATGTTCCAAACTGAGTGTACAATATTGTGATTGCCTACAGAAAGGGCAGCCCTGCACCTACTCTGGCTTGTTGCAGGGAGCAGCATTACCAGCTGTCATAACAAAGCTTGACCAAGCCTGAATTTTGTAGAGGTATTTGTATACCAATAAGAGAAAAACCAGAAAGAGAATAAACAGCAACAAAGGAGGGAAGATTTAGGTTGGATCTCAGGGGGAAGTTCCTTACTATGAGAGTAGTGAGGTGCTGGGACAGGCTTTCCAGACAGGCTATGGACGTCCCATCTCTGGAGGTGTTCAAGGCCAGGTTGGATGGGGCCCTGGGCAGCCTGGTCTAGTATTAAATGTGGAAGTTGGTGGCCCTGCATGTGGCAGGGGGTTGGTGATTTGTGATCCTTGAGGTCCCTTCCAACCCGGGCTGTTCTGTGATTCTGAAACAATTCAGTCTGGAAGAGTTTTGCCCAGAGTTAATTTTGTAGCTGAGTGATCTAGGACTGTGTGCAGAACTTATCCAGAGGAAAACAAAAGCAGTCTCATTACTCTGCTGATAAAAACATCTGTTTCTATGTACACAGATCTTAGAAACTCTCCTAGTCCAAAATTAGCTTTGGCTTCATGTCATCACTTACAACACCCAGCTCTGACAGTAGGCAAATCACTGCCCTGTAACAGCACAGGCTGCTTCTCTAATTTAATTCAAGTGACAAAATGTAGAGAAAATGATAAGTCATGGCCTGAACCAGTGATGGAGCACCTGGTGGGAAGGCAGGGCTAGCCCAGGGGAACTCAGGTGCATGCAATGAACTGAGTGACCAGAAGAGGTGGAGCCAGGACCCACCCCTTCCTAGATCTCATTAAAGAGTTGGTAGTGGAGGTGAGGATATCTTGTTGGAGATTGTTGTATACCTGAACCTTCTGAAGGTAAGAAGTTTTTCTTTCTTTCTTTGTTTCTGTATCCACAGCTCTTCTGCTTGGGCTTTTCCTTACTTGCTGCAGTATGGGACTCTTCTACCTTGCTGTCATTGCTGTGTTTTCCATCACGTGATAGCACTACACTTTAGAAACTGTGCTTCAGAGGCACAGTTTCTGAGAATGTCTTAAGAACTATAGAATCCTTTAAATTGGAAGGGATCTATAAAGGTCATCTAATCCAACTCCCCTGCACTGAACAGAGACATATACAGCTAGAATCATATTGGCTGATCCAAGCATCCATTGAAATAATCGCATCAAAAGTGTAGACTATCATGCCAGGAAGACTCCTTAATTTCCATATGGCCCCTGCAGCAATAGGGAAAATACTAAATATTCCTCTTTCACTCAAGCTCATTTTCTTCTGATGTTTTTAACATGGGGTCCTGCAAATATCTTGAACTCTGAGTTTTACCAGGACAGCTGTTAATCATAAGGCAAAGATGCCCTCTCTGATGGATGCGTCTGCTATTACAATTGAAGCTTTGTCTCTTGAAATTAAAAAACAGTAATTAAAGTATTTAGCGCCATGGGCTGATAGAATTGTTTTGACACTAGTTCTTAAAAAAAACCCAACACACATCTTCTTTTCCAGCACTGTTATATAAGGACTGCTGGAAAATAATTGAGAGTTGTAAACTATTTCAGGCTATGGTTTATTGCATGACTGGATTTGGGGGGACTTTCAAGGGTGAAGAAACATTTGGCATCTTTTAAAAAATCTTTATGAAGAGAAGAGAGATGAAAGGATATTAACAAGAAGTGGTAAATCAGCTGTCATGAAAGTAGAAAATATGCTGTGGAGGATTTCTGCTTGTCAATATCATGAAATACTTAGTTTGCCTAGGAAGAGGGGTAAGGTGTGGACTAACGGGGCATTTGGAAAGGGTCAGATTGAGGATGATCATTACAAAGGACATAACTTTGTTCTACCTTTTCCTTGTAGGGGAAGATATTACTGAAATGCAGCATCTAACTCTTTCCAGTGTATTTAGACCCATACAAACAGGTATGTCTGTATGTAGGAATAATATTTTTTGGCAGCTCAGAAGCAGATGAACCAGAACAAAAAGGTGGCTAGGGGCCAGGGCTGCTAGATATGTGTAATGCAGGCTGTGGGAATGAAAGTGCACTTCTGAGACATTGGTACAGGCTGCCCAGGGCAGTGGACACAGCCTTGAGATGTCAGAGCTCAGGGAGCATTGGGATGCTGCTCTCAGACAAAGGGTTCAGATTTTGTGAGGTCCTGTGTGGAGCCCGGGGTTAGACTCAGTGATCATTGTGAGTCTCTTCCAATTCAGGTAGGCTGTGATTCTTCCTTTCCAAAAATAGCAGGAATGGAGCTGGTAAACTGCAGCATCACTGCTGAGTGAACGCATATAGACTAGCGTTCTAACATAGTGTGCATTCTTGAAGCTGGATCCCAGTTCAGAAACAGCAAGAAAGAAAAGAGCAAACGGCTTTGAATATGCCATAGAATCAAAGAAATAATCAGCATGGTCCTGTGTTAGAGACAGCATTGGAGATGGGGCTTGGCAAAATGATAGCTGTGAAATTACCAGGCTCTGGGTCTGTGAGCCTGAGAGGAGGTGACAGCGATGTGTAAAGATACTACTGGGGTGTTAGATAACGTGGCACATGGAGGAGCTGTCATTTCAGGAGAAGCTGTCTGTTAGGCTGAAAGCTTTGGATGAGGCTTTTAAAAATCTTATAATATCCACAAACTCTGAACTAAAATGATGACAATTTACACAAAAGTCAGGTCCCTTGTACAGTGTAGTGGGTTTTGGCAAGATGTTTGGGTGTGCTTAGCATGTTAGAGCAATGGAGAAGAGCTGGAGCACTAGCCTCTGCTTGTGGGGATGTGAAAGCCTGAGCAACCCCTATGTCCCAGTACTTGGTTCCTGAAACAACCTGTAGGTTTGTTGTTTTTTTTTTTTTAATATATATATATATAAGAGGCCTAATTCTTATTTACGAGCTCCCACCTTCAGAGTCAGGTTCCACTAAACACTGGAACTTCTGGATGCTTTGCTACTTCCTTAAGGAGCATCAGAGCACTTCCTCAATACCCTCTCTCCCTACCACATAAATGTAGGAGGCCACTGAGGTCTGAGTTCTGCTGGATTTTATCTTGTCAGAAATCAGCATGGGAAGTCACCTTCCAAAACTGAATTGATTCTCTTGCGGGAGTTGTCATCTTGCTTAATATCAAGCCAACCAAATATACCTTCTAAATTACCTGGGGGTGGAAGAATGTTCATTCAGTTTGTTTTGCAAGTTTTCTGTTATCAGAAGAGTCAAGAAAAAGGCCTTTGAGTTTTGGGCTAAAGCCTTTGATATAATCTCCTACTGTCCTCAGCTATTCAGAGACATAAGTGGACTAAACAATGTGAGCGAACACTGTATTGTTAATATGACCACAAACGAAATAGTGAGCAGTTTTTCACACTTAGAATTCATTTGGAACAGTTATGCATTACTACCTCAATAAGAAATTAAGGACCTAACTCTGGGCACCCAAGAGAGAAAATTCTGGCTTGTATTCTGCCTACGTACACTCACATTAATGCATAATGCAGCAAGTTTCTTCCTTTCTCTGCCTGTCCCTTTCTTTTTCTCATACTCATGCGCGCAGTTGAACTCCCACACAAAGTTCTATGGGGAAATTACAGCCTGCTCTTGTCACTCCCTTCTTTGTCATTGAAATATTGCCATAGGTCTGGAAAGCACTTGCTTTGCACCAAGCTTCTTCCAGCTCAGGAAGATCATGCTATGATAATATATAAATTAGGATTTTCTGTGTAAAGTGGTGATTTTTTTTTTTTTTTCCTCCCCAAATTTGTGTTGCAGCTGTATTAATCATGAACTGTAGCTTTCATGTTGGCAAATCTTTGTGTACTGGGCATGAAGAACCAAACTCCATGTTGTCAGGTCACATTATCTCCAGGATTTCTTACAGGCAAATTGTGTCCTGAATGCTCTGCATGATTCACCAAAAAAAGGTCTTTCTCCATGTAAAGCATCATCTTCCATTAAGCAGGAGAAATAAACCACTGCATGCAAATGATGTGAACACGTGGCTTATGAATAAGCAGAACGATTTTAGGAAAATCACCTCAGAGCATGGCAAACAACAGTAACATAATCAGATCAGTACTCTTGATTGTCCAAGACCAAAACAAGTGGCCTTCTCTTGGTGAGAAGGAGAAACAGCTCATGGCTTGTTATCAGTGATGGTAAGACAGACATTGGTGCCATGAATGTGAAGACGCACAAAGTGTAAGAATTGCCTGTCTCAAATCTCAGTAAGGTCTCTGGGCCAGGACAAGTGTTTGCCAAGGGGCAGCAGGTAGGATGCTGATGGTCGTGTTGAAGCTCTGCAGAGATAGCCATGAATAAAACTTTATCACCATGCAGCAGGGATGGTTAAATTCAGGGAGACTGAGGGCCATGGCTAAGATGTGTCCAGTGGCATAGAGCAATGGCTTTTACAAACAAACAAAACCTTGTTCAGTGTTTCAGTGTTTGCTATAAATACTGTTAGAAATAAGGGAGATCTACTCCCCCTTTCTATTTGCACTGTGGAGAGAAATGAGGAGTTACAGCCTCGTGCCTTCTTCTACCTGCATGCCTCCCTGTAGGACTTTATGTGAAGTTTGCTAACTGCCTGCAATCTCAACCTTAAGGCCGAAAAAATTCACCATCTACTACCAGCTGAACTTCAGTAAGTGCTACATAATACCACTGAAGTAAAGACCTGATCCTCTCTCCAGTCTACACCAGATGTCATCTAACGTTCTGATAGATGTGTGCTGTATGGGATGCTATACTTCTGCAGATGAGAGAGAAGCAGTTATGATTCAGGTCCCAGGGAAGTCTCATCCCTTAACCAGGGCTAATAGAATCCCTAAGAGACATCCTATGTGACAATCTTTGCGTGGTTTCCTGATCTCAGAGTTTATTGTATGTTCTCTCTTCTCTGTCAAATGGATTCTGAATGTTAATGATTCTTCTTTCAGCTCCTAGGCAGCTACTTCTGTCCTCAGCTCTGGACCAACTGAATATTGCTTTCTCATGGTTTCTTATGGTTATTCATCCAGGCCTGAGAGTGGTGCACAAACACTTCCAGGTACATCATAACAGTATTGACCTGCAAATCTCAGATACTTTATCCTTCCAACAACATGGGAAAGAAAGAAATAGGTTATTTTGGACTCAGATAATGATCAACTCCACCAGTTCTCTTCATAAGTAAATACAGTATAGTTTTCTCCATTTCTCTTTCAGGACATTTTGGAAGATACTACCAAAACTTTGCCAGAAAGCAAAAAAACAAACAGGAAAAAAAACTGCAAGAGGTCTCACCAACTCTGCCAGGTCCCATTGGAGGTATTTCCTTGGCCTTGTAGAACAGAAATCAGTCATTTGTGTGTAGATGAAAAATGAGAATCAGTTACTGGAGTTCAAAGTCATCACAACCAAATTAAATAGAAAATGAAATATTTTAAGAAGCAACCTATAGTAAGTGGATTTGAATTAGCTGCAGATATGGACAATTTTCTTTCTGTCACCTGACCATGTAAAATATCTGCTTGAATTGAATTCTCCTTTTATATCACGTCTTTCCTTTATTTCCTGTCATAGATGTGTGATTAAACTATCACTTCTGATATCCCCCAAAAATGATGAAAGAAGATTACACCATAAATCATAAATCCTACTTTCCACTTGTCTGTAAGATTTAGACAGCTTTCAAATTTTCCCCTAGTGATTACAGCAAATTGTAATAGAGATAAAACAAAGTGTTTATAGGTATTTTTTACAGGCCATAAGATTTATGAGATCATTTTATAGTGATAATTTTGATGACAAATGCAGTCATAGGTTTGGGTTTTTTTTGTTGTTGTTGTTATTGCTTTTATTTTCACTTGCGGTGAAGCTGTTAGATTAAAACGCCACTTAAAAATTTAACTTTTTTTTTTTTTGCAATCAGGAATGAAAAGATGGAACCCCCCTGAGCTGCTTGCATCATTTCTATTTGCTTTTTCTTTTCTTTTTTTTCTTTTTTTTTTTTTTTGGAGCAGGCTATCCCTAAACATTACCTCTCCTGTTGTATCTGCTGTAGCTATCCCCAAAATCCAAACCATAATAGGTAGCACTGGAGGCTCTTGGTTGCTGATGGATGTTGAGTTACAGCACTGTTGAAATAGAGCCATGCTCCATGGCAGAGAGGAGAGCACCAAGGAAGTACCAACAGAAGCCATAATGAAGCTATCAGATATTGCTGCCAACTTCCTTTTCTGCTCTCTGGCAGCTAACATTGTTACCAAACCCCACATCCATTTTCTTTTAGCCATTTAAGTAAAGCTGGGACTATGGTGTGTTTCTGGGTATGGTAACGAGGCATTAAGTGATCTTCTGATCCTGGTGATCAGAAGGGCAGGAGAGATGTCCATGTGCATGCACACGTCCCTGCAGTGATGCAGGGTGTGATCTCCATTCTGGGAAGTGTAGCAGGTAGTTCAGTAGCAAGCCAAAGGATACAGAATCACAGAATGGCTTGGGTTAGAAGGAACCTTTAAGATCATCGAATTCCAGCCCCCTGCTGTAGGCAGGGACTCCTCCCTTTACAGCAGGTTGCTCAAAGCCCCATCCAGCCTGGCACATTTCTGCTCAGCCAACAGGAGATGAATAAGTCCAAGTATTTATACAGAGACTTCTATTTTAGTTGGAGGAGTTACTCACAGCATATGAAAGGCTCCACTGGATCACAGCCCTCAGTCTCAGTATAATGATGAGGTCTGTTGCTCAGTAGTGTTCTGTTTGCAATGTTTGTTCAGATTTTGTTCAATTAGATTCACAGGATAAGAAATCTCAGGAGGCCATAATTTGATAACATGATTCAGAACCATTAATAGATTGTAATAACTGTAATGTAATTGATGATATCAGTGTCCTTCCTCTTATGGCTCTTGCAGCCTGCCTTGGGTGGACAAGGTGGCCTTTAGACAGCTCCAGGAGCTGCAGAATGAGTACTGGGGCAATGTGTGAAGGTCCTCCAGTGGAGGAATACACAGCCACTCACTGAGTGCTGACAGCCACCCAGGAAGAAGTTATTTTGGTTCCAAATCTGGCTCCTGACTGTCAGCACAAGGACTGGATGCCTTGAAATGAGAGTCAAAGAGAAATAGGGTGTATCTTCATGTTACCAGCTTGTACAGGGAAGCCAGTGATTTGTAGTGAGACCCCGTGTGCTTTTCCACTGGAGTTACTCTAATTACACAACACTGGCACTTTCTGATACTTGCAGTAATCATTGTATCTATAATCACCACATTTCCTACATGTTTGAGAATCTCTCCCATGTTAATACAATATAATTAAACCAGCCCCTGTTTCAACAGTATCTGCATTAAAAAAGAACACCAAAGAGACCATAATAGGTGAAGAGAGGTTAATAATAGGTCATGTGGTTAATCTTCCAGTTACAAGGGCAAACACTAATTACAGGACTGGGAAGGAAAAGGGCAGCCTGATTGCAATGTGATTATGGTGACCTTGTTAAGAGTGATCCAAGCCGTGGTGGGGGCCTCAATAAATAAAGATAATACATCCCTTAGCATGTCCCTGTGGATGCCAGACTAATGCTGAGAGTGGGCCATGCTATTCTCCAGTCCTGCCTCAACACAGCAGGATTGCTGGTTTCTCATTCTGCTCAAAGAGAAAAACAAAAGCACCAGCTACTGATAACAGATACATCATTTTGGCTTCTAATGGGCCCCACAGTACAGCGTATTACAAATTAAAGAAGTGAACTTCAGCACGTCTGTGCATCAGAGGTGGAGTCAAGCACTGTGATGCACCTCGCTGCCAATGGAGCTCAGGGAATTCCCAGGCAGCTGAAGAACTGTTACTTACCATTGAGATGGAAAAATGATAAAACCTCAAGCTTTTCCTGCACTTTTTATAACCCCAAGTATAAACTGTGCAGCCCAGGAAAATGTACCCCACAGATTATAACAGTTTAATTATCTCAGGAGAGAACTTGATGTCTGTGTGGCAAACTGGTCCATGGAGAAATTACAAGACTCCCAAATTTAATTAGAGCAGGACTCAGACAGGGAACACAGCAAGGTTAACGCAGATGTCTGCATGTCCCATCATTCTCACATCCTGTAATAAACAGGCATTTGGGGAACTATATAAGTCAGTACTGGAAGCAAACAGTCCTGTATTGCAGACAAGGCTGGTGCCTGCTAAACACCCATAAAACTGCTCAGGTCACGGGTATGGAAATCCTGTTGTTACTGCTGATGATTTTGTATGTTAATTGAGGACAGGGAGAGTATGAAAAGGCAGCATCTGCAGACACATCAGGGCTGTGCAGAGCTCCTTGGTCTGGCAGCTTGTTGTGAGCTAGATGAGAGCAATGCCTGGAGCTGTTCACGCTTTCCCCACTTCTGTTTTTAAAATGTCTGCGAAAAGTATTTCTTCTTTCCCTTGGATTTTTTCTCTGTGCTGGGGCCTGTGGAAATCCCTGGCTGAAGTACCCAGAAATAGGGAGAGCACTCGATCCCCGAAGGTGCAAAGGAAATCTGTGCCAGCTGTCTGTGGTCTGTATGCAAAAACACAGAAAGCAATTAAACCTTGACATTTTTTTCCTCTAGAT
Organism: Perdix hodgsoniae; assembly: GCA_035772895.1. Taxonomy (NCBI): domain Eukaryota; kingdom Metazoa; phylum Chordata; class Aves; order Galliformes; family Phasianidae; genus Perdix; species Perdix hodgsoniae. The sequence continues at coordinate 49,703,324 of JAPSGF010000001.1, read as the reverse complement.
TCTACTCATGAGGATTTCCTATTTAATATTACAATAAATTCCAATTAGTTCCACTCTGCCCACCCAGAATTTTGCATTGTGGGCACTGATAAGAAGCAATTCCACAGTGATCACAGATACCCAAAATACATCTGCAGGGCAATCCCATTACAGAATCACAGAATCACAGAATCATCAAGGTTGGAAAAGACCTAAAAGATCATCCAGTCCAACCATCACCAATACTCCCCAGCTAAATCCTATCCCTCAACACAACATCCAAACGTCTCTTGAACACCTCCATGTTCGGTGACTCCACCACCTCCTTGGGCAGTGCATTCCAATGCCTGACCACCCTTTCCGAGAAGTAATATTTCCTAATGTCCAGCCTGAATCTCCCCGGCGCAGTTTGAAACCATTGCCTCTAGTTCTATCACTGTCTACACGAGAGAAAAGGCCAACCCCCAGCTCACCACAACCTCCCTTCAGGAAGTTATAGAGTGCTATAAGGTCTCCCCTGAGCCTCCTCTTCTCCAGGCTGAACAATCCCAGCTCCTTCAGCCGCTCCTCATAAGGCCTGTGCTCCAGGCCCCTCACCAGCTTCGTAGCCCTCCTCTGAACACGTTCCAGGGCCTCAATGTCTTTCTTGCAATGAGGGGCCCAAAACTGAACACAATACTCGAGGTGCGGCCTCACCAGTGCAGAGTACAGGGGGACAATTACCTCCCTATTCCTGCTAGTAACACTGTTTTTGATGCAAGCCAGGATGCCGTTAGCCTTCTTGGCCACCCGGGCACACTGTCGGCTCATGTTCAGCCGAGCATCAATCAACACCCCCAGGTCCGTTTCCTCCACACAGTCCTCCAGCCACTCCGCCCCAAGCCTACAGCGCTGCCTGGGGTTGTTGTGGCCAAAGTGCAGGATTCGGCATTTGGTCTTGTTGAACCTCATCCCGTTGGCTTCAGCCCAGCTCTCCAGCCTGTCCAGATCCCTCTGCAGGGCCTCGCTACCCCCAGGCAGATCCACACTCCCAGCCAATTTGGTGTCGTCTGCGAACTTACTGAGGGTGCACTCAATGCCCTCATCCAAGTCATCAATAAAGATATTGAAGAGGACAGGCCCCAGCACCGACCCTTGGGGAACACCACTCGTGACCGGTCGCCAGCTGGATTTAACTCCATTCACTCCATTCATTAAATCCTGTAGTTCCTTCTGTAGTGACAGTCATCCACCTTTGAAATGCCAAATGGAAAGATAGAGAAGGCACAAACAAATGCTTAAAGGTGGTAACTTTCTGTTAGAGGTGTTTCTTTCTGCTGCTACAAACCTCAGGCTGTAGTATCCCAGGGGCAGAGAAAGGATCAGAGCTCAGGGATATTCAGTGCATGTATTTTCAGCCAGTTCTCCCATTATGATGTGAGCTACATCTGAGTTCGTTCCCTCAAACTGTAAATATTCTCAGAAGCTAGAGAGGGACTATGACAGAGCAATGCAGAAGTGGCTGAGCCCCTGAAGCCCATCTTTTTAGTCCCTGGCATTTTGCAATCTTGCTCAACTTCTGAGCTCCTTCACCCCCGTAGCACTCTGACAAGGGAAGTGTCCAGCAGATTCCCAGGAGCCAGACAACTGCAGAAGACTGCTGTCCCCTTGGATGAATTTCACTCTTCCTCCAAAGCTGCAGTCACATGTTACAGTTTTTGACATGGCTTATTTTGCCAAGATGGATAAACTCAACTCCGATCTGAGGGCTTAAATACACCATTCTGGACCTCACCAGCTTTGAATTACCTCTGATTTGAGAAATGATGCGATTGTATTTAATAGCACTTAACTGTTTATTTCTTGCTATAAATCAAGGATTTTGTCAGGGTTGCTAAGGGATACTATTCATTCTCTTTTTTTTTTTTATTATTTGAAGGCTGAATAGTAAATAGATCTCCCTGGAAGCAACTTAATCTGTGATTTTGCTTTGTAGAAGATAGTGTTCTTAATTCAGCTCTTACCCCTGCTCAGTCACTCTGTTGCTCCTCTGAGTTTAGGCATAACAAAAGGAAGGACAAAGGCTGTGAGCTAGCAGCATTTCACTCAAGCAGAAAAAGAACACACTATTTAAAACATATTTTGAGAAAAAGATAAATAGAGAATTATTCTAGGTAACAAGAGATCAACTTCATCACTATGCCTTCTGAGCATGACTGCTATTTCCAGTTGCAACATCTTTAATGAAAGCCTCAGATGGTACCACTGGGTTTACCAAAGTATCTGGTGTATTGAAAAAATCATAAGCCTCATCAAGGCTATAAAATAAATGACATGTCTAAGCAAGCTGTGATGTGCTAACCAAACAGCCACAAAGTATAGAAGATGATTTAGGATTTTTTTGGTAAGAAGAAATATTTATTCCTAAACTCTATAGAGTAAACACTGTGATGCTTTCAATCTTTTATCTGCTCACACAAAGAGTATTGGAAGCCTGACCATGGACACCTTGCAAGTGAATTTTATGACGCAATGAAGTATCTGAGAATGGGGGAATGTTGTCAAATGTTTGAATACCTGCTAATATTTTGGCTGATCCAGAAGCCCAAGTATTCCAGAACAGTTGCTACTACTTCCAGAAGGCCTACTTGCTGTTGTCATTGCAACCCTCTCTAGTACTGCCTGTGTGTGACAACTAGTGCCTTCCTGAAGTACATCCACCTTGTTGTAACCTCAGACTGTGTACCTCCCTAGAAGCTTCACAGACTGATGTCTGGCTGCTCTTACTATCCACTGCTGTCAGATGTAGAAAAGTCCACATGAGCTGTAGGAGGCTCTGAGTGGTGGTGGCATTGATAGCGAGAAAGAGGAAACAGAAGAGATGCTGGGAATTAGGGCTGGAGATGCAAAGTTTGAGTCTGTGATAATTGTAACCATTCTAAAAAAGGATGAAAGATGAGATAATTTATCCATTTTGAGATAGAAGAAGAAAGGGAATCTGGTAAAAGAGGAAAATGACTTAACTCACCTGTGATACTACATCCTTCTCCATTTTTTAGTTAATTTCATTACATTGATTTTTCAATTTCAAAATCATCTATATAGGCTTTTTCCTCCAGAAAGCCCAGAGATAAGATACCTAACATGCAGATCCTCTTCCTAAACTAAGGGCAGCATATACACCTTCAGGATTAAGCTTTCTGTACAGATAGTTAGGGGACCTGCAGATCAGCATTGCTTTTCTTGGCCAGCAATACATGTGAGAACGGCTTCTTCTGAGAAGGTGAGTTGGTTTTCTTCCAGATGGCAGTCTAGCTCTGCTGGAATGGGGAGAGGAGGGGAAAAAAGGAAAGGAAGAGCCTCATGTTTGTTGTACACAATAGTGACATTAGTCAGTATTTGCAGAAAGTGCTTTTCACTGATTGAATTTTTATTTATTAGGATGTATACTCTTCAGCAGGCAGTGTACCTCAGAGGGACTTGAATGAATTAATCAACACACACACTCTGTACCACTGATCAAATGCAGGATAGCAACAGATGGCCACATGCTAGCAATTTCCTGGCAGATGGGTCCTATCCACCATCTTTCACTTATCCAATTTTGTGCTGAAAACCACAAGCAAACTAATTGAAAAATAGCATTACACACACAAACCCTCTTCTTCTGCTTCCCTTCCAGTCATAGCGGTTGAATAATAAGTAGTAGCTGATGTGCTATCAGACCCACACTGCTTGCATGGAGACTAATAAAAGCTTAACTTTGATCTGTTTTGACAAATGCAGCTACAACTTTTGAGTATTTAATAATTACATTAGTCAAAGCCAATGATCATGACATGCAGCAGTGTGTTATTTAAAGAAAAGGAAACAGGTATTCACATCACCTAGGTGGTTTCTAATGCAACCAGAGCATGAGAGAATTTTTGCTTGCATACTTCTACCATGGAAGAAGTGGGAGAAATCAAAAAAAGCCACGGTCAAAGGGAACAGTGTGCTGTGGTACCTTCTGAAGAAGTTAAGGCTTTCCCTCTGATGAACATGACTCCATAGCTTAGAATTGAGTTCTTGCAAGAGATCAAGCCCAGGTGGATACCGTGCGAAGACAGAAGTCTCTGACCAAAAAGCTTTTTGTATAAGTAGAAAGAAGAGACAGTAACTGGAGACAGGCAGGCTGCCTGGGAGAAAAGTGAGAAAATAAGGAACAAGGAGACATTATTGGCCAGGATGGCGGCTCATAGTCTCAAAGTATCAGCAGACTGATGTCAAAAAGACTATTTTGGCAAGAGGCCATCTTAGTTCAGCAGTGGAAGGCAGGCAGCAACTGGAAAGAAAATAACACTATATAATAAATGAAGAGAAACAAAGTAAAGTAGCTAGAAATCAATATAAATGAGAAGTTAATGAGGTACAGAAAAGTTATATATAAAAGCACTAGACAAAAACCCCTCCTTAAGAACAATATGAAGAATTTTAAAAGTACTGAGCTAGGCTAATTGTCATGAAGAGGTTGAGAGATGAGTAATAATGGTCCAGCACAGACATAAGTATCCCATAAGCAATTTTGTGGTATTATTAGGAGGAGCAGGAAGATGCACCTGTATCACACATGCTTGGCAAACTTACTTTCTATTCTAGGCCAAGCAGTATCAGATTATCAGAATTAAAATATCAAAATAACTGCCAAGAAATATTTGTATCATGCAACAAATGCTAAAAGAGTAAATTAAAATACCAGCCAGTCATTAAAGCAATCAGGTTTGGTTGTTAACCTGGGCCTACTCTAATAAATTGAGTTTTAACCCAGAAAAGCAAAAAAATAAATCAGAGAACATAGAAGGCTTGTTAGCCAATAGAGCACATAGAAATTACACTGTAAAGCATTAATTCTGGAAAGGGTGTCATATTAGTAATGGAGAAGTTGCTTGTCTGTAAATGGAATCACAACATGCACTCCAGGAGAGGCCATGGCAATAAGCTTGCAATGCAATCTCTGACTGCTAAACTAGAAGCAGAGCAAGAAGGGGTAGGAAAGAGATTTGTACTCTGTGCAGGACACAAATCCAGAATGCAGAACAATGTGCTGAGTTGTGCATGTGCCAAATTTAAGCTAACTGCAGGAAGTAGATGTACTGTGATAAGAATACTTCTGAAAATGGCTTTGCCTAAGGGTCTTAAAGGGTGGATGTGTTTTGGTTATAGAAAGCAGCATGAGAGGGGGCTTGATGTACCCTCCTGGAAAGAAAACACAGGTCACTAGAGAAGTGGATTAAACAGATAAAATGAAACGCCCTGGAATATTAATGGGAAGTCAAAAAATAGGTTTAGTAGATGCCCAAGCATTCAATGTGCTTGAGGCTGTAACATCTGTAGACAGCCAGAAAAGAGAAAGCAAAGAAGATGGAACCCATTGAGGACAGTAGAGAGAGATCTAATTCAAAGTGAAGGGCTGAGGAAATAATGATTAGTAGCTTAATTAGGACTGCCTGCTCAAGAGATAAATTGTAAGGAGCACAGAAAAGATGCAATCTGTGAGCTATGTTTACAATTGCAACACAATGGAAAAACACAACAACAGCAGCAGCAGAACAGCAAGGTCCTAGGCTGCAGCAAGTAAGGGACCACTCAATGCAACAGCCATGGGCATAGAAATAAAAGAAAAAATAAAAGAAAAAAAGCTGCTTACCTTCAGAAGGCCTCAGGAATTCAGGAATCTCTAGCAAAGTACTCTTCCTTGCACTGCAAGCCCTTAAATGAGGTCTGGGAAGGGGTGGATCCTGGCTCCAGCCCTTCTAGTCACTCAGGTTCATTGCATGCACCTGAGCTGCCCTCAGTTGGCCCTGCCTTCCACCAGGTGCTCAATCACTGGTTCAGGCCATGACTTAGTATTTCCACTGTAATGATGCTTGGTTAAGAGACTGAACTGTGTAGTTGGAAGGGCAAGGTTGAACATGGAAATGGAAAAGAGATAGGGAGGGAAGGAGAAAGACGGAGACAGGGATGTTCAGGAAATGTAAGAACTGCTAGAGGGGCTAGTTCATAGTAAATCCTTTTGCTCCACCATCACAAGCAGATAAATTGCTAATGTCCTGAAAACACCAGAGTTGGCACAGAATACTTGAACTCTGGGGAAACAAGCAGAAATTGATAGGACATGTTCCATGGGGAGCTCATACATTAATATAGTAAATTTTGCAATGTTCATTCCTCTCCTGTTGGTGAACCTGTAAGAAAAGGACTGGCATTAGCATCCCCATGAGCATTGTCTGATTCCAGCTTTGAGAAAGGAAAATCAGCTGCAACAGTTTTGAAAGCTTCTTCTCTATTTCTTTGTGAGAGCAGCTTTGGGAAGATATAAATATGTATATACACACACATATATAATCTTTTTTACATGAAAAGAAAGAAAAATGTCATTGAAAATGTTGTGCTTTTGTCATGTATTTAAATTTCTGTTCACAAATTGAAGAAGTTTGCTGTAGCTCTTTTTATAGAAGGAATGAAAATGGAAACAGTTCCATCAAAACTTCAATGTCATTAAAAAGTCATTTTTCAAGTTGAAAAAGATTTAAAGGGTATTTTTGAATGCGATCATTACAGAAACAAAACCAATATGAAAAGGAACAGGAGAAAGAGGCTGATTTGGCAACAACACAGAATTCTCTATCAAAATAAAACACAATCAAATTTTAAGTTTGGGGTCATATCTATTCAAACAGAAGACTTTCTGCCTCCCTTCCACTCTTGAGAAGCCTGCAGTGTGCCTCTGCCAGCTGTTATCTGTGGGAGCTGCCTGGGGGAGCACGTTCTTGCTGAGTGACAGTCACTAATCCCCAAGTAATTGAGTAAATATTCCTGAAGAAGTATGGATGAAAATGGGTATATGAAGTATTGGAAGAAATGGGTGGCTCAGAGACAGGGAAGGAATGCAAGCAGAAGGGATGAAGGTAGAGGGGAAATTCTCCAGATGTGAAGAACAAACACACAACGTGGATGCTTTTATAAAACATCCATCTCAGTGGCTGGTGAAGGGACGCATCAGATTTAGGTTTGGGGAAGCTGAGACATGCTGCCATTTCACAGCGCTGCACCTTCCCACTCCAGCAGAACCTAGAGACACCCCTTTCTCTTATGCTGTTTTCCCTCACACCAAGACAAAGGTAGGACCCCAAAGGAGGGACCTCAAGACAAAGGTGGTGGAAGACTGATAACACTGAGACAAGATCTGACCCTGTCTAGCTAGTCAGCACTTCTTATCCAAGACACCAAATGAAACAGCAGGCTTGGCAGTGAAAATGTCTTTCCCCGTGCATTATCCTGCAGGGGTCAGACTGTAATTCCTGGAAATGGTTAATTGCCTGCCTACTTTGATCTCCTTGAAGTTTAAATCGATTCACATACTCAACATTTTGCAAAAAAAGGGCACGCCTTAGCATGCAGACTTCCTGCACTCTTGGATATGTCTCTGATGACTCCCTCCTTAGCTCTTAGGAAAATTGTACTTAATGGAAAATATGATGGAGAGACTGCAGTATGGAGCCTATAGAGCTATCATTTCATGTCACAGAAGAAAGAATTTAAGCTAAAGGTAAAAATGCTGTTACAGTTCTTCAGGAGTAGAAAGAGTTCAGGGCACAAGCAGCAAGGCATGAAATCTGGATGCATTCATGGAATTTAGCCTCTCGGACTGATTCACTGATGACAGTCCATCTGAATGCAGATCCTGATGCAGACTTGAAGAGAACAGAGCACATAACTTGATTTCCAGTATCTGTATGTAGTTCTCTATTGTCATCTGAGACATTTAGTCGCCCAATTACGACCCCAGAATGATTTGGATCTCACGTAGATCACACACCACATCCACCAGTCTTCTCACCATCTCTCTGTTGGCTCTGCTGATGGCACTGACCACAACTGCATGACTTCTAAAAGCAGTGTAAGCAGATAGCCCATACACAAACACATTTAGGTATCTCAATCTCAAACAGAGTCATCTACTTCTAAGTGCCTGAAGATCAGCTATTTGTTCTAAGCTTCCTAATGAGACTGTAATCAAAAGAAGTTTCCACCAGTGTGTCCTGCATCTGAACCTAAAACTGGCAGCTAAGTTCAGATTAACTGCCTTCTACAAGGACCTGCCTCTCTCTGTGAGATAACATACAGGGATTTACTTGATGAGGCTAAAGAACATACCTTGCAGGAGGTAACCATAGAGTGGTGGCACCTACCAAACATAGGGTGCAGCAGAGCATCATTGAATGGGTGGCACAGATTGGCATGCAACATCACTGACCATGGCAAAGTGAACTGCAAAATTCCTTTTCTTTACTTGAATGTCTCTGCCTCACTCCACATTAACTGCTACTACCAATGCAAGGAGGTAGAGAAATTCATTTGTATGCAGGAAAACAGAAGTGAGTGACAAGTGAGGGGGCTGATGATGCCTTTGGCACATATACAAATAAATGATCTTTTAAGCCATGTTTGGCAAAAGCTGGCCCTCCAATAAGCACAGATGCCTATTTCTTGTCATGTTGTATGCTAAGTTAATAGTCTCTCCTATGTTCTTTTGGGCCTACAGTAATATCTTTTAAATGTTCTTCCATTATGTAAAGGAATAGCTTAGAATATAATAGCATGTTTCTCTTTTGGGCAACACAATTAACCTTTCCTGAAACAACAGATTGTGTATTATAACATTTAAAGGCAAAATCAATATGTTATTTTCTTGCATTACATTTAGATGTGCTGTTTTAGCAAGGCATGTGAGCATGGAGAGAGCTACCTTTTCTCAAGGAAGAGATCTGCAATTCCCCATTGCATCGCATGTTTTTGTTTTGTTTTGTTTTCAAACATGAAATACAAAGTCTGAATGCAAATAAAACATTTTCATTCAGAAATACTTCACCAGCCATGAGTCCCACCAAACACCTTATCTCCATTCCTCTTCCTCCCTTATTAGCACTAGTTTTTATAATGTCCAGCTTTTTCCATTCTTTTTTCATTGGAGCCTTCACAAACAGTAAAGTCAGAAACCCTTAATAATAGTTAGTGGAAATATTCTTATTCAGTTTCCCACTCTTTTTTGAAACTCTCGATATAATAGGATGAAAATTCATCATATTAAAAAAAATAAATTCTAAAATGTTGTTTTTCCTAGCAAGAGTACATTAACATCCACTGTTTGCTCTAGTGAACCACTGTCTGCATCCATATGTAAAAATGTTTAGGCTTTGGGGAATAGCCTTATCTTCTGTTCACTATTGAAAAACCTTTATTTAATGAGTGGAGAAGAATTTTCAGGCAAATATTCTGTTACTACAAATATTTCTTGCATCAGGCAAATTACTTGTACCTTCATTTTGAATATGAAAAACCATTTTAATATAGAAGAACGAGTCCCATTGACCTGAAAAAGAGAGCTTTTATTTTGTTTCAATGTGTTTAAGATGGAAAATATTGAATTTTACATTTTGTAATGATAGTTCTGTTCCTGGATTTAATTATAAAATCATGAGAAAAAAGGGAAAAAAAAAAAACCCACAAAAAACAAGAGCTCCCAAAATGAAAATTAATATATTGTTTGTTCTGAAATAACTGCAGAAGCTTTCAAAACTTCAAACAGTAAACCGAGAGGAGGAAGAAGCCCTCCAGCCTTCAGAGCTTGTGCACATTTTTCTTTATTTGATGGTTTTATAAGCACTTTTCATCAAGATGTGATTGCTACAGACATTTCTTGGGGTACTGCTGCTTCTGCCCTGATTGGACAACAGCAACCTTTTAAACAAGAGTAAGTAATGAACAGCGAACTTATCCCATTTGGATGAAATTACTTCTTAGCCCTTCCCTGCCCTTCCCCAGGAGCTTCGTACGCTCTTTATGTGGCACTTCTGATCGCTGATATGGATGGATTTGTACAGGAGTGCTCAGACTTTCAGAGCCCACCGTGGGAGAGGTTTTGTTCCAGAATAACAGCCATTGCAGCACTCTGTTTATTAAAAACCAAGTACAGGAGCAAAAACAGTCTGAAGAGGCCTTTGGGGTGGGAGAAGTAGCTATGAAGGGTATTTTTTCCCATATTGAATGTCTTGGTTCTCTAGCACACCAGCAAAATGGTCCATCCCTTTTCTGGGGTTTATTTTTTCATATCTGACCACAAAGATCCAAATTTTCAGCCTGGTAGCATTGATGTGCCACTCTGTATCTTAATGCAGCTTCATTGCTTTTTCAGAGCAGTATCAGCATATCTGTAATCCTGCATTAGTTAGTAACCTGTGGCAGAAAATACCCCTGAAAAGGAAGAGTAAAACTAGAGGGGATAAACTTTCAAATCTGTATTTAAAGAGGAAGACAAAATCCTGCAGTACCCAGGCAGGGGTATGAGCAACATCTCTCAGAGTATGTTCAGAACTTGAGAGGACTCTCTTGCTCAGCCCAAGGATTGTTTAGCTCATTACCCTGCTTGCACCAGTGTCCAACAACAGCTGCTTAGGAAAGTCTCGACAGAGCATGCAGATAGTGAGTTTCTTTGTGTCTACCCAAATTTCCATCCTTCTGCAGGCTGGAGCTTTCAGAGCTAATAAATTTGGGTTTAGCAGCCCAGACTCAGTCCCATCAAAGAGCATCACCTTCTTTACAGACATAGTTCTGTGCAGTGCTGCAGTGCACAAGCAGGCTGAGCAGGCTCCACTCTCATAGAGGGAATCGTGTTCAGGAATTCACATGCAGCTGGGAATTGCCCACTTTGCAGAAACTCCTGGCTCAGATGCTCCAAGAGGGAAAAAACTGCAAGGTAATTAGAAAGAGTAAATTTATTCTCTGGTTGTGTGCCTGAGTGTGCCCAGTTCATTCCACACTCAGACCAGTTCCTCATGTATAGCTCTGAACATTTCCCATAGCTGCACTCGCCTCCCCACCCCCAAACAAATAAATAAGATAGGAGATGAAACTCTGATTTATTAAGGGTGTTAAGGTAAGAAAAGAAAATAAAACCTAATTCCTCAATTCATGAACCAGAACTACCAATGCTCTAATAATTCAAAGCATTGCTAAAGTTTTAAAAGGATCAAGAGAAAAACCCATTGTTTCTAGTCTATAAGCAGAACAATAATCTATTTGACACAAAGCCTGTGATATAAATTAATATTTCACCATTCAGTAGTTTTATTTCTTGGGAATAAATTGCTTTCTCTGTTAATGGACCTGGCCACGTCTCATCAGCAGCAGAACAAATATTTGCTGATTTACCCTGTAGGAGCTTTCGAACTGCAGTGTTTTTATTTACTAGAGAAGTTTACTCTCTAATATCAGTAGAAATCCTGGCTGAGAATATGACAAAAGTAGGTAATATGCGAGCCTCGGTCTTACTGGATCATTTGTCCTGAAGAGAGACTGAGGACGGCTCCCACCCAGGAAAGCCAGGACTCATCAACATGTTGCCTTCTGACTTCCCCCCTACTAAAATATGATTTCAGCATCACACCTCCCTGCCCTGTCCACCAGCCTCCAGGCAGAAATCCCAGCAGCTATCTTCTGCGCTGGGCTGGCTGAAGCCCCATAAAACATCCCACTGATAGAGCTGTCAGGACTACTCACGCTCAGTGGGTTTAATCAGTAGATGTAGCCTGCAGTCACAAGCTGAGATGCTATGTGCTTTATGCTACAGCAAAATGTAGGTGAGGGACATTCACTGAGTCACACGTTTGCCTGTGTGAGACAGTAAATATAAACATAATGCAGAGACAGAAAATCCTGTGGCTAGGCAGACAGACAAGTGCAACAAGGCCCAGCAAACAGCCCAAACCCAGAACCCTTTGCCAGACATCTGGAGCATCAGAAGGAAGATCCTAAACATTAATGGATAAAGAAGCTATTATATGGGCCTTGTACTCTCAAAGGAGATCCCCTTGTTCCCATTATAATAATCTCCAAGATGATAATTAAGTGGGCATAATGCCAGAAAGGCATTTTATAGGTACCTTTTGTGTGAGTGTGCAGGACCAAGAAGAAATTCAGACTAATGATAGTGTGAAAATGCTGCTGTGATTCATTAGATGGTGAGCGTTATATTTAATACACAGCTATAATCCAGTAAGTACATAAGCTTCCATGGATTTAAAATAGCATTTCTTCAGGGTTTTCATAATAAATTCAATACTTCAAAGAGACATTGACTAATGACTTTCAGATATTATAGGGCAGACTCTTCCCTATAGGAAATCAATTTAAGTTGAATCTTATTGATTGTAACCCATTTCTCCATATAGTTAAAAAACAGGCTTTGAACTCTCTTTGGATGTAACCACGATAGGCTGTTCTCTTCCAGGGCTGAGGTAGAAATAATTTCAAAATCAGATCAGATGACGGAAAAGAAATATCAGCTCATTAGTTTGCTCAGTTCAAGAAATCAACACTTCTTCTTCCACTTAATCTACTTGTGGGGAAGCAAGATAAATTCCAGGTAACCCTGAAACACTGAGAGCTGGAAACAAGTGTAATTTATACATGCATAAAGCCTGAAAGCTGAAATGGGACTACACTGACAAATGGATGTGGCGCAGACTCTGCAGCGAGATGGAAGTAATTTCCAGCCACCAACCAGCATCTGCTGATACAGAGTGAAGAACAGGGCTGAGCCTTCCTAAGAAGTATGCCTGAAGCCTGCTATTTCTATCAGTTTCATAGAGGGCTCTTTCTTCAGTAGGTTTAACCATAACTCGACCCAAACAGCCTCACTAGAATAAGTGATGAATACTTGCAGTCTGTGAAGGTTCATCTCCCTTACATTTTGTTGTCTGCAGCTGAGCTGCACATCCAAAAAGGCACTTCTGTAGGGTAGTTTGTCTCACCTGTGCTCAGCATCTATTTTAAGGGAGGTAACATGCATCGTGTTAGACTCTGTTTCTCTCCTTTGACCATACATGTAGCACCAACCATTAGTGCAGATATAGATGTACACTGCAGATGTCTAAAGCAGGAGAGATTAATGCTACCCCGTGTACCTGCATGGAGAGGAAACCTTAATCTCACTGACAACGGCATAATAAGATTTTGCAGCTGGAGGCTGAAGAGAAATAAATTCAGGTAAAGGGTAAAGCAGAAATTCTTAACCATCGAATTAATTAGAACAATTTAGATCAGGAGGTTGTGAATTCACCATCACCCAAAGAGCTTAAATCAAGTCTGGATTGCAAAATATGCTCCAGCTCAGCGACAAACTAAGGAGAGGTGCAGAAATTGCTGTGGGAGGGAGGAGTGTTGGGCATCTGTTGTGTCAGAAAGTCAGTGTGAACTGCTTCTTCTGGAGTTCAGATATGCTATTCTTCCTGCTCCACTTCACACTGAAAATTGCATTACAGCAAGCACCGTGCTGATCTGATTTGGCTTCGGTGACGTACCCAAGTCAGCAGGGAAATGAGGGTGAGTGGCATCTGTGACACAGGCAGCACAGCTTTGGTCCCTGCCTCCATCCCCTGCTCAGCTGCGTGCTCAGATCTTTCCTGGCTGAGGCCCTGCACGCACCCTTGGCATTTCTGATTCTCTCTATTGACTACTTTGTGCCGTATGTAACTGGAAAATTGCCATCCTGGATTAACAACGTCCAGAAAGCTGTACAACATGCCTTGCAGAAACCTGGGGCTGATCACAATGTCTGTGGAAAGACTGAGAAGTTTCAGCACAGAACTTTATGTTCACGGTAGGACCAGGCAGAAGCAGTAGCTCACATGTAAGGAGGTATGGCTCCATGTGAGGCTTAGCATTTTAACACTGTTTAGGACAGAAAGCAACAAGCTGCACCTACCTGCCGTGTGACACAGGCACAGCCAGCACAACAGACATCAGAGTGATGGCCAGAGCAGGAAGCCAAGGTCGGTAAGTCTGAGCTTTGCTTAGCGCAATGCCCAAGGACAAGCAGAATAAAGATGATTTAAAACTCTTCTGCTCTTTCAACAATCGAAGGGACTGTTGGCTCCTTCCCATGTATTAGAGCACTTCCAGGCCAATTCTCATTTACATCGTCAGAACAGGGCTCTCTGGCCTGGTTTGCAGGCTGACTACATGTGCTGGCAGAGGATGGATGGCTGAGCCAGACACCCTCGCTGGCAGCTCTGAGGACTAAGCAGGAACAGATGCCACTTCCCTTTCCCAGTGGGGACAGGACTGCAGATCTGTCTCGTTGCTCTCAAAACTTTGGAAACAAAATCAGTATTGGAAATAAATTCCAGAAACCATTAATCTGTCTCACTTCTGACATGAAAGGATAAAATATAGATCTGTCCAAAACAAAACCCACCCTGCGAGCAGTATATTTTCATTTTCCAAATTACTGAAAGAACAGAGCATGAATCCTTGCCTGTCAGCCTGAGAAAATATTTTTATATTCCCTGTGAAGGAAAAATGAATGTAAGATAATACCATAAGTAAACGGGAGAGAGTGCAGTTAGATGAACTGTAATGCACTTCAGTCATCAAAAGAGCCCACAGATATCTACTGGTAATGAGAAAACTTCATCAGACCTTGTTTTGCTTCTTGGTTGAGTTATGATGTCATTACACTACAAGGAGTCGGCAGAGCAGGGTGAAGTAGTCCACACTGCCCAGCCCTTAGGGACAATTCATGGGACAACATGCAGCAGTATGCAAAGCCACCCTCACCCGTCCTGTGCCTTTCATTTAAAGATCTTAACATCTTTTTTTTTCTCAAGAGTAAATAAAGGTCAGGCTCTGAGCACCTGATGAAGCTCTAGGTGTCCCTGTTTATCACAGGGGAGTTGGATCAGATGACTTTTAAGAGTCCCTTCCTAGCTCACATGATTCTATGATTCTGTGTGTTCCTGAGAAGTATCAGCATGGTGCCTACAAGTAGGCAAATGGTTCTCTCTCATGGCATCTAACTACAATAGTAGTTAGTGAAGGCTGCAAAAAATGCAGGTTAAGGTCCCAAAATCTGGATAACAAGAATCCCCTTGACTGCAGATGGTCATAGTTGTGGAATTCATGGACATTAAATGTAAAGAAACACAAAATGGGAAAGTAAAGCCTAAGCAAATTAATAACTAAACAAATGAGGCTTTTGACTCTAAGTAGCAAATGGGAATCAAAGGAAATTAATGATATTTTAAAAAGGAAGAATAGTGAAGATAAATAAGAAGAAGGACAGTCACAGTTCATCATGTCTCGCCTTGGATCACAGCCACTCACCATAAGGTGACACGTCTGCAAAGAACCTGAAGGAGGAATGAACTGCTGTGACCAAGAGAGGATTTCTTAAAGGCATAGCCCTAATCTTTCACGCTCTGTCAGAGGTGACCTCAGAAGAAACCCTGGATGCCAGATACTTCCAATGTAGCAGTCTCTGACTACTTGTGCCTCTGCCTCCATGGAAGGACTGAACCTGGCTTGATGCAGAGATGTTGCCACCATCCCAAAGTCTGCCCATGCTGTGAGCTAGGCCTCAGCTCTGTGTACAGCCACACGTCTGAGCAAACCACAGCTCAGGTGCCCCCATCCCAGCCTACCTGGCACCAGGGCTCATGGATGGACTCACGGTTGTTGTGCCAATCTGATACTGGCTGCAGGAGATGGGGGCCTGCACAGGGACCCTCACATTCCTACTCACTGCACTGGGCACTCACATGGATACATCTCCCCAGCAAATGTGCACACAGAGGCAATGGAAGCTCTCAGTTTTCCCAGCCTTGGTGAAGCCTGGCAGCCCACAGCCATTTGCAAACAGCCAGCCATACCATGTATTACTTTAGGTGCTTACACAATGTATGTTAGAATGCTCTGCAGGCGCATGCAGAGCCCAGGGGGAACAGTGGGGTGCTTTTCTGCCCTTCTTCCTATGCGCATTGTGCTTCCTATCTCTTCTTTAGTAATCCTTATGCCAAGAACAAGGGATCCCTGCAGCGAGATGATTGCATTATTTTTTCCTTCTTCTTCTTGAGTGCGTGCCATGCTGTGAAGACAGGAGCAGTTCAGCATACCTGCCTACAAGGGATAAAATCAACATTTCTGCGCTTCTCCTTCTAGCTGCCTTCTATACAGTGGTCTCTTGAATTGAATGTAAATGTTCATTTTCTTTTGTTAGTAGGGCAGTGAACACTCCTCTCTTGAAATGTCATCCATATTAAAATATTTGCATATAAATATAATCCAGAAATGCATGTAAAGTCATGGTTTCCTAAAATTAGCAAGAGAAATCACAATCAGCTTTCATTTCCTGCAGTGCACTTGCTGCACCGTTTCTCCCTGTGATTCCTGCTTTGATTTGACATGAGTTCACACAAAGAAAATTCTCAAAAGCTGCAGAAGGGTCTTCCAAGATCCTTCTTTCTTCAGCAGGATCTTTTTTTTTTTTCTCTTCTGCTTCTGCTGTGTTCACCTCCACTGCCCCTGGCTGAATGATATGAGAGGAGCACGGGAACAAGCTCTATGCCCCCAGTACTCCAACCCTGTTGGCCCTCAAACTGGAGGACATACAAGTGCTTTTATTGTGCAATGAAAGCAAATGAGTAAGAATATTCCAGGTTTTTCCTTGTGCAAGGAGAGTGTTGCAATCCTGTATAAAGGAAAGGCAATACATACCAATATATTTAGTGTATTACTAAAATGCTTGGATAGAATGAGATTAATTTAGTAGAATCATAGAATCATGGAATATCACGAGTTGGATGGGACTAAGGTAAATTGGTAATATTCTTTACACTGCTGCAAAACCACCTGTACGAAGAAGAAGGGGCATCAGCTTGTAACTTGGTGCTTGTAACTTGCTTCTGCACAGGACTGCTTGGGCAGTGGTGTCATTCAGCCAGCTTGGACCTGGTGTCATTCAGCCAGCAAAACCACTCCAAGAGACTAATGACACGGACCCTGACTGGAGGTGGTGGGGACTGACACAGTTTTCAAAAGGCTGCTCTAAGGCAGAGGCAAGAATCTCCTCTCTATGTCCAGCACAGACAAGGCAGGAAGGACGGAGCGTACGTGCAGCAGCTACTTGTAGTATTAGAGAAGTCTGTGGCTGATTCTTGTCTAGAGGGAATTGGAGCTAAAGTATCAGGCCTTTTGGTCTGAGAGGAAAAAGCAAATGATTGCACAGAGCTGCCCAAAGCATCCTATGGGATGCCTGCACAGTCAGTTTCTGTTTCTCCAGCACAAAGAGAGAAATAAATGATGGAGGGGAACAAGGGAGTGAAGATGAAACCCCGAGCAGTGAGAAGACACTGCATATCTGGTAGGCAAGGTGGGATCTGGCTGAGCAGAGATCGTGTGGCTGAGAAGTCCCTGCAGAGCCCCATCAGGGTCAGCTGTGTTTCAGCATCCTCAGCAGGGTTAATCCAGCCCTGGATAGTGAAGAGCTGATGGCTGATTGAAAAGCCATGAAATGGAGCCCCCAAAATACCCTTTTCTGGTGTCATTTTAAGAAGGGGCTGCAAGCTTAACACTGCACCCCAAAGCCCCATCATCTGCTAAGCATGTGCATAAAAACTTACGGCATGTCCCCAGCCACCATGAGATCCAGTAGGCAAAATCACTGCTTTGAAATTAATGAGTTAATTTTATTGGGGTGGAACAAAGCTGACAGTCTAAAGGCTGGGTTTTTTTGAACACATGAAAACCCATTAACACGGCTTGCCGTTGGACTGCGTATCCATTTTACATTGATCTAAAGCCAAGCACGATGCCAAGTTGTTCTCACAAACAGGAAAGTCAGAAGAACTGTAACTTTCATGTAGAAAGCTCTTTAGCAGCTGAACAGTTAAAGATTATGCACGCCATGTTTTCCTGCCTTTCAGATTCCTCATTCATAATGTATGAGTGAGATCATTAAAAGCAACATATTGGCTGATACCATCACAGCTGCTACCTAACTGCAACACTTCATAGCAAGGAATAACATTTCTCTTCTCTTACGTATGTGTTCAAAAAGGGAAAGAAAGAGACTTGTAGCTGCAAGAAGAACAGTGCAAAATGTTTAACCTCACAGAAAAAAAAGCTTCCCGTGTTGGACAATTACAGATTTGATGGGAATTGTTCTCAAAATGAAAAAAAAAAAAGTATTAATCTCCTTTTTTTGTCAAACCTTTTTGCCCTTCGCATGTATCGCAATATGTCAGTATATTTTTTCTCCCCAGACAAAATCAATACCACATTAAGTTCCTTAATAACAAAAGATTAACTCCTACAGGGCACAGGAAACTTCATCTCCATCCAGGGAATTTTAAACTCTCCAAACCCTCACTGTTTGGAAACACAATGATGGTTATTTTAAGCCAAGGATGAGATGTGTCAGTGTTATCAAAGGGAGAGGAAGATTGTCTCAGGGCTCTGTGGTTGCAGTTTGCATTTTTTAGGCTGTCCTGGATGCTCATCTGGCTAAATAGATTAAGTATAAATGCATTTAAGTTGTCAAAGAGGAACTCTTTCAGCTGAAGAAAGGCACTTCCCATTTTTTCTGGGTTTACAAGCTCTGGGCCCTCGTTCTTCTTTATATTTGAAGGAGAGAAATGAAAAGAATCTGCTGTATAAAGCTGACTTTTAATTACCAATATCTTACTAAATATCCCAACCTGAGAGAGATGCTAATTCTTTATGAGTCACAAATCCAACAGCTTTGTTCCACCACGCCTCCGAGTTTCTGGGGAAAAAAAAAAAAAAGGCCAAGTCCAAACTGTCATGAAAAATGAATTGGGTCTTTGAAGGAGAAGGCATTCCCTCCGGACATGTAGCAACAACTCTGAGTGTTACCAGCCAGTCCTTGGAGGGCTGCTCTCTGACCCACGGCTGCATTTGCACATCTCTGCCCTATTCTGCTACGATTCTCCCCCCACTCAAAACAGGCTTTGCACCACAGTCACCCTTCAGTTATCAGAGATGTTTCTGGCTGTGCTGATGCAGGGAGCAGAACGGGGCCCTGTGGGGTCATTTTTTCTCAAACTTTTGAATCAAATAGCTAAAGCTGGGATGAAAGGCTTCCTTCTGTTGCAAATTCATAATTCGTTTTGAGGGTGGTACATAAAACAAAGGGGAGAACACAGTCCTTCCCCAAAATATGCATTAAGGTTTTAATTGTGTCTCAGAGGAATAAATAAATAAATGTGTGCCTCCCACCCCCCTTTTCTTCCCCTAGTAACAGCTTGCTTTTTACTAACATTACTTACGGCTTCTTTTATATTTTCCAAACTCTGACAGAAGCCCTCTGCTATCCTTTCCTACTCAATAATGAATGGACGCATTTGAAGTTGCAAGTATTTGCACTTATGAGCTCATCTAGGGAAAAGGTACAGGAAACGTGACTTATCTGAACAGCAGCCTGGGGAACAGGGAGATCACACACACTCCACCTCTGCCTCTGTGCCCTGCCTCCCCAACACCATACCTGGGGGACAGAAAATGACAGAGCCTTGCATCAGTTCTGCTATATCTTCCCAAATTTGAAAGGTACTGAGGAACCTCTCTGGTATAACCTCATAAGTGGGGATACAGCTAAGTGGACATGGTGATGATGGGTTGACAGTTGGAATTGATCTTGGAGGTCTTTTCCAACCTTAGTGATTCTAAATTGTAAGAGCATCCAATCCTGAATTTCCTTGCAAGATTCGCGTAGGCATGGAATAGTTACCCTTCGAGTAACTGTTAAAGTCAAAGTTTAATTTAAGAATATAACAAGGCCTTAAAAGTTGTCAGAAGAAAGCGCTTATGGTTCCTCCTTGGGAACATTGGAAAGCAGCTCTACAGCACAGCTGTCTCTTTGCTTCCAGCCAGGCTTACACCAGAGAGAGTGTATTTCCAAAAGCTGCCATAACTTCAGATGCTTTTAAAATTCCTACTAATCTCCAAGACAATAAAAGACTGAAGAAATGAAACATGAGGCAATGCCGTGACTCAGTGGCTAGCTTTGGTATGCTTGATGTCTGCAATGGAGGGGACCACAGAGCCTTGTGCTGTTCCTGGATATAGTAAGGCCTCTAGGAGAGCTCCAAAGCACCCAAGGTACTGGGCAGACAGCTCCTCTGAACAACAAGGAAATGACGAGGAAAATGGCAAATCCTTGATCAGGGCTAATGGCAGGTCACTTGAGCTCCAGAGGCCAGAGAGTTCCCCTGTGGACTTCTTCCGCTCAGAGAGCAGAACAAAGTTATTTTTTCTTCTAAAGCACAACTAGGAAAGGTGCTTTTCAGTTTTGTCACTGTCTAGTCTTTAGAATAGAAAAACGGAATGCAGTGGAATGAAATGGAAGGGAAGGGAAGGGAAGGGAAGGGAAGGGAAGGGAAGGGAAGGG
>JAPSGF010000001.1:49655973-49682979 GCA_035772895.1 Perdix hodgsoniae | reverse complement strand
TAGAATAGAATAGAATAGAATAGAATAGAATAGAATAGAATAGAATAGAATAGAATAGAATAGAATAGAATAGGAGTAACATAGCCATCGACCTTGGAACTCTAAGGGAGATGCTGCTTTTGTGTTCTTACAGGCCTAGGCATATAAGATGCACCATGCTGATCTCTGTCAGTATCTTCCCTGAAGGAGCATTTTCATGGCCTGCAGCGAAATTAAAGTTAGAAAAAGTACACCTTTGGTGTTGTCTGTTGTCAGGGGTAGTGTAGAGGGGCAGGGGTGTTGAGATGCAGAGCTGGGGGGCTTCATCCCATGCTTACCTTCTGTCCCACATCCGGCTTTAATTCTCTATCCTGAAGATAGGCTTTTCTCCAAAGAGAAAGAATTGAGCACCGTATTATATGCACAAGCTGTCCCCTCAAACAAACCTTTAGAAAAAATGCCCAGCAATTTTGGAGTGCATGAGAAAGAAAGCTTCAGGAAAAAAACCTTTTGTTCACTTCTATCTGAAAAATATGTATAAGTAATACTCATAGAAAAACAGGGTTGAAATATTCAGCTCCTGGGCTGTGTCCTTTGGATTCCAAATTTTCATTTGGAAGGGATCTTATCCAGCAAAGCCTGAAATCCCCTGAAACTGGGAACTGCTGACACAGTGTGCGCATAGCTTCAGTAGTGCCAGTGGGCACAGCTGCAAAAAAAAAAAAAAAGGCTGATATTTGTGAAAAAGTCCTCCTTTTTCTCTTCCCTTGCTCAAGCAAGCATCAGAAGAGTTTGAAATGTAAAACACATTCCTATGTGACAATGAAAGAAAAATCGCTCAGAAGAAGACAAGGAGGAATTGAAGTTACTCACTCAAACAAGTCAGGCTGACAAATTGCTTCTGCTGTCTCCATTCATCCACATAATGGCTCCCCCATTCCCTGGCCAGTTATAGAAGAATAATTATCTCTTTCAGATCAGCTGCCTTGGCTTCATCATAAATCAATTCTTTCCTCCCCTCCTGCACTCCCACTCCCTCCTTCCCCATTTTTATCAGCGCATCATTCCCATAAGCCATTCCAAGTCCAGCTTTTGATTGACTACATGAATCTGATGACCAAAACCTTCTGTGAACTCAACCCAAAGGCCTTATTTTGCTGTTGTAGCTGAGCATGTTTCTGTGTGCATTCACAGTGAGTTTGCAGGGTTCAGAGAAGATAGTGGTCATTTGATGTAAAAGAAAAGAGAAGCTGGCCTGATCCTGACTCTACAAGGGGATATTTTTGACTTTCCAAAGCTCCACACACATTTCTTGCTAAAAAATCCCATTCTTTCTAACAAAGCACTTATGTATGTGTACAGTCTCATTAAAGATATAAGCTCATCACAGTATGAAATGAGATCAGCCATACCTGAGAAACCAGCATGCAAATTTAAGTTCATTGCTGATACTGGGTTCTAGCAGGGTGATTGGACACCATTAAGATTGGGATGGACTTGCTTAAAATGGGCTGACCTCTGTTAATTAGGAGAGGAGGAAACAGAACAGGTCCTAGCTATGGTGGGACAGATGCTGTGTTGGGACAAAGAACATCTCCCTGCTGGTCAGCCAGCCCTCAGTTCCACCACCTGTGGCCAGCCCTATGCCCTGCATCACTCAAGCAGTCCTGTTTCTGCCAGCCCAAATCATCCAGAGCATGCGAAGAGAATTCCTCCTTCAGGCTGGCTTCGTCTGCCCAGCCAGCCAATGCCTTCCCACTTTTTCTGCTCACGTCTTGCTGCCATTAGCCTTAAACCTTCAGCAGCCAAACTGTGGCTCTGATGGAATCAATGCTAAAAATCACAGACTCTCAGAAAGTCCCAATTTCAACCAGAGCTGTCGTCAGAACAAACAGCCAGAGGGCTGAGGACCCAGTGATGGACAGAGTGTCATCAAGCTGAAATGCCATTTTGTGCACAGGCCATTGGCTTTGGATGATTCTCTATTAAAAGCTCTTACCCATTTTTCTGTCTACTAATGTGTGAGATTTTTTAGTGTTACCACAGTCTAGGAGATACTTAAAAGTTTTAAAAGGTCTTCTTAATGCAATAAATGAGCTGATCAAAATTTCAAAATTTGCTGATGAGAAACAAGGAAAAATGAGATGTAATTTCCCTTCTTCTTTCTCTTAAATCTCTTTCAGTTTTCCTAAAATGTATATGGCCAAGTAGGGCTTTTTCTCATGCCTCCCTGCCTGACAAAACTGAACAGGGCAAGAACTCCTAGGAGGCCCTCATGGAAATAATGTTAGATGTACTCAGAAGAAAATTTCAGATACCACTGTAATATTTAAAACCCCAGAAGCCAAACGATCTCAACAGTGTCAGTTTTTTTCCCTTCATTTATTTACACATCCTGATTCTCAGAAATGTAATAAAATAAGCTTGACACTCTACTTGGGCAAGACGATGAGTTATGAGTGTCTGAAAAAAAGATTAAGACACAGACATATATTACCCTTTACAGTGACAACAGTCTGTAGACAGTATTTTACGTGTATTTGTGTTCTTCCTAAGGCCAAAAGCTGCAAGTCTTAAGCTGCGAGTGTAAGGGATTTCAGGTTTTTCAAAGATTCTGATACAGACCCCTTTGTTTATAAGGCACACGGTCCTGGCTTAGGGTAAAATGCAGTTACTGTGTGACACAACTGGAAGGTTCCAGGACGGTTTTTTCTTGGAAGAGAAAAGGAAATGCAGGCACATCAAAGGGGAGCTGGCAGACGATTCCCAGTTCATTCACAGCGTCTTAGCCTGCTTTTTGTTCTGCTGTCAGACATTGTCCATGGGATGTGGTGTGGGCAGAGTGGGTTGAACCAGGACCAGGCTGCAATCGGTTGGAGTTTACCCATTTCTTCATGAAGACTGGGACAATTGCTGTCATGGGGAGGGGGGTTCAAAAGGAAGAATCATAGAATCATTGAATGGTTTGGGTTGGAAGGGACATTTAAGATCATGTAGTTCCAACCCACTGCTATAGGCAGAGACACCTCCCTCTATACCAGGTTGCTCAAAGCCCCATCCAGCCTGGCCTTGAATGCTTCCAGGGAGGGGACATTCAACAACATGAAGCAGAAAGATAAGAGGTAGTCAAGTCTACAGGGCTCTGCACAGCCATGCAATGAGATCCCCCAAATCACCTGCAAGTTTCTGCTGTGCTGCTTTTTCCTCTCTTCCCTGTTTCCTGTCATGTCTAATTAAATGCCCCCTGCAAGAATAATAGGTAGATTTGTTGTGCTTGCAGCTAAAGCAGGATTAATTAAATTATTCCTTTTCCTTGGCACCTGAACAGGCATTTTAACCCCTAAGTAGTACATGTGAGATATACCACCAAGGTGATGGCCATATGCCTTCCCTCCATCACCTCTCTCCTTTGTCACATGAAGGAACAGGCAAGTCTGCTGCTGCCCTTAGAGATGCAAAGCTGCACAGCCTCAGCAGCAACCAGGGTACCTCTTCCATCTCCCTAACTCTTCAGAAATAGCAGATTTCTTCAATTTTATTCCAGCTGCTTGTGAAGAAGGTGCTTCCATCTTGGAGCTGGGATGGGGATCATAATGCTCTTGCTTAACTCTCACCCTATGCAGTGTGTGTTCATCCTATGCAGACACCTGGGAGGTTTGGTTCTGCCCACTGTAGGCACAGGAGCTGTAAAGCAGATGCTGATGTGGTTAGGGCCTGATTATGTGAAGATCTCAGACTGGCCAGGGTCCCACAGTGGGAATGTGCAGACCTCCCTTTATGAGGGGTCTAAGGAAGGGATAAGCATTTTGAGCTCAGGAAAACTGAACATAAATTAAATATTTGGTTTCTGAAAAAAAGCAAGTGTAAAGGCACTCAGTAAAGCAAAGCATAAAAGAAAAGAATTTATAGCTCCATTTCTCCTGCTGCTCGCTGCATGCTTCCCTCCAGGCTTACACTCAGCCCCATCCCTCTGAGCAGTGCTTTCTCTTGCATCTTAGTCAGTTGGACTAGATGATCTTAGTGGCATTTTTCAACCCTAATGATTCTGTGATTCTTTAACAGTCTTGTTGAAAAAATAAATAATAAAATACAATAAAAATGCAACCCTTGTACCAAGATCTTGAAGCCTTTGGTTGTTCAGGAATAGAGAGCTCTGCTCCCTGCTGTGGTCTCCATTTGGAGAGCTGAGATATGCAGCAGTATTATGGAGACATGCACTGTTTTGGGCAACTGTTGGGGTCCATGGCTGAACTCTTGGCAAAAAAATACTCATTTTCCCTCAACAATATTGAGATTTCAGCCTTTAAACCGAGAAGCTCTGAATTAAAATTCAGTTTTGTGCTAAGAAAGGAGAGAATTCAAACCATGGAGCAAACACTGCAAATTCCCATCCAGGGTTGGTCTCCTACCCCTTCTGCACAAAACCTGTGGCTGCAACCCCACAGAACTGTCTACAGCAGTAGATACAACTCACTGTAGAGCAAATTAATTGGCCAGGAGGAGCACAGCCCAATACAAAGGAAGGAATCTGATTAATAAAGGCACCCTAATGAATGCATAGCCAGAAATTTGCTGTTTGGATTTATCTGTCTTTTATAGGCCTATCAGAGGGTGGCCATAAAGGTGAAACTGGACAGAAACTGCCACACTTGTGGAAAGGGACAGGTCTCTATCTTAACCCCAGGAGATGTCATCTTCATTCCTCCTTGTCATCTCAGCTATTGAAGGTGACTGCTCCCAGACCTTTACAAATCCTTCTCCTGCCTGCCCCAGTCTGAGAGATTTTGTGGTTTCATCTTCCCAGGGAGAGAATAAACATCCATTGCATTTTTATGAGGAGTTTGTCAATTCTGATTTTCAGTAGTAACGTTGAGATCTGGCCTGCAGGTTTTAAAGCGTTCAGATGAGAAAAGGCTGAAGGCCAGAAGAATCCAGCATGATGTGCTGCAGGAATATCTGCAATTCTTTATGTGTTTAAGGACCAAAGGCCCAGCTTCACTTATGCAAAAGAACTGATGTGCAGCATTGATCCAAGCAGCCATGCATTTCAGGAGATTAAATACCCAATTAGCAACAAATAACAAAATACATAAATCTGTCCCATTTAAAATAATACTCTGTAAAGGCAACTAATTTTTTTTACCCATGTATGCTAACCAAGTTCACCCTATGAGCTATGAAACAAAGCTGATACTTAACATTACATTCTCTGCTCCACTGCAAAAGAGCAATTATGAAATAACTCTGCAATAGCATTGGATGCACCAGACTGAGACATATGCTCTTAATCACAGATAACAACAATATTTATGGGAGGGTGGAGTGTTGACACAAATTTCTCCATAAGAAAATGCATTCATCTTAGAGAGTTAGTGAGGGAAGAATAAATAGGATGAAGAAAAAAAGAAAACACCATTAGCTGTGCAAAGAATGAATGAGAGCCAAGCCAGCCACATTTGTGACAATTGGGCCTTGTGGAATTAGATGCATTGCTGATAAAACTGCAGAGACGTCTACAAGCTCTAAGAGAAATTGGGTGGTATTCTGGATACTGGATCTCTGCACAATAAGACAACAGATGATGACCTCCCCATTCACATCTGAGCATAGAATAGAGGCAGCACTCACTCCTCTTTTACATGTGAGGAGATGATCAGGAAATAATATTCTTCTCTCTGCCTGTGAAAACGGCACAGTTCAAGACCATGCAGTTTATTTATTTTCTCTCCAAACCGGTTCCAGGTTCCAGGCAATGTTTGTGCATGGGACGTCCCAGTTTGCAATCCTGAGCTGTGGCTGTGCTGAGAAAGCCCCCCTGGCTGGGCCACGCGAGGAAGTACATGAACAAATGATGTCTGAAGTGCCCATCAGTGTCTGTTGGTGCATACCAATACTTTTATTATTTTTTGAAACATTTTACAACAGTCCAAACCCAAAATCAAAAGCTAGCAAAAGGTGGCTCACATTTGTCAGAATCATAGAATGGCTTAAATTGGATGGGATCTTAAAGACCACTGAGCACCAGCTCCCTGCTGTGGGCTAGTTATCTCCATCAGATCAGGCTGCCCAGGTCCCCATCCAGCCTGGCCTTGGGCACCTCCAGGGATGGGGCACCCAAAACTACTCTGGGCAGACTGTTCCAGAAGGCTTTCATCATTCAGAGGAAAATAAGAAAGAAGAATATTTTGCATGGAGGGCAAGAAAGTGGGATTTGGGCTCGGTCCTGTAAACAAGGGGAGGGAGTTACACTCAGTTCTGGTCTCTCACTCCCTCCCAGTCTGGGTAAGGATGCTTACATGCTTGATCATGTCACTATCATATTTTATTTAACTGAAAAGACCATAAAGTCCCCTTAAATAGAAACAAACATTTGAATAATTCATCCAGAAGTAATTCCTGTTTTATTTCTGAGTGTGCTGAAGTCGATATTGCCTGCTGCTGAGAGCTGGTCCTAGTGCAAGTGCTGCAGGGACCAGGAGGGACAACAAACACAAAAGCACATGTGCTGCAGCAAGCCCGCTCCTATGCTGCTTCCTCTGACCTTGAAAACAAGCCCTTTTCACACAGAGAGCCATGGTGATGGGGAACGGGTGGGATGAGCTTGTGGTCTCTGCTCATCTTTTCTGTTAGCACAAGTTAATTTGATTATACAATTAACCACGAAGGAAGAGGTAAATTCTCTAATTCTGGGCCCTCGGTGCTGTGCTTGTTCCTCAAACAAATAGGACTTCAGCACCATATTAGTTCTGTGCAACTTGTTGGGGTTATGAAGTAAGTATTCAAGGTGTGCTGTAAGGCCAGAAAACTGAGTAAGGGACTGCATTGCTGAGTCATGGTTTTTGATGAAACTTGACACTGTTATAAAGAGCAGATTTCTTAGTTTTTCCTAAATCAGATGAGGAACGTAAATATTCTTCCAGCATTGGTTCCAGTTGCAAAATCTGTATGTGTCAACTGCACCTCCTGTCTTTGTTTTGGTTGTAAAATTAAGTCACTCGGAGGAGAAGTAGTAGATATTTTACTTCAGGGTAGAATGTACAATTTTTGCCATCTCACAATTTCTCTTGCTGAAGGCCAAAAATATGCAGATTTGATAAAGGCTTGCAGAACTGTGCATAATCCAGAATGCTCCAAGGAATATGTGCATAACATTACCACTGCCCCATTTGTGATCTTGAAGAGACAGATCTTCTTTTCGCATTTCTTCTGACTGAGAAGTCAGTGAAAGGGCACATTTTCCTGCTAATTAGACTCCTAGAGATTTCCTCAACTCCTCAACTACCAACCTAATTTTTTAAACATCTTTCTGCTTCACTCACAGGGGAAGACTCTGCGTCTCTGTTTCTTCTGTTCTCCAATGAAGCGATTATTGAAACATCTAACAATTTTGCTCCTTTTCTGGGTGAGAAATCTTTTATAACATTAAGATAAACAGTCCTGTAAATTAAATAGAGGATAAGACCTCTCTCTTCTAGACAGAGTGAATAGTAGCATCTTCCCCAATGTCTCAGTGCCTGGGAGAGGAATATTGACTAAAATATGATACAGATTGACAAAACCAGTGCTTTTCCATTGTCCTGCTTTAGAAAACCTGCATGCTGCATTTAAAATGTTCTTGATAAGATTTTGGGGATACGTGGATACCAAAGCCTGGACTTTTGTAATCATATTGTAATACTGTTACAGCAGGGCACAAATGGGACCAGGGCAGCAAGGGGGTGAGCTGTGCTCATGGCATCGATGTGCTTCCTGAGGGCAGACACAGCAGAGATGAGCAGATGTCATGTTCTGAAAGGCGCTGAGGCCTTGTAATAGTGCAGCCTGCTTACACTGTCTGGTCTGCAGCTTCACCCTCTTTCAGGAGCATTTCACTGCTTGGAGTTTCATTGACAGAGATACCTCCAGAGACAACTCCAGGGAGCTTATAAGCATAGAGGGGGGACTGAGTTTTTACATAGTCTGATAGTGATAGGACAAAGGGGAATGGCTTTAAACTAAAAGAGGGGAAATCTAGGTTAGATGTTATAAGGAAATTCTTTACTCCAAGGGCAGTGAGGCTCTGGCAGTGCTGCCCAGATAGCTGTGGGTACCCCATCCCTGGAGGTGCCCAAGGCCATGGATGGGGCCCTGGGCAGCCTGAGCTGGTGGAGGAAAATCCTGTCCATGGAAACAGAGTTGGAACGGGATGATCTTTAAGGTCCCATCCAACCTAGGCCATTCTATGATTTGATGATCACCTCTGCCAGAGACACTGAGACCCCCTGCAGAGGTGGGAGACGGATGCTGCATGAGAATCTGTCTCTGCTAAAGCCTTCAGGCTCTGTCTGCATGAGCACTGTGTCATTTTGGCTGTGCAGAGGAGAGATGAGCATTCCAGCTCCCTGTCCAGTACTCCACTGCCTTGCTCGAACTCAGTTCATAGGAAAATGTATGGCTATTTCTATTCATCAAAATAAATTGCGTTATACACGTCTCTAACAGTACTCATAAAACATCAGATCTCCAATTCATAAGAGCATGATAACATGATAACATACTCCATTTGTATTTCTTTCCTCCCGCTTTCATCCTTCACTCTTTAAAGCTTGCTTCATTGAGATTGTAGCAAAAATAACTAGTGGCACATTCTAGCTGAACAATGACTGCAGAAAACGTCCAGAATATGAATGCTGTCAAAATACAAGTCAAAGAAAGTAGGACAAAAGCCAGATGGGCTGGGCTTCTCACTTATGCCTGGCTTTAAAGTGGCTGAGGGTGGGAATCATACACAGAAAACCATAGTACAGCCGTCTGCAGCACCTGCTCTGCCATGAGATCAGCCTTTTGGGAGGCCCCCCTCCCACATGTGAGTCTCCCAGCAGACATCAGCATCCTTCCTCACACCACCTGAGCTGCACCCTGCATCACACGAGCGATAACCTCCAATCTTATAAATGCTCTGCCATGCAGAATGACTCAATCTGTGGCTACCTGGTGTTGTTGGACAGGAAAATATAACCTGCTGCAGTCCTCCAGTACCTCTCCACTTCTCCTGGGTCAAGGTGCAGTCAGACCTCCATCCTTTCCCAACATCCATGACATGGCTCTTCTTTGGCATCCTTACACACTCGGTTCCTCCATCTGGTAAAGGCCAAAAGCAGATCAAAACTGGCACAGCGCCGCTTATCAGAACTCAGCCAGGAGCCTGAGGGGCTGCTGCTTCCTGCATTTATTGATATTCATGCATTTTGTCAAGGAACACAGGTGAAATGCTGCTGTTGCACTAAGGTGTAGCCACTCATCTGGAGCTGATGCAGCCTGCAGTGCGTGTTACAGCCCTCCTTGGCTGTCACAAATGGCAGCAGGATACTCCATCTCCTATTTTCTTTCCCTTCAAGCCTCCCTGTCAGTCATTTTTCAGACAGCGCATTTGGGCCAGCTCAGGAAGCAACCCAAGAGGAACAGAAGCAGGCAGTGTGCAATTTAGCACACGGTCAGTCTTTTCTCTTGAAGGCTGTTTGGTCCCAGAGTTGAACAACAAATATCTACAACACCTCATTCTATCACAAAGTACTGTCCCAGGTCCGATTTTCTTCTCTGTCACATACAGTGACAGGTGTGTGACGGAGATGGGCTGTGACACCAGTCATGTTCCAGTTTCTGCCCTGAGAGCTATCTTTTGTCCACAGGGAGAAGCTTGGTGAATGCATTTAAGATGTTTGTGCATAGTTTCTGAGTCAAGAGCGAGCATTGTCTCTAAGTACGACCTAATGAAGGGAGCTTAAAAAGTCCCCGGATATGCAATGCAGATGGCAACATTCTCCCTTTCAGCATGAGGAGCTTGGAGCTCAATGAGCAAAAATCAATGCGGTGCCATTACTGCCAGCAGAGCTCTTCCAGCTGATGTGGCCCTCTCTTTACATGCTGCACGAGTACAGAATCCCTGTGAAAAGGGACGGACCATCCTTGAAGGCAGCCATCGCAGCCCTTACTCATCCTGGGCTCAGGCTGTCACTGTGAGGAATAATGAATGAACAAAATTATAGCTCATGGTAACAGTACATATTTATGGGAATTGGTTTTATTTTGGTCAATATTTCAATTAGACTTCTGCCTGCTGGAGGGAATGCAGATCAGGGAGGGGCTGGGCTGATGCAGAAGAAGAAAGGAACACTGCCAGGTGCTGACTGATGTTTTATTGGGCTGTAATACTAGAAGCTTTTGCTTGCAAGAATCAAATGTTAGATCTCTCTCCCAGGGATTTATTTTGCTAGTACCTATGGGAACCAGCTGGGCTGGCTGCCTGGAGAAAAAGACAAAGCAAGCTAGTCGGGAAGTTTATGGTGATTTAAGATAGATGCTGATTAGTGATTCACATTTGTGTGAATAATAAAATAAATACGGAGAACAGTTGCTAGTGTATCTCTCTATTGCTTCCCTAGAAAAGAAGAGCTGCTGTGTGTAAGTTAAGGTTGGGAATTTTCCCACTGCAGCAGACCTATTTTATTGCAAAGAAGAAAGCAATACCCTGGAGAGGTAAAGATGTACAGTGTTGTCAATGTTAGAAATTCTGCGCCAAGGACGTTTATGTTAGGGAATTGATTGGGAGAAAAAAAAAGCAACATTTTCTCTGAAACATAAACAAGAAATACTCTCTCGGGGGCCAAATGACGTGCTGCAAAGATTTGGAACAAGGTCCCGCAGGCACACTCCAGTGGTGGCAGAGCTGCAAGAGCTTAACACTTAAAACCTAGCCCTGGAGGGACTGAGCTGGTGCAATTTGCTAGCTAGCTGCAGCCCACAGCGTTGCTTCTGGCCTGGGCCAAGAGATGAGCAGCTTCTCATTATCTCTTTTCCCTGCTGGAAATTAGTCAATTATGGACAAATTCTGAGAAAGAAAAAAAAAAAAAAATTATTTGCAGGACATTATTGTCAGACTTTTGAAATGTGCTGTCTGCTTTTGGTGAATGACGGTACTATGATTTGACGCCTTAAGTTTTATTTCCTGCCTTTAGAGCAGAATGGGCCATTTTTTAACAGACTTCAAAAGATCATTGTGCTGCAGAATTAAATGCTTTGCCTCAGGAAACAGCATCAGAGACTCCACATTTCTCAGGTTGCTTCATGAAATTTAGAAGTTAGGAAGAGAGACCTGCAGGTTTTTAGCCTGGAATGAAGAAAAAGCTCATTTCCGTGAGAAACACAGGAGAAGCTCTGGAGCCAGGCAGACTGCAGGTGGAAAAGACTTCCTTTCTTGCTGGCTGGTTCCTTTTCTGGTAGAGCCCAGAGAAATTCGGCACTGGGGGACTGGAGCCACTTCCCAGAGGGGAGCTTTCACAAAAAAAAATGTTGGGTCTCAAATGTTGTTTTTTCTCCATGCCAGAGGTAGCCTGCCATTGAGGCCATGACAGGTCCAGCTGATCTATACAATTATAAAATCATCAGAGAATCATTAAGATTTGGAAAAAAAAAGCAAAACCAAAAAAAAAAAACAACACAAAAACAACAAAATACTAAGATGGTGGAGTCCAACCAGCAACCCATCATCCCCACTAACCATGTCCCTCAGTGCCACATCTCCATGGCTCCTGAGCACCTCCAGGGACAGCGATTCCACCACCTCCTTAGGCAGCCTGTGCCAGTGCATTATCACTCTTTCTGAGAAGAAATTCTTCCTCATATCCAACCTGAACCTTCCCTGGTGCAATTCAAGACCAGCACCATGAGCTGGTCTTTTTGAAGCCATGCTGTCATTTCCTCCCAACCACTTTTATAGGTCTGAACATTTTCTTTAATAACAAATCTTGCTATGCCTTGTTTTTATCCAGTCTCTCCTCTGATTTGCAATTGCATTTCTTGATATCTTCCTTCCTTTCCAGTTATGACTTCTGACGTCTTCTTCTGCATTGCTTTCTCTTTTTATTTCTCTGTGCTCACACCACAACTCTTATTTTTTCTTCATGTTTTTACCTTGCTTTGCTCTCAGCAGAATTTACTGATCATGAGGCGAGGATTTTTCCAAGCCTGGGATTTTGTTGCCTGATCAGAGCAGACTCTAACTGTGCAGAGGGATAAATTGTAGTGGAAAATAGCTGTAGTATTCTAGCTCTGTTCACACAGCTCTTAAAATAGAAACAAAGGACCCTTTGTATGCTACAGTTCAGATATTTGACTGATGCCATGCTAGAAAGACAACTGACTCATGAGCCCTGTTGTATTTAGCTGGCTAGAGATGCCACCATGCTGAACTGTCTGCCCTCCTCCTTGACGGGTGGGTATTGTTCTTGTACCAGAAATAGAACAAACCAGATGTCCTCATCTTAACCTTCCCTTGCTCATCATACACATTATCAGCTTAGGGCACTGGTGATGACAGGTTTGCACTCAAAATCTGCTCTGCAAATTGAGGCAAAGACCTGCATTTTTTCCTGCTGCAAAGGCTGTGACTCAGGTCGAGGGATACAGAGGGCACCAAGGAGTCTGCCAGTTTGATTCCCATCTGCGTAGAGCTGTCTACACACTAAACAGAAGCAAGATGGCAGGGCAGGGTGGAAGTGTATTTTAAACACAATTTGGGTTTTAGGATGATGATTGAATTTCTCATTAAATCCCCACATGTCCAGCACTGTAGTTGCAAGAATGAAATTGCAAGCTGTTGTTGACAGCATCTGCAGATAACACCTACAGGAACTGGTCCATAGGGTGACATGAGCAGGTTCCCTGGCCTTGCCTGGGAGCAGGTGAAGGGCAGCACATGGTCCTGCAGCAGTCCTTCAGACAGTTGAAGCATGAGACAGGGTGTCTACATCTCCATTTCCACAGCTGTGAATCCAGACACTTTCACCAGCACTGAATTCTCTCTGCAATCATACTACAGATAATTAAAAGAGAGATTAATTTGGGTTACAGAAGATAAGTAACGCCAATCTAAGATTTAATTTAAGCTGCATAAGAAATAAGACTTTGGTCTGAATATGAGTGTGCCAGATAAATGGCTTTTGACTTTTCAAGGGAGATAGACAAGTGGCTGAAACCATGACCTCCTTCATTCGTGTTGTGCACGAGCCCTAATGAATCTGTCTGTCCTGAAGATGCTCTCAGTACACATAAGGTTCATTTCAAGTGCAGGGAACAACTCACCATCACCCCACCAATGGACACCAGGCTGAGGAGCTGTTCTCTCACCTGGATCAGCCCATGCCATGTGGCCATGGACACTGGGGATGTAGTGACATGGTGCCTTGTGCAGAAATGAGGGCAGGAGGGCCCCCGCCACAGTTTAGCTGCCTATTGATGAGCCATCTGCAGCTAATGACTTCCCCAGACTACTGCCGCAGATTGGATTTGAATTTCTTACCCTGAGGTGAAAGGCTCCTTCACTTATTAGGCTATTAATTGTCCAAACCACCAGTCCAGTTCTTAAGTGGCAATTAATGAGAAGCCAGAGCTGGAGCTTATAACAGGGAGGAGCTTTACAAGAGAAGATTAATAAAAACAGCCAAGGAAAGGGCTCTGAGGTCATGAGATCTGGGCCTTTCTGCCATCAGCTCTGACAAAGAGCAGGCTCAGAGCAGAAAGTCCCACAGGGCCTCTGCTTTAGCCCAGGATTTTTCTTCCCTGTCTTGAGCAGCAGATTTCAACAAAGGGCTGCACTTCTGTATTCCAGTTCTGCATTTCCACCCAAAGGCATTGCAAAGCTTGGGTTGCCTCTGCCATGGGAAGTCCACCAAGGTAACACAGGGAGGAATTTCACCATAGCATGCTTCACCACAAGACTCAGATCTTCAAAACCACTTGAAAAGGCACATTATTTGTGGGTGAAAAGATTCCAGTGCTGTTTCTCGGGTTGCTTCCCTATTAATTACGTCTCTTTGCCATTCATCGGATCCCTTGTTTTCCGTGCATAAAGTGGGCTCCTCATTTACAGTGTGCACAGCAGACGTGTACTCCAAACAGCAGGAGGAATGTACTGAAACAGGTTATCAGTGACCTGCCCAGAGACATGCTGAAGATATATTATGTGATCCTGTGCTTTGCCATTCAGTGAAACACTCGTGAAACAGCCTTTATCTGCTCATGGGAGAGACTGCTAAGGTGCTGTACCTGCTGGAGGCACAGGCACACATTCAGGTGGCATTCAGTGCAACTACAGATGTTTTAGAGATAGGGAAAAAGTATGTTCCAATATATTGCACTAATGAAGCTTCTGCAGCTTACTGAGACAGTCATCGTTTTCAGCTCATCTTATTACATTTGTCTTAAAGCATCAAAAGAAAGCTGTTAGAGCCGCCGCTGAACAGGAATAATTAACATGCTGAGCCATCTCATGCACTAACCTGCACAAATCTCTGCATTTTTTACTTCTGCCTTGCTACAGAAATCACGCTGCAACCTTCTTGCCTCTAGATCCAAATGGGACAAAGATCCTCAGAGATTTGGTCCCAACTGGGACAGCTTTTGAGAGAGCCCTTTCTCAGAGGCATGATCAGTGGTCACAGACACCTCCTGTTTGCCTAAGGCATTATTCAAAGCTTCCTGACCTCAGGGGAAAGGTTCACACTTGCTCACAGCCATCCTGCATGGACACAGCCCCTTGGCTAGCTTCACAGATGATCATTTTTAACCAGGGGGAGCTGCCACAGAGATGAGATGTACCTGCCACAGACTGGGAGGTACAGGTAGGAAGCAGTGCGGTTCCCCATACAATCAGTAAAGATGCTCAGCTTTTCTCAGTGTTAGCCAAGGCTCGTTCATCCTAAAGTGCCTGGGAAAACACAACAGAGATTGTCCCTCAGATTTTCTCAGATTGGCAGAGCTATTGAGCTTAGACTAGTAAAACTATTAGGTGGCATAACTGTGTTGTAAGTGTGCAGAAGTGTCAGATCTCCATGGATATGATTACACAGCAGCTATAGACAGGGCACGGCCCTCTGTAGCATTACTGGGAATGCTTACCCATTCTTTGCATAAATTAGGAAAAATATTTCATGATTTCATATTGGCTGCGGTTGGACTTGATGACCTTTGAAGTCCCTTCCAACCTGAGTAATTCTATGATTCTATGAACTGCTGCTTATGCAAGTTTTGGCAGAGGATCAAAGTTCAAAAAAAAAAGTATTTATTTTTAAAGAGCGTGAATTGAAAAGTAAGGGCTAGGGCAAAAATACCTAACAAAACAACAACAAAAAAACACAACCCTGCAGTCATTGTTCAGGTTACAGGGGACAATATATTGTAATTTTAAGGAAAACGAAGAGAATCCCTGGAGTTAATTATAGCAGTGCTTTCCCATAGTTGGAGTGAAGCTGTACCTGTCAGCACTTCTTGAATGCACTGTTCCTTTCAGGGCTCCACAAATGGTGCCACTCTAGATGCCAAGGCACACACATATGCAAGTTTTAAGGGGAAATCATTCTTAAAATTGTAATTGTGGAATGAAATGAAAACCAAAATGTTGACCACTTCAGTGCTGTTTTTTCCTTGTTTACATTTAAAAACATCTGCATGGGAAAACATGTCAGCTAGCAAGTTGAAAATAGTGCCATTAGCACATGACAGAACTTGTTTTATTTGTTTATTAGTGGATGTCTTATGTATATGATGAGACATGAGCAATAACGTACATCTTTGGCCTTTGTCCAGCAAAACCCTTAAGGATATGCTTCACTTTAAGGATCTTAAGTGATTCTTCACTTTCAGTGAATAAATCTACTCATGTGCTTGAAACAGAGAAAATGGAGAGACATGGAAACTGGTCTCACAGTTAACAAGAGGCTGCAGCTGGAAAGGAGCACCCAGTATGGATACAGTTAACCAATAATATATTTGAACTGGATTATGCTATCATTAACGTGTCATCCAATTCTGAAATTAAACAGTTCAAATTTAAACTAATATAGAACTGGACACTTTATGGCTTGTTCTCCCCCACTTGCTTAAATGAGAAAAACAAGGAAAATAAGCATAGTAAATCTGTACAAAAATCTCTACCAAAAGAACTCTGGAAACTCTACTCATTCATTCTTTTACAGGTGCTCGAAGTCATCAGTGAGGAGATATGAATAAGCACAAATAATTCCCGTGGCTTTCATGATATGCACATTTCCTAACCAGCTAACTCCTCACTTCCTGAGTGCAGCCCTAATCAGGGCAATGGAAGTTTAATAAGTAGGAGCCAGCTCTGATAGCAGCTAATGGTTGAAGACTCTCTCTTTGCCATTTACAGACAACACACCTAAATTTGGCCATCTCTCACACATGGCTTTCTGGTTCAAAGGTCCATACTGGATAGGACGCACTTTATTGAAAGACTCCTTCTCAAACTTACAGCTCCCCCAACCTGTGTGATCATGGTAAAGGGACGTGGAAAGGGTTGTAAGAACAATATCTGAGAACCATCAATTTGCAGTCAACAGACTCTTGGTGCAATCACTGTGACAGATGATTCAAAGTGTAGGCACTTGGATTTGGAGATATCTGGCATTTTTTTCCATCTCCATGCCATCCTCTCAATCTGTTTGCACTATTGTCACCTGCTAGGTTTTATCTCCATCTCTCCTGGAGAAAAACCACCACCTCCTGCAGTGAGCACAAAATACAGAAAAAAACGTTCCTGGAGCTGGCTTATCCCAAATCATATGTTGGAGGCTGGATAGTTGGTTCAGTTTCCACCCATTTGTGCTGCTAATACAACACAGAGAACAAACAAAGCCACCCAAATGAAGTTGTCAAAGACTCCCCATGACATAGGAGCTTTCATAGGTGACAACAAGCTGGCACAGCCTCCTTTCTACCAGCCTACAAAATTTAGTATAATGAACAAGCCAGGAAGAGGATAAAGCAGGCTGTGCAGCATGCTTCCACGTCCTTGGCAGAGGCAGCAGTTGGAGGCAGGAAAATGAACACATTGCCCCATTGGAGGTACTTGACTTGCTGACTCCTGTCCCTGTGGGCACAGCAGAGTGCAGGCATTCAGGCAGCTCTGTCCTAAACTTCCTTCTGACACAACACTGCTCTTCCACAAAGAGGCAATGAAGTCTGGTGTGACACTCCCCCACTAGTACCCCCTTAGTCTACTCTAAGTTTTGCAGATCTCCTGTTTGGTTTGGTACTGGGAGCAGAGAGGAGCTATATTCCAACTCCTCTTGCCCTGCGCTCTGCTGAGCTGAGAAGGATCCCAAGACAAAGCTGGAAACCAGATAACCCAAACCCAGAAGAGAACCATCTCCCCATCTCAGGTGCAGCAAAGCTTTTTTCCCCCCCTCCTTGTTTGCAGGATCTGCTTTACCCACTGTTATTGCCTTCTCTCCTCTCCTCCCTCCATCGAGCATCTGCCGAGGGCATTTTCTATGCGGCTTGGCCCTTGACATTTTGCCCTAAGTGAGCAGCCAGGACTCCAGCTGCCTAACTCCACTGCAGCTGGATGCTTACAGAGAGCTTCACATTCCCAACCCAGAGACAAGCTAAGACAGCATTGCTGAAAACACTCTCAAACTGAGGCTCGTATCTGGGTCACATAGCTGCCAAAACCACCCCCATTCTTTTGAAATAGCTATTGAATTTGCTTCTAGAAGGAAAAAGACAGTAACATGCCAAGTGACACTAATTGTTAGGCAGCGCTGAGCAAGTATAATGCACTCCTGCAAATTATCTGGGAACACTTTTTCCATTTTGTAGTGCATTTGGAGGGAGGAATGGGGAAGATGATCAAGGTGGATCTATGAAAACCTGTAGCTCCTCCAGAGGAACACTGTAATGGAAAAAGGTGACCTGTGAGTTAGATATTCGTGGGCAAAATATTAGTAACTGCTTCTTATTCTGAGGGACAAAATCCCTCAACATCACCAAAACCATCATCAATCTGAATGTGAACAATACCAACTTATCACAGACAGAAGCCAAGCTTTCCTCTGAACCATTTTCAGCACTAATTAGGAAGGTGGAGATGGCACTGACAGACAGGGAGCTCCTATTTGGAAAATATAATAGAACTCAGAAAATTGAACAGTGACATTTCTTTAAGCACACAACCATACATTTAAGCTTTTTTTCCCACGATCATCAGTTTAGAAAAGAGATACCAACCTACCAGAAAGCGTTTGAATCAGTTTGGGTTTGGTTAACGTGGTGGATTTGTGAAAGATGGTTTAACATGCTGCCAAATCTGATAGTGCCAAGGCCCCACAGAAAAGTCCTGTCAGACAGATGACTTACTCTAACTTCAAACTAGTTACTCTAATTTCAGACTAGCAAATTGAAACCGAGCAGATTTTCTTTGTCTCCTTTATCAAAACTTTCAGACAAGTCATGTAACACCTGCATCTGCTCCTCTTTCCCAGATTAAGCAGTACAATTCCTCCCGGCTGAATATTGAGGTGACTATTCAGGAAAATAATTGTTCAACTTAAATAAGGGTGACAAAACTTGGTGATTAATTTGTCTGTTTCTCCAGTTGGAAAAGAAAGAGGGAAAGACAGTGGCAGTGTAATTATACTTTGCTGCACCGAAAGAGCCCTTCATCCTGAATTCATGGGAGCTTTTGAGTTGCTTGGAGATTACTAGTTAATAGATGCTTCATAAATACAGAGCAGAACAATCAAAGGCAGATATAAAGATACAGCAGCTAGAGTGGTGTGCTCAGCTTGTTTGCTGTGCTCTTAGACTCTTCTTTCTCTGTGCTTCGTAGACTTTTCTTTTTCAGAAAGCTTTAAGTATGAGTAGTAGTGGCCATAGAATGTGGCATTTAGAGAAAGGCAGTTATGCACAGTTTGCTCTGTAGACGCATCCCACCCCACCTGTGAGGTAATGAAGATTTGCTACAGGTGCAAGTACTCACTGAGTGTCACTATCTTCAACTATTGCTTCTTCTTTTCTAGTCAAAAGGACTTAATACATTTTGAAACTTGTGACCTAACACATCTAGATGCTGTTTTAAGTCCGCTGAAGTCAGCAGAAAATTGAGTGCTGCGAGGCTTCAGTTTTACCTTATGCTTACTTCAGCTTTTCACCTAATGCTTTTCTTTAAACAAGACTCATTTAAAGACTAGATTTAAGGCCAAATTGGATGGGCAGTTTGATCTGGTGGGCAGCAACCTTATGCACAGTAGGAGGTTGGAACTGAATGTTTAAGACCTTTCCAATCCAAGCCCTTCTATGATAAAGGGTGCAAGTCTCCAAGGTTTCATGACCCTTAACAAAGAAAAACAAGGAAGCAGGCTTCAAAATAAGCCATTCA
Source organism: Perdix hodgsoniae (assembly GCA_035772895.1). Classification (NCBI taxonomy): domain Eukaryota; kingdom Metazoa; phylum Chordata; class Aves; order Galliformes; family Phasianidae; genus Perdix; species Perdix hodgsoniae. The sequence continues at coordinate 49,663,787 of JAPSGF010000001.1, read as the reverse complement.
ACAACACATGATGTAGAATAATTTGGTATCTTTGGTGTTCCCCCCCATCACATCTGTTTCGGGTACTAGTAACTGGAGGAGGCTCCTGAAAGGGCAATGGCAGCAAAGCAGCTTTATTGATCAATAGACAATGCAGTGACACAGTTTCATTCAACAGTTAGCTATCTCCAACCCAGTTGCTTTCATGCCTTAAAGCACATTCTGATTTTCAGTGCTTTTAACTAGTGAAGTAATAATCTTCACTGTTTGGGTAGTTTGACCATTTGTATGCACGCCGATAGTATATGGAAAAAAGAGGAAATAGAATAGAAAGAGCACTGGCATAGCTTACAGTTGCAGATGTAATTAAGAAAATGTTGAGTTCACATTAGTTCACTAGTGAGCTGGCAGATATGAACACTTGTGAAGTTCACCACAGTAACTTCCCATCTCTAGAGGTGGTGTTGACTTTGTTTCATAGTTTTGCTTTGAAGTACAGAACAGAATACTAAACACCACTGCCAAATTGGTATGACACTTGACAAGAGCACAAAATAGTTTTATTGCTGGATAAGCATAACACATGATTTCGCCTGCGCAGTTTAACAAGGGCATAAGAGATTGGAATCACTAGAAAATGATTTTACAGCCAATGGACTAGAAGCAGCTGTGTCTGGTGTTTGTTTTTTTTCCCTCCTGTCTGAGCTGTGGGTCATCATGGATACTTGACAAAAAATATTCCAGGACTATGAAGACCTGAGACATACGCTGCTACTAAGAAGCACTTTTTGTACACAAATTTAGGAGATCATCCCACAAGAGGTCTCAGATCTGTTACTTCCCACCTCTCATCACGTGATCTTTCTGGAGCAGAGGTACAACCCAGTTTCCATACATCAATCCATAGAAACCTGCTCCCATTCAAGCAGGCAAATGTTTATTTTTGTTTGATTTCATTTTGTCTCTTCACAGATCTCATCCTCCTTCAGCCTGCTTTTGCTGTTTCTCTGAAAAATTATTATTTTTTCTGTTGCTTCAGCAAATACTACTTGAAGCATGTTCAAAGCTGAGCATATGTTAAGAATATTTTGCTGAATCAGGAATTCATTGCATAGCAATATCCCATAGTGTGTGCACAGATGGAGGACTTGGATAGGGAACACTCAGTTACAGTAACAGGCAAAATGCAAGAAATTAACCTTTTTCTTTTGGGCAACAGACTCCTTATTTAATATACTTGCTACTTTACTGGCAGCTACATACATTTGTCATGACAAAAGTCAGCATGTATATCACATTGCAAGGGTAGCTTATTTACCAGTATTTTTGAGATATTAGAATGGGTGGGAAAATAAAAAAACAGCAGCTTACAATTCTGAAGACATATCAGTCTTGTCAGGATGATGAGTACAATGCATACAGAAAAATCCCTGTGAGGGTCTCCACATCATGGAGAGATCAAAACAGAAAGCTAGTGGAGAGAATGAGTCAAAAAGCTTTATCTCAAGCACAGACAACTTTCTCCTTACTAAGAAAAAAAGGATTAGGGTATACTTTTTGTACAATAAATCAAAAAAACAAAACAGCAAAGAACATCAACAACATGAACTACCTAATAATAACATGGAAATAACTGGGGTCAGCTTCCATCAAGCTAATAAGTTTTCTTTCACCCACTCTCTCACTGCAGGTCATATATACTGGAATGCACATCAGTATAGGAGTAATGACAGATACTTAGACATCCTCCAAATGCAATATTGTGGTGATCAGCTCAAGCACAGCTGTTGTATGGGCAAGGAACAGGATTTCACAGGAGAGTGAAATCAGATCCAGCTCTGAGAGTGAGTATATTGAGGAATATTGTCTATCATTCATAAAATATGATGGGGGGGGGGGGGGGGGGTCAGAAAAGACCTCTGGGGTACTTAATTCTTAGAAATTTCAATTGATATAGCAGACAATTCCACCAAGCTACCTAAAATATATCTAGTTTGGCACTATCTGAAGAGAAAATGTTTTATGACAATGATTTACGGACACCTACCTTGATAAACATGAGGCAGCCTTTAGGCACTGCATGTTAGCAGCTACTTGCTGGAAACTGAAACTGTACCAGGTCATGCTCTAATGAAACACAAATCTTAAATAACAGGCTAATTAACTAGTTAAATAACTTGTCTAGGGATATGATATAACTTGTTAAATTTGATATATAAAGTCTTAAACCACATGCCTTTTAAATATCACATAATTAGTAAGGGTTTTAAGTATAGTTCCCTTACCTTAGTTTGGAAGGTGGTCAGCTTAGATCATCAGAATGATCCCTTTGGCTACAATAATGAATGGTTCTGAACTAGCATGGTATGAGTTTTAAAAAGTTTTTTTTTTTCCCCCCCCCCACATTAGCACAAACTACCCAGGCAGCATATATGGCAAAAGAAGTTGTTGACAGTACCTTCTAGGGGTGTATAAACCCTGCAGAGCAGTAGCAGTATTAAAAATAAAATAAAATAAAAAAAAACAAACAAAAAACTCACCCCTTCCAACAAAAGTTCAAGAGAAATACAATCTCCATCCAGAAAGATATCACTCCCTTGGCTGCCAACCCTTAAATGAGGGTGAGGAGGGGTGGATCCTGGCTCCACCTCTTCCAATCACTCAGGTGCATTGCTTGCACCTGAGCTCTCTGGGCTAGTTGTGCCTTCTTACCTGGTGCTCACCCTTCAGTTCAGACTGTGACCTGGAATTGTACTGCACAGATATGTGAGGTCTTCCTGATATCCACTAAAAGCTAGTGTTTTTGCATGCTAAATTTGTGGTTTGGATGTAGATCCTGATACATGATAAAAAGTAAGGAATTTTTTCTATGGAGCTGACACTTCTTTGAAGAGAAATATGCCTTAAGATCTTCATATATTTTTGTGATTTTTACTTCATAATTTATTAATGGTAATAACCTAGGCAAGCCCCAATCTTTATGTAAGCAAACAAAATAGCTGTAGGAAACATTTGTGAGTGCTGGTACTAAGGAATAGGCAAGATTATCACATTATTTCTATCGAGACTGTAGGCAAGTGGCACATCTATCAAGAATGCTTATCTGCAAAACTTTGTAACCACACCACATCCCCTTGAAACAAGATTTTTTTAGCCTAATTGGTGTATCAGTCACGTTTAATTAAAAAGAAACCCAGAACCTCTTTCTGGGTAGCTCTGCTCCCACTTTTTGAATAACACATAAAATAATGGCACGTAACTCCTCATCTACCTTCCATAGCTAGAACCCACAAGAAAACTGAGAACCTCTTCATTACACTGTTGTTTCAGGTGTTAATCTACATTTTAGAGACTGCAGAAAACCAAAACAATAGACCATGACCTTCTTATCTACCCTTTAGTTTGAAGGGAGGCTATTTTCTTATGGTTATTGAGCCCAAGTGTTGTCTCATACAATTGGGCCTTCTGTTGAAACAGAAGCTCCTCTGTGGAGAAATATTACTCACAGTGTGGTCAATGTTACTCACAGCCCTAACTATTAAACACAATTTCTCATCACAAGCGTTGGCACTTACCTCAGGTTTTGAATCACCACTTGTAAAACCAGTGGCCTCAGGAGCAGTGACCATTTCATGAATAAGGAGTCTTCAGGAAGTGCATTGTCGCCATTTCTAAATCTTTGCATGGATATTTAAGCCCTTCCTTCTTCTTCCTTCCAGTAGTAATATTTCTACACTTGCCCATTATCGTTGCAAGACAAAATGTAAATCATACATATAGATGTGATTTTCTTTGGTACTTGCAATGCAACTGCTATGGCACGGATTAGCATTCTGGTCTCGAGCACGCTGAAGCCCACTGGAAAAGTTTACATGGGAATTAAAGACATAAAATGTCTACACTACTACCCCTAATATGGGTAACAAAACAGACTCTCCTGCCTTGCATTTGCCAAACCAGTAAGCATATGCAAAGGAGAGTGCAGTGTCAAGAGTTCAGGTTGTGTCTGAGCAGTCACAGTTAGCAATGATCATGGAGGGTGGCTGAATGGAGAATGGGTTGAGTGCGAAGCACTCCTGGCCTGGGGCTGCTCTGAAAGCTGCTTTTTCAGTGCATTTGACACACAGTCAAGGATGCATTCAGAATGCATACCAGTGACCACTTTTTAACAAGTCTTAGCATCCTGAGATCTGCCAAAACATGGTAATGATGCCTAGGAGACATCTAGGTGGTCTTCTGTAAGCATTCATGTGTCCCTTCATTGAAAGTATGTTGAGAAGAAAAGCTTGTTTATAAAGCCATTTATTAATATTGTGACTGAGCAGTCATCTCATGTATTTAAGAGATGTTGTATAAAACTGAATATTAACCCACAATTTCAGAAATGGAATCCATCCTCTCCATTTTTCTCTCTGCAGCACTGGGCATTGACTTACATTTTTTTGTCTTTCCAAAAATTCTTTTTTTCCCATTTGATTTCAATGACTTTCTATTTCTTCACTAAGAACTCTACCATCCCACTTCCATTGAGTTTTTATTTTCCCCTTCAAACATTTTTCAGTATTAGATTATTTGCTTCAAGTCAAGTCATATATGAGTCTTCTATTGTACTTATCTGTTCTCATAGCAAGTATAAAATGCACCCATTTTAGGGAAGGGAAATGGGACCTAGAGAGATTAAATTAGTAGTCCAGGTACATCCATCACACAGCAGAAAATTGAGATCAGGGCTTTCAAACACTAGATAAGACCTTGGTCCTGTGAGGACCCATGTACTCCTAAGGGCTATATGGCCCTGCCAGATGTTCAGCAAGACCTTAGCAGCTGGAAGTACATAACAGGATTTTTAAGATGCATCATCCAAATGGGCATTCCATTAGGAAACAGGTGACTCCATGGCTTTCTGTGCACTGTTTTTTGTTGTTTGTGTGTTTGTTTCCCATATATAATATGATCTTCAATCTAGGTTGCTCAAGTGATCTCAGAAAGTTTCTGAAGGTGATGAAGAAGGCTTGCATCTAACTTCATTAGGCCTGGGAAAAGGACAAGGTAAACACATTTCATTTCTCTGGGCAAAAATGGGCAGAATAAAGCAAGCTGCACATTCAAGCCTTCCTAGTGAGAAGACAATAAAAAGAATTATAAAAGGATTGATCAGCAATGGCAAACACAAATCTCCCAAATCATCCACTATGCGGTTTGACTCAAGATCAAATACATTGATATTCAAACACAGGAGAGACTCCCTTTTACATGCAACATGGATGACATTTCCTAGTCCTTTTGCTGATGCTCTCAAAAGAGCGTTAGTTGAGATAAAAGAGTTATACCTTGGGACTTAAAACAGCAGCTATTACTGTAAGTAGAGAGGAGTTGGGTGCAGATAACAAAGGGATAGTGAGACATGATGGACTGGCTGAGGCTGGGAGAAAGAAATGCCTGCAACATAAAAGGAATCTTAAGTTTTCCTTTTGATCTTCGTTAGTATCCTCCAGTATAATTTTGTTTATGCACTTCAGTGACCTCCACTGCTGTAATGCCTAAATGCCTTGCAGGTTTCTTGATGCAAAGTGCTCTTTGGACAGCGGAGAGTAGTGGTCACCATTCTAAAACAGCACAGAAGGAACAAAAAATGATGTTGTCACTCTTACATGCTCCAAACACACAGGGCTCATGTGGCAGTGCCCAGCAGTACAAGGAATAGTGGTCTGGAGGGCATACTCTACAGATCTGAGCTGCTAAAGAAGTGCAATTCATCATACTGAGACCATCATGATTGAAGAAAGTGCACAGATAGGGGAGATGTGAGCTTGAGAAATGTGTATGCATATTAACTATGATCACTGCTTGTGCTAAGATCTTGTTTCACATGCTCTTGGTTCATACAGATCCCTTTGTAATGTAAATCTCTATTCAGTCCCTAAAATTATTAGATACAAAGCCACTTCTTAGCTCACGAAGATTTAAGCTTAAAACTGACCTTAAAAATTAGAAACCCTCATGGGTTCCCATATTCTAGTACAGAGACCTAAGTATTAACCCTTTGGTAGGTAGATTTTCTTACAGCACATGAACTGTGCAGAGTAAAGGGGATTAAACACAATTCTGCACATTTCAAAGCCCAGACAGTTCTCAGGAGAAATTATTTGTCACCCTAATCCCTGCAGCTCTGTTTATCTCTGATCAGAAAGGGGAGTGCCAAATTGGCATAGTGATTCATGTACCAAAAAAAGAGCGTGCCTATAAGCACAGATCATGATTTGCATACTTATTAGCCTTGACTGCCAGGGAACATTCTGGTTCCTTTGTAAGCACAGAAACAGTAAAAATATGCTAATAGCAGCATATCAAATTTGGGCTTTAGCCAATCTGTCAATATTGAAATTGCTTGCCTGTAATATAATGGGTAAACAAGTTGCTGTATAGGATGATGTGAAGCATGATTTGAACTTGTTGAAATTTAGTCATTTTGTGCCAGAAAAACTCACAGAAGATCAGAAAAGGAAACATAAGCATTTAAGCAAGACAGATGTCACACTGATTTTCTATTCTGCTATCTGTTTGCTGCCTTCTTTTCTGCTTTGAGAAGTAGCTCATTTAAGATGCCAGGGGAGGTGGGATCATTTCCGGGAAGAATCACTTAAATCACAGTCAACATAAGTCATGCCTATAGACCCCATTCCTACTCTTCCATATATGATAAAGACAGAATATCTCCTGACATAAACCTGATATAAACCCAAGTCACCATTTCCTCTACACACAAATACATATTTTTCCCACAGAAATGATAATCAAAACCTTTCAGAATGTAATGATCTCCTAGCTCTCCAGAATTCCACTCCATGTGAAAACAGCATTTCTGCTTTACATGTCTGCTGAAGACTGCAGCTGCTTTGACAAACCCTTCTCTTTCACCATCTCTTATATACACTATCTGCAGTCCAGGGAGAGTCCAGCCATCAGAAAACCCTCAATTACATTAATGCTTTCAGGGAACACCCTGTGCAGCCTGAAAATGACTGAATAAAACTTTCTTTTGCTTCCTGGTAGAAATTAGTTGCCTAGATTAGAAAAATCTTTGCAATTCTCCTTGTTTTCTGGATCATGACACTTCAGCCTACCCAGTACCTCCTACTCAGTGATCCTGGGACAGAGCTGCTAGATCCCCTTTACTTCTAGTTCAACCATACTGAGTTAGGGCAGCTGCTTTGCATGCAGCATGGAATGCCATCTCATGCATGTGAATGGCTGCATATAGGATAAGACAAACTCTTAATCTCGCCATGAAGTAATCCCTTTTTACACGGATACTCTCCTGCAGTCTTCGCGCAAGATGAACTTTGCCAATATGACCGGCTCAGAGAAGAATGACCTTTGGCAGACAAGAAGGTGAGAAAAACCAGGCTAACCGGATGAACACAAGTTTGCTGATGTTAATTTCACACCTAAATGTTACTAAATGAAGGCACAGTGGGACTATGTTGCCCCAGTCTTAGCCCCCAGTTTCTCTGTGTCTGTATATGGTGAGGAGGACCTTTTCTCCACCCTCTCTATTTATTCTTTTTCTCCATTTTTGTTTTTCAATTATCTGGCATAGTCTATACTAATTATGCTCAGTTGCCTTCCCTTTCTTTCAGGACTGTTCCAGATAGAAGGGAGAAAAATGATGCTGTAGTTAGTGAAATGTTTTTGGCATGATTCTCTTTCTTTTCAAAGAATGGGTTTGAATGTCCCATTTCTCTGAGCAGAGCTATAAATACAAATAGAGAAATAATAAAAAAAAGGAAAAGAAAAAGAAAAAGAAAAAGAAAAAGAAAAAGAAAAAGAAAAAG
>JAPSGF010000001.1:49493819-49655963 GCA_035772895.1 Perdix hodgsoniae | reverse complement strand
AAAAAGAAAAAGAAAAAGAAAAAGAAAAAGAAAAAGAAAAAGAAAAAAACCACCCCAAACCCAAAACTTTCTTTGCTTAGAAGGACTCCATGAGATTGCTTCTGTTTCTCCTCAGCATAACTTTACAGCCAGTTCTACTTTTGTCCTTACACAAGACAGATTTTGCAGAGCAGAGCCTTTAGCTCCAGTGGGGCATACCAGGAAAGGTCTTGAACCAGGGGCATCTCTCTGACCTTGCCATGGGGCCCAGTGACTTGGGCAGCAGGTTGCACTGTTCTGGATTACTCCAGACAACAGTTTTGTTGATACTTCTGTGAACTGGCGAAGAGTGACCTGAAAGTAAATTTTTGTGAGCTCTTGGTCTGGCTCCCAAGACCAAAATCAAGGACAAGAACCATAGGAATAGGCTGCAGAATGCTTTTAAGTGAAGAATCTTGCTGTCAGGCAGAAACCTTCACAGTATAAATGTGAAAAGTCAAGTGCACTAAGCAGCATATGAAGGGGGACAGGGAGGTCATTTTCTACAGAAAAATAGCCTTGAGCTTTGCAATCTCATGCACAACTTAAGGAGTCCCGCACATCACATCCCCTTCCAGACCTAGAAACTCACATCACCTTCTTCACAACATGAAGTGTGAATCTGACAGAGACAGAGGAATGTCTGTGAATGCACTTAGTGTTAAGATTCACAATCTTTAATGCCAGCACCTCAGCAGCTATAATCCCATTTACCAACTGGAAAATCCCAGGGTGTTTCCAGGATTAATGACTGCAGAGGAAAGCATGGAAATGTGTCCTCTGGGAACTGGAAAATAACAAAATAATAGTTTCAAAACTCATGTAAAACCAGTGATTGCCTGGTGTTTCGGTTCTCCCCATGAGCGGAATTCTAAACCCAGTTTTTAAGGCTATCCGTGAAGTTTTGCAATTTTTATTTGTGCATAATCTCCACCCATACATATGCCAGAGGGAATGAGGCTCCTGTTCCTTCTTGTTCTTCCCATGGAACAATTCTCAGTTTCACAGCCAAGGATGAAAAGTGAGTTAATAGGATATTCAATGATTTGCTGTGAAAAAAAACAGTGTGGTGATATCTGCAGCTCAGCAGGCCCTCCTTGTTCTTCACAGAGATGCTGGGTGGGGCATCTCAGATAGCACTGGGGTGGTAATTGTGGAGAAAAGTTAACTTGCTAATAGCAATCACTTTATCTTGTTTGTCAGTGATTAGTTATGTAAATTTGTTCTCCTTTTCAATTCCATACCAGTGCATCAAGGTGACATGCCACATGTGCATAATTACTGCCAGTGTTATTTCCAGACCTTGATCTAGAAAATGCAAAGTGCCACTTATTAGAAAGTCCACACAATCAAAGAGACTTCTTTCATTTCCCTGCGTATGTTTGCTGTTCTCTTTTGATAGGCACAGCATGTAAGAAGCCAGTGGGAAGCAAACACTGCATGCACAACGTGGCTTCTCCTTTGTTAATTAGCTAAATCAGGTGCATAATGTTGTCTGTGTAATTCCTAAAGCGTCTGTGATATTACTGCTCTTACAACAGAGGGAAATGCTGCTTTATCCAAGTCTGCAAGACAATAAAAATTAAGAAGGAAGATGAAAAATTACATTTATTTATTGTTTATACAACATGATGGCACTTCATAGGCAAATGATACAATACTCTCAACCCCAGAGGAATTCATAATCTACAGACTAGATTTCCAGCTGTGTCGCTGTTTATTCCCTGTGTCACCCCTCTAACTCTAGGTCAATTCAACAGAAGTAACAGCATCAGGATCTGGCTTTCATTAAGCAAAACTTCAGGGACTCATAACTAGGATTAAATGAAACTGAAGTTGCCTTAGCCCTAACTCATTTAAACTGGAATGAAAAAAAAAAAAGCCCACAAAAATCTCTTGTAGCTGCAGCCACATTTCACTCCTTGGTATCCAGACTAGCAATGCCCAGAACCATCTTGCAGAATGAGCCAATCAGTTTGGTGCCCACCATGTCTAGCTGTAATAAAACTGAACTATTAATAACTTAAAATCTCCAGTTAGCATAGACTTCTCAAGAAACACATGCTGTTGATGATAATCAGTAACAGGAATGAGAGTCTCAGCCATTTCACAAGAAGAGATGGCCCTCACCCCAACCCATTCCTGTGCTTGCCCTCCAGCCCTTTGTCTCACCATCTCACCAGCTCGTTCTCTTAGAATCCATAGACCAGGAAAAAGCAGTCCCCTCTTTCCCCTACCATCAACCCACTGGAGAGGCCATGTTTGTCCTCAGTGTGGTTCTGGTAGGAACACAATCACTGTGACATGCAGTGGGATGAGGTGCCATGCATCTGCCTGTACAAGTCAAGCAAGAGTAGGCAGTTGCACCAAAAGATCTGAGGCTATTTCCTTTGGACTGAGCCCAAATACTCATACAAGCTAGAATGAACCTCTTTGGAAAAGTTATCAAATAGTAGGATGATACAATTGAAGCCACAGGTCACAATAGTATTATTTGTGGCAGCGAGGAACGGCTTCTTGGAAAGTCGATTCTAACTTAAGAAATGGTGAATGCACAGAGAATGAGATCAGCACCACATCACATTACAACACTGGAAGGCAAGAGGCAGGAAACATTGTGGTAGCATTTAATAATATTGAATTAATCTCAAAAATAAAGTGACCTTGAAAGAAAAAAAGAAGAAAAAAAAAAGGCTAAATGAGATGGGGCAGAGCCAGGGAAGGGGTTATAGGCTGCTTTACGAAGGCACATAGTGTGCTGAGGACCAAGCTGCCATTCTGATGATTTCCTTAGTGCTTTTATTTGCTAGAAAACTCCAGAGAGCCTTTTGCTTTTGTGATCCCTACTATCTAGCCCATGAATAGAGTGACAAGCTCCCCATATTCCCCCTTTCCCTTGGGGTACAGTTGGGTGATGGCAGCAGGGAGTGCTTTTTTCCTGCCATTCCCCAGCAGCTCTGCAGCAGCCCCAGTGCATCGCCAGCTCTATTCTGGGCTCCAGCAACCAGCTGCTCGGGGCCCAGCCCAGGCAGCGCCTGGACACGTGCCCTCCCCACAGAATCTATTTTTGGGGACTGCCATAATAGTTGGCTTTACCTACTTCTTGCTGTCTGTGGTGAGCCTCATGCTGAGGGGTTTTGTCAGCCCTAAAGGATCAAGCTGTTCCCTGTTTCCTCTGGAGTCAGAAGGATGGATAATCCGGCCCAGCCTTTGTGCTGCAGCTCTAAAATGTGCACTAACCTCACCCGTCCTCAAATTCACATGGGCCCCAGGGTCTTGATTCTGCTTTCAGGCAAAGCTGCCTTCTCAATGCCACTCCTCTGTAGTCGATGCACAGGCTCAAGATTAGCATTGTGTACAAGGCATCTGGGTACAAACAAAGGGAAGGTGCTGCAAGATGCTCTTACATAACATACTTTTCATGAGAGTCCCAGTGATAAGAAATTCCATGCTGGACGAGATCCAGCAACACCAAGGGAAAATACACAGCTCCCCATTAGCTCTGCCCTGCTGAGCTGGCAGTTCCCAAAAGTAGCAACCTGCTCTGTAATCTAACACTGATGGAGAAAAAAGTGCCACTCTCCCTCTTCCTCCTGAGCTGCTGTGCCAGGAGGAACCCCTCTGCAGATCAGGGAGCTGGGGGACCAAACTGTCCTGTCTTGTGCTCCACTCCACCTGATGAACATGGCAGCAGAGCAGGGCACTGCAGAGGCACCTACTGATCCCACTATGCTGCCTCTCTCCCTAAGCAGAGGGAGTTGGGGCAATTGAGGGCATGCAGAAAATGAGGCTGAGGCCAAAGGCTTCAGTGAAGGAGCTGTTTTCCTCTTACAGAGCAATTCAATTAGGAACATCTTAATAAAACCCCAGTCAGCAACTCCCACTCCGCCAGGCAAAACTAAAGGGGCATATGCAACTTGCTGACCTATTACATGTTAGGAGGCTTCACCCTGGCTCCCAGCAGGTCTACAGTCAAAAGCAAAAGCAAATCAAAAAATGAATAAATGAACTGCTGCTAAAGGGCTGGTTTAATAGCTGATCCGGTGAGACCGCAAACCTTTGCTCCGACCTGGTACACCTTCTAACCCCAACTCCACTCTGTTTCTACTTACTGAGCTAATTGAAACACCAGGAGACGATTGGAGCTCTGAAGAGTAACAGCAAAAACATCTCTGCTTTTAGATGTTACCTTCCACTGTCCTTCTCCTCTGTGCATCACAGGGGAAATACATAAATGTTTGTTAGCTTCAGTGAGTAGATGCATTTCCCTGTTTAAAGCTCTACAAAACTCCTTCAGCCGAGATAAAAACTTGCCTCAGAGAAATAAGATTTTTTTTTGCCTATTGATTATGTTTTTCCCAAAGACTTATATTAGGTCATAATATATAAAAGAAAATAAACCAACACTAATCCTCTTAAATGGTTTGCTAGCAAGCAAAGCCATATCAGAGCTGAGCAAACTATCTTGTCCAAACTTTATTCACACTTCTCCAGTTGAATGGTGTTCTTGTTCTCTGCAGTGTGCTTGCAGACAAAGTTACAGTGAAGCTGGGAAGTATTATTAGCAAGTTTTATTATAGCATCTAGCATTGAATGGCTGCAGTGAAGGAATCCCCACTGGGTGACCCAGGGTGCAGACGAGTATAGAAGCTGTGTGATTCATTGTGCATAGCACAGCATGAAGCACTTGGAGCAAACCATTTGTCTGAAGGAGAAATGGGACTCATTCTGTCTTCAGGGACCTGTGATCCAGCTGACATTTCCTTGAGTTTGTTACTTGAATTATGTTTCGTGACCTTGTTTCCTAAGCATGTTTTTATCTTACAAACGTGTGTGCATGGTGATGCTACCTAACATCCCAGGTTCATGGCTTTAAACAGAACTGCTTGATTGCAATAGGGAAGGTAGGTCAGGTAGTGCTATTTCTGTTCTTCAAATAGGCAAACAAGTAATTCTAGGGCATGCAGTACATATAGACCATTCATTCATTCATAAAAATAAGTTTTCAAATAGTTTTCTGAGTATGTTTAAATTTTTCCCTTTATTGTCTCTTCAGGAGTAAATTCAAACTGGGTTGACAGTGTCCCTTATTCGAAGGCCTCACAGAGAGGATGCTTATTCCAAACCTGCTGTATTCACTCAGAGATAAACCCAATAACTTTAAACATCAGGCCCATTGTGGTATAGCACAAGGAAGAGGTTTTGGCACCTTAGGAATTCTGATGCCAAACCAGTAGTGTCTTTGGAAAACAGGTATCTTCAAAGATAAGCAGCAAGGAAGAAGTACTTTCAAGACTGTTTTGAACTTAGACACAACAGTTTCAGTGCTAGCATCTCAGCATGCCTCTGAACATGGCCACAAAGGCCCTTCCAGTGAATTTTCTTTTTCTAGAGCTAACCCTAAAATACATCTGAAGCAATAAGAGTGAGTAGGAATTGCCAGAGATTGGAGAAAAAGGAAGTGAGTTTAACAAAAAGATGTGCAAAGGATAAAATTATCCTGGAAAGGAAGGTCTTTCCAACATCCTGCCTCTTTCAAAGCTTATCTAGGTAAGGTTACCAGAGGTTGGAAGAAAGCAGGTGACTGAGAGGTATGTACACATGTGTTTCAGTAGGTCTGTTCTCATGCTGGGAATGGTCCCTAAGGAGCTGTCAAGGAAAAAGAAGTCCCCAGTGCTTCTTTTTTTTATTGCAGTTATGGAGTCTGTCCATGACCTCACAGTCTGGCTGGAAAGAGAAGAGAAGAAGGAATACCTCCTTTATGTAAATGGAACAAGGTGTTGGTAGTATGAAGTAGTATCTGTCCATGGAGCATTCCATGTAGCACCGATTATTTCACTTTTTGGAGTGAAAAAGAGAAGACAATTTTTACTTAGCACAGGACTTGTGTCTTAGCAAGGGCTGTCGCTTAAGCGATGCAGAGCTAGATCAGATGCCTGCCACATACAACAGGAAGGGACAAATTAAGGTCTGGAAAGTAATGCTCTCCCACTCTATGACACACTAAAGGCAACTCCAGGTGCATCAATGGCTGAGAAATATTCTCTCAACTCCCACAGTGTACAATCTGCTGTCAGTACCTTCAGCAACATCCTGAAATCAATAGCACAGTCAGAGGCACCCTGGAAACATTGAGTCTACGGAAGGATCCTTCTTCTAAGATGATCCTAGCAAACTACCAACTTGTAGAACCCAAGAAGTGCTCTTGACCAGGTCCTGTATTTCTTTCTGACCATAATGCATTCAAAATGCATGGACCAGATTCATCTTTCTCCAAAGGAATGAAGAGCAGGATCAGTGCCACTCCCATCAAGTTTCTTTTATAGAGGAACAGATGCCAAAAGTTGTTCATAATTTCCATACCATTGCAGTGGTTGTATTCCTCCACTATCAGGTAAAAAGCACATAAAATTGGTTACAAATGACTCTGTCTTTCCCAATACTGAAAGTCATTAAAGAAAAGGACCAAGGCAAGAGTGACATGATGAACAAATGGCAGAACAGAATGCCCAGCTAGTACGTTTCTCTTCTCTGTGACCTCCCTGTCTGCTCTTAAGCTTTAATGCAAATATTACTTTCAGGTTGAAGTGCTCCATTTCCTACCTAAAACCTCTCTCCTTTGCTAGTAATCAGGGTAATATAAAATGTTCCTTTTAGACCATCTGGAAGCCACGGGAAACATCAATTAACTGCATACATTTGAATCATAAGTACATTAGGCTAGAACTTTCTACATATTCTAAAAATTAAATCCTATAAAGATTTTAAGCTGTGCAATATGTAATTAAATGGTGGCTAGCACACGGGGATCAGAATCACATCCCCAAACCATGCTGTAGGATTTGCCACACACCCACACAAGCCATTCCCCACCAAAAGGGCTGCTATAAAGTTTTTTTCAGTGAGCTCCCTGACTATCTGGCACAACCACATCATGAGCATTTCATTTATAGCCTCCTTTGAAATGCAGAGGATTTTTTTGGCTATGTCCAGCACAGCTGCTGAAAAATAAAGGAAGTGTGCTCCCTGCTGTCTGGAAAACCCCAAAGCAGAACCTGCTAGTTTGATTCAAGCACACTGGTTTAGAATACCAGCAACAGTTTAAAATCCAAATCTATTCTTTTCTTTCCACGTGTGCAACACACTAGGCTGTGTGTGCAGTCTTATCAACTCCAGCTCTCAGGTGGAGTACCTCAGCAGCACTTAACCCCCATGCTTCTCATTGAGGCCCTTGGTTGTCTGCACTGGAAAGGTGAAGGAGAAGGAAATGTGCTGTTCCCACCCTTCCTGTTGGGAGCATCAGTGCTAGTGCTGATTCTTGCTTTTGCATGATGACCCTGAATAAATCAGTGGGCCTCATTTTCCCAAGGCGATCAAAGCAGGACTTGAATGTTGCTACTTGTACTTGATACTGCAGCAAGTCCTGGAGCTCTATGAGCTGACTGTGCAGCAGCAATGAGATTTCCCTTCCAGCGAAGGCAGTGCATGGCACAGCACATTCATTTTTGTCTGCTGCATTGTCCTGTTGCTTGCATTGGCTGCACTGTCCTGCTTTCCATAGGACACCAAGCTCCCTGGAGGAATGGAGATGGAAGGGATGATTTCTCACCATTGCTTCACAGGCAAAGCTTTAATCTGTGCCACTTGAAGGGTGACTGTGCTAAAAGGAAAAAAATGCAAACAAAGCAAAATGGTTTCCTGGAGTAGGGATGGATGCCTTAAGCTGTCATCAGACCACCACTCCATGGGGCTTCTAGCAGGTGTTACTACCTCCCCACAGGCAAAGCTGCCACTGTACAGAGCTGTGACATAGAGGCAGTCCTGCAGCAGCACGGAAGCTACCAGTGCACCTCAGCACAGATGCTCGTTTTCCATCTACCCTATTAGTGAGCTCCAAATAAATGAGAAAAAATCGAACAGTGTGATTGAGGGCCAGCTTTGGATCTGGAGCATTCTCTCCTCTGAGTAATAGCAGGGAGAATCCATTTTTCACCACCAACCCAAAAACAGCATGGGAGAAACTTCACTCACTGTTTTCATTCTTCTGTGGCAACTCCCTTGGGAAATGTTAGCCAGGACCTTCCAGCGCATGATTCTTCTTCTATTTTAAACAAATGGTTACCTAAGGGCAGTGAATAAGGAACTGGCTAAGGAGATGTAGTAATGGCTGATGCTAAGGTGGGAAATTTCATCTTAGAAGACAATTATTAATGGCGATCATCAGAGGTGGTCTTACCAATTAAATGATTAATCATGGCATTAATGATCTGAAATAATTATTAAGAGCAGTCTTAATGTCAATGTCAATGTCAATGACACCTAGTTAGGAGATATCAGCCATACAGAAAAGAATTAGGGATGCAGTTTGAGAAGAACTGAGTGAGCTTGGCGACTGAATATAAATAAAAATATGATGAAATTCAGTGGTATGACATTCAGGCTGTTGTGAGAAGTAACTGACTACAAAACCTTTTTTTGTAAGCTGGGAACTCATCTGCTAGAACTGAGTGAAGCAGAGAAAGACCTGCGCCTATGAGGTGATTATGAGATGATTACATGCTGCCAGTGTGATGCAGCTGTATAAAAAGAAAATGTGGTCTTAGATGGTGTCAGGAGAGATATTAACTATTGTACCAAATGACAGTAAAACATCACTCATGTGGTATACCACAGTCCCCGCTGATGACAAATAAACAGGGAAAGATGGAGCAATCAAGAAGGAAAATCTGTCTTCTGTGATGGAAAGCTCCGAGCATTTCATTTGTATATTCTGGCACAGTCAATAGAACAAAATACTGTAGCCCCATACCGAAGAGGGAGAAGAGCTATTTAGGCCTATGCACAATACTGTTCCAAGAGAGATGGATGGAAAACGGTGATTCACAAAACGAAACGGCAAGTCAGTAGATCAGAGGCCTGAGAACAAGCTGAACCTGCAACCCTGAGTCCAAAGCAGCATGAGGAAGGGCGATGTTGGAGCGCCATCGTCTGTCCCTGCACAGCACTGCACGATGAAGGAGGAGTGCTTATGTAAGCGGATAAAAAAGAAAATTCGCATGTGCTCTGTGTTTTGCAACAAACGAGTGTAACAAGTCCTGACTCTTCCCTGGCTGCCCAGCTGGGAGTGCAGACTGCCCAGGCAGACGCGCTAATACATGCTGAAGTCACGCAGGCACAATGCACACAGCCTCTTGGAGAAGTCCATACAACAGCCTGAAGACAGCACAGAGAGCAAAATATCTACCATGGCCCCATGTAGAAATCTAGGAAAACGGGCTGAATAGACAAACTAATTTCCTAAGTCTAATATCAGCTTAAAAGTATGTGGTGTCTGAGTTGGTTGGTTTGCAGTAGATCATCACCACATTTTATTGTATTAACTTTTGTTGTGGTAGTGGGGACAGCACAGGACCTGCTTCCTGAACCTTGAATGAAAGTTTTCTTCCATTCATCCTTTTCTTGGCAAACTTACATGAGACTCTGTGACACATTAAAGAAAAACTGCAAACATTTTCACTTGAACTACAGGCTTTGGCTCATCAGTCCTCAGAATTGATTTTCTGTCTTGTTCTCTCTGTTAATTGTTCCAAAAGGAGAGGGGCTGCCAAGGCTGTAGTGCTGATGCAATATCCCTCTAATTCCACACCTCACTTGAGGATGGAAGATCTGCTTCAAGCTACAAAGCACAACTGTGGCACGAGTGAAAAACAGAACTCTCTGGTTTGCATCTGCAAACATTTTGCAATACGGGTTGGTGTCACGGTCTGCCAGCATCCGTAGTGATGCTTTCAGCTGGGTTATTAACTGACCAATTGTCTATTCAGCGGTTGTGTCATATCCTGTATTAACACTAGAGCATAGATGGCTCTGCCATCCATTTTCAATACCCTCTGCATATATTTATATTTCCTTGTCATAAAGTGCCCTGGTACCCCTCTGTTGCATAAGCATTATCAGTTTGCTGGAAGAAAGGAGTGAGAATAACAAAACTGCCAGTCAGTATCACATTTCTGAAAGTAGATCTGTACGTGATTGATTTTTACTGAGCTCTATGGGATGTGCCAGCTGAGAACAAATCACCCCCAGGCCCCAGGTACTGGAAATGAATGCTCTTGTACTGCACATAGCGCGGACAGCCCTGTAGAGGAGAAGGTGGACGGATAAGGGAATACATCCACTTCATGCATGGGAGCTCTGAGACGTTAAAGAGCTCACAGGAGCATGCAGGCCTATGCCAGGAAAAGGCCGTTGTGTGAGATTCTCCTCCAGCAGGAGGCCAGCTGGCAGGAGCACCGCATGCAATGGCAGCGATCAGAGACATCAGCATGCTTTTGGCAGCTCTCACCAAACGATACCTCAGAGTGCCTGGGCCTCACTGCAGCTGGCAAATGCACACTGTTTTTCACAGCAGTAGTGCTGTTGAGCAGATCTGAAGGAGAAAGGCTTGAGCATTTGTTAAATTTCCTCTGAATTCATGGGCAGGGTTTGGTTTGCAGTGCAGAGCATGTCTGAGCACGGGCAGGGCTCTGCTCCTGCCTTTCAACCACCCCTGCAGGCTTCTCCTCACCTCCACAGCCTCTCCCGCCCTGTTCACCTGGAGAAGTGCCGCCGGCAGCGCCTGCACACACAGCTGGGCAGGTGACAGTGTCAGAAAGTACAGTTTAACATAAACACACCCCATGAAGTGTCTGCCTTACCTCAGAAGCACGTAAACTCTGAGCACCTCTCATTTTGACTCTAAATATAAATCCACATAAGCGCATAGCCCAGAACGGTCCCAGCTGAGAACTACAGAACCACAGAACTCAAGCTGAGGAGTGCTCCTATCACAGCCCCTCCACGCCCAGGTCCTTCTCTCCTGCAAGGAAGGTCTGTCTCCAGAAGCACATGTCTCCCTTAGAAACTAATTGCCTCCTGCACCACACACCATGGATAATTGCCCTTAATTGTATGTGCTTATGCAAAAGGGAAGTAATAATGCCGATTTTTTTTTGTTGTTGTTACCTGCCAAGAGTCTCATTACTGCAAAGGGCGGTGGTTCCATGTGCTTGCTGGTGGGCCGGTGGTGAGGCGTGAGGGGAGGCATGGTGGTACGCCCCCAAGGCCTTCCTGAGCAGACAAGATGGTGGCCACCCCCTGCACACTCCCACCCCTGGGGCCTGGGGCACTGAATTGCTGTCTCACAGCCCTGAGGTTTCCCCCAGTGGTTGCACTGGAGAGGAGGCCCACCGGCCTCTGCCAGCAGCCAGCAGTGGCCATGCTTTCAGTAAGCAAGAGGAAAACTTTGTCTCCAGAGTGCCAAAACTGAAGTTTTTTGCAGAAATGTGCACACATCATTTCTGAGTCACACAGCTCAGGTTTGGCTCTGCAGATCGGGCTGCCTGAGGAGACGTTCGGGGGCTGTGGCTTCACACTGGCAAAGAAAGGCGGTGTGGTTGGAGACCTCATGCACTCACAGGCAATTTTAGGACATGTCAGACCATGAGCAAAATGTGTGAACTTGAATTATGCTCTGGCCATGAGAATGGACCAACAAACAGAAAGCCAGAGCTTTTCCATGGGTACTTTTCTCCAGCTTAGTTTCTCTGACAGGGCTAGAACCACCAGATATTACTATTTTCCTGGCTGACCTGGGTGGTACTTAAAATATGCAAAGTCAACACAGACTCACATGTTGCTTTCCTGTGACTTCACCCTACCCAAAGCTTACCCAGTCCATAAGAAAATGATTTGTGGTGGATAAAATATACTGAACAACACAGAATATGTTTTCTGATGGTCACCACCAACAGCCCATCATGTTACAGACTATGTTGAGTTTACCCACATTTTAGTGACTAATTTTGCTGTGATCACTGAAGAAGCGGGTGGAAAACAGTAATTTTCCAGCTTAAATTTCTGTACTTCATACTTGATGAATTCATGGAAATAAATATTTACAGGGCTTCATAGTTCTTTTTTCTTGCTTCTTGGCTCTTACAAGACATCTGTCTCTAGACTAATTGAAATGACTATACCAGAAAAAAACATAAATACAGTCTTTCTTTGCCCAGGCAAACTTCTCTCTTGCTTGGTGTTCTCCTCCTATAGCAGTCAATAGACCATGGCTAGGGAAGGGTTTAGAACAGAGCAATTAGGATCCTTCTCTGCAGACTGTCCCAGTACCCTCTTGTCTGTGGTGAGGAACCTCGTGTGCTGGAAGCGGATTCTGTATGGTAGGAGTTAGCTATTAAGAAGGTAGTTGTACTTAGGCACATTTCTCATAATAATTACTCTGTACTTTGAGAACAACAGACACTTCATCTCAATTTTATTTTTTAACCATTTTCTGAGAACATGTTCATTTTAATAAGTCAATGTTTTCTGTGATTTTTTCTCTGTACTTGATCTCATTTCCAGTTGTAGATATACTTCTTTTTTTGAGAAATGTAACTTTAGATCCACTGGAGCAGTTAGCAAATTTGCATCGAATGATTTTATTAAAAAAAAATAAAATCTGATACATATAGGCAGTCTCTAGGTGAGGCTGATAGAGGTTGATCTGCATAGAACAAATAGAGCTTCATACAGCTGAGAACTATGAACTACACTCAATCAGGACTAATAGGTAATGAGCATCACAAATGTGATGGTGTATCTAGGTCTACCAAGTCTGTCCTGCAGTACTATCTACAGAAAGCACAGGGCATGTAACTATCCATGTCATGTGTGAGCACTGCTTTATGTTTGAGGCTTGATGACCCCACACAATGATTTCAAACAACTAAGATTAGTTCTCATAACATACCTAACAGTAAAACTGATTAAAAAGAAAGTCTGGCAACAGGTGGATCAGCTTAAATAATGTGGTGCCATGCATTAGGCTGTGTTTTCACTCTATTGGATGACTTGTTTTTTCTTCTTGTTCATGGTTGTTAGCGATGTTACTCTCTGGACTTCATTTTTGCAATCTATATAGTTAGATATCTATTTAAGGAGGGATATCTGTGGTTCTTTATCTAAATGCTCCAGTGTTAAAATAGTTTTTTACAAGTTGAAAGGTGATATTTGTTATAAGCTGGCTGAAAAAGAATGCTTGCAGAAAGGACGTTTCAAAGTTTCCAGGTAATCTTCCAAAATTATTTGTGTACTGTGGTGTATGGTCTGCACTTAGAGGACTTAACAGTCCATTAGGTCTTTTCATTCCTAATGTTGGTTCTGGATAAGACCACATTTAAACTGAGGAGAATGATTCTCTCTTGTCTTTGACAACCTTAATACTATTTCTGGTAATATGTGAAAAAAAGTATGCTGTTTTTTGTTTGTTTGTTTGTTTGTTTGTTTTTGTAAGCTCAATATCTTGTCACACATTAATGTAGGCTGTGAGATAGTAGCCAAAGAAGTTAAGAATAGAAAGTACTCTTTAATAAGATTTTTTTATTATCTTTTTTTCTGTGTAATGTGTATTAGGAGATAATAAGGTCTTACATGCCATAAATAACAGAGCATAAAACTCGAACACAATATGAAACAATACCAATTAGTGAAATTTGCAACCAGAAAATTGGCAACCAGACATGCACACTGTAGATGGAATCCAGTGTTGCAATATTTTGATAAAGAGTAGGAATCTATGTAGCCCATGTTTATGGCTCAGACCATTAAAGTTGCTGAGATCTGTGGCTCTGGTCCAGGAAAGCACATTTAACTCTGAGCATGAAGTGAATAATCCCACTCACTTCATTTGTACTACTTACACACTTCAAGATAAACAAATACTTGTGTGACTTGCTGGGTGAGACTCATATTGAGCCAGGAGGAAAAAAAAGAAACATAGGTGATTATGCAGTTCCATGGGGAAGAATGTTTTAAGATCTTTTTTCTCATGTTTCTTCCAAAGGGTGCTGTATGAATGGCAATCTCAGTGAATGCTCACTTCGCTGAGTGCTTGTGGTTACTGTCACTGATTCTATTCTGATAGTGACAGGAGGTTCTTGGGATGGTCATATTTTTGTTCGTGTTAGCAGGGTTGTGTTTCCTTCAGTGTAACAGGTATTGAAATTGGAAGAATTCTTCACATGAACATTTTATGTTGCCCTGTCAGCCTTGTGATTAAATAATCCCCTTGTGCCCTGTAAGGATATGTTGAGCTGGTCTTCATAAAATACAAGGGCTGGTTTGAAAGTAATGCCTCCTATTTTATTATGCTGGCCCATGACACCAGAGGCATATGGTGGTATGACAGTAGAGGTTGAACCTTCCCACCAGTATTCCATTAATTTTTTTGCCGTGCGAGAGATGGCAGCAGAGGGGCAGTCTGACAAAATGGCATCTGACATGGAAGTGCATATGAAGCAAAGGTGTGTCACTGAATTCCTCCATGTGGAGAAAATTGTACCCAATGACATCCATCAACACTTGCTGAACGTTATGGAGACCAAACAGTGGATGTCAGCATAGTGAGGTGGTGGATGATGTGTTTCAGCAACAACACTATCATAACAGCTGTGAAACAGTGGGACACCTCCGCTGGTGCAGGTATTTACAAGCACGGTATGCGGGCTCTTATTCATCACTGGTAAAAATGCATAGCTAATGATGGTGACTATGTTGAAAAATAGCATTTTGTAGCTGAGAATTTGCTCTATCAAATAGTGTTATTGTGCTCTTTGTGTCTGTTATAGTTTCCATGGAAATAAATAAGAGGCATTACTTTCAGAGCGATCTATGTATTTTCCTATTAATAGAGATGCCTGTTCCTCCATGCAAAACAGCTGTATCTAGTGTGTACAAATGTCTTAATGCACATAAGTATTCTGAAGCTGAATGCTCACTTGATCTGCCAGCTGAAATGAATGACGAGAGTTACTATAAACCACATCATTGCCATTCTTACTGCAGGCTGAGCTTGCCAGCATTCACATTAAAGGGATACCACTTGACCCATCTCCACTTATAACGTTCATACAAAATCTATTTCATGACTTTGCTACAGAGTGTATGATTTCCTCCATGGGTCAACCTATCATCTTTGATGAACTCCAGAAAGAACACAACCTTCTGGGCAGTAGCAGAAGTAATCTGACATTTGTTTCATATTTAAATTAGGAGGAGTCTAGCACTGACAGACATTCTATCCTTTCACTGAAGATTCTTACTCTGGGGTATATATGATCAGGATATATATATATGATATATATACTCCAAGCAAAGCAGTGTAAACTCATAGAAGAAAATGAAATTACAACATCCTGAAATACAAAGCATTATTAGAAATCTTCTGCAATTGAACTCTCTGCTTAAAACTGAAGATTTATGTATAACTGAAGATTTATGAAACAAAAACATATAGAAACATATTTAAAAATAGCTTGTATTCACTGCTATGGGGCAGTGGATCAGACAGGCCTTTTGAGTTCTCGTGACTTCTCTGTTTCTTGTGGCAAGGCTCTTTACAATTTGCTTTCTCTACATATATATACCATGCTTTAGTATTTACATTAAGGAAGAGTGTAAGTCAGCTGTACACTGCTAATGGCTTTACTGTCTGTTACAGCTGCAGCTGACATCATCAGAAGGGATGTCTGTTGTGATGAATAACTTTTCTCCAAGAGTACAGTGATATACAATTAAGTTCTGGTTTAATGAGACAAAGAAAGTGGTAAGAAAATTCAGATCATGCCCATGGATTAGAAAGGTGTAAGGCCAATTGGCCAGTAGGCCAAGTGAATCTTATTGAATTGTAAATTATCTGCCATTTTACTGCTAAACTTATCATGGATTGTTCTTCGAAGACCTGTTAAAACTTATTTTTAAAAGATAAAATCAATGTTACTTGCTTAGTTTTAGTCCCATGTTTTATGGCACAAGAAGGCCTCCTATGAAGTGTCTAATTAGGCACATAAGCCACCATTCACACAAATGAAATGCCAAGCATTTCAACTGGAAACTTGACTTCTGTACTTGTAAGAAAACTCCCATTTTAATAATAAATTCTCTTCATTTCATCATGGTCCAGTCTAACTCCTTCATATAACCTTGAGTGTTCTCTTATTCAAACATGCTAATTTCTTTAATCATGCCAAGTTCTTGACTCAAGAATGTCTGGGACAATACCACAGGCCAATCATATAACACATGAAAAATGTTTTTACCAACAAGAAAGATTTGATCAAATTAAATGTTGCTTATAAAATCTTTTCTGTGTTCATTTTAAAATGTTGGACTCTCTTTACAAAACACATAATTGACATGTTAACTGCCAAAGTGGGTAAGAAGAATGGTCATAACGGGGTTTTTTGTTATTTCATAGAAATTTGTTTGCATTACTCATACTTCAATTTCCTTTTCATTTCTTCTAACAACTCTATTAATCTATTGTTAGTCTTCAGATCTCCTAAACACTCTTTGTAAATGCTTTTGTTCAAAGGGAGCCCTGCATTAGTCAGTATAATTCAGCTCACCCTAACCATTACCAACTACTCCATGGACAATGGTAACTTCTACCTCTTTTCATAGCTGCATAGATATTATCATCATCTCACAGATGGGAGAACGAAGTATTTGATATTTCTCTTTGTCTGTTTTCCTTTGCTTTAATCTACTCTATTTTCATGTGTACAATCTGGACTTTAGATGCCAAAACCCTTACAATTTCAGGAAAAGTAAGGGCTAAATAGTGAGCACTAAAAGGGCAAATTTAACTTAGGGCTCCATTGCCTGACTTCCCACCAGTCTGAGTCTCACGTGTACTGCTGCTTCTCTCTTGCAATCCCAGAACTACTCGCGTCTGACCTGTTCCCCACCCCAGACTCCTTCAGTAGGTAGTTTCCACCACGATCTGAGGAGTTTGTGGGCTATGAAACCACCCCATGAAGGAGAGGGTGAGTCAGTCGAGAACTATCTGAGGGAAAATTCATTTTCAAGATACGGTAGTTTTAAAAGGATAGATATGGGTTATCTACATCGTAGGTTATACATGTAAAATATGTCATCAAAGACGCTCCCTTAACAAACATGCTTTCCACCTCTGCTTGCATCTTTTATCTAAGAAGTAAATTAAGCTATAACAGCAGGAACAAGCAAGAGATCTGTTAATACAACACTGAGCACCTCTGAATCCTGATGAGCTGAAACCTCCAAGAATCACCACCAGTGTGAATGCTTGACAACAACAGCAAGAATTCCAGATCAAATATGCTGTGCTTTTCTTTCTACAAAGTCTACAAAGAAGAACCTCAGCAGTCTCTAAAGATCTTTGTGCTAACGAATTCCCTGGACCAGATCTGTAGTTGGTGTAATATAGATCAGCTTTCCTGACATTAATAGAGATTAGGCACATAGGAATAATGAGGGCCTCCTGGTTTGCTTATTCAATTTCCCCACCACTGCTGGTGACCTTACATCCAATCACCTGCATAAGCTTATCACAATCCATTTTAAAAGTACTTAGTTCATTTGGGAGCATATTCTACTACTTTAAAGGATTCTAGAGTTCTTTTTTTATTCTTTCATAAATACTCACTTTCTCAATTATTCTTTTCCAAAAGATCTCATACATTCAAATTACAGTTTCTTAAACTGCTTCCCAACTACTTTTATTTATTTATTTATTTATTTATTTAAGAAATATTATCCCTAGCTCCTTAATTAACTACACTGCCCATCTGCTCTGAGCTCTCATCAAATAACACCGTTCTCACGGCTGTGTTCTTCAGCTAGTGTTCAGAGCTATCACACTATCTGGCCTCCACGATAGCCAACCTTCTGTTCCAGGCGAAGGAATCATCTCTGCTTCCATTCCCATGACTATGCTGCTCACAGGCATTTTGCAATTAAGAGCATGCTTTCTATATAGAATCATTATTTTGATCATGAATACAGTCAGGATGCAGCCTGGCTCTGAGGACTGAAGAAACAGAGGCAACCGATATCAGTGTAATAATATCTGAGAGTCAGTAGATGGCTCTGTTACAAGTCATAAGGAAAGTTTTCAGGATCTGTCTAGGGGGTGAGACCTTGCTGCCTTGTGTTTTCCTTTTTAAAAACTGGGTTCATACTCAAATCGGTTTCTCCTTTGCATATGATGGCTGTAGATTAATTTTCCAAAGAACAGAGCCCATCAAATTCAAAACAAACATTTCAAAATATGACAGCCCCCATATACTTTTAAGCCAAACACTAGAAGAAAGTTCTATGGTACCTCTGATTAGAGGTAACGTACACCATCAACAATCTTGGAATGACAACATTAAAATGACTTATCTCCATTTTCCCTCAGTTTGTGTTTGCTGATGTTGCCGAGTTGTTGCCAGCTTTCTGGCTTGAACCTGGAGCCACTGATCTTTCTTTGATGCATAATGATGTTTAATTGCATTAGAATGGCCATACTGGATCAGGTCCATTGTTGTCACTTATGATAATGGATGGAATCATAGAATCATCATTTGTAATTCTATAATGATTCCATTATGCACATAGTCTAGTACACTCTTCTCAACAAGCCTAAGGAGGACTGCAAGTAAATATGAGAACCCCTGGGTATATCCCACCTCTCAGTCACTCATAGTTCATGGATGTCATAAAATGGGAAGGCATAATCTTTGCACATTCAATAATCTTCAACATATTTCTCCAACTAACCACATGCAGCTTTATCTGGTATCCATTTAAGGTTTTTACACCAACGACATCTCACACCAAGAAGCTCTACAGCTTGTCTACACACTTTGAGATTTGAGTTTTTATGAGCCCTACTATTTGGATTACATCCCCAGGACTCGGATTAGAAGAGCGAGTGAACAAGCAAGCTCTGCTCCACTTCTTTGTGTAACTCATCATTTAAGAGACGTCTGTTTTGTTTTCTTTCCTGCTTGTACTCATGCTTTGCTTCAGGTGCAGTACAAAGGCTACAAATACACTGTAGCCAAGCAGTTCACATCCCATGTGCCTAGCTCACCTCACAGCACAATGACTGGGACATGGTACATCTTTGCCTAGAGGCTAAAAGGGAGCATGGTGCAGCTCATGAACCCATTTCTGCCAGCATGACTGCACTGTGTAGCACTGATGGGGGTTATTTGTGCATTCTGTCTTGAGCACCTATTTCATTTAATTTCGATCCATCAGCAAGACTATCTGGAATCACAGCTTAGACTATTTTCTTCTTTGGACTAAATTCAGTGCCACTGAAAGGCAGTGGGAATTCGGGTAGCATGCAGTGAGTAATCATGAAGATCAGGTACTTAGCTGCCACTTTTACCTTTGGAAAAGGCTCTTCAACCGTAACAGAGAGAGGGAAGTAAGAGTGTTCCCTGTTGACCCTGAGGCTTCACTAATTCAACTGTGATTACCTCTGTCTGTCTGTCCGAGCCCTGCTTCCTGCACCACGATCTCCTCACTGTCTGCTTCCATTCTTCAGGTTTGTGTCTGACTGCTCCTGGCCGCTGTTCTGTTCTTTGAGGCATACACACATCTTCCCTACTGCAAGCTCTCTGGATTTCTCCTCCTGGTGTGTAGATAAATCGTACACCCACTACCCTAGATCTGCCTTCAGCAAGAGAAATAGTGAGGTCCCCAGAGAACAATAAAAATGATTCCCAGAGAAATAAAATGACTTCAAAATGACTCCCTGAAGTGGTCAAACTTACACTGAAATATCTGGGAGGAGGGAACACGGGCAATGGGCACATTGTAGGTGTTCCAGTTCTTGTCACCGCTGTTGGAAACATGCAGAAGCTGGCAAGAGACCTTCACTAAAAACTGTTTCGTCTCCTTGGGCTGTTTTGTGATGTGGACTGGACCTGCAATGCTTTGTGCTGAACTGTAATAAACAGGAAGCGTTAACAATAGCTCTGAGACAAGGAGACTGCCCTGAAAGTCTGCAGCCTACATCTCAGGCTGGTGCTAATCAGAGTCATTCAGTGGGCTGTCAGGGAACTGAGCTCATGACATCAAAACCAGGCTCAGCTCACACATCTCTAGTGGAGAGAACAATTGACAGCAATAGAAGATTGCTGTGGAAAGATGTTTTTTTTGGTGTGTCTGGATGAATGTTTCTCATGGGTCAGGTATTACCTGGCTTTCTAAACCTTTCCAGTTCACCTAGTAAATATTCCCCACTTTGCTGGCAATTCTGGATCACTCAGTGAAGGATTTGGCCTGGTGCATCCTCTAACAGGCTGGCTCACCTAATTAATCATTTCCCCATAGGGAAGTGATTCTCTTCCGTGTAGTTCCCGAGCAAACAAATAAAAGAAGCCTGGCACCAGTGAACAGCTGATGGACAGGAGCACAAGTGCAGAAGGTGTAAGGCAGAAAAAAAACATATTATTATTAAAGTAAGAGCAGTAAGCATGCATTTTCAATTCCTGTGTGGCACCTGACTCATCACTTCACCCTCTATCTTTGTTTTTTCCTCCATTTACTTGTTTTAGAGGGAAGATGTTTTTGTTGTTGTTGTTGTTGTTGTTTTCCTTCAATAAATGCTAGTACCTACCACACACTGACTCAGGCTCTTGGCTGCCCTTAGGTGCCGCTATAGCACAGAAATATCTGTCTGGTTTTAAGTTGGTCTGTGAGAGCTGGCCATTTCATACGCTGTCTTGTGTGTTAGAGTTATGGACTGAAAGGACTGAGTTCATCACACATACACCACGGAACAATTATAAAACTCTCACAGGTCCCCATGCAATAAGCTGCGGTTTTGGGTTCCAAATTGTTAAATTCAAGTGACTATTCCTGAACCTGGTGGTTCCCAAGCTGTTCCTTCACTGCATGTTTCTTCCATATTTAATGTATTTGGATCAGTTCTTTTTCCTAGAAATGGGCTCACATAGTTCATCAGTTTTGTTCCTTGAGCAGAAAACTTCCCAGACATCCAGGTGCTCACTTAAGCACTTCTCTACCTCCAGCCTTGCAGGCACTGTGGGTTTCATCTGACTCCTTACTGCCAAAGTGCAGAATACTCCAGACTTTACAAATTGTGCTAGAAGTAGTTGTTCTTTCATTCTCGTCAGCACAAGAAGCTCACAGATATAGGCAAAACAGTGAAAGAGCAGTGTGCTGCTCCATGCCAAGGTTTACCACTCTTCAGCATTCTGTAGGTTTTGGTCAGCAGTCCTGAGATGACCCTCACTGCACCTCATGACATATCCCACAGATCAGGAGATTTCACTTTCTCCATTCTGTGCAGCCCCCTTCTCTTTTCCTCAGGCCTGAAAATAGCTGTAACAGCATGCTCTCCTGTTTCTCTCTTCTGATGAAGTTTCCTCTTCCTCCTTCTATCTTTGAGGATGAAAAAATCCAGATTTCTTTGTTTTCCCATCTGAGGATTCTCCCTTTTTCATCAGACTGCAGACTTTCAGATCCCAGGCCAGATTCATTATCAGAAACCAGAGTTCAAGCAGAACATAAAATAGCAACTTATTTTCTTTACTGTGTAGCACTTTGCAGAGATACTGGCAGGAAGGGCAAAAGTGTTTCAAAGATTCTTTCAGACTACAACAGGCACAACTACAACGTGCAGTGATGCAGTCATTTCATGAAAATAACCCAAACTCATCAGCTACGCAGAGCATCTCCACAGCACTCCAGTGACTAAATTAACAAGGTTAAAGCAGAACAGAACTCAGTCCCTGGGATAGGCAGTGACTTGCCCACAGCACCGGAAAGAACAGAGGTGGATTTGTTTCATGCCCAAGGATATGTAATTTCTGCCCTTGAAATCATTTCCTAGAAGGAAAGAGATAAATGAGAGGCCCTGCTTCCCTCTCACTATGGGAAAAATTCTGGTTGTGGTTTCCTAAGGCACACAGCATGTTCAGTCCTCTGGATTTATCCCATGCAAGCGATGCCAGAGCTAAGGCAGTGGGGCCTATAAGTGTGGAGGTGCCTCTCTAGGCATGAAGTCTTGGTGCATAATGTTGCTCAACCAACTCTGTAAAATGTGGCCAAAGTATTTTAACTAGGCTGGGTAAGGTCTTCTGATATTGCTTCCTGTGCTTTTGTGCATTGTTACTTCTAAAGTTATTCAAAACATCTAAAGGAGGCTGAAGCAATTACATTGCAACTAAAATAAAGTCCTAATTTTATAATCCACTTCCCCCCTCACCCACACAGAAAAAAAAAATGAAATCCACAATGAAATACAGTGCTTGAGAAAATACAGAATATTCTACCCACCCTTCAACAGTGCATGTATGAGCACAGCCCTATCACAGCCAGCACCAGGCTGGAGAGCTTTCCATTAACTCAGAATATATATGGGCAGAAGCTTGATAAGCAAATAGCAGTGTTCCCAGCACACCAGCCAAGCCCTATGAAAACTAAAAACAATAAATTTATTGAAAGCTTTTTTAAAATAGGAGGAAATTATTACTCATTTGAATTCTGTTCATGTTAAGGTCAATGGTCTTTTTTTTTCAGATTCTGATTGTTAATATTAGATGAAAGGACATTTCCTTTACATTGTATTTATGAACTCTAATGGCACAAGGAGGATAACAGCCACATACATTGAACACCAGAAGCATTTCTGAATTTTGTATTGTTTGCAAATTAGTTCATTACTCATTTTCCTTTGACCTTTAAGTTAAAGCCACGGTTATTTAAATGCACTGGGCCTGGTTCTGGTTTGGGATGCACAGAAAAATGATACTTTACCTTTCAGAAGCACATAGTATGAGGGAATGCATGGTTTGCATTCATGCATCTTTAGACTATTCACATGAACAGGTCTATGGTTTGGAAAACATTGATCTGAAGGGATTCAGTTCTCTCATATTCTGTGTTAGGGAGAAAAAATTTCCAAGAGGCAGTAAGATGAAGCCAGAGCCTTGATATCTTCTGTTGGTTGTGTCAGAGAAATCCTTCTTTATGTCACTGAGGTTGAGCACCACAGCATGCAGTTAAATGTGCCTACCTCTACATGCTGAAAAATACCTGCTTTGCAGAACTTTCTGGGTATTCAGAAATGATCTCATGATTGCTCAGGTGAGACCTTACATTAAGTTGCATGAGCACAAAATGATGGTCTTCGATTTGCTGTGGCTTTTTCATAATAACAAATATAATTTGTCTACTGAAGATACCCAAGAGCTTTTTGTGTGGTCTGTATTATGGAAAAATATCCACAAAACCCCATTCTCCTGGAGACTTTTCCACTGTCCAAGAAATGACCACCTTTCACTCTGATAGTATTACTGTCTTGTCATACCCTCATTAATGACAGCCAAAAGCTTTCTGTTCACAGGGAGAATAAAACAAAACCCTCAGATTTCCCTGTGTCTAGGTACTGGAAATTGCTCAAAATACATAATTGCTCTAGGTCATTGCTAAGAGAGACCAAAAGGTTTTCAGCTATGTCAAACCTTCACCCAGCTGTGGAGTCATTTCAGATCTACCTATTTGTGTTTGAGAGAACAGGGCTTGTCTCTGGGTATTCCCAAATGCTCCCTCCTTTTAAGCCAGCTGCCAAGGCTTTGTCTTTGTCAGTGAGATAATCCAGTTGTGTGCTTCACTCCAACATTGCCGTCAGCTCTGCGACTTCCACAAAACACCTGTGAGCTGGTAGCTTCTTACACAAGGTTGTGCCAATCTCTGCTCGGGAGTGCAGCTCTCTGTCAGTGCCTTTGCTGCTTTGATGAAAACGGAGGCAGTATTTTGACTTTTGTGAGTGGTTTGGAAAGACTTAGAAGTTTCAGAGTCATACTGTAGAGTAGCTGATGTCAACACAGAAGCAGTTTGGCCTATGTCCTCCTTCAGTGCTTGAAAAAGGCTTCTAGAAAGCACATCAAATTTGTAAAGGCATTTTCTGGCCTTCTTCAGTTCTGAGGTTCAGAGTTCAACAGTAAATTCTGTGTTTGCATACCACCAAGAACTTTCAAGACGCGTGAATTCATCAACACTTTAACAGTATGGAACTAAGAGCCTTCTCCTTTCTTTTTTTAATCCCTTCTGCTCATACGTGATATACAGCAGTAAAGCCACAGAGCAGTTTTTCAAACAACTACAGTTCTTGAAGATCTCCCATTAGAGTTTTATTCTCAAGAAAAGATTTAAGACCTCGTTCGGATTTCAGTGTATTTTGGACAATAGAAAGCATGGTCTGATGCAGTATAAGCAGTGCCCTGGGCACACACAGCTCATTTAAAATCAGCAGCAGTATATGCTTTGTGGTAGAGAATCACAGATTTTGTTTATGTTCAAATTTGGAGAAAAGGCATTTGGGGAATATTTTGCAGGATTCTGAAGCAGGGTGAATAACATTATTTTTCCCCTTAGCCTTCAAAATCACATATCTGAGGGCAGCTTGATGTGAAAGACATAGTGAAGATGTCATAGGGCTGACCCCGCTCTAAAATAACAGTAATACACAAATAGCTCTGCTATTGAATAGTATTGGGTAATCCTTTGTACTTTTAGTATTTCACCATCTGCCATGTCTAAAAAGAAGTACACGTAGCCAGAAGCACTGTGAAAAATAGGCAGGCGAGGGATCATAACCTCTGCTTTTGACCTTGATACTGAGAACTCACATCTCAAAGAGATCTAGGACTGCAAACCTGTCACTGGTCCTGCCCTTCAGATGCAGAAAATTGGCATGGCACAGATTCATCTCTGTAAAAATGAGAAACTGCCATGGGGGTACAAGGACAACAACTGCATTTCAAAGTACCCAACTTATTCCTCTCAACCCTCCTATCAACGTTTCCCTTCTCTCATTTCCATACTGAAGGCAGATGTAAAGCTGTGAAAGATGTTCAAGATGTGGCATCCATTTGGAAACTTCCCAGGCCATTGTACTAACATGTTTTTAAAGACTGCCTGTAGGTCTTTCATCTGGATTAGTTGCACATTCTTTTCTTGGCTCTTTTTTTTTTTTTTTTTACTGAAGAGCTCGCTTGCTTTTATCCACTGCAGGACAAAGTTCCCCCTAAATCCCCACCTTAGAATTAACTAATTTGCACAATAGAAGGGTCTTGCTTACCATGGCCTTTGTATCTGTATTTACACACTCAGGGCACCTGGATCCAAGTGGAGCTTCTTCTGGGGACTGACTTCTCTTTCGCCAATTGGGAGTAGATTCCAGAGCTTCACTCACATCCAGTTCACACCAAATATGCAAGTTGAGCTGTCCTATTCATGTCTTGTTCATGGGAATGAGGCAAGAAAGAGCTGGCCTCCTACTTGATTTCATATATGAAATTGTGTTTTCTTTTCAAGTGCTAGAGCATATAAGCAGAGGTTTCTGCTTTCAAAGGAAGGACTGGTAGATGCATTACACCAATCGTGTTGTCCTTTCTACTTCTCTTTTGTTGGGTTGTTTTATGACTGAAGAGGAAAATAATATAGAAAAAAAAAATTATGGAAAAAAAAATCAGAAAGATCTATGCCAGACACATAAAACTGAGGTGTTCATGTTTTGCAAATTGTTTCTTCTCCTGTCTGCTTGTTGATAATGGAGTTTTTGACTCTGAGCCACGGGAGAAAAAGAAATGTTGCCTGTCTTGGCCAGCCTATTGAAACACATCACCTCCTCTTTCCGATCTGTTTCCAGTCCCCTCATTAATCCTTCTTTCCTGCCCAGCTTAACTCTCCCATCCTGTTATCTTTCCTCTGCAATGAGAAGTGTGATGCTTACCATACTAGATTCCTCCAAGAAACATGGCAAAAGGAGAACATGACAAGAATCTGCAGGTAGACAGAAACCTGAATGACTAGCCTTAAGCTATATTGATATTTCTGTAGTTACATATAAAGGAACTGCAATAAAAGAACAGACCTGTGGCTCACTAAGGCCAGTAACTTGCTTTTAGATGTGGCTGCTAATTAATCTTTCAAAGGAAGATGAAAACTCCCTGTATTACATCTGAGCTACAGTGTAATGCTACACAAAGGAAATTTTTCCTTGACCTTATAAAATCAGCAAGATATGTCATGATTATCATGGTAATCATCCAAATCATCCAAATACCTACAAATGTTATCAATCAATATCAAATAACCGAGTCCTACTCAAAATCCAGGTCATCAAATTTGTGTATCAGACTATGTAATTGTATCATTGGTCATGATATGCTGCCCCTTAAAAATTTTAATTTCCCTTCTTTTTGGAAAGGTTGAAAAAAATGATCTGATTGTCTTTGACCTAGCAAAGGGAAATAAAATAAGAACAGCTGGGTAGGTCAAGGAGATGAGTCATACTACAGTCTACTCATCAAGAAGGGCCAGAGAGCTAGACTACAGGAATTAGGACAGCTGAGTGGGAGTAAAGCAATTTCAAGTGCATTAGACTCTTATCCAAATCCCTTAAAATGGGCTTTGGTTCTTGCAAAGGCAGGGCCAAATAGAAGTCAACAGAAAACTGGTGTTATTTTCTTGGAAATATTTAACTAAAGTGGAAAATAATTTGCTTTTAGCAAAATATTCAGTGGAAAATGTCCTTCATTTGAAAATATGGGCTGCTGTCTGAAAGCCTGAAATGTTTCAGCAGAAAAATTGCAGCAAAATCCAAACTAATTTTGGTGAAACCAGCAACGTATCAAAAATGGTTTCAAAAGATTTCTTAGCCTGCCTGCCTCAGTGCAAACTTTTTAGGTTGTTTTTCCTGAAATATATTATACAGACCTGAAATACTGGCAAGCATTGCAAATAATACATATGTTTTCATTTAACTGTTAATGGCATTAATGCTAAAAAGAGCAAAATGTGCTCTTTAACATATATCTGATTACTTCCACTTATAAATCTGGATTTGCTTTAATACTTATCTTCTAGAACAGGACACACCCTTGAATACTTCACACTTCTTC
Source organism: Perdix hodgsoniae (assembly GCA_035772895.1). Taxonomy (NCBI): domain Eukaryota; kingdom Metazoa; phylum Chordata; class Aves; order Galliformes; family Phasianidae; genus Perdix; species Perdix hodgsoniae. The sequence continues at coordinate 49,629,153 of JAPSGF010000001.1, read as the reverse complement.
CTCTATAAATCATATGTAAACTCCTTCCCTTGGCCTAAAACATCTGTCTGCAACAGTGTTCCTGCTCTCTTCCACCATTTTTGCTGCTTGCTACACACTGTGGTGTCCACAGTGTCATAGTGTAATAGTGATATCTAAACCCAAACAACGTAATTGTGGATGGGAGGAAAGAGCTCTCGAGTCCACAGGACCTAAGATAATGCCATAAACACAGAAGTGCAGCATGCCAGCGGGATAGCTGGAAACTCTCTTCAGGTCAATGGAGATCAGGTAAAATTGGAGGCAAGCAAAGGCAGGCAAACAGTCTTTGGATTAAACACACGTTTTTTTGCTCCATGATTTTGCCTCAGGTTCATTTTCTAGTTTATAAGGCTTTTTAATTATAGCTTCAGTGTTTGAGGTTTTATTGGGGCTTTTTGTGTTTCTTTTTTTTGGGGGGGGGGATGGGAGGTTGGTAAAAAGAATATCAAAATATGATAAATGCTCAGACAATTTGGCAGGAAATATTTCTCTAAAATCAAGAGAAACAAAGATGAAGAAGAAAGAAGCAGCAACTTACACTGTCCTTATTAGCCATTCCAGTGTCTATGATAATTGTGTTTTCATGAGGAACAAGAAGTAACGCATGCATAGCAAAAACATCTCCAAAGAACCAAGAAATATCTTTGCATCAATGAGTACATGAACTCCCATTAGCCCACCAAACAGCTGCATGGTAGGCTGTATTTAAGTATTACACAACTTCAAGAGAGCAGTAAGAGATTCAGATCACTGACTGTTGTGGAGTCTCCATCCTTGGAGCTCCTCAAGACTCGTCTGAATGTGACCCTGAGCAACCCAATCTAACTTTGAAGATGCATCTGACTTTGAAGTTGGCTCTGCTTTGAGCTGATATCAGACCAGGTGGCACTGAGAGGTCCCATACAACATTATTTTTTTCTATCATTGTCTTCAAAGCTGCTGAAATTAGTCACTTGTATAACTAGAATAACTAAAAAGCATAGTGATAACACGTCAGTACAGCAGCTATAGGTAGCAACATGTGTACTCTCTGTTACCAAGGATGAGGACAAGATAAGAGACCTGCTAAAGTCATGATGATCTAAGGATATAAACAAGGCAGTTGATTGGAAGGTGAGATAGTATCTTTTTATTAAGCCAAGTGATAAGGGTGGAAAAACAAAGATAAGATTTGGGGCATGTTAGCCTTTTTCAGGGCTTCTTTTTTCAAGTCAGGTCATCTTCAGTTGATCTTGTAAATAATCATAATTACTGCAGTGCTGAATTATGGAGAGACAGTGACTCTATGCATATAATTACTCAGGAAAATGAAGAATGTGAGTTTAAGCTTCAAAATATGCATTAAGAAGATGTACAGCCTGGAGCAAAAGGAGCACTGAGTTCATTCTAAAAGAAAATATAGCATAAAGGTAAATTCTACTCGTTGGATTTTGAGTCATTTTAATTTATAGCTTCAAGTTTAATTTCCTCGGGATACTGCATTTTGCACAGACTGCAAAAGTGCTTCTCAGTTCACCAGAAACAGTGTTGTCTGTTAGGAGAGGCTCTGGTCTGGGACAGCAGAAGACATATCAGGTCAAAAACAAAAGAAAAATATTCACGAGCAGCGACGAGGTGTATTTAGAGCCTTTCAGAGAGGTACCTACCTTGTGCCAGCCCTGTGAGTAGCTTGATTACACAAGCAATAGATTTATCCAGACTGTATACTTAAAGAAAGAAACCAGGCTTTATAATTTGGTTTCGTTTCTTCTCTTTTTTTTGAATGATGTCCTATTTCTGTAACTGTTCAACAGCAGGACATCACCAAAGACACCCCTGTGTATATCCTGCATTCAGAGAGCTGTCTGACAGCATCAGGGCTACTTGTAGCTTCAAAAAAAAAAAAAATCCTCCCATACTTTTGCCATCATGACCACCCTTAGATTATTCATTAAAATGTCTCTGAATTGCAGCAGCAATGTGAGTTACTTGCTTAGACTCTGAGAGGACCTGCACAGCCTCTTCTTCTGGTACCTGAATATCTCCAACTCATCAGAATCCCTCTCTACTGCTCCATCTCTGTGGGCTAGCCAGAGTGAAGATATCTTGGTCTATCTTTGAAGATATCTTGGTCTATCTTAGACATGTTTTTAGCTATGGCATTTTTAAGAACCAAAGGTTATATGAGCAGTGTCCAAAATAAGACAGCAATTCTGAGAAATGTCACAATGTGGAAGCTGGAAAAGGCACAAAGGACCCAAAGCCCATTGAATCAATGGAAGGATGTGCAAGAACCTGATCTGATGAAGCACGGAGCAATGAGACTCTCAGAAGCTGAAGCCTTTGATGCTTGAGCCCTGTAGCAAAGATTCCCTGGATGCCATCAAGGTGAACTGAGGTTAGCAAGGGAGCAGGTAAACACAGGAGGGTGCAGACTTCCATCCACCTGACGAAGGAGCACGGTTTGCTTTCATCTAAGTGGGGCCCTGTGTTTTCAAAACATTTCAGATGCTGCATTCTTGTTTTGATTTGGTTTTCATTATTTAAAAATGCAGCAAATGAAACCCCAAGAAAAGAAGCGGGATGGAGAGCTGCTCCCACATTTTCACCTCTAGATGGATTGCTTGACCCTGCCCACAGCCCCACCTCGAGTGACTAACAACAACATATCCCTGTGGGACACGGGAATATGCTGTTTTTATGTACCAGCAGAGCATGCCTCTGGAAAATGCATGAAATCATTGCCAAGGAACCTCAGCATCTGTATGCAGCTCTGAAATAATCTCAGTTTTCTTTTTGTTGCCCATGTAAATTCCTTTATTTCTTGGGTGCTGCATAGCTGAGTTCCTACTGAGTGCAGACACAACAGACGTTCTGTTCTTGCAGCTGCATCCTGTGCACTCACAGGTACCCACACTCTCTGAGATTTTCCTCTCTATTCTCTTTATTGGCATCATTTTCTTCACTGAAGGATTATAGCAACATTTTGTTTGCACAGGAAACAATGACATGTACCAGAGCTACCGTGAATATCCTGTTATCTGTAAGCAGTGCTCCCTATGCATATTTTTCACAATGAATAGTTTAAAATTTCCAGACAAATGTGGATTGAATACTCATTAGTTAACACAAATATATTCCATTTTTATCAGATCTTCTATTTCTCTGAGACCAATGAGCCTCCAAAATCCATTGTCAGTGAATCAATATGGGGCACCAGGGACTCCAGTGCAGGGAGGAAAGTTCCCCATGCTGTGCAGCTTATGATTTAGGCATGGACATTTGTACCAGGTGCATAGAGAGCAGACACAAGTCAAGTAGCATAAAGCACTCAATTCCCTGTGTCTGTCTATTACATATGCAGTTTTTTTCAGTGATGCATCAGGTCAGCACATTTTCTGCAAGGCAACAGCTGATGGAGAACACCCTTGTGGCACTCACACAGTCTCCAAATATTTAATGCTCTAATATTTAATGCAAGGTGATAAACAGTGTTTACGTACCGAGGCAAGAAGCATGCAGGTTAGGAAGCTGTGGCCATCGCACTGCAGACACTCTTAGTCCAGGCAATGGCAGATTAAATGAGCTGAAGACATTAAAGGGAGAGCGTTTGTTCCTGGGAGCTACCCAGGGTAGTCCTGAGCAGCAGTGAGCATAAAGCACAATCAGCCTGGGAGATTTATTCTCACCGCAGGCAGGTTTTGTCCCAGACAGTACTTAAAACATCTTGGTTCCGTGTTTGCAGCTATTGTATCCTGGTCCACACATAGGCACACCATTGTCATGACTCAAGCTGTCCCAGCATCCTGTTGATGAATTGCTGCATGCCAGCTAATAGCAAGCCACCAGCTGGGTGCAGGTAATGGGTGCTCTTGCTCAAGTGATAGCATTCACTCACCTTGAGTACTGTGTTCATTATTGGGCCCCTCACTACAAGAAAGATGTTGAGGCCCTGGAGTATATTCAAAGAAGGGCAACAAAGCTGTGGAGGGTCTGGAGCACAAGTCTTACGGGGACCTGCTGAGGGAGCTGGGTGGTTCAGCCTTGAGAAGACGAGGCTCAGGGAAGATCTTATTGCTCTCTACAGCTCCCTGACAGGAGAGGTGGGGGTCGACCTCTGCTCCCAGGTAGCAATGATGGATGAGAGGGAATGGCCTTAAGTTGCACCAGAGGAGACTCAGGTTGGATATTAGGAAAAACTTCTCCAAAAATGTTATCAGACACTAAACCAGGCTGCCCAGGGAGGTGATTGAGTCACCGTCCCTGGAGGTGTTCAACAAACATGTAGATGTGGTACTAAGAACAGTTGTACAGTTGGACTAAATGATCTTGAGGTCTCTTCCAATGATTCTATAATTCCATGATTCACAGCATGACTCACATCACCATTTTAGCAATGCGATGGGAATATGGTAAAAACATTTTGGCTACTACGAGTGTGCATAGTGGGAATGTTGTGGCCCCCACATGTGCTGTGGATCTCTGTGACTAGCCGGAGCTCTAAGACTTCAGTAAGGTTGTTGCAGGTCCCTAGGAAATGTGAGAAAATCAATCCTGATCTCAGGGTGAACTGAGATCTGCATCAGTATTAACCCTGAGTAATTATTCTATAGGATTTTACTATGGGACATACAGAGGTGTGGTACTTGAGTTCCCTTAGGGCTAAGGAGCTATGTTTTGTGTCTGGTCTTCCACAGAATCTGTCCCATAGGTCATGAAGACAAGCTAAGGACTGCTGCATGGTAGACACCATCTCTCCTCTGGTTATATCCCAGGAGAATGGCAGGAATTACACGGCATCCCCTGCCTACCTGACCCCTTATTCTTCTCCTCCATCCTCCAGTGCAGCACAGTACTTCCTTCCAGCAGCCAGCAGCCCCAGGAACCATGACAAAGCCTTCATGCTTCATGGCTGTGCTTCTGGAAATGTTCCTTTCTTTAGGTGACCTGGCTGCAAAATGCTGCTCTACCAAATGCCCAGTCTCTCTCTTTGCCTTTTCCAAAGCACGAAGATAGTTTGATAGCAAAGGAGTTAAAAAAAAATCACACCTTTTGCCTTGTGCTGGGAAATCTGTGGGTGTTGGATATGTATCTGTATATCTATACACACACGTGCGTGTGTATGTATATATATATATGTTCTGAATATCTATGCATATATACATATCTATATCTACTTACATATGTGTGCATATGCATAGCCTAAGTCTGTTGTGTAGAAGCAGCCTAATATTACCCCCCCCCCCCCCCTTTTTTTTTTTGAAAAACAAACATTTATTGCTGACTTGTCAGGCATATTCCTCTTTGTTGTTTTTTTAACTTGGCCAGTTCTTTGAGTACAATAGTACATTGGCCATCTGTGCAGAGGAGAAGAGGGTTTTAATGAATAGACAAAGCAGGGAATGATTGACTGATTGGGACTGCTTCCCAGTCTCATTCATACCAGCCATACAATGGAATCACTCCCCATTTACACCGCCAGAAATGAAAGGAGAATCATGTCTGTTTTGAGTTCATTCCTCAGAAGCTCAGATCATCCTCCTGGGCAAAAGACTTTAAAGCACGTGCTGCTGAAGCCAGCCTATCTAGTTTATTCAGTACATACCCAAGCCTTTTATACTTGCTAGTAAAATTAGCTTCTCCTCGGCCCCTCTGATGGTGTCACGCAGCAGACGTGGCCTTTGTATAGGGCTAGGACAGTTTGTGTCCGGACAAACTTGTTTATGCAACCCAGTATGCCCCTTCCTTTTTTTGTCCCCATGTATAATGACAAAGTTCTAGGCACGTGGGCAGATCACTTTCTTTCCCCTTTTGTCAGAGTACAAATTTACAACAGCCTGTTTGCATACCGTGCGCTGGATTTTAATCAAGTTCACTGTAAGGAGAGATAATAAAAATGAGAACCATGATTACTTCACAGTTGATTTCATTTGAATAAAGAGCCGCTCAATGACAGATGGTTTCTAGAGCTGCTCTATATGTGAGCTGCCATGATGTTGAATAGTAAGAAGCACAAGAAAGTGTGCTGCTGTGGTCTTTGGATCCTTACTTTGTCTTATCTATATTCATGTTTTATTCAGGGAGGAAATTAGATTCCACACCATTTTTTATTCAGAAGAGAAGGTTGGAAAGGGATAATACACAGTATGCAAACCTGCCAGCCACTCTGGGATCAGGCCCACAACCCTCTACTCTGCCAATGCAGCTTTAACAGTATTCTCCAGCAGCAAAGCACCTTATTGTAAATATAGCCCGTATCAGAACTGTGCTTTTAGCATCATGATTTGTTTCACCTCCACCCTCAGCCCAGAAGCAAACGTCTTATCCCCAAAAGCAAAGTACATGTTTGCATCTATAAGATCTGTGTGAGGACATGACATCTCTATATGCTTACTGATGTGCAAATCTTTGCAGCTCAGACATGAGCTGTGCGTCCGTATCCACTGCCTTTGCATTTGGTTACTTCTTTGGGTTGCTTTGGCTGTATCTGTATGCCCCAGTTTAACACAAAATTCCTGAGGAATTTGTATTTGGAGTTCCATTCTGTGGCAAAAATGTCTCTGTGGCATATGTTCATAGCTTTTATTAGGCCACCTCTTGTACTTCGAAAGGTGAGAGAGAAGATTTCTGATTGCACCGCCAATCTTCTATTCAGAAAGCATCAATCTTCAAAAATAAATTCAGACTGAAAGCCATTGCTCTGAGTTCAGTTAATAGAACAGGAAGGCCACTTGAGATAAATGTAGTTTGTGTCATAAGGGCTTGCTAGTAAAGACTGAATCCAGAAAGGCATTAGCTAATGGGGTTCAGAGAGAGCAAGGTGATTTAGCACTGAGGAACATGGGGGGATTTGCTGAGAGCAGTTAGTACAGTCTTAACTATATCTACACATTTTGCATCCAGTACTGATTAAATCCAAGAGGTAAATATTTCAGCTGCTAAAGCCTCATCAGTGAGCATTTCCAGTGTTTTTAAAATGCTTTGAATTGTGCCCATGTAAAGCACATTTGTCTTGTAGGCTTTTGGACTAAACTTTTTTGGCTGTTGAGTCATGGGTTCAGTTAGTGTCCACCTGTGACCCTTGAGATCACTGTGATTATTAGCTTAGGCAAATGCACTTGTCTTCCACTCCTCCTTCCTGTCTCCATTTATCCTACCGGGGCATTCACCTGTTGTATATTGTCTAAATCCTCGATTAGGAGGTCTCCGGGTCAGAGCCTGTCTTTGTGTCCTTTGTTAGATCTCTTCAATATTAATCCCTTTCACACTGGCTCTATATGAAAGGTAGATTCCTCACAAATTCTTATTAAGTACCCAATTAATAAGCGCAAGAGTGTGTTAAGAGCATGGCACAGAGACAATGCTTCATTCAGATGCTGCTTGAAATCTTGATGCTGATACTGTCATTTGAGTAAAGTCTGTCTCGATCTGGGGGTGAATCCCATGGTAAGCTTTAGGGGAGGATTATTAACAAAACTGGAATTCTATTATTTTTTTAATTTGAGGTTTGTGCGTGTGTGTGCAATGAAATAAGAATAACAAAGGATTCCTTTATTTTTCTCTGTGTAACATTCATATCAATTTTAGAAATTTTGATAGAATTTTATATTGGAGGAAAAAAATTAAATTGACCTAAACATTAGCACCTAAACCTGAACATAACCTGAACAAATCTGCTTTGCACCCTCTGCAAATCACAACTCAGAGCCTTTCCTGGTCGGTCATGACTATTTGGGGGAACAAGCCCATCTAGCATCCTGTCCTGAGACATCTCTGTTTTTCGAGGAAGTTCATAATTTCCCTTGTGCCAAAGGATTCATGTAGCTCAGACAGTGTCAGACTCAAAATTTGGGTAAATAAGAATCTCTAGCGTTCATCAGTGAGGAACTTTGTGGCAGATAGACACTGGTAAGCAGGGGGTTTCATCTCACACAAGGGCATTTATGGTCTGTGGCAGTCAGGGACTGACAAAGACCAGATGATCATGAGGGCCAGCAAGATCAAGGAAAATATTCTTGGCTGGGACTTCACACTGAGTGAAAACCCTAGGTTTTACCTGAAACAACAAACTAATGTGGCAAGTGAATTTTGGATTGTCCTGTGCGGAGCCAGGAGCTGGACTTGCTGATCCTTGACGGTCCCTTCCAACTCAGGATATTCAATGATTCTATGACTTGTTTCATTGTAGATAGTTCCACATTTCTGGAAGGAACCTCATATCTTGGGGTCTATACAGAAAGATGCCAATCTGTGAAACCTGGGACTGCTTGCAGGCTCCCTTCCCCTTGCAGGGTTTCACCTTTCTTCTTCCCTCACTCCAGGTTCCCACCAACACAAATGTCAGAAGTCATGGGCATGCACGGAGTGCCTGGACTTTCTGACCCTACCACAGCAGTGCCTGGAAAATATATTCCCACGATGCGCCTCCGGCCATGGATGCAAGAAGATAAAGGCAGGTTTCTGTGCACTCCTAAAGATGCTGGGTGCTCATTTTGCCATTCATTCCCCTATAGAGCAGCATTTAGGCTGCTCTGAATGGTAACAGGTGCTTCTGGCCCCATTGTGCTGTCCCAGCTGTCAGGGATTTCTGGGGACCAGAGAGTGAGATTGTGTAGGAGTTGCTTTAGTGGCTCTTTGCCATTCAGGAATTCTTTTGCGCCAAGGGAATCCTTCAACAGCTGTTTGGGCTGGCTTGGTGACAGCTTTGTGCTGCCGGAGCTGGGCAAAGTGGCCCCAGCTGGGCCAAGGATCTGGCTCCTTGCATGCAACTTGCTTATTTAGGCCTGTCGCCCTGTTTTGGAGGTAATCTCTGCTACTGTTACTGAATGCAGTGAGCTGCTGAAATCGGTGGCCTCTGCCAAAGAGCAAAATACCAACTGATGTAATTGGAATGTGAGATCTGCAACGCTTGAAAATTCTGCCAGAAAGTTGTTAAATGGAGATGACATCTCGTTAAAGGGAAGAATGGGGTCTCTGTGCATGTTTTCCGTCCTTAGTCCGGGCATTGGATCTCCAGCAAGTTTCCTCTGCAAAAGATAAGCATTTGAAAAAGGAGATCTATGGGTGAAATGCGTAGGAGCAATCCCACTTTACTCAAGGATGTGACATCCCAGTGCAGCAAATGAAGACATGGCTGAAAGGTACGTGTTCCCTGCAAACAAAGCTATGCTTTGCCATGCCATACTTTTCATTTGTTCACGTGCCCTGAATGTCTTTCCTCATCCCTTTGTGCTGCTGCCTATTCAGGAGCCACGAGGAACGTATCATAAGGCCAGCTAGCAACAGTGTCTCCGTATCTACTGAGTCAGGATTGGCCGTGCAGTCTTCAAGGATCAGCTGTTTGATTATCCAGAGAGCATGTGGCTTTACTCAGCTGCTCCAGGCAAAAAAAGCCAAGAAAGACAACTGATTGATTGTTGAGAAGTGTGGACAATGAGGCAGGAGGGGGAATCCATGTGACTGGTTTCTGAGTGTGGTCCTTCAGTACCCAATCAAAATAGAATTTGCTGGAGCTGTGTGATGTCTTGCTTATGTAAAAATATTTGTCCTTATTTGAAAGGAAGTAGGACGCCATAAATTGTGAATGGAACAATGCATGCAAGTGCATGGAAATCCAAGAAGTGCCTTGTAGCTAATTCATACAAAATGATATATCTCCCCCAGTGCACTGTTGATGGGCAAAACCCGTGATACTTAGCAAGCCCATTATTTTCCTGATGTTAAATATGTAAACTGAAACAGGGTAAGAAACTGAAGCTTAAAGTAAGGTATTTTTAATTGTTCCTGCCTGTACTGTGTAGCCTAATGGATTTAAGAGCAAAACTGATAGGCTGTTTTAATGAGATGTTCCCTGTGAGATATTAAGAAGTCTTTATATATTTCACCAGACAAAACAGCCGACAGCCTGTCTTTGCTCTGGGCAAAAATGGGGCTGCTTTTTATATTCAGTGCTACTAAAGGATGTGCTTTATTTTGGTAACCGGATGGAGGAAGGATACGCAGTAGATAGGCATCATCTAGAAATTACAGTATTTGCTGTTATTTGAAGTACATCTCCCTCAGGAGGATGGTAAGCACTCACTTCCCTCACCTCTGTTATAAATGGGTACAGAATTATGTGGCCTGGACTTATCCCCAAAATTAACGCCTTGAGGGCATCTTCCCAAGGGAAGAGAGGTAAACATGATCCTGTGGTTCCCATCCGTTTCCTCTTGGGACTTCGAGAAGACCCTGCCTGCAGATGGTGTCCCTATGGGATGCCAGGCTGGAAGGGCCAGGGCTGTGTCCCCAGGCAGGTTTGTCCTTGAAAACCACTTGGCTGTCAGCTACTCTGCCTTTCCTGCAGCCTCAACACATGAGATTTTACCACTGGACTGGGACTACTCCCATCACCCGGCAGTTTTGGCATCCCCGCTTGCTCTGTAGAGGAAGTGAGTGCCCACACCTGGGCAGCTGAGCTGCTGAGCAGTTTCCCACCAGAGACTGGATGGGCTCGGAGCCAGAGCTCACAGCTATTTGAATGCAAAGGCAAACCTCATCATCTCCCACAGCCAGGGCGTGGGGAGCTGAAGGGAGCAATGGCCTCTCCCTGGGGGGATATCCTCCCTGCGAGGGACTCTCCAGGGTTTTTTGAGCGTAGGCTGCAGAAATCTCTTTGATTCATAGGTACACGTTGCTCTTCTTTGAAAGAAAACAATTATTTTTTTCCCCCTCCTCAGGCTAATTTAAAATCTTCTTCTCCCATGAGGACTTTATCCAAAGAAGTCGTTTCCTTGTTGCACTAAAGAGAAGCCTGTTGAGTGTGAGTTGTTGCATCAAACTCAAAATAAAGCTGGAAAATATTGCCAAAAATTATAATAATTAAAAAAACCCAAAAGTGTCTACATGCTATGAGAAAATATGTTGGAAGCAAATTAAAATAGGAAAGCAAGGGGAAGCTTTCCTGAAGTAGAGCTCAGAGGATCTTTCAGGGCAAGGCCTGAGAAATGCTGACCCAGTGCAAATTAGGGAAGAAAATCTCCAAGCTCTCCACAAAGCCTCAGTTAATGCAGCAAGAGGACCAGCTGAGACCTCATGCAGCACTTCTTTGTCTGCTTGAGCATGAGTCATAGAATCATAGCCCCATTAAGGTTGGAAAAGACCACTAAGACTATCTACTCCAACTGTCAACCCATCACCGCCATCAGCTCACTGATATTTTTCATGCTTCATTAAAATGCAACAAATATTTTTAGGGCAGTGTGCCTCAGTCTTAACTGCCTTAAAAATCAGCAGTACAAAATGTGATGCAGCCTCTAGGACTGACTTAGAATCACTGGTGATGGTGGACCAGATAACAAACTCTTTTCTCAGTGCTTTTATCTCATATTTTAAACCCCCGTCAAATAATTTCTTACATATTTCCCTACATAATGCAACTTGTTGTAGCGGCTGGCTTTGGATACTCTTCTTAGTTAATTGCTACTTCTCTTTGTTTTTTACATACTAGTTCTAAGAAGTTCTGCTAGGAGAACATTGTCTTATGCTTGTATAAAAGTCAGTTATGTTTTCATTTGCTCCTTTATTTCCTTTTTTTGTTGGGCTTTTCCTCCAGGCCATTCCCCTTTCTAATTCAGCCCTCAGCCTCTAGTTTCCAGCTGAGCAACCTACTCTTGTTAGTGATGTCATTCCAGAATGCACACATCTCTTAGGGCTGAGATAAGAATCTTCAGGGTTTTCTTTGGGCAGCATCTCCTCCTTTGGCCTCATGTGAAAATGTTGTTATTCACTGTCGCAGTAAATCTGCACCACTTCGATTCACAAATTCATCCCTTGTGTCCCTTTGGATCTAATCCTGTAATTGGATCCAGGCACAGAAGCCACATGCACACTGGTAAATTAAACATGCCCAGCAGTGCTGCTGGACACTGCAGCCAGTTGGCATGGAACAGACAGCATCTGTGCTAGTGATCTGCCAAATTTAAGGTGTTTACATGGTGATCACTTACTGGAAGAGGTCCCTGGACTGGTTGAAGTGCCGTTCCTAGGATCATTTTAAGATGGGATTAACTCATGCCAGGGATGTTTGACCTTGCTGAGTTCATTTGGTTCATGTAGGGCCATTTCTCAAGCTTGCCCAGGTCAACTCTACCACTCATCTTGGTGTCATCAGTAAATTTGCTGAGAGTACACTTGATTCCGCTGTCTATGTTCAAATAGATAAGGATGTGGTATGGGACCACATCAAAGACCTTGCACAAGTCCAAGTAGATGACATCAATTGCCCTTTCTTTGTCTGTGGATGCTGTTCATCACAGAAGTCCACCAGACTGGTCAGGCACAATCTACCCTTGGTGAAGCCATGTTCTCTTTCTCAGATCAACCTCTCATCTGGCATGTGCTCTAACATCTCTTTCAGGAGGATCTGCCCCATGATCTTTCCACAGACGTGTGAGGCTCACTGGCCTGTAATTCCCCAGGTCTTTCTTTCTCTCTTTCCTAAAACCGGGAGTGATAAGCCTCTTTTTCCAGTCACTGGAGACTTTGCCTGACAGTCACAACTTCATGACAGAGAGTGGCATGGCAACCATGCAGCCAGTTCCTTTAGGACCCTGGGATGCATGTTGTCTGGCCCTGTATATCTGTACACATTCAGCCTCATAAGATAGCCTTGGTCTTGCTCTGCTCTTACAGTGCGAGGGATTTTGTTCTCCTGATTGCCATGTAATGGTTCAGGGACACAAGAAATATGGGAAGCCTGAATGGCAGTGAAGACTATGACAAAAAACCTGTTGAGCACCACAATCTTTTCGATGTTTGTTGAAGCCAGTTCTCCCTTCTCATTTATAAAAGGGGTATGCTCTCTTTTGTCTGTATTTTATGATCAGTGTACCAATAGAATCCTTTTATTTTTTATTTTTTTATTTTTCACATCCCTCTCCAAGTTTAGTTCTATCTATGTCTTAGCTTTCCTGATCCCTTCCTTGCACACTCAGACAGCATCCCTGTATTCTTCCCATTCCACTCATCTCTGTTTCCACTGCCTGCAGTTTTCTTTCTTTTCCCTCATTTTGAGTGGAAGGTCCTTCCTCAGTGTTGCTGGTTTCCCACTGAATGACAGACATTGTTGGATAGATAACTAGGTAGTGGGGAAGTAGGTGATAGATACATAGATAGTAGGTGATAGATACATAGTAGCTCAGGATTTTTCATCCTTTGGCTCATTTCAAATGCCTAATTAGAGAAGATAAGGTAGAAGGGACCTCAAAGAGATCTCACTGCAGAATACTGGCATAAAAATGCATATATGAGGGCAGCCCATGAATGCTGCTGCCTCAGGACCTATCTCTGACAGTGACCTATACCAGGTTTGCAGGGAGTCCAAAGCTGGGCATTACAGTCACTCTCCTGTGAGCATTGCCTCCTCCCAGCTTTTAGCAGTCTATGACTTCCTAAGCCTCTGCATTCAATAGACACTAAAGGCATTTTTCCTCTATGTGTCTGTTCCTTTTCTGAAAACAATTATAGTGTTGGCCTCCATAACACCCTGGGCAAGGAGTTCCACAACTCCATTAGATGTGGTATGAAATCATATTTCTTTTTGTCTGAAAGAGCTTATTGCTTGATCATTTCTTTGCATGTCTCCCAGTTCCATTGTAAGAGCAGCTGTCTTTATTTACCTTTTCCATGCTGTTTAGGATATGAAAGGTTTATCTCAGATGTTGCCTTTCATCATTTTTTTTCCCATAAGGAAGATTCTAGTTTGCTTGTTCAGTCTTCACAAAGAATTTTTTCCTCCATAGCTATCATACCATACTCTATCACAGTACCTGATCACTGAACTAGTTTAGTGCTGTTCTGTGCTTTTAAGAAGGGGGGCAGGGAGGGAGGGGACAGGTTTGTTTGAATGCATTTGGATTTAAGGAATGGCTTAATAATCTTGTCTACTTTTTCCTGTTGTTTTTTTTTTCCCCCCTCTAATAATTATTAACATTCAATTTCCTTTTTGACCTCTACAAAGCACTGATGTGATATTTCCATAGGGCTGTCCCTAGTGTCTTCAGTTTCCTTTTCCTGAGTGGTAATAATTAGATGAGAAGCCCTCATTACATACATAATATTCAAATCTTTTTTCTCTGAAGTGCATTACTTTCCACTCCCCAACACTGAATCCCTTTGCTGCTTTACTGTCCCGTAACTTGGTAAAGCCAACCTCTCTTACAACTCTTTGTCCATCAGCTGTAGTTTTGGCAGCCAGGTCCCAGCAGATTCAGTGGAATCCCTTATGCTCACCCTTCATTTCACTTTGATTCCTCTCTGTTAACAGAAGTCAGTTTACAAAGGAGCCCATCCATCCCTTTGCAGACTCTCTGCAAACCTACACACTATTGCTGTCACCCAAACAGAAGTTTTATCAAAGACTTGCTTATTCTCCAGTTGATGTTGAACTAATGAGTTAAATCTCCTATGCATGTTGCTGGGAATGAGATTGGACTTCTCCTACTCTATAAGCAATATACTGTGCTCCCTTGGCCCCTTGTAGCAGTTTTCATCTCCACATATCAAAGTACTTGCAAAGATGGGGGAGTATCAATGTCTCCAGGTGACAGCCAGGGAAACTGATACCCCTTTTAGCAGTAACAGTATGCAATGTTCTAGAGTGGCTTGAATGCTATTTGTTGAATAAATTAGTTAATGAGTAACAGCAATAGTTGCTAATTAACATACTCAATGAATATTTATGCTGGAATCTAGCCAGTTGTACATCTTATACAATGTGTCTTTCACTCTCACTTTCCCCTTATTTATTTCATACCATGGGCTCCCATCGGAAACGACCTATCCTGGCTCTCCCTTCGCAGCATCTGTCCGAAGGAAAGCTGACTTCTTCCCACCCTGCAATGGCCACTCACAATCCAGTGTAAACTTAAAAACTAATCCTCATTGTGTCCCTGCTTCCTAATGTCGCAGTCAATCATTGGGCCCCACAAAGCACCCCACGCATTTACAGAGTCAAACCATACATGGAAAAGGAGATCCCAGCCTATTGGGATGAGACTGAACAAAAACACTGACATTGGAAGAGGTTTGTCTTCGAAACGTGAATGTTTCGAACATTTAAAGATTCACAGAGAAAATCAATAGCTTAATTTCAACCTGGAATCCAATCTGCAGCCAATGTAGCTCCAAGCTCATCACTGTACCCCTCCATCTGGACTAGCTCCAGTGCCTGGAATAGCCCCAGGCGTGTGCATTACACTCATCTCACTAATCAGGCATCTCAACTCAGTGCTCTCTGTAGAATGGTGAGGTAGCAATTGGTGTTTGTAATTCAAGAGATGAAGGAATCTGTCAGTATCATCTCTTGTTTTGAGATGTCCAACACAGCTTTGGTTCAGGGAAGAGCATCGTACCAGCATAAAACTCAAAGCCTTATGGCTTGTGTCCAATGGTAACCTTAATGATAGGACTGTAAGCATTCAGCTCTACTAATCATGCACAGGTTTGTCAAAAGCTAATGATGAATGTGAAGAATAAAAATCGTAATACAGCTGTGAAGAATTCCAGAAAATCCCACACTGCCAGTGACATTCACGTTAATGAATGAATGATAAATTAACAAATAAAAGTTTCATGTCAACAAATGCAAAGTCATGCTTATAGGGCAAAAAAAAAAAGGGAAAAAGAAAAAAAAAAAGCAATCATCCACACCCTGTCAATGTCTGTACAGTAATGGATATGACATTAGTTGCTACTGCTCAGGAAAGACACTGCAATCACTGGATAGTGCTGTAAGTACTTAACTCAGGAACCAACAGCTCTTAGAAATAAATACTGGACATACGGAACTATTAGAAAAGAAATAGAGAAAAAAAAATAACCCCCTTGTCTCCATCCTTTTTGTCATAGATATGATGCTCTCCAAGTGATGCTAAACTAGTGAATTAAATGTCTTAGCACACTGATGGGATGCGACTGGACTTCCTTTACTCTATAAGCAATATACTGTGCCCTTTGCACCACTGCAGGCAGGGCTGCTAGCCTTGGGAAAACAGAGAAGAACTAGGAAGGTTCACAGGAGATCAACAGGATTGATCAAAGCTACAGAAAGCCTTCAAAATAAAGAAGTATATCATATAGGCTGGGACTGTTCAGCTGGAAAAGAGACCACTGGGACAGCAGATGAGAGAGGTATGCGAAGCCAGGAATGGCCTGGAGAACGTGATAAAAATGTCTCTCAGAGCAAGAACTGGGGAGCCTTTACATAAGATTAAGTGTCAGATTCAAAGCAAAACACACCCAACACAAAATAGCATTGTGACTCTTATTGCCACAGGATGTGGTGGAGGCCAAAAGTAGAAATGGGTTCAAAAATCAATTAGAAACTCTTGAAAGGAAAGTCCATCAAAGGCTTGTAGACTGCAGAGATGAAGATCCAGCCCTGGCTCAGGAAGTTCCTAAACTTCAGATTGCCAGAAACTGGGAGGATGAAGTGGAGGAAATACCGCTGTACTTGTCCTGCTCTTGTACTCCTTTGCTGAGCATCCGCTGGTGGCTGGCCAGAGGCAGGATATGGTCTGGGTGACCCTCGGTCTGACTCAGCACCGCCGCTCCTGCAGCCTGGCTCCCTTCCAGCTGGGCTAATTCACATGATGGCTGCTCAGAGGATGTATTTCTCCGTGGCCGGCTGCTCAGGTTGTCTAGGATGAAGGATTGTCTCTAGACATGAGGGATGAGCCAGTGAAGCCAGAGGAGGGTCACAAAAATGATCCAAGGGATGGAACACCTCCCCTCCAAGGACAGGCTGGAAGCACTGAGGTTGTTAAGCTTGCAGAAGGGAAGGCTCTCAGGTGACCTGATAGCAGCCTTTCAGTATCTAAAGGGAGCTACAAGAAAGGCTCCTTAGCAGGGTCTCTGGTGAAAGAACAATGGGATATGGTTTCAGGCTTAAAGAGAGTAGATTTAGGTAGGATATAAGGAAAGTCTTTTACAGTGAGGGTGGTGAGGCATTGGCGCAGGTTGCACAGAGAGGTGGTGGGAGCCCTGTCACTGGAGACAGCCAAGGTCAGGCTGGACAAGGCTGTGAGCACCTGATGGAACTGTGGGTGTCCCTGTTTACTGCAGGGGGGTTGGACTGGATAGCCTTTAGGAGTCCCATCCAGCTCAAACAATTCCATGATTCTGTCTCTGATTCTAAGTCAAAGGCGCATAAGCTTTTGGACACAATGACCAGAGCTGCAGAACTTGGTACTGTGAGATCCTGACATGTAACCACAAAGGAAAAGTGTTGACAAGGGCAAGAAAAAAACTGGGCCTTGGATCTGCCACTGTCAAACCAGCACCAGCTACCACATCTCTCTGGCAAGATATCACAAGGGTACAGAAAATGGCATATCATGTATTCTACAACAGGCCCTATTTCCAAGCCGTGCAGCACAGCATGGGAACACAGCTTATAAGGGGTTTTGGATCTGTGCCGTACCCAGCACTTAAAGGCCTTCTTCCAACTTCAACTTCCATTGGGTTGTAGCAGCTCTGTGCTTTGCACTGCAGCCCTCCACCAACGAGGGGGGGAGGGTTGCTCCAGGCTCCTGCCAGCCCCTGCTCCCAGACTTCCCATGGCAGATGCACAGAGCTGCAGGAGGTTCAGATAAGGCCTCACTCCAAAAACACCACCAACAAAACAACAAACCACGGGAGCACCCAGGTAATGAGTAGCACCTGTGCACCTCTAGGCGCAAGCCCATAGAGCTGCTCCACGTGCTGAAAATTACGCCTGCACTTCTGGATGGTGCTTTATAGGGGCAGAAAACTGGGCAGAAAAGCCCTCCTTTGCCTCACTTCGAAAAGCTGGAGTATTTGTGAACGTCTTGCTGCAGATAAGCACTTTAAGTACATTGTAGCACCGTGGCTGTTTTTGAATAACTGAAATCCCAACACTACATGCTTTGTCTGTGATAAGCCTAATCTCCTCTTCTCAGCATTATCATGCTAGAAATCATGCTGGAGGCCTTTGTAATCTGACTTCATCTTGCATTAACCATAATTGTGAGAACTTGCTTTCTGCATGCGTGTTTGGGCAGAGATTGTTTGCCAAGGACTTATACAATTATTTTACTCCCAGACGTATGCCAGAATCAACTTTTTTTGGCTTGATTTATAAAATTAAAAAATATATATAATCCCAAGAAAAAAAAAGAAAAAAAAAAAGGAAAAGAAGGAAAAGCAGCAGAAGAGAAATTCTGTGCCATATACAGCATTTACGAAGTCAGAGGTACAGAGAAGCCAGGCTTGGGTGTGCTTTACTTCTGTGAATGCTGCTGTGGTGGATGAAATCCTGAAACAACAACCCTCGATGGGGGCAATGTGTTATGGTGAGGACTGCAGATGTACCACTGTTATTGCTACTGTCTAATTAATACAGATGCAGCACTGGGTTTGTACATCCTATTTTCTCCCTTCCATTCTTACGAAATTTCACTCCATTCACTCATTTCTTTTTCCCTTTCTTTACAGACTTTCAGGAGTTTTCATTTCCTACAGGGGCCGATCCTATTCCTGCTAACCAAAAGGAGACCTGCTAAGCAACAGGACATGTGGGATGGGACAGGAGTGGGGATGGGAGCTCTGGAGGAAGCTTTGGCTCGGTGTGAGGACAGAACAGAGGCCAGCAGCTCTCTGGAGTCAATCGGGAGCTACAGAGTTCAAAGAGCAGAGCAAATGCTTGCTGATGCAAAGCAGACCTGATGCTGATCCCAACCCTTCTAGATCCTGGTCTGATATGAGAAAGAAAATGATTCTGTAGTCTTTCAATTAAACACCTTATCAACAATCTCAAAGCATCTGCAGCGACTGAGTGCTAAGGAGGAGAAATTCACTCCGCATGAGAGAGGTGTGTAAAGAGGAACACCTAAAAACATGAAACCAAACGTTTTATTATGGCTAATGAAACAAAGGTATTTGATTAATTACTGACATTGCAGCTGAAGGAATACATTTTTAAAAGTGATTACTATTACTAGAGATGTCGAGGGTGATAACGTGCACTAAACAACACATGGTAGGGCTGTAGAAGATTTATGAGGTTCCCCTGCACCTTGGCTGTAACAGGGTAAGCTGAGTCTCAGGAGTTCACAGGAAGAGACCTGCAGAGTTGTGGGTCTCTGAGAAAGGAGTCTTCCATGCTCTGATTTCCTGTCCAGGACATCTCGAAAAGGTGGTCAGCTTGCATTATAGATACGAGTGTTGGTAAATGTGTAACTTTTCATTGACATCTTACACATTACCAGGTGTTACACCTGGATCAGATAGTCACCTATGGCCAGCACAGCAGTCTGAGAATTACCACTGCTGCTCTGCTCTTATCTTTCTCCTCAGCCACCAACATATAGCCCGAACTCAGCTTACAAGCGACATGTGTAATCTGCAAACTAATTTTCTCTCATCACTCTGTTTGTGCTCTGGCTTTGAGCTCCTGTTCACAGCCAGAACTAGCCATGCGTATTTAGACAATGACAGTGAGGTGGAGAGCCAACGGTTTAACATTGCAACCTGTATCCAAATTGAGGATGGCCCCCAGAAACACTGCTGCTCTCTGCACTCTGCATGGGGCAGCCTCACTGATTACAGGTGGAGCTACAAACAGCAATTCTGACACGACAAATGATGATCGTGGAAAGAAAATCAAATTCTGTATATAAATATATATGTATATACATATATAAAGAGATATGAAAAGGCAATTTGCAACAGTGAGCACTGGGGGTTTGTGTAAGGGTTAAAAAATAGCCCGGTGTTTGTAGGTGCTCTTGGACAACTGCAGTACATGGACTTGGAACCAGGTTCTTTGGCAGAATAAGCAAGCAATGAAGTAAATTGCACTGATCTGATTTATAGCAGCAGAGACTCTCTGCCATTAAAAGCTTAGATCCCTCCAGAAGAGCAAGGGGTATCTTTTATGAGTTGCTGCATGACAGCAATTCCTAGCGTGCTGAAGAAATAGCTCAATGACTTCACTGGCAAACATGCCTGTAAGGATGTTTCAAAAGGTGAAAAAATAACAATATCCTTAAGCTACCTGCAGCAATTGCTAATTTCCAGCTACCTTCTTTTTAATCAGTGAGACTGGCGTATGTTGACATTCCTTTATCACTGTTGTTAATCAGATCTGACTATCTGTGTTTAACTACCACCTTCATATGCCTCGTGGCATTTCTTTTTTTGTGCATTTGTATGACAGCTCCATAACCTTACCTGCGTGGCCCTACGCTAATGACACAGTGTAATGTGATAGGTTCAGATAAAGATGCTAATAAATATGCTTGCAGATGCCCTTAACATAATGGCGTGTGTGGAACATTATGGGTCCTGCCCTTGCCAGTAGAGGTCACTGCAGAATGGATGTGAGAACATTCACCCAGAAACCATCTTAAGACCAGTCCACAAAGTGGTTTTCTTTCTTCTTTCTCAGACACACACATGCAAACTCAAGCATAGAAGTTCATCTGCTTTTTAATTTAATTTAATTTTATTTTATTTTTATTTTTAAATTTAAACTTACAGAAACCTGTGTCCAAAGACTGCCAGAGCCTACATGTAGTGCAGCAGATGCCCATGGTGTTCAGGTGACCAGACACAACAACTCACCTCTAAGCCTCTTCTGCACAGCAGGCTGTATGGTATTGGATCATATTGGATTTAGGTGACTGGACCCATTGTACTTGGAGACAATAAATTTTCTCACAATAGAAGTATACTTTAATACAACTGCTAACAGATCAGAGATCAGTTACTTTTGATAGCAGACCTATTGTGTAGCTAAAAAAAAAAGTATATTTTAGTTATTACTGCTCTTCATCTCAGCTTTTGAGGCCCTACGTTGAACACTGTAATCTCAGTGAGATTCAATTCTGATTACCCAGCATGTAAACATTTTTCTCATTGCTTTCTCTGGTGCATATAAACACAATGTAAATATGGACCATATGGATTTCCTGCGAACCCGGGATCATGAGAGGGTTGTCAGAGCAGGAACTCCAGGGGATCAGCATGGGAGATCTCCTCTGCTAGAAATACAGCTCTGGTTCATGATGATGATTTATCTGATCTGCTGTATAATCACAATATAAAACTCTCTCCAATGAGCTCTTCTCCATCTTCAGATCTTGTGGAGGGGCTTTTGGGAAGTCATCTACCCTTGGCTCAAAGAGAAACAGAGAATCCAACTTTACTCCAGTAAGTAATGGTTAATTGCCTATAATTTTTACCTTACTTCTGAGCTGGATGCATCTAGCATCAACAACCAACCACTGGATTTTATTACAGGTTTATTTTCTGCTTGAAACATCTGTTGTGTTTTCCCCGTGCTCATACTTGTAGACCACAATCAAGTCACCCCTTTGCCTCGTTTCAAACCGACAAATTCCACCAATTTTTTAACCTCCCACCATAAACTTTTCCAGATCTCAGATTGCTCGTGTACCTTTCCAACCTGCCAGCACCTTTCTGAAGTGTGGATATGAAATCAGGACAGAGCGTTCCTGTGAAAGCCCCACACTTTTGTGCACAAAAAATCGATCCAGGTCATGGCTCCTCCTGTACATGCTTGGGACATTCTGCACAGCAGCATCGTGTGAGAGGCTGACCTTTTCTGGTTATTTCCCATTGCCCCTGCATCTTTCCAGCTGCCCTGTGGAGCAGAGAATGGAGTCTTCCTCTTCTCAGAGGGATTTTTGACTAACCATCTCTGTACACTGGAATGAAAGGAAGAAAATGGCTGCCATGCTCCTTGGACCACTTGGCTGGGGACCAGCCCCAGGTTTAAGTTAGAGCCTCCAGGGAGGCTCCCCAGCTGCAACAGCACAAAAAGGATGGAGCTGGGAGCAAGGGTGGAGCCTGCATTCCTCAATCTAAAAGGAGACTTTTAGTCTCTTTCTCACCTTTTTTTCTTTGAAATGTCTCTCAAGAGATGGTTAGAGAACAAAGGAAAGGAACGAATAAAACACATTATCAGCAGCTTGCATAAGTCTTGCAGGGAAAGGTGGAAGTTCTCTCATTATTTTTTTTCTCTCTTTCTTGTTCCTCCCTTCCCGCAGTGACTCCCAGGGTTCTGGCTGGCTCAGTTCTCTCCCCTTGCAATCCTGTGCAGATCTGCCCTCACTGCTTCACTAGATGCTGACTCCCTTCTCTGTGGGTCTTGCTGCTCAATGGCTGACATTTATTAGCATAATCCCCTTACAAATGCCTTGATGGCAGTGACACAAATGGTAGCAGTGGAGGGAAATGCAAAAGAATGGAAACAAAATGCAGCACAATGATAAAGGTTAAATAAAAAGCCTTAAATACTGTGAGGTTGTGCATGCCACTGACTCACAGTCAGGAAATATTGGACAGACTAATGTTACAGCCTAGAACCACGACACTGCTAAAGTAAATAGAATCCTCCTTTTCTGACTCTTAAAGCATATGTTTAAGAACAAAATCATCCCGTGCTGCACCATACTTATTTTTATTTCCACACAGGATTTTAATTGCAGTGATTACTTTCCAATTCACAGAGATTTACACACAGTTTCTCCAAGTGTAAGCCCATTAGTGTCATGCAATGGAAAACCAAACCCTACATCTTGTCCTAATTGCTCATAGTTATTTGTATAGGCCAGAAAGTTTTTTTGCATGCATTCTTTTATTGGTTAATAAAGGTTTTGTTCATTTTCCAAGCAAGTCCTGCAGAAGACAAGCATTTGCTAGCCTGGAATATGTCAGCATAGCTCCATGAACAATGTAAAGCCAAATCTAATAACCATTTGTATTAATGTGCATGATCACTTAATGTAATCACAGGAAAGATGGATAGGGACGGATTGTCCATGTTTTCTGTTTTAATTTTTATTATACTGTAGGTTCAAAACAAACAAGAGGAGGTAGTTTTGCATGGAATAGACAGTAGATCTATGGAATCGCTTGCCAAAGGATTTTGTGGGTGATAAAAGTTTCTGAGGGTTCAAGCAACAACTGGACAAGTTTATACTGTACAGAAATGCACTGAGGTTACTAAACGTACAGAAACCACACCTAGCTCAGGGAGTCCCTGAACTGAGAATAGCTGAATGCTGGAAGAGTATCAGGGAAAATATCTTACAGGTTTGCCCATTCCTTACTCTTCCCAATGCATCTGCTAATGATTAAAGTCCAAACTAGACGCTGAGCTGGATGGACCTTGGTCTGACCTGGTATGGTTACTTGTCTGTTCTTGCAGTGTGGCACAGATAGCTGTGAGCAGGTGGATATAGTTGTGCTTGTATTTTGTGAAAAGTTTAGTTCGTATAAGGAAAATAACCCAGATATTTGTATTTATTTCTGCCATTGCTGTGAGTTTTGGCTGATGCATGCCTTCAAGAAGCACTGCTGCTCAGTGGCAATGTTACTTAAATTTTCTGAGGTTGAGCTGTGTCTTCTTTTTTCTCAGGCTCAGAGGAAAATCAGGACAGCAAAAAAAAAAAAAAAAAAGAAAGAAAGAAAGAAGTGGAGTACACGTTATTCTGACCCCAAACAAGTCCATGACAGCTTAATACACATAGACATTTCAACAGGCATGTTGGCTTTATAATCCATTTCTGGCATCAGCCTAAGTGATGAAAGGTAGCCATGTGTCCAGATAACTACATATGAATGATTTGAAAACCTGGTCATTTTTCCAGTGCCACAGGCCCCTACCTGCCTTTTTAAAGACAGGCTTAAACCAAATGCTTGATGAATGCCAGCTCACTGTGGTATAATCAGAAATGTCATATAGATACCTGTGAACATGTAGCCCAGCCCTGCAAGAAGCTTGTGCCAGGGAAGATGAAAAACAGCCCCTGAAAGCTTGAATGCTCCAGATGGGCAGACTGTCCCCGGGGAAGAGCTCTCCTCTTGTTTCTATCAGCAAGCAGAGGGAAACAGTTAAAAGAGACAGGCCTTGTTTGCATTAATATTTGGAGTGTTTTGGCCAAAATGTAGCTAAATAATGAATCTGAAGGTACTAAACACTGTTGTGTGAAGCTGGAGCTCAGACCAGACACAGAAAGAAGGGTGGAGGAAGGCATCTTGGGGAAGCAGAGACACTGCTTAGTCCCAGGTGCCATCACGGTCTCTCTGGACAATCCCAGCTCTGAGATCACAACAAACCGAACAGATCCTAAGGGGAAACGTTGGTGCTGAGAACTTTTGCTGAGGAAGCTAAGGACTGCAGCTGAGCTGAGAAGCTCTGATGAGGGCTCACCTAAAGAGAAATTTTGTCTGGATTAACCAACAAAGCTTTGAAAGCAGCCCTGAAGGGGTGGGGATTGCCTGAATTTCCCTAATGCCAGTCAAAGGAAGTGATGAAGGAGGGACAGGCATTGAATCAACATTGGTATATGGGATTTACAAACTACAGGTGGAGAATTAAGCTCAAAAACTACTGCCAAGATGCTGCTGGGAGTGGGAAATGGTGAATCTTACTTGGCAGATGCAGATTAGATCTAGATGCAGACACAGATATTGTTGGTTTATTAATGCACCTAGTCTCAAACTGGGTGGCCTGTCCCCTGGGGGGGGGGGGGGGGGGGGGGGGAATGCAGAGGGTTGAATAGTTTATATTTGTGAGGTAGAGAGTGTGCCTGAAACTGATCCCCCACCCCGCTTCCCTCCACTGGAAGGAGGATCCCCAGGCTCATCCTCTCCTCCAGGCCTCCCAGTCCAGCTGCGCTGAGCCAGGCCCCAGGCCTACCCTCATTTATGTCTGTATGCTATAGTGAAAATTTGGAGAAAAGGAACAAAATCCCAGAGAGGTCTGCATCTGAGTGATGCTCAAAGTGAGTCCCTTTTTTTCTGGAAGAAAATCAGTGCATACACATGGGCAAAAGATGACTTTGTAGCTAAAACCCTCACCAAGGACCTGGAAGAACGGGATTTAATTCTCTTCTATGTCGTGACACTTCTGTGCCTCTGAACATTATTTCCCCACCTTTCAGTTCCTTTCCCAAGTAATGGGGACTTTCTTCTTTCTTCTCCCATCCTTTGCTGCTCCGGTGCTTAAACTGGTTAAGCAAGAGCTGTTTGCCCATACTGTGTACATACAGCGTGTATGCCTTGGAAGTCACAATGGGAATTCAGGACTCCGTTAAAATGACAAATCCCAACAGGAAACTTGCTCATCCTGCAGGTTGCATCTATCAGGCATCCGCATATGCGGTCAGTGCTTTGAGAGGCATTACTCTGATATTTCCTTGCACCCTCTGCCTTTGACCCATGTGCTGTCAGATGTACGTGGCTATGGTGCGCGTCCCTCGTTGCTGGCTGCTGGCAAATAGTCAGCCACCAGCCACTTCTGACGTGTGCCAGACACGTAACTGGGACATGTGCTCCCCTCAACCCATCTGCACAACAGTCTACAGATGCCAGCTGCCTTGCTTGGAATAACGTGGAAGACAGACTAAAAAGGGAAAAGGAGAAAACAGTAACTGAAAACCATATTCTCCACACTTTTTTAAACTAATTTCCCTCTTGCCTGCATGCTATTGTCTTGCCGTAGGGCACTTCTTATCTCCTTTTCATATTTTCATTGATTAATTAGGCTATTGAGTTAATATGTTTATTGAGTTTTTATTCCATGACAATAAAATATGACCTGTTCCTCAAATGTCTCCATACCTATCTTTCAACACATAGGACTTTTATTCAACATGTCCACTGTTCCCATGATTAGTTAATTTGAATACACCAGTGAGAGTCCACAGTTCTGAGAAACTTCCAGTGTAATTCACCCTTCCTTCAGAAAGAGGATTGGTACTGCTCTTTTCCTTGGGAATATTCCTGATTCATGAAAGGGAAAGATGCAAAAGAGCATTGGAGATAATGAGCCTAACCTTGTTCTCCTTTATACTCTGACTCTGACTCCACTGACTGTGACAAAGGTTGATTCTGGCCAGCAGCAGCTGCAGTGGAAGATGGGCAGACTGAAATGAAATGCAGCTGGCCTATAGTTGGTACACAAGAAAATGCCAACGTGCAGGTTCTAAGGCTTGCTGGTACAGCAAATCTGTGCCCAAGTCTGCTCAGTAAGTAACTGCTCAACAGCACAAAATCTACAAAAGGGGAAATGGTGTCGCCATGATTTTCATGCAAAATCATAAATATTTTCTGCCAGCATTTAAGAAAGAAAACTAACTTACTACATTTTTTATCCTCCTGGTACAAGCCTCCACACAAATCCTCTTAGTTTATAATAAATGGAGCTGGATACGGTTTCATGCACAAAAGCACATGAACACAGCTAGATCGCCTGAATAAATTCCACTTCAATGCAACTGAACTGGTAATGCAAAACAAAGCGCGCTGGACCAGTCAGGTGTAGGAAAAAAGAGCAAAGAGATCCTCACTGTGCGCAATTTTTCCTTTTGAAAACAAAGTGAATGAAAGAAAGCAGAGGTTAATCATTCCACACACCCTCAGACGAAAGGTGATATAGGTGAAGGCGAGAAGTCCTTCTGGGAGCTTTAGGGTTTTTTTTAGCACACAAATTTTTGTGGAATTCTGAATTCAGTCAGCATCTCCCACATCCCAGATTATCGGGGAACCCTACAGACCCTCCCTGCATGTGTAATGAATAAATAAATATTGTGAACAGCAGAAGCCACATTTTTTCTGAGTGAAGTCTGTCTGCACAGACACACCATATGAATGAAACCATTTTCAATTCACAGCTCCTATTAATTTGGTGACAGAGGGGGAGAACACAAGCCTGATGGGTACAATGAGCTAATTGGATAAAAGGCATGTGAAAACACTATACCTATAATGTACCTTGTTAGCATATGCAAATGAGATAATTAAACAGGCTGATAACAGTCAGGCACAGTAATACGCAGTCCCTGTGAACTGTCCACAAATACTTCTGAGATCAAGAAATGAAAGTAAATTCTTTAAACATCCTAATTGGTTGCCAAAAGGAAATTCATTCCAGCTAGGACTTAATTCAGGGTAAAGCAATGTATCTCATTTGATCTCAATGAAGATCAAAAAAAGACAGCCATATCCAGACAATCTTGGATTAAGGCGCTTTGTTTGTATATATTTACCACATAAAGTTGTTATGCAAAAACAACCTAAATGAGATGAAGGCTCTCTGAAATCATCCATTCCCATTTCTCATGAGTTATTAGTGAGCTCCAAGCTGTTCTCTTTGTGCAAGGAGGCTCCTAAAACCTTCCTAAAATCTGGGTTCACATACAAGTCAAACGGATAGTCAGATATTTCTCATTCCCTCAATTGCACTCGGTGATTTTACACTTCAGATGCTTTTTGTTTATACACATTTGAGCCAGCCTCTCACCTCTCAAACTACTAATGTATCTCGGAGAC
The DNA here is from genome assembly GCA_035772895.1 of Perdix hodgsoniae. Lineage (NCBI taxonomy): Eukaryota > Metazoa > Chordata > Aves > Galliformes > Phasianidae > Perdix > Perdix hodgsoniae. The sequence continues at coordinate 49,601,790 of JAPSGF010000001.1, read as the reverse complement.
ATTTTCTAGGGAATTATTCAGGTAGACAACATTTTTTCTACTTGATTTGCTATGAAATGACAAGCACTGTTAAACCAAAGGTTAATCATTGATTAAGTTTAATGACACTAAAAGAAACAGGTCATGTGAGAAAGCAATTGCACTTTCATTTTTGCTGTCCCAGGTCATTTATAGCTTTTGATTCAAATTCCACCCCACACAAACAGTTGCTAACAACATCCTACTTCAAATTCTAATGTACTACAACTGCAGAACAAGCATGTGAGCAGGCAGTAATCAGGCCATTTGTAAAGCAGACACAGATTCTTTCATTCATCCTGGCCATTAAACTGTTTGAAAAGATTATTTTATTGTTCTGCATTAAGAGGCAGTGCTTTTGACAACTTGTTTAACAGAGAAGTGCCCCATTCTATTCGTACATAACACTGTTCTGCCATTTTGTTGCATTTAAGAACCTCAAATTCATCACCTCTTGCAATTCTTCCTACTTTGGCAGGTATTTATGTTCTCTGTGACCAATAACTCTTATGCTCCAAAATCAATGAGGAGCTTAAAAGTCAACTGTAATTCTCTATGATTCTTTCAAGGGTGACTACATCAGCTGGAGCTGCTTTTCCCAGTAAGAGAGGTCCCGTCTGGTCTCATCCTCCTTAGTATCACGGTTTCCATTTGGTTCCAGGACATGGCTCTTTCTTTACAGTAGCACCAAGCTATTTGGAATCAAACCTTCCACCTGCTGAGGGACAGTTAATGGGCATTGCTAATCCAATATACATCTATGCTTTGGCCTACTAGTCAAAATAATTAGTCTGCTAACAAAGAGAGGAGCCTTTGAAAACTTAGATGAAGGCAGGAAATAAGCAATAGAAGTAGACAGTCAAGCTTACAAGGCAGTATAAAGCCTCTGTAAGCTTTCTTTCCTCCCTTTTCATCCACATAGTATGATAAAGAAGGGTCTATGCTCTAAGCTTCTGGGCACACGTCACATATCTTATGCACAGATATCAAAAAAATTTGAAAGTGACTTTGTTTAAAAGAACAGATGTAAAAACAGAAATATCAGCTTGTTTTAGTGAAAACACTTCACAAAGTTAGAGTTTCTATTGCAAAGAGCACCTATATGCAACTAGACCATTGAGCAGATGCAAAGTTCATGTGAGAGGCTTGTCTCTGAAGCATAGCAATGAATCTGATGAAAACAGGTTTTTGGGATAGATCTATTTCAGCATATCACCAAAGCTGGCATCCAAAAATCTACTTCAGAATGGTAGTACAACTGATTCAACAAAAGGAAGGCCCTTTTTCTGATATTCCTTTCTCAAAGAGTGCAGCAAGAATTATTCAAATGTATAAAACAACAAAAAAAAATGCTCTAATTTGAGAATATTGGCATGATTTTTTTCCCTTTAAATCTAATTCTGTGTCATTAATAAAATCTGCATTAAAAATTCTGGTTTTCAGTGCCTTAGTGTGAGAGTATTGCCATAGTCTTTTTGAAGAGCCACTCTATATATTTCCACCCTTACAACCCAATTCTTTATTGTTACTGCTGAGAAGTGGATCTGTCTTTGAAAACATGCTAAGTAGGTGATTTTTGAATTGTGTTTGGCTTTAGGTATTTGAATTCATGGGAAAAGCCTTTCCAAGAGTCTGGTCCAAAGCACAGTGAAGTCAATGGAAAATCTCCAGGTGACTTCACTGGGCCTTGGATTCAGTCCAGACTCTGGAGCCTCAAAGTCTAGAAGTTTAAACTGGGCACAAATTAGTCTTAATTGTTCAAAAACAGAATAAGAATTTTGCAAGGTCAACCTCCTCCTCACATGCTGTGCCTGATTTTGCAATTGGTGGAGTGTCTTCTAGAAGGCTGCAGGCATTCAACTCCTTGCTAAGCGGAGTCTCATCTCAAGATATAAATTCTTAGCAAAGTCACAGCAGTAGATATGCTGTAGATACATTACACTGTCTCATCCCTTCTCTGCCAAAATGCATTCAGTCATCTTAGACACAGGTTATGGTTGTTGCGTATCTGCTGAATCTAGAAAGCTGCATGGAAATTTACTCCTAGAAGACCATTCCCACAAGGAGCCAGCCATGAGAGGTACATAAAAACAAAAAATGCAAAAATTAAAATTAAAAATGTGATCTGATCTTCCAAACAATCTTTACCCATAAAGTTCCCACCCAAGGAACCAGTTACATTCGTATTTCAAGGAACTATATTGTTTAAAGAAACGGTAAATGTCACACAGTTAAAAGAGAAGCAGCTAGATTTAGTTGAACAATCGACTAATAACTCAGTCAACAATATTCTTATCCTAGGTAGTAGTTATCAGCTTAGACAGCTGTTACAATCTTTCACTGTAATACTTAAAAGGCAAACCACCAAATTCAATACCATATTGTTTGTGTAGTAGTGTTTGTTTAAAGGTAAATCACTCATAAAAGTGTAATTTCCTGCTGATACATAATGGCGGACAGTGACAGGAAGTCGGTCTGAGCCAACTGAAACCCTGAGATATGCAGCTCAGATCGCCGGCAGTACTTTGCCCTAGCTTCAGAATGATTGTGTTTTTATACCCAGTCACACCTAAATTAGCCCCGGCCTATTAGGCCTGCTTGCAGACGCCTCTTTTCATTTGTGCAATAGCACAAGATAAGAAAAAGTGCTACAATTGGCACAATGAAATCATGTTTCTCCAAATAAAGATTCCCTTCCTGCTGGGAGCCCCTGCTGGGCAAAATTCCCTGCCCAGTCTGCTTTTCTTATTGATTTTTTATAGAAACATGCTCGTATTTTGGTTTTTCTACTGTATGCATTCACTACCTCTTAGGATTTCACAAGTTTAGGAACTGCTCATTGAAGCTCCCACACTCACAGTGTTTCTCTTTCCTTCACTAAGTGTCATGTCACCAAGTTTCATTTCTAAGTGTCAACAACAGAAAGAGAAGTTCTTGTTGGCACTGGAAGAGTTACTCTATAGTGATGTCAGTGTAAATTGGAACCAAAATAACTTGTAGGCACATTCTAATTCTTTACCCAATGGCCCCTCAACTTGTATGGGACTTGACAGTACAAAGGTGATCAAGATGCTTCCAGGAATTAGCCCTGGGACACTGACTTTACACCAGGAATATGATTAAACATGCCCCAAGAGGAGTCATCTATTGTTCTCATCTTGGTCTTCTGAGTGCATCTCCTTTCACCCATTTTTTTTTCTGCCCAGATCTCAGGTTGCTGAGTCCAAGCCAGATCTCTAAGTAGTCAATGGAAGCAAAAGGCAATTCACTCTATGAACTCTATATTTTTTTTGGGTGTGGAATGAATCCATCTCTCACTTGTTCCCCAGTGCCTATGTGGGTGGAGATGTATTTTACTTTCCTGTTTTCTTTAAGGAGATATCCTGGGATGCCATCAATATGTATTCTACTTTCCTGTATTTCTTGAAGTAGATATCCAGGGATGCCACCAATATGCCTTGATGGCCTGGTGCCAGAGCACTCCCCATAAGAATGACATAAGAATGTGCTGGATCATATCTTGTAACCTACATCTCAACTATAGGCAGAACGGAGAAGAAAGGGCTCACACTTATTTTCTTCTCTGCCAAGAGCTTACTCGTTCAGTCAGGAGATGGTTAACATCAGGAAAGAGGTTAAGAAAGGAAGAACTACTTGCATCCTCTGCTCTTGCTCACCCACATGTGCTTGAAGAGCCAGACCCAGCCAGACCTGAATCTAAGCCACAGAGCTCAGAGGATGTTTTGACAGAGCGAGGATGTTGAGGCTTGTTTGGTAGGAAGGGCAGCTGCCATGGAATTTGCACCAAACTCTCTTGTTCTTTTGGACAAGAGACAATTCTGATAACCTGCATATGTAGCTATTTGAATTGTAGCTATTTTTTACAGAATCCATTTTATCAGTCCTCAGAAAGAAAACTCTTGCAAAGACCACAGAAAAGTGACCTACTCTGCTAAATTTAAGAACCATAAAACATTAAATGACTAAATTGGAAATCAGTTCTATCTTCCTCCATCTGCTAGGCTCTGCTTTCTCAGCAGCAAAGCATAGCTCAGGGAAATTCAGGGAAAGATGTTAACAGCTTTTTCCAGTCACAAATAAAAATTACCTGTAATTAGCTCAGTTTACAGTTCTACTACACTACCTTGGAAACTTCCTTTGAGATCTGAGAATCCAGTTGTCTTCAGATGTGTCTTATGACTCCTCAGCAGCAATAAATAAACACATCAAGCTCAGGAGGGCTCTCTCACCATAACTGGTGCTAGGTCCATTGAACATGCCATTTCCCATGCACAGTTCTGTACCCAGTACACTTCAGTTATCGTGGGCCCTAGGCTATCTCAGCACTAAGTTTAGTTTGGTTTTAATACAAATACATTTAGGAACAAGAGTACTGAGCACTGTGTGAGCTGCTTCCATTCCCTGAAGTTCACGTTGCTAGAAGTGAAGGGGGATTCATTTCCTGATAAGTTGGATGAAATCCTTTTGCAGGTTGTGTAGTTCACAACTAAATATAGCACTTGTCAATGCTTTCCTTGCCCGAAGGAAGAGAAGATCGTCTAATGGTTTCCTCTTCATTACACAGTTCCTAAAATAAAATGCCTTTGTTTAATTGAATGCCTCTGCAGTCCCAGTCAGGTGCAACTCCTCTATCTTCAAACAAAAGGATAACAAAGGAAACATGCAACTGCCATGTGACCTTGTCACTCGCTTTGAGGAGAGGAAGAGCCACAAGCCAGTCATATGTTTCCCTTCGTGCTTCAAGGACAGGAGGAGCAGCTGCCAGTCTGGGGGCAGAAGGATGGAGAGGATCACACACTGTATAAAAGCGGAATAGGAACTGGAGTTAAGATGCAATCAGCAGAGGAACAGCATCGAAAAGGGTGCAAGGGACTTTCCCCTCAGTACCCGGTTCTGTCATGGCAGTTCACTTTGCTGGACTGTGGGGTTTCTGCTGTGGTTGCTGCCTCTTCATCGAAGTCTCATGAAACCGAGTGAGATTTTACCATGACCATGATGTCAATGAGGATGTATTGCTTGCAGAAATTGACTTCTTTGGTATGAGGACTGAGTTATCAGTCTGAGTAGAGGTCTCAATAACTGTAACTCCTTTTATGAAGGTTATTTTGCATTATTGTTTTCACTGTAAGTTTGACTGAGAAGAAGATCTCATTGTATCAGACATGGAGCATACCCACAGAGGCAGGCTCTGCTCTTCTGGACTTGCATTTGAAATTGGTGATAAATATGTGGTGTGGCAAGGGAATGGAATGGAAAAAGAATGGAAGGGAAAGGAATGAATTAGGTGCTCAAAATTTGCACACTGACAGCAGCAGTGTCTGAATGCCGGATTTAGGATGCTAATAATAAACAGTAGGAAGATGGGGAAGAGCTCCTCATTCTGAGCAGTGGCTGCTCATGCACTTGCTGCTTCCTAAACCTGAATGCCCTCTCCTGTGGTAGAAAAGTGAGCCTAGGCAATGACTGCATCTCCCACATTTGTTATTTTACAGGTGTAAAGGCCAGAGAAGCCGTCATGATCTTGTGATCTGATAATCTGACCTCTGGTGTAACCCAGGGCAGAAGAAATTCATGCAGGAGCTCCTGCACACTACTGTGGTCTCAATTTGTGGTTGATGGCAGGTTGGAAACTATGGCTTGGTGCATTCTCCTGAAGATGGATCACCACATCCTGGGTCAGGTATTGCAGCAGTTTGCATTCACTGAGTCACTGCAGCATGCACGCCATTGAGCTTTGCCATCTTCCTGTGGTTCCCTCCTGGGAACTAATATATTTTGCAGACTCTTTCAGTAGAAAAGAAATAAAAATCTCATGTTGGGTCTATTGCTCAGCCTCAAGTATCTGACAGAAAACAGAGCTGGGGCTCTGAATGTGCGCAGATTGTCAATAAAGTGTCACTGATGAGAGGAAAAGCTACTTTCTACCTACGTCATGAATTTACAAGCTGGGATATTATCTAACCCAGACACTGTTATTTAAGCCAGTAGTCTTGGCTTTAAGGAGACGGTCTGGCTTTGCCAAGAGGCTCCTAAGGACATTGAAACTGAGTTTCTCTTCCTATTTGAAAACATCTCCCACTGAAACACTCTTCAAGGGAAATCACAAACGCAGGAAACAGCAGTTACAGTGAAGTGTGTTTGTCCATATAGAGGAATGCGATGATATCATTTTGGAATGTGCTTTCTTTCTCGGGTTTTTGTTTTGGTGGTAAGAATGTCACTTTCTTAAAAAGTAAAGCACATTCTTAGCCATTGTCTCCCTTCTTCCCCTCCAAATGTTGCCTACAAATCAACATTCCTACCTCCTGCCATGTGTTTTTCCCAAACTGTCAGATACTGTTCTAATACTACCAGCACAACCATCTGATGTCAGCTACCCCAATAGGCAATTATAAGTAGTCATTCTCTGTGAGATAGATAACTAATTTCTAACATATAAATTTCAAGATGTTCTTTGCTATTTTATCTTGAAAATGCCATTTTATTTGCATTTGGGATAGAATATTTGACCATTTAAAAGCATGTCAGTTTCCATCATGCTCTTGTAAAACCCCAGACCTTGGTCCCCTGAAATGCACTATAAATACCGCAGACTGAGAATTTTTGGAGGAACCCAAAGGCAATTGATGTCCCATTCTCCATAAATCTGTGTGGACATACTCCCACAGCCAGGTAATATTTTCAGCGCAGATGAAGTTTGCCGCAACATGGAGATATTCTCTGCTATGATTTTCTGTGGAACTGTGTCTTTTTTTTCCCCATTTTATGTTATAAAACATATCCATGTTTTATGCACCTCTACCACATCCCCTGTGACATCAAGCTTTCAGGTTACCACTGTCAGTTGTTGTTAATCCTAACTTAGGGCTAAGTGATAACCAAAACCAGTTCAAGACGTCAAAGACCAATGTTCCAAAAGGCATACATCTGCCTTCCCAAGAGGCAAAGCCTGTCTTCTCATGCTAGGTTGTTCTCTGTGGGAGCATTTTCCATCTCATGGAGGAGTGAAAATCCAAATTTGCCCAGAAAATAAGCCTGCAACTCATTGGGATAGAAATAAATTCCCTATCAGGGAAGAGCAAGAGGGAAGCTCTGCATGGTTGGAAGGTTCTGTTGTGTGCATGGGGAAGATGAGTGTCGCTTCCACAATGACAACACTTTTCTTTCAGGAGCTTGTCCTGCAGTCTGTGATCTCCTCAAATGGAAAAGTGGATCCCAGCTGGCTGAGAAAAATGAGCTTCTTGCCCATTCTAACAGCTAGATTCAACATTGAAATTTCAATATTGAGAAAGGTTGAATTGTTGTTGTTGTTCTAAAAGTCTTTAAATCACTGAGCAATGTTTAAAATGCTACAGATCTGTGACTGGACAGAGAATCAGAATGATTGAGGACACTTCAAGATCAAACATTAACTTTGCTCTATCAGAGCCATTGCTACAAAAGAATGATTATTCATACTGGGTTGGGTGGACATAACACTACTAGCATAAATGAGTACATTCTCTTATGTCTTTTATTCTGGCTACAGAATGATTATACAAAAGCAAAGGGTTCCTACTGACTAAAGTCAGGATCGTGTGGGGGTGTAAGGGTGTGCCTTCATTGGCACAGTTTACAGGACAGTGGACAGAAAACCAACTCAACACTTCTCTCTATTCTTTAACAATTAGATAAACCAGTAATAAGTTCATAATTGCAATTCCACAAGGTAATTTCATGTGCCTAGGAGATGACAATATGTGTGCAATTAAAAGAAGAAAGCTTTTAATCCCTGCAAACTTTATCACCGAATGCTACATCATCTATTTGCAGCATGCAAGCAGAAGGGAGGGCAGGGGTCACCCTGAGCTCGGTGGAGGTACCAAGAGGGGAAGCAGAAATCTGCTGTAAATTCACCAAGTTCAGCTCAACAGAAAATACGGAAACACAGCTCTCTGACCTGTCAAGCAATTATCAGCTTTTCGGTAATATGCAAGTGGAAATATCTTGGGATAAGGTTCTTAGGCCTTGTATAACAAATAGGGTATAAAAATCCCTTTATCCTGACCATCTTCGAAATTAAAAAAGCAGCTCAATTTCTGAATTATTACACTTAAGCTGTCTTTCAACTTTCTTTTTTCCCCCCGACAGCTTTAAATCTCTTTGTGGGTGGAGGTCTAATGTCGGCACATGCAATTCTATACTTTAATCATTTTTTAACTATGAGATCAAAGTGAGTAGGTTGTTATTACTCCAGTGTCCAATGTTTCATAACTTAACTATTGAATGCCAGGCAATAAGTCTCAATGCACTGCTTTAAATCATTCCAGATGCACACATTTTCCGCCAAGAGATGTATTAAAGGAAAAAAAAATAAAAAAAAATAAAAAAAAAGAGTATCCTAATAATCATTAGATATGAAAATTATTAGCAGTATGAATAAAATATCACAACCTTGTTCCTATACTGACTCTGAGGCTGTGAGAGCAGTGTACTGTCCAAGAAGAAACCCAGTGGCAGATTGAGTTAGCATCTTCATCTCATTTTCTTTTCCAACTCTCCTTCTCTTTCTCTACTCCCACACAGGAACTCAGAGAAATTAATACCTGGCTCTCAGCCAGACCGTGAGCAATCCCCTATGGTGGGACCTCTCTGGCCATAGCACAAGAAGAACGAAGGCATCTTTCACCCCCCGTTGTCTATCCGTCCCTAAATGTGCTGAATCCTGTCTGTGCTACCGGTCTCACCCCACTGCTCTGTCCGTGGGAATTCCTCCCATGCTTGAGATGCTGCCTCACTCTCATGGATGGTTATCACGTGAATAAGGTTTTCCAGGATAACTGCACACTACTTTCATTAACACCACTGCCTTGGAATAGTAACTGCAAGCCAGGGCAACCTTGTGATTGCTCCTTTATACTTTTGGAGAAAAGATTTCACTTAAAATACATTCTGATATATTAACATGGTTGGTGCTCACAGGAATGTGACACAACATTGCCTAGCAGCCCAGAAAAATTGCAGTGGCACCTTATTGTGACCATAGCTTATAAAATATTATTTGAATTTTGGGGGATCATATGTGAGGAATTGGATTTGATGACTCTTGTGGATCCCTTTTAGTTTGGCATATTCTGTGACTCTATGATGCTAAGCCCAGAGCTACAAATTTCTGTACACAAACCACTCTGGATGAATGTGCCATCCTGCTGATGCTCGCCATTCGGCTGCTCCATGCACACAGGGGTTCATCGGGCTGTGCTTCCACATGAGCAGAACACGCTTGAAATCCTCCCAAATACTTCTCTGTCACAAGCTGTTCCAATTAAGAAAGTATGCAATAATACCCCTAATTACGTTTTACTTTGATGAGAGATCTAGGCTTCTTTTCTTTTCTTTTCTTTTCTTTTCTTTTCTTTTCTTTTCTTTTCTTTTCTTTTCTTTTCTTTTCTTTTCTTTTCTTTTCTTTTCTTTTCTTTTCTTTTCTTCTATGTATGTTGTTGGGTTAGGAGAACCTTCATTTCCATTCTTTGCATACTTTGGCATCAGCCATGTCTCCGCCCGATGGCAGGCTCAGGACCCTGCAGAGGCACGTGCACCTCTCAGCTCTGGGTTTGGGATGCCAGGCACTGGCAGAGCAATGCAGGCTGCGCTCTGCTGACTCAGCCCTGCTTCAGCATTTCCAGCATAAGAGGTACCCCATGCTCTCAAGAGGTTGGGGTCTTGCTGCAAAATTCCTCCCTTGGCACCATCAGGATCCAGCGAGTGCTGAGCGGGAGATTTACATTTTGTTGATTACAATGGTAATCAGCCACAAACACAGATTCAAAGAGCAAGATTCAACCAAACACATGTTCTCTTTGAGCGAGATAAAATCTCTGCCTTTTACACGCCTATCTATTGATGTGTTCCTGGATAAAATGTGTAATTTTAATTAACTGAAAGTACGGGCTTTTTCATATTGAACTTGGTGCTCAAACCAAAATCATACAGCAAAAACCCCACGCTGGCTGAGTGCATGAGAGATCTTACTTTGTGCTGAGGAATTGGTATGTGTGCCACTCTCCTCTCAATCAATATGCATTAGTGTGCAACTGGTGACTACGGAAACATCCACACCACTTGGCTCATTCCCTTGCCAAGCATTGATGTGTTCAGCTTCTTAGATGCAAGTTACGCAGAGAAATTTCAGCTTTGGGGAATGCAATTATTGCTAAGAAAGAGAAAACCTGAAAATAAATTTGTCAGTACATTACTGAAGTTAAGCACAAGGAAATAGATTTTCATTGCAACTGTTCAATATTATTCTAGTACAAAACATTTTTCTGTTATATAAATTACCACATCAAAACTATCTCCCTCCTTTTAACCCTTGTGTAGGTAAGTATGGATGAAGGTGCCGTTATTGTTTTTACCATGTATTTCTCAAGAATGTTGTGCTTTTCTTGGCTCTCAGGATTATTTAGTCAGTAGAGATCACTTGATTGTATCAAAGAAGAATTTTAGGTCAGGAATTTACAGTTACACAGAACCTAAACCCTGAGCCAATGGCATTCTATTAGTGCTAACTTCTCATCTCCATCCAGCCCCAGGTCTCGGGCGGCCCTTCCTGGATATCCTCTGTTGTCCCTGCCCAAGGCTTTTGCCATCTCACTCTCTCTTTTGACACCACCCTGTTGTTTGGCTACTGAGCCCTGTTGTTTCTCTAATGAGATCAAGGATTTTGCCAAGTCCTGTTTCTTCCACGTCTGTAGCATATTTCAAATTCCTCCAGCCCTCTCTATCTCGAAATTCTTGGCTCTGTACAACTGTTTTATTTTGGCTGCTGGTATCCCATACTAACCTAACCAGATTTATGCTGGCAACACACATCTTTGTAGCCACGTCTGTTTTTCCCTGGGCACATCTTTGTTTACCAAGTCTGGTGGTGGTGGAACCAGTACAGTAAAATTCAGTGTATAGACACTTAGGAAACTCCATGACTGAGTCTTTGAAATATACAGAAGTGCCACAAAACAGAGCTGAAGACATAGCTTAACCCAGAACTCTGGTTCTCTTTGTGTGTTTTATTTCTTTCTTTCATGCCCACTTTGCACACAGGTGAATGCCCATGAGCAACTGTCTCTTGGTAATAGCAAACATGATGCAGAGACTCTCAGATTCTTCCATTAAAGCTGATTGAATTAGGCTATTGCAGCTAATAATGCCTGTTAATTACATCAGTGGATCGCTAGTTTAATGTACACTGGTAGATAAATGTAGATGCTGATATTGGTGATGGCAGTGATAAAAATACAACAACACAAATGCATTCTCTTCTGCTGCAAATCACTTCTTCCTCTATAAACTTTCCCAGCATTTCGAGTAAAATTCACCTTCAAATTTAGTTAGCAAACCTTTAAGTAAAGCTCAGATAACATTCATCCCATGACCATTTCTATCAGTATTATCTTCCTGCACTGGCAGATCACCCAGAACACTGACTACAACAGCTTTCCCATACACAAAATGCGCTAGATCGCTTTCATTTCAGAGTTTCTCCAGTGGCTTACTAAAAGACAAAGTTCACCTTATTTCTAAAGCTTTTTATAAGACCCATTTTGGCTGAACTTGGAAAATGTGACTATACAATGGGAAAGGGCAGACCCTCTTTCTTTTTTTTTTTTGTATGAACACAATGGCAGGATAAGGGAGGCACCGTGCATTGCAAGGAATACACTTTAATCAAGTTGCCCAGCACCAAATATTCATCTCCTACCACTTTAGATGCCAATGTTTGTTTTCTGTCTGGGAGAAGAAACAGACAGCACTTTTCACTTTAATAAAAATCTTTCACAATGAAGCAAACAGATGACCTAATTTGGAGGATCTGCTCCTTTCCTTGGTTTGCACGTGACTTAGGAGGTAAGGATGACTGCAGTGTCTCTCCTTACAGCCTTGCTGGAGGAGATTTAACACTTTCCTGCTCAGCTGCTGAGACACAGGAGAACAAACTTGACAGCACTGGGTTCGACACTCTCTTCAGCAAGGGGCCTACTCCCTTCTATACAACTCCTACCAACAGCATCACTGTTGCTAACCCATACTGCTTGCATGGAGAGGGAGCTGCAAAACATGCTGCTATGACTAAAACTGCAGGATGGAAGGATGGAAGGTAGACATCTAGCTTTATTAAACACACGCAGTCTCTTACTAATACTACTTGTGCAACTAAAACCAGGACTTCACATTCAGCCTCAAAGCAGTCCCATTCTCTAGTACAATAGTATCCAGTGCTGTAAGTTTTAAGGATATCATCACAAGCTTTCTGATAGGTTTCCTTAAATTCCCAGCTCCTACAGTGGACATCCAAGTATATCATGACAAAAAAGCATGAACACAGGGAAAACTTATCTTTTACCTAAATAATTCACTCCCAGCCTCCAAGTTTGCACAGGAAAACACAGAAGTCTTAAAAGATTCACAGAGCAGAAAAACTGAAATGCTTATTTATTTATTTTGAATTCTCATTACAGCATGGCCAATCTCCAGGATTTGGGGGCTCAAGCGTTACGTTTTTAATATTGGTGGTGACAGTGGATATGAACAACACTGAAGAGCTGCAAGCATCTTGTCTTGTATGTACATAGCATCTGGAACAGCAGAGATGACTTTGTGATCTGCGACCAGGTAGAAACAGCCTGAAGAGTCCTGCTCTTTTCACGCATTCATCTCCTTTAAAGCCAGATCTCCTGCCCTTTTCTTCCAGCAGAACTTAATGCCCCAAAACCAAGAGAAGAAGGGGTAAGAAGAATGGCGTAGAGGAAGAAACATGAAACCTAAGTCCCCCATCTCCTACATCGTACCCTGTTGCATGCTGGAAGAGCATTCCTGTTGTCACTGAGCTGCAGGTAGAAAAGACACCTGTGCTGCGTGCTGTCCTGAGATCCTGTGCTAGGAGTGGAGGAAGGGGAGAAAGGAAGCAGTGATGCACTGGAACCAGTATGTTTACTCCCCATGTAAATACTTGTCTGCTGTGCCTTACGCAGCCAAAACTTGGTGGAATTTGCAGAGCTGTCCACAGACTTCCAAAAAATAAAGCACCAACTATCAGCCAAAAGGAGATGGTTTCTCTTGGTGCTTGTGCTCTATTGTGAATCAAACCCACTGGTGGAAACATGTTTTATTTCTCATTTAAGCTTGGACATTATACCACTGTTTTTTGCTACTGCTGTGTAATATAGCATCTCCCTGAAAGGGTGCATTAGGCAAAAAACATGCATACACAGGTAATACTGCAGTAATTTTGTAAGCAGAAGCTGAGACCTGCTCTTACACCTGCACAGGAGACTGCAGCAGGTGTTGCTACCAGCATGGATCTGTTATTGATGTCCAGGTACAAGGTAGCTGATATGAGAATAGGTGGCTTGTTTTAACTATCTTGAAGTAATATATGGCAGTCCAGAGCCACGCATGAATGTATCAGATTTCATTTTCATAAAATCCTGGCTTATTCTGCTGGCTCACTGGTTATTAATATTAAAGCAAATGGTACCACGTGTGGTCCTGCACATGCATTATTAAAAGCACCAGCAACCTAGGACTACCAAGCACCCAGGCATGGTTTACTTCTGCTGTGTCTTAGGACATTTCCTCTGCATGGGCTTTATCCATTCTGGTACCAGTTGCCTACCTGTCTTAGCCATTAGTTGTCCCCAGTCCTCCATATTTAACTGGGAGAGGTTTCTCTCTGAGCAAGTTGTTACGATTATGAAATTTTCCTGTGTTAGAAAGGAGAGGAGTGAAGATGCTTCCACATATTCTAAGCCCACATCATCTCTGATGCCCACGTAATATGCCATCCCCTGAGGCCACATCCCCTACTCACTGCTGACACTGAGTATTCATGCAGATTTGAAGCTGCAAGATATAATTTAGTATGTAGTTTTGCATCCAGGCATTGTAAACTGACTTTTCTCTCATCACTATGCCCAAAGCAGCCACTTTGCTTACCAACTCCAGCACAAGTTTTTCACTCAAATTGAAACAGTTGAAATCAAACATACAATCACTTAATACTCATGATCTGTTGTTGGGAGAAAATGCTTTTCTTCTGCCCAGAACTTCTAATGCCTGTTGTTCCTGCTTGGAAATTGCAGAAAACAAGCAGAGAAATACGAAGTTATTTTCTATAGATGTAAACATTTTTTTCCAGTCAGGTCCATTATTGAGTCAGCTATCTGTATGCACAAAGCAAGTAATGGGAATTGTCTATGTAGAACAAAGAGAGCACAGGAGAGAAAATTGAGTCTCTTTTGAGCCACAGTCAAAATCAAAGCCATCAATGATGTATAATGTGACAGGGCTCACTGCAGACTTGCCCATTCCCCATACCGTACAGACAGTGTCTATGTTGCATGACTGCTTTGCAGCTCTTTTTCCTTTAATCCAAATAGTGTCAGCCTTCAGCCTGCTTTTCAGGGTATCTGTCTGCATGCAGACACTACTGCATTGACTCCCATCTGGTGCATGTTTTAAAAGTTTCCTACACAACCTTAAGGATTAATTGCCTTGCCCCCCCCCGCCCAGCCCCCCTCCCAGAAATTTAGATTCTGAAGCCCAATGAAGAAAACAATCACTGCAAAGAAATACCAAATCTCTTGCAAACTCTCCCCTGATCACTGCATTCAAAGATCTACCAGCAGCTGTTGATGTAACGTTATGGATGTTTAGCAGGACTTCCTGTATCTAATGAACATAGCTCTTTCAGTGAGGAGACAAAGTGCAATGCTGTCCCAGGAAAATAAAAACGATGTAACATTCAGTCAGGAATGCACTTACTACACGGCCTGGAATCAGGAATTGATCTCATGCCTCCGTAACAAAGATCCCATCTGTAGTCCCATGTGGGGAGGGCACTGACACTGCTTCAGAAGGGATGTGGTTATCCTGCTCCCAAAAGGAACTGATTAGGGGAGATGTTCCAGAAGCTATTTGATACAGACTGCACAATTCAGGATGCCATTTATACAGTAAGTCAAAAAACTACACAGTATTCTCAAATATTTTTATGTCTAAGAGTGCCAACAGCTTCGTCCACTGACAGTGAAAATTAAACTTTAAGAGAAACAAGGCATGTAAGTGCTTTTAAAACCTTGCTCCTTATTTGTGCCTTTTTGCACAAAGGATGTGCCCAGGGATATGGGAAGCAAAATACAAAGTTGTGAGGTGGTGTTGGAAACAAGGACGAGGCAACACAGGCAGCTCCTAAGAAAGGCTTTCAGCGTCTTTTGTCAAATATCCAACTTGTGGACACTGTGCAAGCAAGGGAGTTTTGCTTCATCAATACTATAAAATAAACTGAAGTTAAAATGGGTGCTGCCCAATCCAATTGTCAAACATTGCTGCCGCAATACAAAGACAAATGTTTATTGGCTTAACTTTTGAAACTGCAGTAAATGCTCTTCTATTCAATTAGATAAACAAATAAAGTACTGAGTATATAATGGGGTTCTTTCAAGTAAATTATGCTTCCTAACTCATGTGTAAAAGAAAAATGACTTTTAATGTTTATATTCCTGTAAAATAAGAAACCATCAAGGCTTTCCTTCTGTTACATTCCAAATATATATTAAAAAAAAAAAAAGGAGGTTTAAATGATGTCCATTTTATGACGTGAGCAAAGGAATAAAATAAAGCCAGGCTGACATTGCAGCTTTTCTTCTCACTGTTACCAGAGAGAGAGAGAAAAAAAAAAATCTCCATTCTGTTCTCATTTCCAGTAGCACAAATCTCCAGGAACTGCACTGCCTTCAGTTGGTTATTCTGGATTTATGGCAGACTGAGAGAGATTAGAATTTGGTCACACATGAACGAAGAACAGAAAATCCACATTTGCTGTAAATGTATTTTCCTTTCTTAGGTACACAAAAGAGCAATGCTATCCTTAGCTCATGTGCTCTTGGTTTACCTGACAACTGAGAGATATTTATGCTGGTACTGAGTGGGATGCTGCAGGGAACTACATACTTTGTCACCTTCGCCAGCACATACTTCCATTTTATGGCCATAAAGAACCACATTCTCCACAGGATAAGGGCGTTAGGCAAAAGGCTAAATGCACCCATACAGCATTATGCGTCCAGTGATGAGAACCACCTGTTTGTGAGTCTGTTCTATTGTTTCTGCCAAAGATTGGCTCTAAGTCACAGCAATCTCTCATGCAGATATATTTGCATACATGGACTGCGTGTCTTTAAAATACCAAGCAGAAATCTGTAGTAGTTATTGTTGAGCACTCTAGTTAAAGTAATATATAAACCCTGATTTTGAAGAAGGAGGGCATTTTATTCATTCAGTTTATCCAGTTATGAGAGTCTAAGATCTAAACTCAGCAACTAAAAAATACAGCAAATAGCTCTCTATAGATTTAGAACCAATGATATCCCCTGCATAGCTTCAGAGCTCAGTGCTCCCAGTGACTTACTCAGTCACAGGGAGCCAAACAGTGACTTTTCGCTGTCTTGACACCTCTCAGTTTTCAATACTCATGCCTCCTGCCATTCTGCAGACTTTCTAATGAGGAATCTACAGGCAAGGAAGAGGCATTAAGAGAGGGAGCATGGCAAAAGGAAGGTGAAAATAGGCTGCGTCCGGAGATCAGCAGAGATTAGGGATGGATATCTATGGGCTTGCTTTTGCTGTAAGCATGCTAATGCCCAAATCTCCAATTGAAATACACTGGTTACGTTTTCTAGGGCCTCTAAGGCCATACTACAAAATAACAAATCCAAATGATTCACAAATTAAAAATGTGGAGCTCTTCTTCAATTTTTGTGCATTTGCTTTTGGTTGTTTTTGTGCTGAATTAGAACTAAAGAATTGCTATTGTCCAAATGCACCACATTTATTACAAAAAAAAACACTGCCAGGACTTCAAAGTCAAGCACTCAAAATTGACAAAGAAATGTCAATGCCAACTGAGGGATCAATTTAAAATGCCTCGGATTTAATTTTTCAGAACCTTCTTTCTTATACAGCCCTTCATATGACCAGTGGAGCGGTCTCCAACTTCTCGGTGAGCTCTCAACAACACTTCAGCTCAGCTAACAGTTCATTGCTGAGCCACCCCAACTCCAGCAACTTGACCCCTGTTTGTTTCCTGACTTTAAGTTGTGCACCTAAATCCTGCTTCCCACCTCGTCCACAGGTGGGGCTCTCCTTTCTGTGCTGTCCTTTAAGCACTCACTCTCCTTGATGAAAGCTACTCTCCCTTGAATTAGGTTGTGCAGAGCTTAGCCCACCCTTCCTCAGAGCCCTCCTCCAGCTTGCTTCTAACCACAAGAATCTCTTAAAAGCATTCAGGCTGTTTTGTTCTGTTTTGATACTGATGAGTACAATAAACTTGTGGATTCCTAAGCACTACTGCAATACAAATAAATATGAAAATAATATTGCACGCTTAATGAAGAAGAGGCAGGAAAATGGCCAGTTGTGGCTTCTTGCCATTCTATCTCATAAATCAGATATATACTTATATTGAAATACGTCAAAATAAAAGCCAGGTACTTGCTTCCTACATCTGGTAGAAAACAACTCTCCAACTATATTTTTCTCCTTTGGAACATCTGAATTTACTGGACAGAAACGTTTCATAGAGACAAGTATTCAATTAAATTCCTCTGGAAAACATGCAAGCTTCCCTTGGAGCTGCGCCAGCCCCCGGCTTCTGAGCAGCCCAGCTGGTAGTCTCCTGAGAAGCAGGGCTTCCAGCTCCCACAGCTTCAGCAAATCTTGCTAGGCAAACTGCCTGAAGATAAAGACCCACAGGCTTTTACTGCCTGCAGTCCAAGGCAGGCTACCAGGCTCAGTGTCATGGGGATTGGAGAGCTCTGAGACACCCGGGTCATGGCTGGAGCCATGGCCAACACTCAAGCATTCAGCCAGTCGGGCTCCAGTCCTTTTTACAGACAATTTCAAACAACTGGAACATCAAGATTCCCTCAGAAATCAAAATACTTTTCTCCTTTCAGCTCTACTGCATACGTATTGGCCAAAGAAAGGCAGAATTCTTATTTTTTTGCCCTTCCTCAGCTGTTCCTTATTACTCTGTGTTTGTCTTGTTTGTTTCTTTGTATAAACCAGTTTGTGGCTCTTTAGGGAAATTCACTGTTCTTCTACCTGTATTTCTAGCATAACGAGACCCAGATTGTAGTTGTGCATGGTACTGCAACACAAACAAGGTGTTATCATTTTCTTTTTTTCCCTCATTAGAGAGGAGCTTATTGAAAAATCAAAGTCTTCCCTGTAATCATTTTCACTTTGCTAGCTGTAGGCAACATTTGTTGGATAGTAATTAAAATAATTAAAAAGCATCTGAATTTTGCATACATATTGTTTCTTATTCTTTCCACAGGCGATGTGTTTGTTCTTCCCCTAGCTGCAAAGCTAGAAATCAGAATTTACTTCCAATGTTCTCCCCTCCTTCTCTCTATTTTATACCATATTGCAACCTGTCACATTTTGGTATGAGTACCTTATGAACTGCCTTATTGACATATTAGCTACATATTTATGTGGAAGAGCTTTTTTTCCTCCGCTATTTTTAGAGATCAGTATAACATGTCATGGTACCGTATCTGTAATTGTACTGATATTTCAATTATATATTTTTTACAGTATTGAGTACAACCCAAGGCATTGTGTGAGCCCTTCATTTCCCTGGGTAGATGGCTAAATTCCAGCTCTTCTGAAAAATGACACTATTCTAGTTGAAACAGGTGAGCTTTCCACTACGCCCACAAGGCAGTACTTGGCTTTGCAAAGATGGTCATTTCTCACTCAAAGAGACTCGGTTTGATTTTCTCAAAACAAGCAGGAGCCAACGAAAAGATCTAAGGGAAACAAACCAAAGTATTCCCATAACCCAGAGTGGTGCACACCAGCAATACCACACACCGTTCCTGTCTCACTCATGCTGTCAGTCCTTATGAACCAAATTCTGCAAACCCATACATGAATAATTACTGAGTCCTTCTGACTGAAGCTATTCATGTGATTAAATCAACTCTGAACCAACTGATGGTAAATAAAATTGTTGGAACATACTGTTACTTACCATGGTGTGGACCTCTGATTTTATATTTAGTAATGTAAATGTAAATCATTTAAAACAACAACACCAAAAATAAGCCCCTCAGATAAGTTACTACTAAAATAAAATAAAAATTTCTCTAGGGCTCCATTTAAAATGCCAGAAGAATTGCATAAGCACGATCCTGACTTTCATGAATGTAACCAGGGTGGTTATGCCCCAGAACTGAGTAATAATTAAAAGCGAGATATTGGCAGCTTCAGGCTTGCTTTTCTGCAGGAGCCCAGGGGGTAAACTTTAAAGGCAAACTTCAGAACAGCCACTTCATTATAGAAAGAACCTGCACCTTATCCCCAGAGAGGTACTCACAACATCTCTGTGGCAATGCAAGGATGGTCCACGTGCAGAGGGCATGCTTTCATGCTGCCACCCGTATGGATTTCTAACATGAAATTACAAATGATACTGGATTTTGGATTTTTTACCCATCTTTTGGAAGCTCTGCTGGCTTCCTTCTGCCCATCGCTGGGGACTTAGGTTATGTGTTCCCCTGACATCAAAGCCTTGCTACTAAATTGGTGGCATCTCCTTGGCACAGGACCTGAGCTTAGCAGCTCACAAATGATAGATTTAGTGCAGTTTACACTTTCTCATTTTTTTTCCCATAACCGTGATGGTCAGAAATAACTTAAAAATGAAAGCTGAGAATGGCAAGTCAGTGAGCCTCTAACTGCTGAGGCTTTCATACTCGTAGTATCTTAATAACTAGAGTACTGACACACATCAAAAGAAACATGAGAGAATAATGATATCCTGCAATATCTGGAGATAAGGAAAGCTCTGGACTTGGTGATTTTGTTCATGAGCAAAGGTATGCCAAGGAGCAAGGTAAGCCTGGTGAAGACAGACTGAATTTAAAAGTATGCATACACACATGTACAGAAATCACTGCAGGAAATGTGCTGCTAACTGTGCATGAACGCACACAGTAGCTCAGGCACTTTGCTAAGCTTCAGCAGGGACATTCCCCTCTGCACATGGAAAACAGTGGGGCTGCAGCAGCAAACTTGTGGAGGAAACATTCCCAGTTGCGTCCTAAAGTAAACAGCATAAAACAAGCTAATAGGGATACAACTCAACCCTCTGCAAAGTACATACCCACAGAGCGTGCATCTGTGTGTCTTTCAGGGGAAGGGAAGGTCTGTCTCTGAAAAGGAAATTGAAGCTCGAGGAAATTTTTTTAAAATAACACCAAAAAATTGTTTGGAAATTTTGCTGGTAATAAGAGTTACACAAAGCGTCTGTATTTTAGTAACTTACAACAGGATACAAGCAGGTCCAGGTCACCACTCATGACAACATTACATACGGTATTTAGAATCATAGAACCCTTAGAGTTGGAAGGAACCTTTAATGGTCATCTAGTCCAACTCCCCTGCAATGAACAGGGACACGCACAGCTAGATCAGGTTGCCCAAGGCCTGATCCAACCTGCTTTGAAAGTCTCCAAAAAGACATAACTCAGAAATCCTTTTTGAGAAGCAAAAAGCAATACATGTGCTGCCATGAAAGGCAACCTGTCATTCTGACGCCTTCTTGTTTTCTGAGGGTCAAATTAACAGTAACACTTAGGAAGGAAGATGTGATGGAACAAGGCAATTGGTTTTGGAAGCATATTATCTGTACCTATTTCAATTAGGAGTGTAGTGATAAAAATGGATAGTGATATGCAAAGAAACTGTGAGAGCAAAGAGTCATCCAGGATGTAAGAAGTGTGGGAACTGATAATCTAGTGGCAATATCATATAAATGTAAATGATATTTATGGAGAATTGCTAATTGAAACCAAAGGACTTTGCAAGCAGTTAAACATCTGCTTAAGCTGAAGTATCAGAACCATCTCTGTAAATAATAGACACGAACACAGCACATGATTACCTTGGAATTATGAATGCCCATTTTCATGTTTCTGGAGGAATGAAACCACCTTAAAATAGGAACTGCTTTGAAACAGGAACAGACATGTGGACATGTCTAGTAACACACAACATGGTACAGAGATCTGCAAGCTGATAGCGATCTGCAGTAATAAACCCATATGGGGCAGCACTGAGCAAATGCCTCCCAATGTTCTTTGGAATCAAATTACTCCAGCAAAAGTGGTGAGGACATGGTGGGCACGTCTGCTCTGGTGGAACTTTGTGTGCACTGTGTGAACAGGGCTCTCCTGACCCCAGAGCGAAGCTGCCATGTAGCATCTCTGCATTTGCTGAGTGTTGTGCAGTCAGTGCAGTTACATCCAAGTCACAGTCACTGTGCTGCAGGCAAGCTACAAAAGTAGTGCAAGGAAACAAGAAAGCAGAAGTACACCTCGCCCATTCAGTGATAAGTTATTCCCCTTTGTCCATGAGAGCAGGTGGGAGCAGAGGGGCATTTCCTTCCTAGGATTGTTCTTGGACTTGCTGCAAGCAGTATCTAGACATTAATTGTAACAAAATTCCTATCCAGTTGCTCAGTACTAGTTTCACCGCAGGGCGTATTTTCCTATTTATTCTCTTACTCAGACTTCACCTGTAAAATAGTAGCTCTAAGCTAGCTCCTCAAACTTACTGTATATTCTTAGTTCAGCTGCCTGCTCACAACACCATCTGATACAGAAGTCTACTTCCAATTACAACTGCAGGTACATTAGCAAGACCAGGTCTGTGACATGCACAACCCCAAAAGCTTCCCACCTAAGCATAAGGATGGAATATGCAATTCATCACATGCCATGACACGTTCCCAAAAACATACGCACACTCAAAACCTCAAAGTGGTGTCAGAATGTTTATTGAAGAGGGCAATCTAACTGGCTGAGCCGACCTGGGTACCCGGTAACTTTTAACATAAGCAAACAGAGATACTGTAAACTCGCTGTGCATGGAAACTGTGTTTATACTTAAATTGGTCTTGGAAGACTTAAAATAATTTAATAGCAAAATATAGCTTAAGTTCCCAGGAGCTCTGAATGACCTCAAGATCACTGTGAGAAAAACAGAAATACAGGGATACATCCAGCGATGCCAACAGTCACAGCAATACTTTCAAATAGTCAGCTAATAAAATACATTCAGCTGCCTACTTGTCATGAAAGTTTTACAAATATTTCCCCTAAAGACACTGCTTTTGGGTTCCACAAAACACACTATTTTGTCACTTGCATTATCAGAGCTGACAACAGGCGTTCTGCAGTGTAACGCTGCCTCACTTCTCACTGAGCTTTGTAATTGCTACCTATCTTCCTTTTAGCCATATTGTTAACACTCTCACCACTCATTTGTTAACTCATGTGCTCATATTAACTCATAGCTCATATTTGTTAACTCATGTACTCATATTAACTCATAGCTCATATTGTTAAGACTCTCTCCACCATTAAGGGATAATAAACTTACTAATGATGCAGTGGAAAGAGACTAGAAAAGAAAAAATAAAGGGATGAGAAGAACTGCAGGTTACTCTCAGCGTAGTCAATGTTTTTATAAAATAATTTTATTTATACAGCAGCTTAAGCAGCCGTACATTGGAAGGAAGGTGATGGTGTCACCACCCCGGAGGTGTTCAAGAACTGTGGAGGTGTAGCACTGAGCGACACGGCAGTGGGCGTGCTGGGGTGGGATGGGGTTGGGCTGGATGATCTTAGTGGTCTTTTCCAACCTTAATGATTCTACGAGCCACCCCTGGTGCAACTTGATGTCATTACCTCTCACCAGACCAGTTACCTGGGAGGAGGGGCCGACTCCCACCTCACTGCACCCCTGTCACAGAGCTGTGCAGAGCCGTCAGGTCTCTCCCAGGCAAGGCAGGCGGGCAGATGGGGCTGTCCTTTAACACCCAGGTCCTCATCTGGCAGAGCTGAACACGCAACCGGGATCAGGATGAAATTCTGACCAAGCTCAGCACTGACGTCACATCTCTGGTTTCTGTTTAGGGCTGGAGCACAGCCCTGACGTTTGCACAACACGCAGAAATAGCTAGCAGGCAGCAAACGTTCGCCTGCGAGAAAGCAGCCTCACACGCCGGTATTTCTGCACAGGGTAAACCTACCAAGGCCCCTCCGTGCCGCTGCCTCGCCCCTTTTCGGGGAGAAAGCCGGCATTTCAGCTCCTCTCACAGAAGGCAGGCGCCGCGTCCCCGCGTCACTGCGGCTGAGCGAACGGAGCCGCGGCCCCGCGCCGTGCCCGCACCCGGCCCTGCCTCGCCCGGCCTGCAGCGGCTGCGCGCGCCTCTGCCCTTCCTCCTCTTCCTCTTCCTCCTGGCGGCTGCCGCCCTCGGCGGGATGGACGCCATTGAGGAGCTGGCGCTCCAACCCTGCACGTCCTCTCTCTACCTGCGGCCTTTCCGCCTCACCTACCGGCAGGTGAGCGAGCGAGGGAGCGCATACCGGCGGCTCGCCCGCCCAGCGCCTCCCCCCGCGTCCCTCCGCCCCTTCCCTCCGCCGAAAGGGCCGGCGGGTCCCCGTGCCGTCCCGCAGCCCCCCGGCGCCGCCCCGCCATCTTGGTGGCGTCGCAGTGCGAGGAGGGGCGCGCTGGGAGTCCGCAGCCAGCCGCCAGCCGCATCTCAGTGCTGGTCTTTCTTTTTTCTTTCATTTTCTATGTGGTTTTCCTAAAGAATCACAGAATCAGAGGTGTTGGAAGAGACCTCTGGGGTTCATCCAGCCCAGCCTTTACTAATGCCAGTTCCCCACAGCTCCGCTCATTGGCTGGGGTATTAAATCGGTTTGCAAACAGGTGTAAGTTCGGCCCTGAATTAGTTATTTCTTTTTAGGTTGTCGGAAGGAGACTTGAAGGATGTTCTTTTGTATTCTGAATTTTTTGCTGGGTCGGTGTGTAAATGGCACTGATTAGTTTTATTTTCACTTCTGAGTCACACTGTACTTACTTCGAAAATGGGATTCAATTAAAATGTATGAAACTATTACAAAATTACACTTAATTGAGTACGAGCGCCTCGGACGGGTTGAGCATGTTGAGAAACAACGATGTGTTTGTTCACATGCTGTGGTTTGACAAGGGATGGCATTGCCACCACAAGAAGCACACTTGCATTTTCTGCTGTCACGCTGCTCCACTTCCTCTCTCCTCCTTTTGCAGGGGTCTGTGCAGCTGGGTCAGGGATCTGCTCCAAGCCAGGCTTAATTGGTCAAAAAAGAAATGATTTTTGACCTAAACCAGATCCCCAGTTCAAGTGTTTACTCTAGCAAAGGAGAGGTGATAATCTGATGGTTAGGGATGGATGTCTGGAGGCTGATTGAGGGTAGAGATTGTTTCTGTTGGCCTCAGCACTATCCTAAAATGAAGGTGGATGATGGAGGTTTATATGGTGTTTGTATAAAATGTAGCTTGGGCCCAGACTCCTAAGAGCGTATGCTGAACAGCACACAACTGCCTGCACCTGATCTGGGAGATAGGCCCTAAGTTTATTAAAAGCACATTTTGTCATGTATAAACTGACTTACTAACCAAAGAAAAATGCTGGATATTTTTAGTCATTTGGTTAATTGTTTAAAAGGTGTTTAGGCCTGCTGAAAACCTCAGGAAATGCGTAAACACTTAAGTGTCTAAAATCTGAAAAGTCTTTTTGAACAAGTGGAATCATCTAAATGAGGAAAGTTTAAATAATAGCATTTGTTACACTGGGAAAACTGAAACCAGTTTGCATACTTATTTAATGAAATGCATGGGATCTTGCTGTAATTGGAAGGCTTGAAGTGGCCTTTCAGATATTGTTTCACAAAATGTGATGTGTCCCCAAAAATTCATTGTAGTCTGAAGAAGATTTACTGATGCATAATTTTGTATTTGTTTAATTCTGATGAAGGATACTTTTGTCCTTACAGATTGTCATTTTGTGGATGCCCCGGTCCTGGAGGCATTCAAGGCCAGGCTGGATGTGGCTCTGGGCAGCCTGGTCTGGTGGTTGCTGACCCTGCCCATAGCAGAGGAATTGAAACCAGCTGGTCTTTGAGGTCCTTTTCCACCCAGGCCATTCTATGATTTTAAAATGTATTAAGAATTGTTGCAAACACTGTGTCACTTTAAGATTATTTCCAAACATTCAAGAACAATTAAGCCATAGCATGGATTCTTACATATTTCATCTACAAATTGCACTACTTACGTGGAGATAATTTCGATCCCATCACTATGGCTAAAACAACGAGCTCTTCAGCGGTTAAATATAAATTTAGATACGGATGATTTATATCACAGTTTATCCTCCAAGTCTGTTTATATCCATTAAATGTGCATCCCGCTGAGCTGTAAACTACCATTGCTCCAGCTAGTTTGCGGACTGCCAGAAATGTGCAGAATACCAGAAGGTGATCCATAGGGGGGGTTAAATAAGAAATGCTGAGGGGATAAGGCTATTAGCTTCTATAGGTTATCAGTGCTGAAGGTGATTGTGTCAAACCTCGTCAAGTGGAACCAAAGACTTGGAAGGCTACTGTATGTGCAAAGCGCTCCTGACCAGCAGGCAGAACTGTAGGCCAGAAGGTTGGGTGTTGGATCCAGCTCAGTGTTTTGCTGAGTATCGAGGTGTTCAGACAAGGATCTGTGGACGCATGCAGGAACGGAGTTGTGTGTACTTTGAATCAAGTCTGGTGGTTCCTTTCATGTTAAACACAGCTTGTTAGGTTTGTGCTCAGGTCTTAAGTTTGCCTGCGTTCTGAAAGCTTGGATTTGATCCATGTTTATATAATGCAAAAGTAGAAACAGCAGTGCAACAAAGGAGTCATAGAAATGAGCAAACTGTAGGCAGATTTGGATAGGCCCAGTGCAGAGGGCTGTTTAAAACGGTGTTTCAAAATAAAAATCTACCAGCACCTTGGAGTGGACTTCACTTTCTAGTTGGGATTTTCAGCCATAAACTATCCTCACTCACATACAGGATAGCATCTGGCTATTATTAGTGCGTACTTGCCCCCGTAGTGCAAACTGATATGTTGTCTAAAATGGCTCCTTTTTAAAGCATATATATCACCTACAGAATTTGCTTCTCTACCAGGAACTCTGTGGTAAATCTCTTTTCACTTTTTCCTATTGAAGTCTTTTTTTGCTTTTCATAAATAATTTATTCAAGAGACCAGAGGGATGGCTAATGAGAGATTAACTCTATGCCCAAGGGCTAGGGCATTTCCCTGGGATGTGGTAGAGTCAGGCTGCAAGATCTTGCTTCAATTAATATTGCTTCCCACATCACAGGAGAGTGCTCTCACTGCTGGGAAACACATTTGTGTGTAAATCTTTAGCTCTCTTTTTGTGTACGTTAGCCAGGCACTGGCCTGTCTGCTAGACAGACAAAAAAAAATAAAAAATAATAATAGAAAATGAAGGTTACAAAGCCTGCTGAGTCTGGGCAGAGTTGTGAAGATTTGGGACAGCTTTAGGAACCTAAATGGGAATCTACATTCTCTCTGTTCTTCTTAATAACAGTTGCATGGGATTTCAGTGGTTCTTTATGTTGGGTTTGGACCATAACACTGGGTTTTGACAGGCAGAGCTCTGGTGAATCTTCCTGTAGTAATATGTTAGTGCATGCATTTGTTTGTCTGCAGTGCTGGTAATTACCCTGTGAGAATTAGCAGAAGCAAAAGTATTTTTGCTCCAGCTCTCACTCTGCTGTTCCAGTTCAAACCTACCGTTGTTAGCCCTTTAACTAAATTAGCTCCACACAGGAGTAAGTGACTTGGCATGTTCTTTTTGGTGACCTCTGAGCTGGGAAGTGTCCTTCCATGGGAGGCAGAGCATGAGAAGCGTTTAGATGGAGGAGTAACATGTTGAGCACCTATGGGAACTTTTGCCCAGAGCTCACATAAAAAGGTTTTGTGGATCTAGCCCAGACTTCTATAGCTTTGTTTTTGAAGGTTGTTCTGGCAAGGGAGTTCTTGCCACGGTTTCCTTGCATTGTATAAACATATGCATTCATTCTGCCCAGGAACTTTAAGAAGTTTGTTACTAGACTAATATCAACTGTCATTAATTATCCCAGTATGCATGTGAGTGAGGCTGTATTCCAAAACTGTGGAATGGTGAATGGGCATCTATTTCCATTATGTAGATGGGCATCTATTTCCATTATGTGGAATAAACCTGAAAAACTGTGCATCTCAACTTAAGGATATGATCGGTAATGGTAAACTGGAACTCTTTGCTCTTCTGTGAGCTTCACATCCCTTCCACAGTTCAGAGTAGTTGTGCTCGTGTCTTCTCCTGATTTAATGTTTAAAATAGTTTATTTTGAAGTTAGATAAGTGATAAATGCCCCCTTTAATTGAATTTTTAGGTGTGATGCTTTCATTCAGTGTTAAGGGAATTAAATTATAATCTCTTAAAGTTTTACAGTCATTCTATAGTAATTTTCAATACTGTGGATTTTAACACACAATGAACTTTATAATGGATGGAAAACATACCTCAGGGGTAGCATACAATTCACTAATGAATAAGGCATTTCTTATTTCTAATCTTAGGTTTGATATTGCTTTCTTTGGGGGCTATGAGCTACCACTCTGCTTCTGTGTCTTTACAATTTAACTGCCTCAGAGATGTCAAGAAGATTAAGACCCTGATTCTATGATAAGCTGTGTGCATGCAGAGCAGAAGCTAGGCCTGTATCGTTTATGTCATGAAAACTTTGAAGATGAAAAAAGCAAAGCTGTGCAGTGTTAAAATAATAATAGGAGTCTGATTTTACATTTAAAAAAAAAAAAAAAAAAAAAAGGTTTATATGGTAATAGCAACATGAATGTGCCCAGCTGCCTGAAATGTTCTCTGGAACTTCCGTCTGCTTTTTTATAAACATAAGACATTCTTTTTGTATTTTGACAGTTAAAAATGATGCTGTTGAGGGAGTAAACAGATTTTTAAGTTACCTGTTCAAACAAGTAAGTCTTTTCTTGAATCTTCAAAAGGCTCCAAGCAGTAGGAAGTATGCTAGTTGGTAATACATTTATTTTGCACTTCATTTTTTTTCATAAAAATGGTGCAATAAAAGGAGATGCTGCTTTCACTGCAAAATTTGTTTCATTTTCTTCAATTTGATGAGTCTGTTATTTCAGCCCATAACATCAATCTTAAAAGCAAGCGTGTTGCTTCTAGCTGAGGAAGTCTCTGAGCTGCAAATTGCTGAAAGCTGGGAGTGTGTTAACAATATATTCTTCTTCAGGCATCTGGGATCCTGGAAGAGATAGATTTTTGATCTGGCTGATACGGCTGCTGCTGTGTTGACTGGGAAATTACGGTTGAAGTGCAACATGATTCTTTTGTAAGGGTGGAAGAATGGAAGCATGAAAGTTTCACAAGAACAATGTTAGGGAGTTAAGCATGGAGGGAACACAGTTTCCTTTGAAAGGAACAGTATTCTTTGTGACTAGAGCACAGGTTTAAGAAAAGAAATTACAGAATCTAGGTGTATCTGCTTCTGAGTCAGCTGTACAGACTTGAATTCAGTTCTGGAAGTCCGTGCAAGATATATTTGTATGAGATATTTATGAATTACCACAGCAGGAAATGAGAAGCGTTACTAAATAAGAGCAGTAGTTGAAAAGAAAGCAAGTTCTCGTTTTTGTTTCAGTGAACGTTAGCTGTATAAGTCTGAATGCCTTTATCCAGCGTATTTTCAGAAGAGAATGTGGAGTTGTTTGAAGTAAACACATGAAAATTAATTGGCAGCAACAAAGCTTCGCATTTTTAGGTCAGTTATATGGTGAGTCAGTAAACTTACGACAACAAATGTCACTCACTGGAAAGAATAAGATTGTGTTGTGCATCATCTGTAGCATCCTTTCAGTGGGCTGAAATGTGCCTACCCTTAGGTGAGTGAGCATCAAAATAGACTAGAGTAGTTCATTCGGAAGGGATTTAGGAAGATCATGACATCCAACTGCTATGAGTTTAATATGTTATTAATGTCAGCACTAGCTACACAGCTTGCTTGACTTTGGAATATCTATGAAGTTGAGCCCAAGCACTAGGAGGAAATATGTGTGCTGTCTTTCCCTTGAGCCGGTACTTTGCAGGTTCTCATGCACTGTGCTGTGAGGGCTGTTGGACTGCTTGCAGACGGTCCATCAGCCGGCTAGGAGAATCAGGCTATTTAGCAGAATGTTTTAATGTGTTACCAAAGGTCTGCAGCTTTTGTGGAAGATGTTTCCAGGTCTGGAGGTGAAGAGGCTGCAAACCATTGCCTTTGACAGCACTACTCCAGTAGCCTCATCTGTGAGGGCTTGTCTACACAGGACTTTCCTGATTGACTCCAAGTCTCATTCTACAACAAAGAGTCTGGTGCTGTTTACGTTAAACCACTTTCAAAGTACCATTGCACTTTGAATTCATACCCTACCTTAATCCACGCTAACTTTCCTGTTCATGCCCTAGGGGAGCAGTAAACTCAACAGAATGACTTTGTCCACACAGGGGTTTAATGGAGTTTAGCTAGCAGAATTCAGGTTCATCAAGGTACTTACTGCAGATGTTTTCTTGATGTCCTGGTATAGACGAGCCATAAGAATGAAAGTGGTTTAGTTCCATGTGATTGAACCATGTTATAAATGCCATCATCAAGATTTTATTATGGCTTTTTTTTTTTTTTTTTTTACTGGAATGTAAAGTGGCTTTTTTGACACGTTCGGTACTGTCTCCTTAGTAGTAATTGAGATCTAAGAAATAAAATAGTGTTCGTGTACTTCAACAACGAAATGCTGTATTTATTTTTCAGTTTGGATCAAAATACATATGTTTGCTTAAATAGCAGATACTTCTTTTTCCCAGCACAAAAAATCTGTCATCTGAGTCATTACTTCAGCTATGACATTATGTGTATTCTGTATGTTTTAAGCAGATGAACACTGTAACATTTTGAGTGTTTACAGCAAATCTGAGTATTATGGAAATGAGACCTTCTCTGTCAGTGGGAATATTCTCTCAAATGTCAAGTTTTGATGGTCTGTATGGGATGAAAATATGCCTTCTGATATTCCTGAAAATACAAGTGCATTTTCGATAACTATTTTACCTCAACTCCTGCTGTATTTAAAACACATTTGTATCTTCATCTTTAGCTTACAGAAGGTCAGCTCCTGTGCTTTGAAAACTCTTACTACAAGCTCAGGCTGCACAAATATGCTTTACGCAGCAGGCGTATGAAGTTTGCTGCTTCTCTGCCTGGCACTGGGATTCCTTCTTCTTCGTAACAAGTTTTTGCATCTCAGAACTCAGCCTCTCTGCGCTGTCCCCCAGACATCGATCAAAGGCTTGTTAGCACAGTAATGCTGAAGTTTACTGAAGTTTAAACAAAGTAAAGCTCAGTTTTTCTTAGTGGTCAGCTCGTGTCATACTAAAGCCGCGATCGCTGTTCAAAACAGCATTAATTATTTGTTTCACGTCGTGGTTGCTGTGTCAAAATCCTTTAAATACCACATGGAGCTGAGAGGGAATCTTAGGGCCTGTGACAGAGCAGCTGGTCTGGACATGGGCTGATGCCCCGGTTGACAGGTTGTTGGATTAGAAAGAATATCAAAGGCAGTGAGCAAGATTAGGGATAAGTGAACATCTGACAGCAGTTTGCAGCAGGGGAGAACAGATGATAAACAATGGGAGCGGGGCGCGTGGGGGGGGAGAGGTGAGAAGGCCATGGGAAAAGTGTGGCGGCAATCACTGAAGCTCCAGGTTGCTGAGCCTCATGAATGGGACAGGAAATGGGATTTGCTGGGACAGATGTGCTGAGTGGTGATGAATACATTATAGGGAAATGAGGCTAAACTCCTGAAGGTGAGGGATGTGCTTTCTCTGAAAATACAAAATATGGGAAAAGAAGAATTTGTCCTCCTGGAGAAGTAATCATGGATACTTGAAAACTAATGTGGAAAGAGTAATGCTAGTGGTCATTTTAATTAAATGGTGATTCCGTAGTGTGACAAGCTCTAGGTTGTGTACTGCCAGCATAACAATGCTACAGCAATACTGCATGTATAGTATTGCAAATGTTTATTTTAAACCTAAAATTGCCAGAATGATTGAGTAGCTTGAGCAATAGAACAGCCTGAACAGAAGCTCTGAGTGCATAACGCTCAGATGCTTATTCTGTATCTGGCATGCATTATACAGCACTCGCATAACATATGTTTGATCCTGCCACCGTTGAAAGAGATGTGCTGGGGATCTTGTGAGGTCCTTCCAGCCCTACATTTTTCTAATTTGGTAAATTATTGCATGCTTGTAGGAAATTATACATAACTGTTAGTGCTGCTCAGAATATTGCTTCTGTACTTAGTGAACTTCTTTGTTTTCAGGTCTTGCTGGATCTTTTTCCTATATTTATGATACAATTATCTCAGAAAGCCAACAGAGACTTTCTGTGTGTTTATTGATAGGGCTCTGTGCCAGTTCGCAGGCTTAGAATTTCTCCAGTGATTTTTTGTTTTGTTTTCTTATTGATTTCAATTTTTAAGCAAAACTCACTCAAAAAAAGCATCTCGTTTCAGTGGTTGCACAGTGTGCTGCTTTACAGGAGGAGAGGCAATAGGTATGCTTGTTGATGTTCATCTCAGACATGAAAGAGGTTATTTCATAATGTATTCTTGTACAGAAAAGGGAGTATGAGCTTGCCAAAATAAAGTAGAAACACAAACTGTGAGAGCCAGCAACTGCAGAACATAAAGCTCAGTGTTATAAGGACAAGAGGTGACTTAGCTATAATGGCAGTGCCCACCATCTGCCTTCTTGACCTCAGATCTCTCCCACATGCTGCCTCTGTCCTAAAGATGAGGATATATGTCTGGCCTCCTTCAGTCCCTGTTTGCTCATAAGCCATGTGCACTGGAAAGTAGCTTAATTTTTAAAAGAACAGGGACCTGTAACTAGAGTCTGGGATGAGTGGTTGTGTCCCAAAGCCTGAGTTAATTAAAGTAGAAATGCCCCATACAGCATTTTGACCACAGTGGTGTCACTTGAGCGCAGCAACTGTGATATAAAAAAAACAAAGAGTGCTGAAGTTCTCAGGTCCAGAAGTTCCCCCAAATCAGTGATCATCAAAGGTTGTACTTCAGGTGGCCATAATAATTGAGAAATAAAATGTTGGTCTGCGTGGCAAAGCATAGATCAAAACAGTATGCTGTACTGATTCTGGCTGGTGTAAATACTATCCTAATAGTTCTGTTTTCCATTAAACTTTGATTTCTGCATTTGCATGGAGCCATCAGCAGACAACTTGGCCATTTGTTACAAGCAGTTCCCATTTTTAAAGAGTGATTAAAGGTAATTTTCCGTTGGCTTGCACAGTTCTTTAGGTTAAACCTCTTTAGTTTTAAACTGTTCCAGCACCTCTGTCATTAAGAAGCCTTCAGAAATACTGAGCTAAAATGCAGAGCAATATATAAATCACTAATCAATTCAGTTAATCACTGATTAATTTGGTTAATTGAATGTCAGTTGTATTTTCTGTTAAGCAGCAGGTCCAGTTCTCTGCACCAGCTCTCCCTTCAGAATAGGTGAGAGTTTAGGAGATGTTTAGGAGTTACTTCTTTCCCAATGGAAAGTCGAGAAGGAGGTGGCTGCTGCTTTTGGAATCACGTTTCAGTGGAGTCTTTCACAACTGGAAGGTAAAAGCGAAATGAAGAAAACAGCAGAACCTGGAGCTGGTTGCATCTGTCACTTTGAACTGCGTTGGGGGGGGTTGGGAGAGAAAGGAGAGGATGAAAAGCCCTGAGGATCTTTGTGAGGAGGGTCTGTGAGAAAGTCTTAGGAGAAAAATCTAAAGATTGTTACTAAGCCTTGGCTTCTATTAGCCCCCTGCTGCTGTTCTTCATCAAGTTATTTTAATGGCTTTCAAAGCAAGTGAGTGGAAAATGGTTTCTCTGGAACTTTAAGGAGCCTGAAGTGAAAACTGTCATTGCTTTATAAGTAAAACACATCAAAGATTGATGGAAGAATTGCTTGTTAAACACACTGAAGATTTGAATTAAAAAAAAAATGGGAGATATCATAAAAGACACATCAAATCATCATAACTACCTAAAGGTGAAAGTTTAATGGCTTGTCATCTGCTCAGGAACCTCCGCTAAGTATCTCTTTCATAGCTGTTGTGACCCTCTGTGTGTGTGCATGTGTGCAAAATTGCCATGGCTTTTTTTTTTAAGGGTTTTTTTTTTCCTTGTGTGGAAGAGAAGCACACACATATAAAGTTGTTGTCCTTTCTAGTTTTCATTTCCCCGTGTATAGGGATGTCTTCTGGTATTTCCAATATCAAGTGCTTCCAAGCCTTATTATGTTTCTAAGAGTTATTTTTCTTTGTGCTGTCGTATCTAAAATATGTTGTATGTGTTCACTGTGTGAAAAGTACATTTGTGTATCATATGGGAATGGCATGGGTGTCTCTTCTGGAGCCGTCTTCTCACCTGCCTCTCCTTTCCCACATTCTTTTCCCTCCACACAGGGCAGTCCTTCAGTCACTAAGCGCTGTGTGCTTTTTAGAGTTGTACAGACCAGACCTTCTGCTGTACGAGAGGAAAAGAAGTGAGTACACATAGAAAGCATGAGACACAGCAGTCCCACTCCAACTTGGAGCATTACATTTTTGAGCCAGAACCTTCTGGTGTGTCATGCGAGGTGTGCGTTTGGTAAGGAAAACAAACAGTTGCCTAAAAGACTAAAGGAGCAGCTCAGCAAGCTGATAGGGCACACAACGTGCTATTTACAGGTCTGTCTTAAAATTTCAATTTTAATTTGTTAGTTCTTTCTGGAGTTAAAACAGCTCCATCTATACATAATCTGGACACTAGATCAGATTCTTAATGAAGAAAAATTATTTTTTTCCAAGAGCTTAACACGTGATTATTGCGGTCATTTGATGTTCTGCACAAAATAGTTGGAAATGGAGCAC
Source organism: Perdix hodgsoniae (assembly GCA_035772895.1). Classification (NCBI taxonomy): domain Eukaryota; kingdom Metazoa; phylum Chordata; class Aves; order Galliformes; family Phasianidae; genus Perdix; species Perdix hodgsoniae. The sequence goes on along the minus strand of JAPSGF010000001.1, from coordinate 49,567,778 downwards.
TCAAGGTTTTTTAAATTAGGATTATCAACTATGCAATCAACTGTGTAGAATTTGATAATGTTGTTATTTTACTGATTCATTTCAACAATTTTAGCTGTTTTTTTAGTTAGCCATAATAATTACTGTTATTTGTAAAGTTGAAATGTATATAACACCATGCTTTGCTGTTTAATGCACTCAACTGTAAAACGTTCCAGGCTCTGAAAGACCTGGTGCTGAGAATCTTAGTATATGCTTCTATAAACTTGTGAAAATCTGACCTTGTTGAACACAACGGTGTATTTTTGCTCCTTGTCAGTATATTGATGAGGTCAGGGCTCCGTTTGCATTGTTTCTACTTGATTCTTATTTAGGGCAAATATAAAGCAGTTTGTTTATCATCATCTTTACTTAGAAAATAAGAAGATTGCAGCTGTAGAGATGTGGCCACCAGCCCATTCCTCCTGCAAGTCTTGGGCTGCTCTTTCAAATGGCATTTTATAGCAGTGCAGTGTGTGCAGCATAAAACTCAATCAAGCATTTGCCTTCCATTCACTGTAACCAGTAAGTAATCATTGGTACAGAACTGACAGTACTTTTCAGGATAGTTCCTCCAGAAACCTGACTGTTTCCATAAGTAGATCCTTGCTGAGGGTGGCTGGCTGACCTGTCAGCCTGTAGAACCTTATTTCTTTTCATCCAGTTTATCTCCTTGCTTTCTCTTTGATCTGTGTGGAGCTTCACTGCTCTCACATGAACCACCAGAACATATGAGCCTCCCTGGAGCACCATGATACTCTCCATAGAGAAGAATTAATTTGTAAAAGTAACAACATAAATGATATGATTTAAGTATAGGGATTACATTTGGAAGTGGGGAGAAGAGGTTTAACCACCTCCTGAAAACAAGCGATGAGGGAAACTTTCTCACTGAATGGAAAAAAATGTTGGAATTTTTTGCTGCTGTTTTTTAATAGAAATAAATCAAAAGAACAATAAGTGAATGGCAGTTGGCTCTGTGTCTTCCCTTCACTCTGCCTGTAGGTTCTCCTCTAGCCCTTGTGAGAGAGCAGCTGGTTGTGCCTTGGGCAGGGTATTGCTGCAGTGGTACATTTTGTATGTTCTTTTAGTCCTAAGAATGCACCTTGCTCTTGAAATGGCAGATTTGCAATTGTCTGCAGTATTCGTGGAACTTAATTCTTTGTTCTCAGTCCAGCCCTCCTAAATAGGTGGAGCAAATCTGTGAACTTCATTCTTTGTCTGAGAGTTGAGTTACTCTTAACTTTGCAGAAGGACTTAGAGCTTGCAGTGTCTTAATATTCTGTTGAAGGAACCAGCAAAAATTATATTTATAAAGCTTATGGTATTCAAAGTACTGAACAAACATGGTAAAACTGCCCAGAACTTGTCTATAAAAACACCTGCAGTAAGTGGTAACCTTGAGTTCCAATGGGAATAGAGTGTATTGGAGGTGTCCCTTCCTACCTCTGCCTCTCCATGGAGACACCACGGTGCTGCACCTGGCTTTGTTCCCAACTTTGTTGGAACTTAAGCTCTCCCGAATGCTAACCTTGGTTAATCTTGTTAATGCTGGTTCTTTGTTGGCACGTACCAGATTGGTGTGTGATGCAAGGTGTACAGCTCACTGAGCTATATTGTTCCTGCACTGATTTGACTCCTGCATCAGAAATATTTTGTCCTTCGTAAGTTATAAATCCATGGATTTCTAAATTACTTTTAAAAATCATATTTACATGATATACGTTATTGCTTTACAGATGCGTTTGTAAAACTTTGAAGTTAGGTACAATTAATTTTCTGTCTTTTAAAAGAAATCTAATTTTAATGATATGAGAGTCTAATGTATACACAGCCTTTTTCTCATCTTCGGGTGACACTGTCAGTAGTTTTAATTTGGTTTTGAAATTGCAATGACAGTTATCTAGCGTATGGATTTTAATGTAGCAGTCTGGAAATGCAGTAGTCCAGGGCTGCAGTAGCAGAAGGCTAGGTTCTTTTTCTGCTGGCTCTTTGTCAGCCAGAGATCTTAATCAGATCATGTATAAGTTGCAGTAGAATTTGTTAGAATGACTAAAGAGGTAATGAGAAGTATTAGACAATTGATGGTGGTGGTTAATGTTTGGCTGAACTACCAGTGGTAACGTACGCTGTGGTTTTATAGGGTTGTCAGTGTTGTTTTCCTTGAGTGGCATAGCAAAATTAATGATGAAAGGACACTTTCCTTCCTCTTCTGGATGAGGGTCATGACCTAGGGTAGCAAAGGAGAAATTACACTTGTAGGCGTAGTGGTTGCCTTGGGACTGATGATTTTAAGATTCTTTTTCTCCCTCCACTGACTGCACTTGTGTTTGCTTCTCTCTGCACTGTGCCTGCAGAGATGGGCTGAGAAGCTTGAATCCTGGCAGTCAGTGGGGTGAATGTCTCCTTCGGGATCGGATGTTCTATCCTGGTTGTCCTGAGCAGTCTGGAATTCTTTGGGATTGCTCTACCTGTAAGCTGTCAGGGGAATCAGGAGTTACAGGAACATGATGAGTGTGCTGTATGAGTACAAGAAGGGGTTCAAGAATATCAAGTGAGATGTCATATTATGTAGACATGAGATGAATACCGTGTGCTGAATGTTACTGTTCTGAAATAGCAACCACAGATACAACCAACCCAGGTAGGTTATGTCGATTGCAGCTGTTTTCCTCTGACTCTCATTGATTATCACTACTCTGATAGTAGTTAGGCCCCTTATCTTGGTAACTGTGGCCAAAATGTCAGCTGCCAATGGACCAGAAAAGATGAAAACAGAGGCTTCCTGGAGATGTTTTTCATTTAAAGCAAGAGTACTTTTATTTTATTGTATTGTATTTTTTATTTCTTTATAGTTAGTTGCATATCAGTAAAGTTGAGTAGTTCAAAAAATGTACTGATTTATACAAATTAGGAAAAGTCTGGAAAAAGAAATGAAATACAGAGCATGTAGGAGTTCTCAGCAGCCCTGCATTTGGGTGTTTCCCTGCCTGTTGGGCTCTGGGCTGGAGCCAGCAGCCGTTCTCCTGTAGCACCAGAGTCTGTAAGCATCTGACTGCTTGCAATGATGAGCTGGGGGTTGTATGGCTTTTAGTAGGAGTACTACTGTGAATCCAGAAAGAAAACTTGTGGTGAAACTTGACATTCTCTTTTTGTGATACAAGAACAAAAAGGGGTGGTGGGCTGGGGTGTCATTTTGATTATTTTCCATTTTTAAACTGTCTAGTTAAAAATCTGAAGTATGCTGGTTTCCTTAACGCCAAATTAATTTTGAAAAATTGAATCTGTGTTTCTTAGCTCCAAGATTGTTTGGGGAATTTTATTTTTAATTTCCCTTAATGTTCACTGGGTGTGGGAGGCGTACAGCAGTCTAATCAAAGACCCCTACTCCTTCTCCTTAGGGATGTGCTCTTAATGTTAGAAGCACATTTGCTTGTTCTGACACAGGATTGAGGCGATGAAGCGCTACCAATTTCTGATCATGGTATACCCAGGACAGTTGTGTCAGTTGCTTCTAGCATCGGCTCCTCTTCTAAGATATGTGGATTAATCCCACTGAACTTCATAAAGTCTTGCACATCCATCACTATTTGGAGATCAAGACTGAAGTACTTGAGAGATACAGTCATGGTTATGCTGGTCCCACGTGGCGCATACCTTGGTGCAATGGCAGCAGGCCTGGCAATGGAGAAGCTTTTCTTGTCTAGGTCCTTTATCCATCTTCCATCTGCAGTGTGACTCAGTGTGTGGCTGGAGAGGTATTTGTGCTGTTCGCAGGGCAGGAGACCATGCAGGAAGTGGGGAAAGGGAGGTGGTCCTATTCTGATGAAAGTGCTGACCTGGGTCAGGCTGGGCAGAAGAAATCGTTGTGGCTGACATTTCCTGAGCTTTTCCTTTTGTCTCTTCGATAGCAAATTTGCAAAAATAAACAAACAGAATCAGACAACTACTGCTTTAAAAACAACAACACAACAACAATGTAGAATAAAGGAAAAAGATGGTAAAGATGCTAGGTGAATTTGTTTGCTGTGGATACAGTGGGCTGTAGGAATTTAGGTAAAAGAGCACTGGAATATTCATTTACAGCTTGTTTCTGAAACCTGCTTATTAGCAATTGGTTCTTTACAACAGAATTCATTGGAATCAACTTGATATCAGAAAAACCACATCTGCATCTCAAGTTATAACATTACCAGCTCAGTATAAAATTTAAAACGATGTTAGTTACCATTATGCATATCATGTTTCTTCATGCAAGCACCACATCCTTACTGTCTGTAGTATAGATTTCAGTATGCTACTACATATTTGTCTTTGAATAAAGCGCATGTAATATATATGTGTGACCTCTCTTAATAGGAAAGTATTTTAAAGGCATAAGAAAACAAGGACAGAAAGGAGGTTTGACTTAATGTATTCATATATGCTTAATTGTCATGTTTTATAAATTTCATTCAAAGGTAAGTGATCTTACTGATAGCTGAATGCCAAACTGAGCTGCAACAATTCCATTGTTGAAAAGTACACACAAAAAAACAAACTGTGACCTGCAAAGTAAACTTCCAGAGGATTATATGAGAAAGTTTACTTACACATCAGGTATCTTAGTTGTAATTGTTCTGGCATTTGATGTACATAAAACGAACAAAGTGGCTTGGCCCAGTATTGCATTAACAGTTGAATAAATTAGTGTGTTCTCCATTGTTTATTTTACCTCCTAAAGTGTGAAAAAATTGCACCTTTGAACAGCAAACTCTATTGCCATAACCATCTGTTTGCAGTTTCATTACAAACTCCTACCAGAATAACCCTCACTTTGAAGAGAAAATTGATATGGGTTGTAAAAATTGTGGTCTATGACCTTAGGTTTCACGTCTCTTTAGGTAACCCTGGTGTGGTCTCTACTGGTGTCTGTTAACATTTCTTCAAGGAACTTTGTCTTCCAGCTAATTTCAGATAAGAAGTCAAGTCCATGCCTCAAAGAATTTGCTTTTGCACAGAGCTGAGCACCTCTATCACTCAAGATCCTCGTACAAGAAATGAGCACAGTGGTGACCACCGCAGCCTTGCCCTGCTTTGCCTTGCCCAGAAGTGCTGTGTCAGCTGGTGGTGGCACAGAACTCTGTAGTGAGTAGGGTGATTTGTCCCTATGAATTTCGCTGGTCTTAGTCTTACTTACAGAATTGTTGATTTAGTCAGAGCCAATTAGCAGCAGTATTTTTGTACTTTAGATACAGCATTTATTTTTCATGTATTTGAAAAGTCGTCTGTTTGTATATTTTTGCATGCACATTCCACAAAGACACAAATGGCTAAAACAATCCTTTCTAACTAAAGCATTGGAATGCTGGTAAGTTAAAAAACTGCAAAATACCATTATTAGTAATCATGATGCTTTTAAAATAAACATTCAGAATAGTTTAGGAATGAAATCTTAAAGCCTTTGTTTAAAAAACAAACACTCCCCCCTCCACCCCTCCTTTCCTCTTGAGCTTAAACAGTGGCTTGTTTAAAAAACAGTAAAATTCCATAACACTTAAACTCTTTTGAAGTAGTTCTTCAACATCAGCAAGTAATTCTGCAAATTGCTTTTGAAGATGAGGCTTCATTTACTCCAGCATGTGCAGTCTGATGGAGTGGATTAGTGGGTGTGAACTGAAATAGTAATTTAGGCGCTTTTTTGTGTGCATGTGTCTTTCCCTCCAACAATTCTTATCAGATACATCTCTGTATTCTTTCAGTAATTTTGAAGAAACCAAGACTGTTCTGTTTAATAGTCATTGGTAAAAACGTGGTGTGTATATAATGGCATTTACATTCCTGTCAGTGACTAAAACACATTTTTTCATTGTGTTTTCTTGTGGAGCCCACTTTTTTAGATCGTGATCCGGAACCAGCTTGCAGCATGGTTGCACAATTGCAAGAGGTGGGGTAGGGAAGAGATGTGCAGCTGAGGCTACCTCAAAAAGAGGCAGTCTGAGTTTAGATTGACTTCACAGTGTTAAGAAAATATATCCTCAGATTGACTTTAATAGAAATAATTCACATTTAAATGAATAGCTCTGTCATGTGATAACCAGGCATAAGACAGTTTGCTAATACTGATACATACCTTCAGTAGGAAAAGAAAGAGGTCCGGACACTCAACTAATGAAGATTAAGATGATTTTATTGATAACTTTCTTTTTTTAAGCTGCATGTTTTTATGCCAGCTGAAAGTGCTCCTTTTCTTCTTGGAATATGTGTAATATTTTCATAAAATCTGTCAGTATTTGCCCAGTGAGGTTGTGGATGCCCCCTCTATGGAGGCATTCAAGGCCAGGCTGGATGGGGCTGTGAGCAACCTGTTCTAGAGGGAGGTGTCCCTGCCTATAGCAGGGGGTTGGAACTTGATGGTTTTCATGGTCCCTTCCAACCCAAACCATTCTGTGATTCTGTAAAAAGATGACAGCCATCTCCCTGCTTGTCACAAATCAAACCTTTGAAGTAGACAAGGAAAAAACCCTACAACTGTAATAAGCCATTACTTCAAACAGATTTTATATGCAAAATAGTTTGATCCGGATGTTTTATTAACATGAAAACATTGAATATGAATTATCTGTGAATTTTTGACTGTTTACACCTTTTTTTGTTGTTGTTGTTGTTAATGAAAACAGTATTTCAGGACAGTACAGTGGCTCCTTACCTCCTATAAACAACAAAAAAAAAAGACAGATGTTAAGCACCCCCTAATTTACTAATCTAAAGAAAATACTCAACAGGAAACAACGAAAGTTCTAAAGCATGTGGAGCAGGTATTTTATTTTTTTCTTATTTGGAAAACTGCACCAGTCCAAACCTGTTTCAGCTGTTTTTTCCCATATAATTTCTGTTATTTAAATGGGTTTCTTGGTATCACATTGATGATTAATGCTGTATTTCTTTAAAACAATCCCAAACTCTGGGCAACGGGGATTTTCTGGCATCAAAGCTAACAGGTTTGTTTGTTTAGATAGCTTTTCTGTGTTTGGCACAGTGTTGAAAGTGCTGTGAAATATTCAGACAGTGCAAGGTAATTTGGTCACTGATTGATTGGAAAGTGAGAATGTGAAGTATTAGTATTATTAGCATTAATAATTCAGCTAACAAGAAATGGTCTATACTAGTTTATAAATCCTGATAGATTTCCACTGAATATTACTGAAAATTACAGGTGTGACATCAGATTCCATTAAGCTGAAAAAAGAAATGTAACAAGGAAATTTCAGCTTCTGTACTGAGGGAAGAAAGGAAGGGAAGGGTTCATGTACAGAAGGCCAAGGCCTTAGGTTGAAGCATCCAGTGTCTCCTGTCTTGCTGGGTTTATAGCAGGGGAAGTCCACTTTGTGTACTTCAGGAGCTGTGGCTGGTTGATAAAGAAGCAACAGTTGATGCACATCTTCAGGGCATAATTTACTATTATAGGAACATATATTTTATAAACCAGTGACTACCAAATTACTGAGTTACTGTTATTATAGAAGTTCCTTTTGGCAGATTTTATTGATCGTAAAAAGGTGAATTTGAGTGAAAAGCATTAAGCTAAGGCCACTTAAGAAAATAAAGCAGCAAGAGGCTGCAGGAATTGCCTGAACTGGTACAGACTTTTGTCTGTCTCCCGGAATCAGTTACTGGATTCCCAAGGCATGCATTTCATGTGGATTAACCTGAAAAGACCCAGCTAATAAAGTGATGAGTTTGGCATTCTCTTGCCAGGTGGTTCTGGGCAACAAGTAGGTTCCTCAACAGGGAAATGAGAATTTCCACATGGATAGAGGTAACATCATGCACACTGGTCCCAAATTGTATAAATACATTTATAGAAGATTAGTTGGATTCCACGGCTTGGATTTGATGATCCTCATGGATCCCATCCAACTCGGTATATTCTGTGACTCTAGCTGAGTATGGGAAGCGTGCAACAGAAAATAATTCTGTATTTAATGAGAAAAATACACAAACATTTCTAAGAATACTCCTCTGAGAAGACAGCAAAATCAGATTTTCCCTGTAGGGAGTTTTACTGCTTTGTGACGTGTAAATGATTAAACTGGGACTGCACACTTGCTTGGCACCACTGGCTCTGGTTAAAGACCATTATTTGCCAACTACTTTTCTTACCTGTTTTTCTTTACCTACAGAGTAGCTTTTATTGCTTAAAGAATGGTTATAAGCCTTGGATTAAGGACATCAGCTGTTCTTTTGTCTTAGAACTGTGACAGTGGGGTAAGTGGAGTAGCAGAATTATTTTTATGTTATAATTATGTCAACTTCAGGAGCTTTATTTTTTTCACAAACGTGGAACATTCATTTCTTGGGTAACCGCTTTAAACCCAGTCCAGCTGGTAGAATCTAAGGGATCATTACTGTTGTTTGTCATTTTACCCCTTATAACATCTCCATGTAGCTTATCTATACCATGTATACTGTGTATCTGCCTTTCTTCCTTAACTGCCTCTGTTTGTTTACACCTACTTTGTCTGGGCTCTAACTGAATTGTAAGATCATTCAACAGGAACTGTTCCCATTACCTATTTTTAATGCCTATCACAATAGGTCACCAAACGTCTTGTTGTCTCTTCTGTAATGTAAACAGTAAGAAGTTAATCATTGTCAAGGACGGATATATATTTTTTTTCCGTCTTTTTAGTGGCATATGTGAAGTTTGCTTATTTTGGACACAAATCTGCTGCATTTTAAGTGATCAGCTTGCTTAGCCTGCTATTAGTTTCCTGAAAAGTCTGATGTAAGGAAGTCTAATAAGGTACTGGCCCTTTACTGGGATGGCTTTGGTGACACTGTGCAGTCCTTGGAAACTTTGTCCAAGCAGCAGCTTTCCTTGGATAAACATAGGAGATGCTCCTGGCCAACTTTTTCAGTTCAGTAGCTGTTTAAATTGTCAGATGCTTTAAAGAAGCAAATAAAAGAGGAGCTTTAAGTAGGGCCTAGGCAAATACATTTTCTGCTCCAATCACACGTTGTCCATGCAGAGTTCATTACAAGAAGGTTGGCTGTCATTTAAATAGGCACAATTCTAACTTTTTTTTTTTTTTTTAAGTGGTCTATCCTCCCTACAGAGGCACTGCAGGGAATGTGTTACTGTAAACCTGCACAGTGAGGAGTTGTTTTAGACACCCTCATCCTAACTGTCATGTAGCAATTGTTTCTTACTGTTAAAGAAAGCATTTAAAGAGATTTTGGGAGTGTTCTCGTGTCTGTTATAGTGGCATATTTTCAGTTTGCTCTTAGGAATAGAACTTCCATAAAAGTGAGGCCAGGAAGTCTAAGCCTTAAATTAAAATGTTTTAAAACCTGTATGTAATGCAGTTTGCATCTGGATGTTTCAGAAACTCTTGAGTTCATCATTTTGTACATAGAGAAAGGAAGGCAGGCTGCTGGCCTTACGCTGCTTCCTTGAGCAGAGCCATTCAGCATCCAGGTAGGCCTTGGCCCTTCTCTTCAGGAAGCCGGCTATTGACAAAGTGCTTTTCAGTTTTGGGAGCAAGTAAACAGTTGTTTCATATCCACCATCTTCGTATCATTTGTAATTTTGAAGACTTCTGCTTTGTCTGGAGATCCCATTCTTTAATGGGAGTGCAGTGATCCTTGGGAAAGCTCCATCGTCTGTCTCTCACGTGAGGAGCACACCCTGTAAGATCAGAGGCAGTGAATGTTTCATGTCTTTATTCTACTCTTTCTTGGCTAGGCTGGGCTAAGTCTTCGGTGGATTCCTTTAGTAGGCAAAAGTGATCCTCTGTGTTTGCTAGACTGACAGTGTGACTGCATCATTCAGACACTGTATGGCATAAAGTAGTGGAGAAAGGCAGAGGACAGCTATATCCCTGGTGCAGTGTGTCTCCAGGCATTTTAGCCAGAAGGTGTAGGTGGGTAAAAGAATGGTATTCTGATCAGAGGCTGTAGTCAAGTCTGACTTGTCTGTCATAGATAGTGTGAACAGACTCCTGTCTGTAAGTGTGGCAGTGAGCAGGTGCAGGAAGGGTCTTCACTTCCTGGAGAATGTGGAGATCAGGTATGGGTGGCATCATAAACAGCTCTCTGCTGGTACGGGTCACATCTGCTGAACTTAAATCTACTGTCAACACTTAACCAAATAGAGAGAGAGTGCTTTCCAGTGCATGGTTGTCCTGCAATCACTTGAGCCAAAAGAGATCAAGTTCTTCTTATGCTGATTGGGAAGCTTGTAGTAGTGTTGTGATTCTAAGTTGTCAATGGCATTATCAAGTCAAACTTGTGACAAACTATTGTGTGTGCAAGTAGAATCGAAATTGCTATTCCTGCTTGCTTTTCTGGGTTGGAAAAGGGGAGAGGACCGTGTTCAATTTGGATGCCTTGTGGCGGGATTGTCTTCTGACATCTTTCAACTATCTTTTGTCAGAGGTCAGAAAGAGTGTCCTGGGGAGGCACTGCATGTGTATGCTTTCTCTATCCCTAAACTTTCCTTTCACTGTCAAAGGTGGTGTATTAGGCAAGGTGGACATCTCATCTGACCTGACATGGCTTTCTTATGCAATTTGTTCTTATGTAAGTAATCTGGCTTCTGAGTAACCTGGAATGAAGTTGTCTCATATGCTACCTCTCCTGGAATACAGCTTCATTAATTTACACATACTATATGCAGTAGTTCAGCACTGCAGCATCCCAGAACCTGATCACTGAGCACAGAACTAGAGCGTGATTACATTATAATTAAAGACTTATCAAATCAACCATGTCTTATACAGTGCTGTTGAGAGTATCAAAACTGCTATTCTGAACAAATAAAAACTAATACAAATGACTGTTGACATGTCTTTTTAAGACATAAAAGGATGCATTTCCCATTTGAAGGATAACAACAAAGTCTGTTTTAAATGTGAAGTACTAAGTGTCAATGTTAAGACCACACAGGGATGTATTATGCTTGCTTCTCACACCTCATTGGGATATACTTTGATTGTTCCTTAGCAGACATTGGAGAATGGAGTACTTACAGTAAAACAAATGTATCTGTATTAAAATGAACAATGTTAAGTGTTGGAGAGAGCCTTTACATTTCACAAAGACACTGCTGTTTCCTGAGAATATGTTGATCACTTGCATCTTTTAATTCTTTGCAGTTGGGATCTGTAATTGGGATGATAAGAGAAGTGCTGCCAAAGGCAGAAGACAGGATATACAGAATTTGTTATTTATAATATAACAAATAGTCATGGCTACCCAGATTTTGAAAGCATGAGTTTTGATCAGTTCTGCAAATAAAATTTTTGTCTTACAGCTAAGATAGAGATATTACATACAGCTTCACATAGGTGGTTAGAAACTGGTTGGAATTAATGTTCTGTAAAGTATGTAAAGCAGTATAAGAATCATTGGTAACTGTTTACATGCTATTAATAATTAGCAACCTTCATACTAGTCTGTTAGGAATGAACCACACATTGGGTACAATAGGAACTCAACTCCATACAGTTGGGTTCAAATTACATTTGACTTGGACAATAGGGCATGGCTGGTGCTCATTTGAGTTTCTGCCATTGTAAACAATGAGATGTTGGAATGTTTCATTTGTTTATTGATTTCTTTATTTGGACAGGTGCAGGTTGATCATATAAAATATCTTTTTTTTCAAATGTAGGCAGACAAGAGCTTAATAACATTGTCCAGTCAGAGTGTATCATCATAACCAGCTTCTTGAATGGACAGATTGAAATTAATTTAGCCTGTGACTTGTTTTGACTTTGAGTCTTAAACTAACTGAATTATGTTGTAGTGAAAATTCTTTATACGCTGTCCAACCACTTACAAACGAGAAGAAAAAGAGCTATCTTGTATGATTCTGATTCATTTCTGTTTTTACATACTAAGTTTCTTTTACCGTTTTTGTTAAAAATGGCATGCACATCTATGAGGTAGGTTCTGTTAATGTTAATGGGGTTCACCCGTGAGAAGAGGGTATTCAGATCTCATGGATTCCATCTGGTTATGGCTCATTCTCCAGCTGTTTAAAACCCTTCCTTAAATACTCCAAAGCAATCAGATTCTGTAATAGATGATGGGAAGAGGAAAAAGCCGGGAGGATTGTTGTTGGGATCATACCGTAGGAAGTAATATCACAGGACTAAGAGCATAAATTAATCTAGGATAGCCCTGATGTAGGTGTGTCTGTCATCTCCATCAGCTGGACACCCATATTTTTCTCAAGGGAAGGAGAAACTACAAGAGGAGAATGGATGGGTGGGTATCTTACCTGTGCTGGCAGGAGGAGGTTGAAGCTGGTGAACTGATACAAAGGTACATATAGAAGGTGTTATCTCTAGTTCACAGTTCCTCAAATCACTCACATCAAACAGCAAATTGCACTGCAGTCTGCAAGCAAGAAAAAAATACCACGCATTCATTTGTCTTACATGTAGAAATAAATCTTCAAGAGGATTGAGCAGAATTCACGGATGCAACACCTTAAATTATCACGCAGCACTGGCCTGTGCTTTTAAGTGGTAAATATGTGTTGTCTCATAGTCTTTTCAGAGTTGTTCTTCTGTTTGTCACCAGGTGGAACAGATTGGGTATACTCAGCTTGATGGCCAAGGGTTTTAGTATTTCAGTTCACACTAAGAATTTGCTGTCGTTATTTCTCTTTCAGCATTGTTGCATTTAAGCATTGACATGGCTTCTTTTCTGATGCATACATTTGATTCCTGTCAGTGCTACAGAAGTTATGCACAGGCATTGATGGAAGAGTAGACTAGAGTTTCTCTTGAGGTGGACAACTGTTTATAATTAGAGCTTTGGGAATGAAGGAAAACCCAGCTAGCAAGCAAACTGCCACTCTTCCAAAAAGCTTGGTAAACTCATAAAGCTCAGGAGCTTAATCTCTGAACCAGAGTGCTTGTTATCTAATCCCCACCAGCTGTTGTGTACTTGGTAGTCATGACATCTGTAACAGAGCTGAAGAGCCTTTCTATATTGGTTGGCACCTTTACCAACCAACTGAACTTGTTTCTTCTTTCATTGCTTGCATTTACCTGCTTTAAATCATTAACAAGTTGCTTAGGGTTTGACCATCTGCTTAAGTATACATTATAACCAAGAGCTTGTACTGCTCTTCACATGAAGCATATTTAATGTTTCTATGTCTTCAGCTGGTCTGGTTTTTGTTTGCTAATACAAAAAAGGTATCAACTGAATGAATTTCCTTGAGTACAGTTCTGTAACGCAGTCTTAAACCTAACTTAGGAGGGAAGTCCTTTGAGTTGTACAGCTGAAAAATATTGCCACATGTCTAACAGACTTAAAATTGGTTCCAAATTATATACATGTCTCTTTTAACTAGTATGTATGGACTGATGTAGGTTATTACAGAACATAGATATGTGTGCAAGTAAGAGTGTACGTGGTCACTGTGGAAAAGTGCTTTTAGGAGTTGCTTTCAGCTGTGCTGTGGTAGGTGTCATTCATTTCAAGAAAGCAGAGGACAAGATGACTTACAAGTGGTAAGCAGTGGCATGGAGGCTACCTGAGAATCACTCCTTGTAGGATATAAAGTCAGAGAAATAACTCTGCAGACATGTTCAATGGTTTGATTTGGTTTGGTTTTGTTAGTACATGTCGTAATGCTGGAAAGCAGAAACTGAAGTATGAAACATTAGTTAGGCGGGCTTCAACCTTCTTAGCCTGGATCCTAAATTAGTTCAGCTGGTGGTAAGTGCTGAGCTGTCCTGAAAAGATAAACTATTCTTCTGCACAGGTACCATGGGAGAACATAGATCTGTGGATTATTTTACTGATTAAAACTTAGCTGCATATAGAAGCTGTTTTTAAGTTTTGGAATGCCCTGAGATAGTTCCCAGCATCTGTAATACATACTGTCAAAATCCAAAATAATCTCATCAATAAAATCTCTACCAAGTTTTTAAAAATGCACCTGTTAAATTTTTGCTCAATTTCATTATAATCAGTTCTCCCTTGGAATTAATTTTACTGACACATTTATTATTTTTTTTCCCCAGAATGGCGCTAAGAAGTTTTGGGACTTTATGAGGACACATGACAGGTAACAGATGGAATAACATTACTTCATTTTATCTTCAAGTTGTATTTCACACTATATTCTTCCAATGGTTAAACCTTAATGTTTTCAATATTCCATTTTTCACAGAACCACAGATTGGTTAGGGTTAGAAGAGGCCTCAAGGATCATGAATCTCCAACCCCCCTGCCACATGCAGGGCCACCAACCTCTACAGTTAATACCAGCCCAGGCTGCCCAGGGCCCCGTCCAACCTGGCCTTGAACACCTCCAGGGACGGGGCATCCACAGCATCTCTGGGCAGCTGTTCCAGCACCTCACCACTCTCTATAAAGAACTTCCCCCTGACATCCATCCTAAATCTCCCCTTCCTCAACTTAAAACCATTTCCCCTCATCCTGCAGTTATCAACCCTTTCAAAGAGTTGATTCCCCTCCTGTTTGTAGGCTCCCCTTAGGTACTGAAAGGCTGCAATGAGGGCACCCTGCAGCCTTCTTTTCTCCAGGCTGAACAAGCCCAGCTCCCTCAGCCTGTCTTCATAGGGGAGGTGCTCCAGTCCCCTGATCATCTTCCTGGCCTTCCTCTGGACCCTCTCCAACAGCTCTCTGTCTTTCTTTTCCTTTAGCTTCCTCTTCAATTCTCATTTCTTGTGTAATGCAGATGCTTCTCCATTGCTTTAATCAGAATTAGCAGAAATTTTCAAATCTTCTCATGGTTTATGTCTTTCAGTATGATTTATCTGTGCCTGACTTGTCAGATATTAGAGCTTTTATACATGTAGCATTGCACGTGATGTAACGATGGAATGGAAGATAGAATTAAAAGCTTGAATTGTATGAAATTCTCTTCTTTGAGTGTGAAAATATCAACTGAGGGAAGGGCTCTGCTCCCATGTACTTACGTGTATATACATATATCTGGTGCATATATATACACAGTTGTGTTATTCATGAAGATAGATGGTATAGACTTGAGTATATGAGCATATTCCTTCACCTGTGAAAATACAAGCCCACACATTGTACTAAGAAAAAGGCAGTTAAAAAACAATCTTAACTTGTGGTCATGGTGTTTGATTCTGTTGCTGGCAATTGCTTGAAATGAGACATAGATTCTGTTTCATGTTTAATTGTATCCTACTATTGTGCTAACATTTTTATTTCACTGGCTCCATTACTGGCATGTAATGATGTTTCAAGCAAAGCACAGAAGCTTTGCAAATATTTCAGACTTTTCAGATCATTCATTCTGTACAACAAAATGCTCTTCTAAGCACACAGAAAGAAATGGATGGCCTTTGGCTTTCTTCTGCCTTCCCAACTTTAATTCTCCTATTAAGAAAAAAAAGAAATTAACTCCTGACTTTAAAGATCAGTTAATGCAAAATAATAGCAAATAGGGTATATATGAGAGAGACTTAGTCTCAGACTTATTTAATAATAAAATATTTGACTTTTTACACTGTACAAATATATGATCTAGTCACTGAAAATTCAAGGATTGGAAAGTAGAAAAATAAAAAGCAAAAGTAGCAACTTTTCCCTGGAAAAAGCCTTTCTGAATTTATTCATGTAAAAATGTAGCAAAGCACTTATGGCAAAAGTAGCTGAAACAATCAGAGTAGTCTTGAGGGATGTATTCTTCTTCTGTATGAGGTAAGTAAAATCATTTGTATTTTCTGAAATTTTTCTGTCAGAACCCTCTCAATCCCTAGAGTGAATGTATTTTTTATGTAGGTTCTTGAGATGGATATTTGCATCACTTTGGTGATAATGACACTTTCTATCACTATAAGGATTATGAACATAAGGCATTCAGGATGTCTATGAAAATATTAAATTGAAGAAAATTTTAAAAAGCTTCTACTGCTTGAGGTTAAAAACAGAAAAGAGAGTGATATTTCATTACTGAACTTTACACTTGCTTTTGGAATTTGCCTGGAAGACTGTTCTGTCTTTGCACTTTGTCTGTCCATATGGGCATGTGCTGGGATTTATGATCACAGATACAAAGGCTGAAATGATAATTGATTGCTGGAAATTTAATATATGCCTTGTAGTTTCAAGCAAGTGAATCCAGCTCCTAGTCAAAGTGCTAAGGAGGGCATGACTTCCAGAAAAATAATTTGTCATTACTTTTGTATGTCTGTGATAATGTGTGAGCATATGCAACTAACGGAGCAGGGTAAATATTAAAGGCTTGTTTTTCCATGAACTTCTTGAGAACGGTATTTCTGAAGGACTTTTGTGAACATTTTTAAAATAGTTCAGTACATAACTGTATAAAAAGGCTACAGACACATGTCATGCCAGTCATCTTTGGCCACATAACATTTGTTAGCTTCAGATGTACAACAGCTGCCATCCAAACTTATTAGCGATCAGTGTTGAACTGCAGAATGCCTAATGCTCTCTCACAAGTAAATTCATGGCAACTTCGGAAACCAAAGGTAATAACGTGAACTTTCTGCATAGGAAATCCATGCTTTTGCATAATCTTTCTTTGTGAATGGAGAGTCAATTATTATCAAATGGCTTAGTCCAGAATTCCTTGTCAGCTTTTGATACGCTATGTTTTACTGTATCTTTGTAAGGTAGCTGTGATGCTAGTTGTAAGGAAAAGTCATTTCCATATGCTGACGTATGTAGGGGAATATACACTTAGAGAGCCCTTACCAGGTTTAAGGGTCTTGATGAAGGATAAGATACTGGAGAAGAAGAGAAGTTTCCATGACACACGTGCTGTTGATCATGATTGCCTAGTGCATAAAGTTAGGAAATGATGCTTTCATTCAGGAAGATTGTAGGAGTTTCCCATATTTAAGACACCTTTTTCAAAAGCACTTTTTTATTTCTGAAAATGCTGTAATACCATTAAATGCTTTGCTAAAAAAAAAAAAAAAAAAAAAAAAGCCTGTTTATCTAAATTGAACTACAAATTAGAATGCCAGATCTGCAAAATACACATATAAGGGCTTTATAAATTTCCATACAATTGATATGTGCTGTATGACAGTAAACTGAGAGCTTGTGCTCTGGGCTCCTCTGGGACCTCAGTGTTTTTTCTTGTTTTGGATGAGGTCAGTGTAAGCCAATATTCAGTAGATTTTTATCAGAATATATATTTGATACAGGAAAAATGTTTAGCAAGAGAGTTATTTCCGTATAAATGTATCCTTTCCAACTGTTCAGATGAACAGCTGATTGAATTTAACAGAGGAAAACATGAGGACTGCAGCAGTCATTTCACTTGCCTTAGGTGTGAGTCACCTATTTTAAAAATCTTAAACATATATCAGGAGGGCTCATTATCAGTATCATTTCTGCATACACATGCTGGCGTAGCACTGGTGCAAGCTGAAATGCTACCTTTTTATTTGATTTTCCTTTTTTTCCCCCTTCCTTCTTAGTTACTGCAGATCTGAATTTGAGCCCATAGTGCTTTATTTAGTTTGTAATTTATGCTGAACAATTTATGCTTATTCCCAATCCCACTACACTATTTAAAGAGTTGATTTTTGTTTTTTTCTTCTTGCAAAATTATTACTAGTCACACAATCAACTGTTACCAAGGCAGACTTTGAAAAATGATATTGTTAAAAACTAAGTTGCGTCATGGGAGTTCCTGGTTGGATATTAGGAAAGGTTTCTTCTTGGATGAAGTGGTCTGTCACTGGCACAGCTGCCCAGGGAGGTGTTGGAGTCACCATCCGTGGACATGTTCAAGAGCCGTGGAGATGTGGCACTGAGGGACGTGGGCAGTGGGCATGGTGGGGTGGGTTGGCACTTGGACCAGATTATCTTTTCCAGCATTAATGATTCTATGATTCTATGAAAAGTCAGTTGAGTATTGCTCAACCAGACCTACCTCTGAAGTTAGCTCTAGGATGAGGAGATTGACTCAGGTGTTCCCCAAAAGTCTTTTAGGACCTGAACATTTCTATGATTTTTTTTTTTGTAAGTAAATTAAATATACTTAATAAATGCTACATTTCTCATCTGATGACTGTCAAAAAAACTGTCAGCTTGACAAGAAATCTGTGAAGTTGAAAGCCACTACTCTGCCTGTAAGTAATGCGTTCCTTATAATTCTGGTCCCATGGACTTGCGTTTCAGTTCATGTTTCTTTGGCACATACGTATGGGCGGGTACTTTTCCTCCACATACTCAACTGATTTGTCTCCACATTATTAAATGCATCTTTGAGAATCATGCAGGGTGCAAGAGATGAAAATCTGAATGCAGGGTGCTTCTCACACTTGGGTCTTTCAGAAGTACTCAGCAGTTGGTTTTTGTGGTCTTTAGGGGGGAGAGGTTCTTTTTTTTTTTTTTTTTTTTTTTTTTTAAGATCATTGCTATTCAAAACAAATCTCTTGATTGGGAGGACATTTTACTTCTACTAATTTTCTATATTCTATCAGAAACAGAAATAGAGCAAGTGTTACAAAATAGTCATCGATGTCTGTAACAAAAATCTTGTCTCTAAAACCAGACTCGCTCTCTGGTTATATTCCCCCACATCCTAATTCTGCTATATTTAGTACAGTAAGAGCCTGAAATGTAATACTTCAGTTTTACATTCATCTACTCTATAAAGCAATAGACTTAGTTCGTTTCAGGTTTCAGCAGCTCCCCTTAAGCGGATTCAAGGCTTTTAAAAGACACAATTTGGGAACAGATGAAGGTCAGTGCGGAGTCATGTACTTGCTTTTGTGCTTGGAGTAGTAACGTTCAGGAGCAGGAAACTTTTTGTAATGGACAACTAGAAGGACAACTATTCAGATTGGATATAACGCAAAATTATGGCTACTTCTCTATTTAGAACTATCAAAATGTCACCCTAAAGTATGTTACATTTATAAGGAAAAGGAAAATTGAGGAGCTTGAACTGCATTGTTTAGGTGAGTTCCTCCTGATCCTGACAATGTCATGTGACAAGAACAATGCATTAGGACCCAAAAGCTTACAACAAAGGTCCGATGCACATGCACAGTTGTACTTTGGGTTAGACTACAACAGCATGTCACAGTGTCATAGGAATAGTTCCTGACTTAAAAATTCTGAGTGGAAAAAAACTTTGCCTTTTCTTTTTCATCTCTCTAAACGGGGAGGAAATAATATTGCTGCCTTATGAGGTTGGCTTCTTTGAAGGTAAGAGATCAATTCATTTCTCATTAAAAGCAACTTCATTCTCATTTGAAGTGTTTGCTCATTGAGGATGCTGCAGGCTGTATGTACTGCAGAGACAGCTGACAAGTAGAGCTTCCCATCAGTTTGCAGGTAAAAGGGAACAGAAGAAATCAGTGTGATCTCTCACAGGTTCTTGAGACCCACAGAACACCTGGCAGCACAGTGTGGGAGGAGAAAGGTGCTGTTGGGATGGCTACCCGCAGCCAGCCCCACTGCCCACCCCATGGCTGCAGCCCAGGTTGCTGGAGCCAGAGGCAGCTGGCTGCTATTCCGGCCCAATGGCTGCAGCAGCAGTGCTGGAGATATGGTGGAAGTCATGTGCCCTGAGCGTGTTATAGGAGTAGATTAAATTCCTTCTCCTGTTTCATATGCCAGATCGGTTGGGCTTTATGGAAATTTAATCCTGCATGTATTTTTCTGCTTTATGTCCTGGTATATTATAAGATGCCGTGAAATTTAACTCAGATGCTTCCTTTGCACAAGAATTATCACAGGAGCTTTAGAATGGGTAAAATACAGCCTTTTAGCATCTTTACAGCTTAAGAAAAAAATTAATCTTTCTTGGGTGGCATGTGCCTCTTGTGCGCAGTGATACGTTGTGCTGTAAAGCTCCTGTCTTTGTAACATCTCCATGGTGTCGGTGCTGTGGAGTTCTCATCGTTATCTTCAAAGACGGTAGAGGAGATAATGTACCAGATGTAGTTTAACAAACAACAGAAATGATGAAATGTTCAGGGAAATAATAGCTGAGGGAAAAGGCGATGATGGCTGGGCATGTTCGTGCAGAGGATGATGTGACTGGAGAGAAAAATAACTGCTTATCAGGAAAATGGAAAGGAATGTTTGAAAGCGGACCAGAACCATTTTGTTTCATCAGTAACCAATGACAGAACAAGAAAGAATGGCATTGTGTAGAAAATATTTCAGAATTGAAATGCTAAGAAACTTTTTTTTTTAACAATTGGCATTAAGAAAAGTAAATGCATTTCTTGCTGTAAAGTTATCAGAGAAAAGACAGATTTTCGAGTTCTGATTTCACCTTTTTAAGCATTAAGCATAATCTGCCATTAAATCACCATCTAGCCTATAAACTCTACCAAATAGGGTAAGATGGTGATAAAGTACTTCCTTCTTCAGAGCATTGATTCATTGGAAAATTACGTGAGTAAATAAAAATACTTAAATGTGAGCACATACATAAGAGTTTTTGGTTGATGAGTCATACGTTTCTAAATAGAGGCCTTTGGTGGCCAAATTAGAGACATCTAGTTTTTACAACTTCAGAAATTACTCTTTTAAGTATTTTTCAATATTAGGCGAAAGAAGTGGATATGTTTGTTTTCTTCTAGTCAGTGAAATCTAAGGTCTTTGCTTCTGAATGGGTTTGACTTTAACATGCTCTGTCTGAAAGAAGTGCCAGAAGTATTTACATCACCTAGAGACAGTAACACGGGCATCGCCAGCATCTGGGATTGGTAAAAGTGATCTTATGAAAATCTTATGAAGAAGAAGTATTCTCTAATTAGAGTGCCTCTATTTTGTGAGTTTTGTTTGGAAATTTTATCTCTCTGAAAGGAAGGAGCTATTAAATTGATTATTCTAGAAATAGGGAAAGTAGGTAAAATTCTCTATTTGTTTCTCAATAATGGTGATGAAACTCACCATCTATTCCTGAGAACATGTTGCTATTCACTTCATATTTGATTTTTGATAGGTATGAAATGAAGTTGCTGCTTTATCCCTTCCTAGCTTGGGCAGAATGCTTGGCATTTTTATTCTGTGTGCTGTCCTTGAATTCTCAAGTTGTTTTAAAGCTTTGGCTTTTGCCTTTATGGAATGAAGTCAGACCTCTGCCTTTTAGATAGATCATTTAGTGGTCTTATTATGTGATAACATTTATAAACAGTGGTTTCACAAATAATTAAGAATTGGAACAGAAGCCCATCAGACTCTGACTTACTCTATGCTTAATGCCCACAAAGATTTATTTAATTAACCAAGTTAGAATAAAACCTGAATTTGTTTATTAAAACATTTTGTTGAAAGAATTCCATTGAGATGCAGTTTTTCATTTCCAAGGGTATCCTGGGATACAGGCTAAGATATGACTCTGGAAGAATGTTATTGAGAGCAATGTGCTTTGATGTCTCATTTATTTTGCAGTTGAATTTACTTTCTATTTTTTCCTTTGTTAGATGAAAACAGCCTGCTGGGAGGATTGTTTATTCCAAACAAGTTGTCCTGCGCCTTATTCTTTGCCTGGGTACTAATTGCTACTTTACAATTAGATAGTTTTCGAAGTGCGCGTACATGAATTTGTTAGCACTTCTTAAGTCATTCTTCTGCAAGTCTGATGGTTAATCAAACATACATGTCTTGCTTTATGGTGCCACGAACAACTTCCTGCTGCACTTCGATTTACTGAAACCTGCCTTCCTTTTGATTTTTTTCAATGTAACATTAATTTTCTTAAGCACAAGCATCACGCCACTTTAATCCTGGTTTCACTTAGTAATAAATATTTAAATTGTACTGAAGAAAGCATTCAAATTTTATTTGAATACAGAAGTCTTCTAGACATCACTAATTATCTTTTGCCAAATCCACTTTATCTGTGATTAGTATGAAAGGGTGAATGTTTTTGTCAGGAGCTTATAGCTTTGCTTTTGTAATAGGCTGCATTTTAAGTAGCCAATTGGATTGGTGTTGGCCTTTGAAAAATGTAAAGTGCTTTGAAGGAAGACTTAAATAGACCAATAAAGATTGTACGAGCACACACGTTTAATCTCAGGACTCTCTGCATTATAGTTCAAGCTCTGGGAAACTGAAGGAATTGCACTGGAGAATAATCAAAGGGTACAGCTTTATTACTTGTCTGCTCTGAAAATGGGCTGTTTCCTCTGGCTTAAGACACTGAATGCTCTAGATTTTCTGATAAAAGAAAGAACACAGCACTTTAGATACTATATATTGTGAGTTTTAGGTATGTGCAGCTCTGAGGTTGATGGCTCATCTGATTACAAAAGTAACGCAGGATGCATGCAATTCTTTCTCGTTGTCCTTCAAAATAATTCTGAAATAACTTGGGCTGACAAAGGCCTCCCTGAAGGATGAATCCTCCCTTATTTTTATTTTTGATTGGAGTCATAAATTGCCATGGAAAGTAATGGGAAAGATCAGTTTGTCAACTTTGTGTTCAGAAAACTTAATCCACATAACTTTAAGAACAAAGATGAATTTATGCTTTAAACAATGCTATCACATCTAAGTGATTTTTTTTCTTACTGCCTTTCTTTCTTGAACGATTCATGAATCTTCCTATTTGCGGCCATATAAGGACAAAGTGCTACATGTGTGTTTCATATTCACTTGCTGTCCAGCTGAGATGAATACATTTTTTCTAAGTACTTCTGTGATTTATTTTCTTCTGATTGTATCAAGGGGACCTGAAATACCAAATATGCTGATAATCAATGGGGAGGGACGGATTAAATCAATTAGTTACTTTTATTCCTGCATGCCATTCTTGTATTTCTTTTTTTATGAATCTTATTTTCATTGTCTATTCTGTTTTCATTGTTTTTGAGAATGTCAGTTGAATTAGCACGGGCTGTGGCAGTGTTGTGAGGGTTTGTCTTCTTTATCTTTTCCTTTCTTTTTCCCATTAATCAAATAGCATTATTTCCTGCAGTCTCCACTATGGAATGTTATTATTTCCAAGCAGCACAAAAAATTATTATAGGTTTTCAACTATTTATGAGATTTTTAGCCTTTAGAAGTAGGTGGAAATGGCTGGTTAATAGTTGGGAAAGCTCTGACTTTCAGTGTTAATGCCAGTCTTTTTTTTAAGTGCTTCATCTTCTTTTATTCAGTTCTGATTAGAATTATTTGTGTGACACATATATACACACATACCCTGTTCCCACCTGCACAAGGAGGGTCCTGAGTTGCTCTTAGGATGATTAAAGAAAGGTCAATTTCTTTGCCCTTATTGCCCCATCAATTACTTAGAGTACTGTAGTATTAGTACAAGATTATCTTTTAAAAAGCCTCACCTCCAGTCTTGAGAGCCTCATTTCATTCAGAGAAACACAAGAGAATCTTGTCCTTTTCTTTGCTATTGTTTAACTGGGGTTTATTTATGCATTTACTTATTTACTTGTTTTATGGATAACGGTTTGTAAGGTAGGCAATAAAGTCACGTGTGAGAATAATGAAAGGCTGAATGAATCTTTGTTTATTAAAGCATTCTAAAAGTTGGTCTCATGAAAAGCAATTAGTAAGTGTTAGCAGTTGCTTGTGGATTAGCAGTAGCCCAGGTCGATAACTGAAACCATTGAGATAGAAATTACAAAGCCAACAATTACAAGCTGAAATTCTCTTCCTATCCCCAAAAAGCAACAACAAGTAGGAAAGCCCATAACCTCAGCAAAATCAGAGGAAAAAAAGCGTGCTTTTATTATTGGAGCTCAAGAGGTATTGGTTCTTGTAGCTTTGGCAAAGCTCATTTACTGATCTTAATGGCTGGGATGTGTTTCAGAAGTATTAACTTTCTGTCCCTCCATCTGTGTGTGTGTGCACATTTTAGAAAGATGCTGGTTATCATCAGTTCCCTACCTCAGCACTGCTGCTGTCAGACCCTGTGTTTTTTTACATTGCTTCTAGAAGCACCACCTGCCTTTCTCAGCTGTGAGCATGTGAAGCTGTAATGTCTTTTCTCTATCAGTGTCTGCTCTGCTGAAATGCCATAAAGCATCATTGCCCTGTAATGGTAAGCTCAATAAATACAGAGCTGTATTAGGCCACAGAAGGTCAGTGGCATGCCACAGAGGCATCTTCTAAATTCTTGTAAGGGGCGTTTTGAGATATAAAGGAAGTGTTTAGGTGGATATCACTCTTTTAATGGTAGAAGAGGAATCAGTCACTCCAAAAGTTTTGCCTCCTATTTCTTTCCATGGGAAATACAGTAGATACAATGAGCACAATAACACTGTTTGATAGAGCAAATTTTCAGCTACAAAACACTATTTTTCAGCAGTCACCACCATTAGATACGCATTTTTGCTTGTGATGAACAAGAGCTGTGCTTGTAAATATCTGTACCAGTGGAGGTGGCCCACTGTTGCTGTTACCAGTGCAGAAACACACCAGCCACTGCCTGCCTCACTGTGCTCACACCCACTCTTTGGTTTCCATAGATGTTCAGCAAGCATTGATGAATGTCAGGGGGTGCCACTGAGTGCCATTTTTTCTGCACAGAGGAATTCAATTCACCTTTGCTCCATACGCACCTCCATGTCAGACACCATTCTGTCAGACTGCCCCCCTGCTGCCATCTGTCACATGTCAGCAAGACGGAATATTGGTGGGAAGGTTCATCCATGCCACCAGCATCTAGCTGTGGTGTTGTGGGCTGACATAATATGACATAATTGACATAATAGAATAGGAAGTATTGCTTTTGGAGCAGTCCACGTGCTTTCTTAATCTTGCAGGCCAGACCAAATGACTGAAATCTATAGGGAAATCAATGAAAGCTGTGGTCGTGGGGATCTTCTGTTTAGATCAGTGGAACAGTGTTGTCCTAGCTTTCTGCCATACTCTGATAACTGTCCTGAATACTTCAAGTGGCTTCTCTTAAGTTATACACATGGTAACCTGTGGAAATATTTCATGTTTTATTATTTCTTGTGGAATAAAAAATACCAAATGGCATTTATAGAGTGGCACTCAAAGTATTTAATTTTGAACTTTCTCCTCTGTGGCTCTTCAACTGACAAGAAATATTAGAACTTGTACATTGCAGTTTGTTAAAAAATGTAAATTTATGTTCAGAATTGTTTGTCAGTCTCTCAGAAAATTGAAAGTAATTAAATAGAAAGTTCTACGGATTTGTGCCATCTCTGTACCCTCTCATCTCAAGATGGTGTGAGAAGCAGACAATTGTAATAACTTGCTGCTACTCCTTTCCAGCTTAATTTGATCTTGTTCCTTAATTCTGACAGATTGTTTTTAATTTTCCCATCTGTTCCATAAAAATCTCAAGTGAT
This sequence comes from Perdix hodgsoniae, assembly GCA_035772895.1. Taxonomy (NCBI): domain Eukaryota; kingdom Metazoa; phylum Chordata; class Aves; order Galliformes; family Phasianidae; genus Perdix; species Perdix hodgsoniae. The sequence goes on along the minus strand of JAPSGF010000001.1, from coordinate 49,542,471 downwards.
TGACTCTTAGGAAGAAAGTAATGTCTAATAGCTGAGCCACTTTTAATGAGTTGGTACGATTTATTTGATGAGAAGTGCTGAAAAAGGAAAGCCAAAGGAAAAATTGGGCTTGGGGTGGTAGGTGTGAAGAAGAGGAAAGGACAACTGCATCCTTAGAAGTTCCCACTACTCCCTTTCCCCTTAGCTCTGGGCTGCTGCTGTCTCCACTTTCAGGCAATGTGCTCTGTCTTGGAATTACAGTCAAGTATGTATGTGTATATATATATATATATATATATATATATATATATATATTCAACAGAAGCAATACCTTTTTGCTTTTTGCTTGCTTTTCGCTTCCAACAGCTCCAAAGACTAAAACCATTGCTTAAAAATTGCCTACAAATGGCATCTCACCATCGATGTGCAGTACAACAAGTGTGAATATAAATGTTCGCATCTGGACTTCCCTCTTCTGTTTTGCTCTTTAAATATTATTATCATAAGCTTTAACAAATATTCTTAATAAGCATCAAATAGCAGTTATTCTGTCACCTCTATACTTCGATATGAAATGCAATAATGAAAATAAATGCACAGCTTTTTTACAGGGAAAGTTGAAAGTTTGACTAAATGCTGCATATCTGCCATTGTTAGTATAATCTTTTGTGGAATTCATAGAATAATGAATTAACTTTCCAGTTGCATATGGTGGAGCATAAGAAATGAGAGTGCTGCTATGGTGAGAAGCACAACATGCACTTGTTCTGCAGGTGTTGAGTTTGGCTACCAACTTTTTCTAAACTAGTAAAATGTAGGAGTAACTGGACTGGAGATCAGAGCAGGGAGGATCAATTCTCCACACTTTCTGAGCATCTTGGAATCAGTTTCCCTGTGGCAGGGATTTCAAACAGCCACGAGGACAGGGGAAAGGTTAAAATCTGACTTTTGAACCACAGAATGCTGTAGCGGTTAAAAGCACTCCAGATTTAAGTCTGGACAAAGTTGGTGGTGTCTTTTTTTAAGGTATCTTCTGTGCTTACAGGGAAGTCTGGTTTTAGATAGGGCTGGATGGTGCTTAAAAATCAGATTAGAATAATCGTTCTAATATGGGCCTTATAGGAAGGAATAAAATGGTCTTGGTTTTATGGAATTTTTGACTTGTTGCTATCAAATAGATGTTTTACTAGGTTGGGTCTTGTTGTTGGGAAGAAGGAATAGATTGGTAGATTGCTGTATCTGCACGACAGAAGGCAAAAGTGACTTTGGGCTTTGGGAACATGACCCATTATCTGTGCCTATTGATGGATCCTGGTCAAGGATCTTGTTGCATTGTGGTTTAATAATCCTTCTATGTATTTATGTAGCTAAAATGAAACTCGCAAGATGTAAGTTTAATAGTGCTGTATGCATCCTTCATAAAGCACTGATCTTGAGTTTTTTATCTTCTCCCTAGCGTGTCAATCCTGATCTTCAATACTTCTCGGCAGTGCTTTGTAGTGGTGAAGCAGTTCCGCCCAGGTAATCCTCTTTTTTTAGATTTACTTTGGCTCTCTAGCGAAGCAAGCTTTTAAGGGTTTAGCAGTTAAAAGTTGCTGCATCTGTGGTGATAAAATCTTTGTTCTATATTCCGTTCTTTGTGCAGCAGCCCACCCTTTTCAGCAAGTTGGAATTTCTAACCAAGGAAATTTCCATTACAGATGAAACGAGTGATGAGGGTAGCCTCACACCCTGCTTTTGGGAATTCCATTGTCCGCTTCTGGGGACATTTCAAACGGCTCGTGCAATGAGTTACTTTTATTTGAAGCTGATTCTTGACCTACCTAGCTGGCAGCTTTTGTTCAGAATTGCAATGGTCCTTATTTTTTTTTAAAGTAGCTTGTGTTTTTTTGTGTGTTATACACTTGGAAACTGAAAATATGAGAAAATCAGGACTGTTTATGCTATAGCTTAATCTGTACAATGACAGTTTCATTTAATGGGACATTATTAGGAATATAAGTTAATATACTGTATTTTCTGACTTTTGAATCAGTTATTTTTATGCAAAGCAGTATTTACTTTTCGGAAGTTAAAAATGAAATGCATATTGTCTGCATCTTAAATTAAAAAATTCACAAGATATTTCACTGACTGTTGCTAAGAAACCATTTCAAGATTGTTTGTGATAGACTTCATTGGAAACTTTCTGGGGTGGTGTCATGCTGTCCTTACTTACCAACAGTGATTGACAGGCTCAGTTTTGTGCCATAATTTGTATGTATTTGTAATAATAGTGTTTATTTCTCATGAAGCACTATATTGATTATTATAAGGAATTTGTTTATCTGTTTATTACTAATTCGGTGCCTTTTATTTGCCAGCTGAGTAAAATCACTCATGTAGCTGTTGCTCCCTTTGAGGCAGTCTTAAGCAGAAGTTGGCACAGATATATGCGTAGTAATGTCCATTATATCATCTCCATGGGGATGTCAAACCTGGCCTTGGGGGCCAGTGGTCAGTTCAGCACCTTGTAGCAGCTCAGTCAGTGCAACCACATCCCCCTGTTACTCACAACACCGTAATTTTATTTCCATCAGCTGGTTACTGTCTGCATTGATGCCTGTTTCTCTGAGCAGAAATTAAAGCGAAGCTTCTCATTGCCTCTCTCAGGATCCCACGGAAGATGATAATACAGCTTTCTTCTTGCAAGCAGACAGCTGCAGCTCAGGCAGCAGGCTCGTCCCCTGCATGTGTGGTGGATGACATATGTGCTTGCCTTGCCTTGGGGTGTGGTGTGCTGATCAGGTTTTCCCATTTAAGTCCGTGCTGTTTCTGAAGGCAGTTGTCCATCTTTGTACATACATCCCCACCACATTCCCTTATGCAGCACTAGCAGAGATCTGATGTGGCTGCAAACAGATCATTTTGCAACCTACTGTAGGGAACCTGCTTTTAGCAGGGGGTTGGACTTGATGATTCACATAGGTCCCCTTCAACCCCTACAATTCTGTGATTTTGAGGGTTAAGCATCTTATCTGACTGGCCTGAGAGAGGTCAACGATGGAGGAAGCTTCATGGTGGTAATGAAGTGGCTGTTTCTGACCAAAGTAATGTAAGCCATCAGAAGATGAAGAAGCAGTAGGACACAGCACCAGTGAGTGAGTGATTGCTGGGTTCTAGTTTCTGCTCTCTGAACTCTTCGTGCCTCTGCAGTAAGCAAACAGCCTGCAGTGAGGAAGAGGAATGTCTCAGGCTTCCATCCAAAGAGGGCACCTAAGCCAATAGACCACAGGCTGATGTTTGATCTGTTGCCTTAGGACCTTGGGTGCATCACTTGTGCAGTCAGTTCTCCACCTTCAAGAGAGGTCTGAGGGACTCTGGTCCCTGGTACTGGGGCTTTGCTTTTAGAAATTCAGTCTAAACCTTTCCAAGCCTGGTAACTAGTCCATGCTTGATTGAACACTGATTTTTGGACTCTTTAAAGAAGTGATTAGTACAGGTTGTTTTCTTCCTTATCGACAAAGAAAAGCTGCTAGTGTGCTAGCATTTTGGCATATCCCAGGGTTTTTCTCTGAGGAGGACTGCTGGATTGGGTCCTTCTAGGAACATAACTTTGATCTACATGGAGCCCAGTTGTGCTGGGGGAGAAGGAGGATGGCAGGTGCCTGCTGGAATGACAGAAGGGGTTTCAGGGATTCAGCAGCCTTACAACAGAGAGTTACTGTAATCACAGTTTTGTATTTCCATTCCCAAACTCTTACCTATATCCTGGTTTGGTTCCTAAGTCCTTTATTTGAATGTATGCTTTGCTCCATTTTGTATGTACTGATAAAGATACATCCATACTGACAAAGCAACACAATCTTAAAAGTATTGGGTTCATCTCAGAGAGATCCTGAAAGTAGTTGTCATTTATGGTAATTCATAGCTTTTAAAAGTTTGTGTATTAACAACAGCATGCACACTTCAGTGATTTTTTTTCTTCCTCCTTACTGCATTTTAAGAAGAAAGCAGCTCTACTTGTGTCTATCAACTTAAAAAATGAAGGCTTCTTTTCCTAAAATATTGGTATCTCAAGGGCCTAAATGTACCTACTGCAGACGGCTTTGGGTGTCTTGAGTTCTGGACAATGATGAATTTTGGGCACAATGCTGCCCCTCGTGTTTCTATCCAGACCGATCTGAACAACACCCACGAAGTGCTGATCTCTTGTACAGCCCTTCTGAGTTGTCACAAGAAACCTGATGGAACTCTAGGCACCAATTTCTGGGGTTTAGAAAGTGCTTGGAAAGTCATTACTGTGGTACCAAAGTGATAAGGATCTGGATTTGTCAACAATGATTTTTTGTGTTTACATCCATTCCTGCAGTTTTCACTCAGGCAAAATTTCAGTTGACATCGGTGAGAGGTTTTGCTTAAATGAGGACTACTAAACTCTGGCACTTTCTTTAGGAGTGCATTACAGTGGCAGCTGTTTGTAGATTAATTCAAGAAGTCTTTTTCAAACTCCGCACAGGAATCTGTGCAAGGAACTATATGTTCAAAAGGGGATTTTTTTTTTTTTCCAAAGAAACATACATGCTTTTCATACCCTTTCTAAATAACAGCTGAGTTGACAGGCTGAAAGACTCATCATTGTGCACATGGTACATTATGTGCAACCCAACTTTCCTGCAGAATAACTGCCGAGTTTAAATTAAATCCTGGTAGCCACATTGCTTAACGAAGGGAAGCTGCTAGGAGCTTCTGGGGTGTAGACTTCTTGGATGAGCTAGCTTCCTTTTTAATGTGCGTGGCCTCATCCCAAATGATAAAGGCACAAATAGAGCTCAAAGAATAAATTTACGGAAGTTGGAGGAGATCCTTTGCTCTCTATAGTTGTATTTTCTCTGTGTCATAATTTTAATAGCTAGCACAACCAGATACTTGCTGCTTTCATATGCTCTCCTGATAACAACTTTCTGCCCCAAATTTGTGTAGTCTGTATATTTTTTTTCCTTTGAATACAAATAAACTCAAAGAACCCTCTTGTTTCTTTTCCTTATGTGATTGTTTGTTTGTTTTAAGCTGTTTACATGTGTGAAGTAGAAAGGCAACATCCTCAGCTCTTCCAGAACCAGGACAAGGAGAGTTTCTCCCACCTGGAGGATCCCTTACCTGCAGCGGTAGGAGTGACTTACGAGCTCTGTGCTGGCATCGTAGACAAGCCACACCTTTCTTTAGAAGAAATTGCCTGTGAGGAGATCTTGGAAGAATGTGGCTACCATGTGCCCCTTACAAACCTAAAGAAGATCACCTCTTACAGGTAAAGAGCAGCATGTAAAGCACCATCTTTTCTTGCGTCACAGATTTCTGAAGTAGCTTGAATGTGAATTAATGCTCCCTGTTCCTGTATTTAAGCAATGTGTTGGAGCTGTTAATGAGCTTTTAAGAGCAGTTTGTTACAGTGCTTACTTGGTCAGTCTTTTTCCACTTCTGGTTCTTACTATTCGGATAGAAGCTGCACACGGTGAGCTCTGATTTTCTATTCGTATGACATTGTGGAAGCATGAGAACTTTTGCCATTATATTTAGGGAGTAATTGATGCATCTTTGAATTGAATGATAATTAATGTCATCTGTGAAGATTTTGATGATTTAATGGTGAAGGTTTTTACATGTCATTTGTTGCAGCATTTAAAATGACTATTGAAATTGATTCTAATGTGTAAGAAGAAAATAATATTTAAGAAGAAAAATACAAAATGTGAGTTGTTTCAAGAAAAAGAAAAGAAAAACTCAGGAGAAACTGCACATTGCTCTAATCCCATTGTATCTCCTTCCCCACTATTAGTATCCAAACTGTATGTATGTTTGTATTTTACAGAGAATGCTGCAGGTTTTTTCTTTTCTTCATTTTGCTTGACATCTCCATTGAACCAGGCCTTGTCGTTGGTTTTTAATTTGGGAATTGAATACAAATCCACAGCTGTCAATCCTGGCAAATGTTATTTCCTGCTGGATTAAGAAGCAGTGCTTCTGTTGAGGGGAGGGGTTGAATCACAGGAGCTGCCTCCTACAGCTCCTTGACACTGAACCAAGGGGTGTTCTGCTGGAAGAAACAGTGCCTTCCAGATTTATGAGAAAAAACTGTCCTGCTGCATTTCCAGTGTTGGCTTACACTGGTGGGCTGTACCATACAGATATATGCACTTGTATACACACCCACAAAGTAGGAAGAGTAGAGTATAATTTCTGTAGTCGTCAGTGTAGAAGTTTGGCTCAGTAACAATTGTCATCCCACTAAAATGGCGTGTATTTTTGGTTGTTAAATGTCTTTTTCATTTACGTGTTGTTGTGAGGTTTTTCTGTTTGTTTTTAATTGCAGTCTGACTTGCAAAGAGAATATACAATGGGAGTTTTCTGTGTTGAGACTAAGCAAAGCATGCTTGCTTACTATGTTAATCCCCCAGTCTTGCTTTGTGTGTGTGGACACAGCTTTCTGCCCATGGAGATCCATGCTGAAGTCAAAAGATGCTGTATAATATTGACTTTTTCAGATTCGTATAAAAGGCTGAAGCATTAAAGATGATATTTTTACAGTTTCTTTGTTCAACTTACTGTGTTGTGTATTAAAATTTGATTCTAAATGCTACGATCTTGCTGTTAGCAGTGTCCTGTTACTTTTCCTTTAGCCAGGCTGGTGTATCTCTTTGATCCTTGAGCATTTGATGCAAAGACAAGAAATAATTGGTCCCTCTAGGCTCTGCTAAGGACATTTTTTTTCTGTAATAGCTATATTATGTACTAGAATTTCAGGGCTTTTTCTAAGTGCAACAGATTTTTCCAAATGGTTTATGCTGTTTTGTGCTGCAACTGTCAACATAAAGAGATTAACATAAAGTGTTACATGAATGTACATGCATGCCATTAATAGTTATGTCATACAATTCTTTTATTATTTGTCATCCCAACGATCCGTGTAATAGTCGCTCTATATTATTAATTGATCCATTGCAGCAGTTCAGAGTGAAGCCTTGACAAATGGAATCGGAAGGAATTTTGGGAGGATCTCCTGTTCCAAAGAAGAGGCTCAGCTGGATTTATGTCATTTCTAACAAGCATGCATCTGTGCTTTCTCTAAAATGACATCATTTCATAGCCGTTCCAAGCATTCAGTCTGAAGTGTCCTTACTATAAGCAAGGTTTTCCTGATATCTGGTCTCATTTTCCTGTTCTTCATTTTCAGGCTGTGATTTATTACCCTCTTCCCAGCAGACATGACATACATCTGCACCTTCCGTGTATTTGCTTGAACATGTCTCCTCTTGATTTTATTTTTGGCTATGCAAAGCTTTTTGTCTTTGTTGATTTTACCTTTCTCTTCAGACAGTACTTTCTCGATCTCTGTTCACTCTTCCTGCTGTCCTCTGCCTTCTTTCCATCTGATCTGCATCTTTCTTAAGTGGAGCCTGAAGTGGAGCACAGTATTTGAATATGAAAGTCCTAAAACAAAATATTGAACTATATTAAACGCAGGACCAGCAGAACCCTACTTGGTGTACCTTTAATTTGACAGTGATGTTCACTCACACGAGTGCCATGTTCATACTGGTTTTACACCAAATTTTTGAACTTCTTCAATTTCCTACTGCATTCTGATTTCCTAACTTCTTAATAAACTAGTCACTTTAGTGAAGTTTTAATAAATTGAATTTACATTGGCTTTGCAGCTGTTCCTATTCTTATTATCCTATTATGGCTGAAATTGTTTGTATGTGACACGTTCTTTACAAATCTGTTAGCTGTTGGTTCTTTCCTTGATGCAAACATTAAAAATATTTATAGAAATATAATTCAGAATTACTAAGCCTGCTATATTTTTGCAGATGAAAGCTCAGAATTCCATGCACAGTAAGAGGGCTTTCATACAAGCAAGTGTTTATGTGATCCATCCTTTGGTCTGAAAGGAAGGAGTTGTCTTGTATGCTTCATGTCACCCATTCCTAGTATCATGGTAATGAGAATGCAATTGCCTAACTTGAATAAAGGCACATCTGACAGAAGAATATGGAAAGCAGAAGATGCAACAAATGTAAAGGGAGAAGCAGTTTTTGCTAGAGGGGTAAACACAGTTTGTGGCTGATGGGTTGAGGAGGGACATGGACAGTATGTGGTGAGAACTCAGAGTAGGGGTTGAAGTGGAATAGAAGTAGCCTCATTTCACTATTACAGCAAGTTTGTTTTCTGTTCCATCAGCAGCTAATTCACTCTTGCAGGCTTCATTTTCCATTCTGAGTGTTTTGACACATAGTATTGTGCTGAGTTCTAGGCAGCTGTGTCTATGGCCTCAGTCGAAAATGGCACAGATGCGATGGGTGTAAAGGAACCATTTAGACCAACAGTAAAATGAAGATCATACAGCAGCAGTGGGATTGTAAACTGGGGCTTCTTGAAAACTGTTGTCAGTGAAACTGTTAATCTGTGGGATTTCTTCCCACTTTGTTTTCCTGAATGCAAGATTTCAAAGGGGGAACAAGCCTTTCTCATATACTAGGTTATTATTATTCTTTCTGTCAATGAATCCCAGCAGCTTTCAGTTTGAATCCCATGCGGAATCAAGCTTTTAGTTGGTTTCATAGCTTGAGATACTATCTTTCTTGAGACTTGTTTCATTACAAGACTGGGGCAAAGAAATGTTTTGTTGTTACTAAACATGTTGTCATAAATACTGTCACTGCATCTTGTAATATATTCTGCAAGTTCTTGAAATGTTTGGTTGTCTTGAAAAATATTTATAAACTTCAGTAATATGTCATCCCACCAGGAAAAAGTCTACTCATTCAACTTCTTCCTCCTTTATTCCATCTTTAGTTTCTCTCAGAGGTTGGAGAGAATATAAATAGGGTACAATGGGTCCTGCAGGTTCTCAGCCCTCTATAACACTGGGATGGATTAGTTTAAGGGCTTACCTATATTAATAATGGTACTTGCTTTAATCTTTCTACATTTGAAACTTTTCCAAAAGTATACAACAAAGAAGAGCATTCATAGAATTAATATTGGATGTTCCAATTGCTGTGCCATGGCTATTAGTTGCTGTGCAGTGAGGTAAAAATGGTTTGTATTCACAGGTTATTATGTAGAAAGAGTAACAGCCTCGAAAATGTTGGAGTGCATTATAATTAGAAAGATCACCTGCTAGTACACCTGTTGGGTGATGGCATAATGTAATATAATTTTATGTTAATTACTTCTCTGCTTTTCTCCTGCACCTGCTGCTTATAAAGTCAGAATTGTGCAAAGGTCTTAAGAAGTGACAATAGGAGCTGCATGTCGCTGTTCATCAGTGTACATCTTGTGTGCCTAAGTAGATCTTGATTTCAGTGTGCCTAAGTAGATCTTGATTTCAGCATGGATTTGTGTCATTTATTTGTAAACTTGAGTTACGTATTCATTGTAAATCCAAATTCTGCATCCAGGTTACTTCCATTTTAAAAAGGTTTATATTGCTTTTAGAGATTTCACATTAACTATGCCAGATAAAACAACAATTTCTGTGCTAATATGAACAGATAAGTGTTGTTTCTTCATATAATTTTATTATTAAATACTAAAAGATGGGAGAGTTGGCTATTAATTACCGTCTATCACAAATCTGAGTTTAACTAGAAAGTTAATTAGTTGATATAAGTTAGTTAGAAAGTTAATCTCAATTAAGTTATTTGTTCCTCACATTTCAGCAGAAGAGTACGGTATCAAATGCTGTCTGTATTCTCACAGGTGCTTGTCTGTTCCTTTAAATTAAAATATTGAATGTAAAAACGGATTTGAATAGATGAGTACCTGGACATGAGAAAAGGAGAAAGCTAATGTTAAGTGTGTACTTTGAATTTTGACCTGCTTAGAAATGTTGACACATGCATATGTGTGCCCGTTTGAAGCAGAAGCTCCCTATTCCTGCTCATAGGCACTCACACGGGGTGGAATCAATCACTTTTGTAGCTTTTAGGAACTACTTAACCTGTTTTTTTTTTAAAGTAGGAAGATTCTACAAGCCAGTTGCAATCAAAATACGTTACCTATCTTCATGCTTATGAACTGGGTGAGTGAGAAGTTCAGCTTTGTGAGCTCGCTTACTTGTGCTGTGTATTTCCTGATGCATTTGATAGAAGGGAAGAGCTAAAGAAAGGCTTTGTGGGAGCTGCTGTTGCCATGCGTCAGAAACAGCTTGGAGTGACAGTCTCTATTGCAGCCTTGTGCCACCCCTGTGCAGGAGGGTAGGAGAAGCACTTTGCAGGAATGCTGCAGAAGCTGCGTCTCTGCTGCGCTGATGCTGCCAAGTGTTGCTCACAGGTCTGAAGGAATAGCATGGTTTGATTACAGTGTTTGGGCATTTTAGTTGAAGTGAAATGTGGGACAGCAGTGTGCAGTCTTGTTTTGATGTAGCCAACTGAAGCTGAAGTTGTTGTTATGATGAGAACCATACCACTTTGGTATCCTTAGTTTGACATGCTTACATTCTTAGACTTGCTGTTGACAAAGGCATTGGGGTTTCTAATCATCTCTGAAGCAGTGCTTAAGGTTTAGTGCTAAGAGTCTTTTACAAGTCTCTTGAAGGTAGAGGTTGTGAGCTTAAGCCCTAATGATTTGCCAGAAACTTTGTCAACCATGTAGCTGCTAATTGAAGTAACTATAAACTCAGAATATCCTTCTGAGAAAGAGACCAGGGAACCATAGCTGCATTTTGTATAGATCATTTGCATTTGTCCCACATTGGTAAATGAGAGTCAGGCACCATGCAGACGCATCAAAATCCATCTGGAACAGTGAGCTAGGTCAAGCCAGGCGTAATAGGTCTGGGTCAGTATGAGCCATGCCATGCCTGGTCTGAGCAGCTCGGGGCTAAACCCACAGAGTGAGGCTGAGGCTTGAAGGACCAATGCTGTGAGTTCAGACCCTGCTTGCCCTCCCCCAGAACTGCATCTCTCTTGTGTAAGAAGGGGAGACACCTTTGTCAGGGGGGTGGTTTTCCCATCACTGGCAGTTCGGGTGTGCTGACCCCTGTGATTTTCACAGATGCAAAGCTAATGAATGTAGTTGTAATCTGTTAATAGGTAACTCATTTTAGACCAAAAGCATTTTATTTGTGGCGTGAAATAGTACAGAAAGGAAAAACATATGTTGCAGACTCAGGATAGAGAAAGAAGGTAGCAGAAAAGGGAATATGACCACAAATAAAGGCACACCAAAGTTCCTTGAACAAAGTGCTTAGAAAATAACTGTGGGAAAGGATAAGAAGTTTCTAGTAACAGATAAACGTGAAGGCACGCTGAAAGCAAAATTGTAGCCTCTTTAACAGTCACTTGCCTTCTGCCTCTCCCCTCTGTCCCCAAATCAGTGAAATGTGTGCACATTTTCCAAAGTATATCTTAAAGCACTTTATTACTTTGTCCAGGTGGAGGCTTGGGTTGTCTTCAGAGCAACAGACCTGCAGAATTTTCATTTGTATAAAAAAACAAAGGTACTAAAAAACAGATTGGCATTAGCACTGATATTTTTACAGTTTTCTAAGGACAAGCACAATACAGGAATACCTGAGAGTCTGGAAATGTGAAAGTGGTAGGCAATACTAGAGGATTTTTAATTTAGTAAAGGGCAGCCCACATCGTTCCATGTGAAAACAATCAGGTGAAAGAGTGAGAGCATTTGAAGAAAGAAATGTTAAATTAATGAGAAAATATCTATTACCTGCTTTTATGAATTACAGTGTCTTGCATATGTTCCTGTGTCTTAATGAAGACACTGAAATAGTAATGGAGTTAGGCAGTAAGTCAGTGAATGTGTACATAAATAACACAATGTGTTTAATCACCAAAGTCACCCAGCTAAACAGTGAGAGGATCCTAAGCAGTCCTCACATGTTTATTATACTACTACAGAAACAACTGCAGAACAAGTGTCACTGTACAGAGAGAGCAGTAGAGCTGGCTCTAGTTGATTAGGGAAAATCCTTTCTGCTTCCTCATGTTTCATCATTACATGAGCAAAATCACATAGCGGCCTTCATTCTGAGTCCTTGGAAGTGTGAAAGATGCTTAAGTATCTCTATCACTTCTTAGGGATGGAGGGATGATTCTGCAGGGGTGAAATGCCTTATGCAAAGTCACAGAGTACTTCTGTAGTGGTCTTAGGAAAATAATACAGTTTTTCACTCCTGTGTTTAGAAAAGGAGGTATATATTGATGTAAGAAACCGGTTTCAATAAACAGTGTTAATTGTCCAAAGAAATAATTGTCATTGTTCTTAGAAAACTGAGATAGCTAATAGATTCCTGCTATAGGGTGTCATTTATATTGGGTTAGCTCGCGGACTAAATGGACCAGTGACTGAGTAGGTATGGATATGCACTCTAAGGTCGTAACACTGCTACAAATCTTGGCATCCTTTGTGTGTAAAAAAAAACAGAGGCTAATTTTTCAGCTTTCCCTAAGTCCTGATTCATAGCTTCAGTGAACTCTGGATCCATCTTCAATCTGAAAAGTCGCTTGTAATCATATGAAATGACGAAGTTGCAATTACAATGTGAATATTTTCTTGGAAGGACTAAATGAGTAGATTATGTACTAATCCCTTATTTAAAAATATCTAAATGAAATAGTCTCAAGGAAATAGAGGATTAACAAATAAGAAGTATAATGCACAGCAAGTGGTCTAACTGAAGAAAGATGATATAATCTAAAATATCCTCAACTAAATCCACTGTAACAAATTTAGTGGGAAGACTGAATTACTTCAGATACATGTGGGCTTACAGTGGTCCATTTGGGTCAAGGCTAAAGTTCAGGAAGGATAGAAAAAGATTTTCAAGCTGCCTTTCTGTTGTACTTCTCCAGTCCATGAACAGAGGATTCCAGCTGTGAATGAACCTAATCTTCTTAAGAGTAAAAAATCTAAATATTTCTGTAAAAACAAGTAAGCAAATGTAGCAATAATAGCATACAGATACACTGAGGAGCTTCAGTCTGTTGTTTGTAGATCTCTGTGAGTCATGGTGCAGTCCTGTTCTCACCAAGATTAATTGAAAAACCTTCTGTTGACTTCAGTATATGTAGAACAACTTCACCAATTAAAAAAATGTTTTTTATCTTCCCTCACACATTTCTCCAAAGTCGCAGAATATATTTGAAGACAGAACTATTTAACATGCAACTGTATTTTGACATGAAAGTTGTATTCGATTTCCATATTAACAAATTGCTTTTGAAAGCTCAAATGACATTAACAGAGAGAGTTGGGACCCAAGTTAAGGATTCAGGTTTTTAGATACCGTTTTTTGTCTAAACTTTCCTCTGCTTTTTTTCCAGGTCTGGAGTAGGTGTGACAGGTTCCAGGCAGACGTTGTTTTATGCAGAAGTAACAGACCAGATGAGAACGAGTGAAGGAGGTGGCCAACCTGAGGAAGGAGAGCTGATTGAAGTTGTAGAAATACCTTTAGAAGACTCCATGAAGTTTGCTTATGATGAGACTTTTCCCAAGACGATGGGTGTCATCTTCAGCTTCACATGGTTCCACAATAACATAGCACCCAAGCTATCAAAAGAAGAAATAAAAGCACCCTGATTTCAAGAGATCTCCTGCTGTGCTGGGCACAGAAAACTGCAAGTCTGCCTGCCTTCATCAACTCACCTTGCTACCGTTTTCAAATCATTCTCTATATAAATTTGGATTATTATTATTTTTTTTTAATCCAAAGTAAAATCTGAAGTAATCCATCATTAGCAAAAATCTGATGAGCTGCACTAGGGCCAGTATTTGTCTCTGGGAGTTAAGTATTAATTCTCAGTCAAAGGCTAAGGAGATGTGCCTGGTTCTCCTTTTTCATGGCACTGCTCTACCACTGTTTTGCAGAGATGCTCAGGGCCACGGTGCAGCTGCTGTGCCAGCCTGTTGCTGTTGGCTGTACATACTGGCAGCTGTGTATTCACTGGAGCTCTCAGAGCTGTTTGTCCTAATATTTTGGGGAAGGCAGCACGGCTTCGTAGTGACAGATATCCTAACTATGTTGTTGAGTTCTGCACAGCTTTCAGGGAACAGCTTTCTCTGTGTAGCTCCTGTACCAGAGAAAATGCTTGTGTTTCTGAACATGCAGACCTTTATTTCATAAGCAAACATGTCTGTAAATCCTTTTGCTAACATGTCATTCTGACAATAGACCAGCTGTAGGGCTGCGTACTTCTGTTTGCTCCCAGCAGAACGCTGAGCAGCAGTGGTGGGGGTGAGAGATGGGGGGTTTCTACAGGAACACATGCTGCTTTGTTTGTTTTATGGATAGTGCTGCTTAATTAGATCAAACTTTGTCCTCTAGAGAGGACCTGAGAGGCCAAATTCTTCTCATTTGATTCCAAGGTGACTAACAGAAGTGATTTCTCAGTCCTCTCGGATTCCTTATCACCAAAATGTGAAGAGTGGGACTTTCCCCTCCAATAACGCTCCTTTGAAACCCAGCAGTCAGAAGTACTTTAATGGGAGACTTTATCATCATTTGTGCAGTTTACACTGAAGGCCATGCAGCTTGCACAGACATACGGAGCAGCACAATTTGATTTAATAAAGTGGTCTAATTGAAATGTATATTATTCTGCCAGCATGATTTAGATGTGGACTGTTTGTCACGTGAAACTGTTAATAGCATGAATGAAAGAGAATCAAGTCAAGACATTTAATTACAGAGTTGTTTATGTTATTCACTGAGTTAGTGTTAATTAAGATGTCTGCATTATCTGTACTTGTAGGGCTGTGGAGGTATGAAGTATTTTTAGAAGACGAGTAGTGGGAATGTGCAAACTTTCACATAGCAGCTGGAATAAATGCGGTAGGGAAGTGATTTGAAGTAGCTGCAGATTTCATAGATTTCATAGAATCACAAGGTTGGAAACGACCTAGAAGATCATCTAGTCCAACTGTATCTAAGGAGGTGCTTAATAAATTAATATAAATAAAAAGCCTTTAAAACTGGTGCTCGCCTCTTGTGCTGAAGGAGGAAAGCTCCTTGAAAAGTGACTGGAGAGAGCAGTGGCAGCCTGTGGAGCTGGACTCCTCTCATGAGAGTTCAGCACAGTTGCATTGAGTTGTGCCTGCGGACAGTCGAGGGCTGAATAATCATGAAAAGTAAATAAATTTTGTCTGTCTGATGTATTTACATTGGAAGATGTTTTAGGGCATGGTCTCCATTGTTACAGTGCTCAATATGTGTCCTATTGCTGCTGTGGCCTTCAAAACTGAATAAAGTATGAGTTATTAATAGTGTCTCACCTGCCCAGGAGTGTCGGTGTTGGGAGAGGGCTGAGGGCAGTGCCAGATTTCCCAAATCTCACCCACACTGCTGCTGCTGTGAGCAGGAGGCTGCTTAGTCCGTCCCTCCCCTGGACGTGGTCCATTGGACAGAGTTTAAAGTACAGTTAGTACTCATCCTTTTCCTTCTTCCCTGTTAATTTTGGTGGTGATCTTTATGAGTAATTAGGACGGTTTGAAAATGCAGGAGAAAGGGTTTGAACTTTTTTCCAAATGGTAGATGATTCATATATACAAAAATACAACGAGAGCAATTCAGATCCCACTTTTTTTCATCGGGGCTCATTTCAGAGATCATAATTAGAGCAAATCTGATATACATCGGCCAAGCCCAGGCAGGAGAAAAGTGCTTCTAATGGAATCTTGAAATCATGTCTGCATTTCAGGCCCATCCTTCGGACGTGCCACCACACATATGGCCACAGAGAGCCCGCATTTGGAATAAAACAGAGTCCCCATTTGCTGGTTATGAATACTGACTCTGGCTTACAAAAACCTTATCTGATCTCATCCTGACTTCCCCATGAGATCAGCATCTTCCTTTTATTGAGCACAATCGATCAGATAAAAAACAAACCTTAGTGTCTAATCTTCCTGATGTGGCTTTGGGATATGAAGAGAACCTAACAATACCGAAATGATAGAACGAGCTTTGTTAGAAATTATACAGTAGTGGATGTGAAGTCACCATCAGGTTTACTACGTGATGGCAGCAACGACATGGCCAGTACTTTGCGAGCACGCGGATATTGTTTGTTTTTGTTCTTCCTTGCCATATTTGTATAGCACCTACCAGCATGATTCCCGAATGATGAATCCTGGGCCGGGTGCCCCGGCTGCAGGGCTGCTCCCCACTGGCTGCTGCTCGCCTTTTTGCCCGCTGCCTCATTTCCATCCCTCCCCGCCGCGGACAAAGGCAGTGTGCCCCAACTCCCTGCCGGGCTGGGGCCAGCCCAAGGGCAACCGATATAATTGCTCCTCAAACGCGCACGGACCGCGCAGGGCGGCTCACCGGCCGAATGGGATTTTTGCTAAATTAGGACAATTGCCGAGCCGGCTTCATCCCCTGGCCGTAGCTCTATAGATAGATGAAAGGCACGCCCAGTTGTGAAATCTGTTGAAATGGCACACCTGGTGCTGTCTGCAAGTCTATTCACAACCGTCAGCAGGTGCGACTTGGCCTTTGTGGCCATAAAAGTCTGTGTGTGCGGCTCCCGCTGTGCTGCCCGCTCCTTCGGTCCCCCTCTGCAGGCTCCGCAGATTAGCGCTTGTTTGAAGCCGCTCGGAGCCAAGGCCTGGAGCATGCAGCAGTTATGGAGGAATCGGGATAAGGCCCTTGTGGTTCCCAAGAAGGGACGCGGGGTGGGATGGGCTCACCTCCACTACGGTGCTGAGTTCAGCCCCTCTCTGCGCTCAGCCTCTCCGAAGAGGTTTTAGGCTCGCTCTGCTGCATGCAGGGATGCACGGCCCCCGCTCACGTTTGGTTTAAAGAAGGATGCAGCTGCCTGCCATAGCGTTTGCAGCGGGTTTCCAGTGGTAGTTTTCCTTCGCATTGGATTACGTGGGATTTTGCTTGATACAAACCAAAACGATGTTCACATAAATCCTTCGGCAAAAGTTACTCCTCAACTCCTGAAACTGTGTAATTCTTGAGAGCCTGTCTCATTCTGTAATCAGGAACACGTTTTTACAAGGCCTTTAACTGCTCTCCAGATAAATTACGAGGCAGCAGCAGCAGTCATTCCATAGCTAAATGGCCCGGATTTGAGGTGCTCAGAGCTCTCTGGCCTGCCTCAGACCTGGAAATACAGCCGCGCACTTATAAACCCTGCCTTGCATTGCTTTGCTGCTGGACAATGTAATAGCCTGTGCTGGCCAATAAAACATTCAAAAGCAGTGGTGCTCTGAAAACCCTTTTGGACGCTGTGCTATGAAGAAAATGGGCTGTCATGGGAGGTTGGCCTCTTCTCCCAGGTAACAGAGATAGCACAAGAGGTAACAGCCTTAAGCTGCTCCAGAGGAGGTTTGGGTTGCGTATTCGTAAAAATTCCTTCTCGGAAAGAGCCGTAACGCATTGGCACAGCCTGCCTAGGGAGGTGATAGGGTCACCATCACTGTAGATGTTCGACTGTGAAGATGTGTCACTGAGGGACGTGGTCGGTGGGCATGGTGGGGGTGGGTTGGTGTTGGGTTAGATGATCTTAGTGGGCTTTTCCAACCTGAATGATTTTATGATGCAGGGACAGCAAGGAACAACTTCCCCCATGCCCTGACTCCACTAAAACAAAAGTGCCTGTGCTCCTCTTGTGTCCCCTGGGGTTGAGTGCTGGGTGGGGGTGTGAGGAGTAGAGCATTTAACAGCAACTTGATTAGATCATTTTACAAGAGAGGAACGTTGCTGTAATCGTGATGGCGGCCACCTCCAAAGCGCTTTCGCTCATGCAGTAATCAGTAAAATAAGCAGACAAGGCACAACCAAGCACTCCAAAGTGCTAGAAACAATTTAAGAAATGTTCTTGGGACAAGCAGTGGGTGCTGTGCAAACACCTCCTGGGCTTTCTGAAAGCGGCCCTGGCTGCCCTGCCCCGCAGGAATGCACTCACTCCGATAACCCACAGCTCCTTTCGTAACCTCTCTTCCTTCGGGCTCCCCAATCCCACCCTGCACTTTCGGGGTGTTTCTTTGGCAGTGGGATCAGCAAAGCCAAACACAAGGTATCTCAAACCTCCTTTCATATTCAGCATGCAGGTGAGGGACAGCACTGTACGTTGCCTCTAAGGAGCAGGGAGAGGCTGTGATGGGCTCCCAGCCAGGTGAAAGAAGCTAGAATCATTAAGGCTGGAAAAGACCACTAACATCACCCAGTCCAACCCCGACTTACTCCACCATGCCCACGTCCCTCAGTGCCACATCTGCATGATTCTTTAACACCTCCAGGGATGGTGACTCTACCACCTCCCTGGGCAGCTGCTTCACCACTCCCCTGCCACTGCATCACCACTCTATCTGAGAAGAAAGTGAGTTTGGGGGAATGAGGGCTGGAGGAGGCCCTGCTGCTTTTGCTTGGCTTTGTGCCTTCTACTGCTCTGATCCTGGTGTCCCCACTGAGCACAGACAAAATAATACCAATATAACCAAGGAATAGGGGCTGATTCCAGTGGCTTTTCAGGCACTGGGCAACATTTGTGGTTCTATTTGTCAGAGCAGTGACAGCTCCTCCAACAGAGGATTTAGCTCCTAGATGGACGCTAATGGGTAGATTTTTTTTCTTGCTGGCAAAAGCAATGTGTAAATACCCTGCAGTTACTAATATAGCTCAGCTTCCAGCCGGATTAATGGGAGGTGTCAGCAAGCACAAAAAGAAGCAAAAAAAATGGAGGGGACAGTACTGCTTCCTGCAGCCCCGTGGCTGATCCTAATGCCCCGTCCTTTTTCTATCAATCAAAGCTGATTGGCAAAGCTTTTTAATTCAAGTCTCTAAGCAGGATGATCAGCCTTTACTTAGCCAGTGTTGATTTCCACTTGACCAGACTGCCCTGCAGCAAGGTATCGTCTTATGGCACAAACCTTCTTACAGGAGATAAAGAAACCGAGACCTCCCCGATCCTCCTCGTTACCACCATGGCCCTAACGAAGGTGCCCATCCCGCTGTGGGCTGGAGTCCCAGCACTGCTGCAATGTGAAACAAGGCTGGCTCCGGCAGCACACAGCCCATGGCACAGCTCCCTTCCTATTTTTAGCTACTTTTTCAGAGAAACGGGGCTGATGCAAGTGGCTGCACAGCACGGGGCTCCAGCCATCACCCACCGCATGGACGGCAGAGGGTCGGGACAGGGTGGCAGCTCCAGGATGGGCTTAAGGATGTTGTTGGAGATCCCAACCCCACCGAGCAGAGATACGAGCACGTCGCACAGCCCTGTCACGCTCAGCCTTATTCATTATTACAGACTCATAGAATATCCTGAGCTGGAAGGGACCCACAAGGATCATCGAGTCCAACTCCTGGCCTCCCTTCCCTTAGGCTGGGGGCACGCAGCAGCATCCACACTGAGTGGAAGTGATGTTTAAAAAAATGTAAATGCCAAAAGATAGGATATTAGATGATTCTTCTAAGCTTGTCTGTACATTAATATTCCTATTACTGAACGCTGAGAGACCATTGCACTAATGCCCCTTATAAAACCAGCCTCAGTTTTAGTGCTCAGAAAGCTGCTTATCTGCTCCTCTGGACTAAGGAGACTCAAATGCCTTTTAATTATTAAAAGGGCTGAATTACGTCTCGGTTTAAACCTGGAACTCAGAGGACCCACAGACCTCTAAAGGAGGCAAAGTCCTTTCAAACCCAAGCTCAACTTCCCAGAAAGAGCATGTGTCTTCAGGAGACATCGCTTAGCAATTTATTTCCTTGTCTGCTTTCAGCTGAACTCATTTCCAAGTGGCTTCCATTTAACTGACTTGATGAACTTGGGAGTCCAAGCCCTCAAGGAAAGCCCCAACACCGAGTGATGGGGCAATAGCAGGGAGGGGCACAGCACCCTACCCTGGTTTGTGGGTCTCACTCTTTCCTAAAATAATAAAATCATGCAATCATAGAATCATTAAGCTTGGAAAAGACCTTTAAAATCACCAAGTCTAACTATCAACTCATCGCCACCGTGCCCATTAAACCACGTCCCCAAATGCCACATCTCCACATCGTGTCACAAATTAACCTTTATAAGGGACATCATTTCAAATGGGATGGGGACCAGGGACAACACCGTCATCTGTGCTGGAATGGCAACACCAGAGCAGTGGGATGGCATAGGGCAGGACAAGCATCCGCCTCCCCTCATCACCCCTTGTTCCCCCCTCAAATTTGGAGACTGAGAGTTTAAATTAACAAAGCTCAATCTGCTTACTTGTACAACCTAATACAGCCTGGTAATCCTGGGAGAGCTCAGCATCAAAGGCTATCGTTTCACTTGCAAGCTGTTAGAGCTTTGAAAATGGAGTTCTGCTTTATGGAACGGCAGCCCTGCATAAGCGCCAAGCACCTCCAGGCCCAAGGATGATAGACAAAAGCAGCAGACCTCCAGGGGCACTGGGTGTATGCTCTGCTTGCAGATTTATGGGTCTGTCCTGGCTTTTGTCACTTGTGTGCGGCACAAGTGCTGTATTTGACACTTTAAATCAAAGAACAAAGAACGTCAGCAGCAGAGGGGATGAACCTGAGCTGAACTGATTTGTTTATCCTGCAAATCAGCGTCTGCTAAGACCTATTTCTTTTAGCTCTCAAGTTGTCATCATGGAATATTTTGCCTTCTGTGCAGCCTAATTACAGGCACGGGAGGCAAAAGCTCCCATTTTGCTCACAGCCATCAGCAGGGCTGCACTCTGAATGAGCACAGTTAAGCCCAGCTTTGCTGCAAGGCTTTCTGCCCTTCTGCATCTTCATAGCTCTCCTTTGGACAATATCTTCACTCTTGTGGATGCCCCATCCCTGGAGGCATTCAAGGCCAGGGTGGATGTGGCTCTGGGCAGCCTGGTCTGGTGGTTGGCGACCTGCACATAGCAGGGTGTTGAAAGTCAATGATCTTTAAAGTTCTTTTTAATCCAGGCCATTCTATGATTCCCTCCAGGAGCACACTCACCTCTGCTCTCCCCCAGAACCCTTATTCTGTCCAAGAGTGCATCTCCAGTTCTGTTGGTGACCGCCTGCAGTGAGATGTTGTCTTCCTGCCCTAACCCTGCTTCTTATCAGCAGCCCTGGGGCTACCCCAGTGGTCCTGGTTGCAATACATGGCCATTATTTCCTCTTTAGAGCTGCAGAATTAGGTAAAACAACCAGCTTCCCCCCACGTTTCATATTCACAGCTGCAGGTTGCAAACTAATTAGCTCCCCTATCTCAGTCATCTCCAGCATGCCCATTGGGTCTTCTTTAAGAAAGGGTCATTTAAAGAAGAGCAGTACAGAGCCTCAAGCACTTAGGGTTTTCTTGGAGACATGAAGAGTTTTTATCCTTAAGTCACTACATTTAGATAACAGCACTTTGCTCCCCTTTACTGATAAAGAGCTGCTGAAAACAGTCCCTGTGCACAGTGTTGGTGTCTGCATGGGAGGGCTCAGAAGTTGTTTCACTTCTTTGGCACCTCCTTGGATGCTCTCAGAGCAGTGGCCTCAAACATCCCATGGCTTTCAGCCTGGATGCGACACACAAGAGCAGAGCTTACGGCAAAGCAATACTGCCATTTATGTATAGAGATGATATTAGAAACACATTCCTCTGAAGGTCAGCCCAGGAGAACCAAAGAGGTGAAGGGCTGGATACAACTGCTGTGTCCCACACATCTAGAAGGGAAAAGGGAGAGGGAAAACGAAGGCAGCACTTAAGCGAAGTCCTTTCCTGGAGTCCATGCAGGAATTTGGAGCACTTGAATCGTCCATCTGCACGGAATCATTTCCAGGTCTGACCCTGATCCTGGTGCATGCTGAGGCAGGACTACGGGAATTTGTAATCAGTGCTGCAGACATGATTTCAGGACTACGGGAATTTGTAATCAGTGCTGCAGACATGATTTAAGACCCTATAATATGTATCTCACTATCACATCACAGCTCTTTGCATTGAGGAGCTCCAAGTATTGTATTTTCATGCATATAGCCAGCATCTCAGATAACTCACACCACTGTCCTTTGCAAACAAGAACTTTGTTAATCTGCATCCTGAGATAACCCAGGGGTCACATCAGAGGATCGGTTATGGACACGGTCGGGGTGCAGGGCAGTGAGCGGTCACCCCTCCCTCACTGCAGCCTCCCCCCTCCATCCCTGCTCCCATCTCCCTGTTATGCAGCCCTCAGCTCCCCCCAGCCCACAGCAGCGGGCTCAGTCACCGGGGCCAACAGCACCTCATGCACCTCATTCCAACCCTCTGCTTGCAGGTTGGGGCTTCAGGTTGTCTCTACGTGTTCCCGGCACGTGGACCTCTGCAGGTTCAGCCCCAAGTTATGCTGAGAAGCAAATCTCCAGTTCTGGAATTTTTTCTTGTCTTGCCTTCACAGAGGCTGCTCTACCAGATCATCTTTCTGCATCTGTCTGTGTGCAGACAGCGAAACCTCCCCGATGCAAATTTCCCTGCCAGCCTGCAGAAGCTGGGCAGAGCCGAGCATGTACAGGGATGCTTTCAGAAGCGGCGAGCCTAAAATTAGACTTCTAATGCCACATTTGGCACCTGAGAGCTGACCTGATTTTCAGAAGTGAAAATTCACAACCTGGTGCGTGTATGGCTGCAAACTGCATCGCAGCAGTGAGCCTGCAGCAGTTGTGGATCAGCTTCCCAAATCCTGCTTTGCACAGCTCGGGCAGGGCTGCAGCACAGCAGGGTGCCATGGATGTACAACCCAGCTGCTCTCATTAGGGAGACTGGGACTTACCTGCAGAACTGGTGCATCAAATCTATGCCTCCACTTTGCCTCTTGCAGCCCCTTCCCACCTGCAGAAATGTCTGCTTCTTCCCTTTCAGGTGCTGTGCTCTAGCAAATTTACACATGCATTTATTCAGCTGATAACGATACAATGCATTTGCAAACACCAGCTCAGGGCAGAGCAATTGGCCAAAAAAGAGTTTATTTAAAAGCACTGATATATTTTATGGCTTTAATGCGAGCTGCACAAGGCCAGCAGCTTCTGGAGGACATGTGACACACTACAACTTTATTTTAGCAAAACCCGTGGGTGTCTGAGCTCCTCTGCACACACTGCACCTTGGGTCCAATGTTTGTTTTCTACCAAATGAATGATATCCTCATTGCAGGGTTTGGTAGAAAGGGTTTTGAAAGCAAATGGGATTGTGAAACACTTTCACTGCACCTAATGCATTGCAAATAACAGTGGGGAAAAAAAAAATACAGCACTCTGGAATGCTGAGAAAATTGCTTTGATAAACCAAAGTGTTTAAAATAAACTTTAATGTTATTGATTTTAACCCGTGTCAGGAAGCTGAAGCAATGCGAATTCTTGTTGGAGTTTATGAGTTCAGGCTGAAGCCTCTGTGAAAAAAAAAAAAAAGCAACAGCACAGGGAGCAGGAATTAATCAGTGATAAATTAGAGAGGCTTGTGTCATCTCAGAAGACAAAGCACACCAGCTTATATCCTTTAACATCCTCTGGATGCATTGTTTTCTTTCACAGAGGAAGATGGCATCCCAGGCAGCACCTCAGGAAGGCACTGGATGGAGCGTGCAGATGGATGAGTCCTCAGGACCCTCTGGGTCAGGACCCTCCACGGTTCAGCCCCTGACCCTGAGCCGTGCTGAGCAGTGCCTGGTTTGTAAGGCAGGAGTGCACTGGCTGCTCATTGCTTTTTCCTGGAAATCTCCCAGCCAGCTGCTGCTGTGGCCTCATCTTGTTTGGCTCATGAGGTCTGATAGGATCAGAGCCTGAGATAGTGCAACCGGAGGCCAAAAGGAGCGCTGTCACCTGCTCCTCACTTGCTGCAGTGAGCCCACTAGGGCCCAATGGTGATGGTCCGTATGGTCCCTCTTTTGGGTCCTCCTGTTTGCAGCCCTCTTCCCTGCAGAGCGGATGTCCCCAGGACGCATTTTAGGTCTCTCCTTTCAAAGAAGCACAACATAACCCTGCATTTGTCTCCAGGTATCCATAGACGTGGTTACGTAGAGCTACTTCTTAGCCCCCGTGGGCTCTGTGCTATCCTTCTTGCTCAGCCCCAGGCTGTAGAAATGTGGAAAAAATGACAATAATGAAAAAAAAAGTCTTGATGAAGTAGCTCTGCTGTACCAGGGGCTAGACACTCACAACAGGAGTGCAGGAGCCCCTTGTCCAGCCCCAGCTCCCCAGCAGCATCACCCAGGTATTGTTCTTTGCTCCTCAAGGCCAAGCCTTGCTCTTCCTCCACCATAGTCTATCCTGCTTCCCTACATCAGCTGAGGCAATTTGCTTTGCTTTTCACACATACCAGCAGCACCCTTCTACGTATAACATTCTACAAGTCCAAGCTTTTAAACATATATACTGATATATACCATTTCTGAAAGTCTGTTAGCAGTGGCAGAGCCCTTGGTGTTGGGTTACAGAACTATAGGGGCAGACAGTAACAGCCCTCACTCTCATAGGCACAGGTTTAGGACCAGGACAGCCCTTTGGGTGGCCAGTGCTGGCCCTATTGGCCACATCCCCCCATGTGCTGATGGCCACAGCTCTGCCTACATTTCGGGATCGGGGAGCCAACTGGGGGCCCGAAATGGCAGAGCCTGGCAGCAGAATGAGGGTGTGATTTGGTCCTGCCAATGTATTTTTAGACTTTCTATTTCGGACTACTCCTCTCCAGCAGAACATCTGTTGGATCATTTTATAGCCGTGATTGTTTACTGGAGACTGACTGACACCAACACCGCAGGGATATGATAATAGTATTTTTGTTGCGTAGCTGTAGATCTGTACCACTGGAAGGGACGGGTAAAGGAGCTGTATTTAAACACCACGGAGAAGGGAATACATTTTTAAAGTAATCATTTTCTTGCTATTTGTGGGATCACTGAGGCCATAAAGGACAAAAGCAATCTCTTCGGCTAATGTTTGCTATTCAGAGATTACCTTGAATTTGACCCTTCTGCTCAATTTACTCTGTCTAAGCTGCCGATATGGTCATGTCCAAATGCCACATGAAGTCAATTAATCTGAGCTTTACAGTGGCAACTCTGCCCAGGGACTCCATGGTTTCTGCACTGTCAGTTCCTCCGAGCGGCTTATCTGCAGGCACATCAGATAAAGGAGAGCAAGGGGTTTGAAATGATAAAGTCGTGGTTTATTCCAACAAAAAAGGAAAAAAAGGAGAAAGGAGAGGGAGGGAGGCAGACAGGGCACGCAGTTTCCAGAGGAAGAGAATCAATCCAGGCAGAATTTCCAGCAAGGCACATTTAGACGCAGCGCGTAATGGAGCTTACATTGATTTTCCTCCATTTACTGTAAGGTAACTGCGAGTGAAACTGTAACAGGAAACTTAGAAATGCTCTTCACAGAAGCTATATTTAGGCAGACACACTGACATGATACCACTGAATAAAATAAACATGCAGGAGACAACCAGTCCTGGGAGACTTTCGGCTGCATTCGCATGACATGCAGTGAGTGGGGTGAGCTGTTCTCAAGCCATCTATGCGACCTTTACTGCAGAAGCCTGCAGTAAAAAAAAAAGCCAGAAAGCCAGCATGCTGCTGGGTAAAATGGGGGCACCTGCCTTCAACGCAGGATTTTGCCCCTCCTAGATGAAGCAAGCCCCCTGATCGCTGGCCTGGTCGCAGCTCTCCGGGCTGTCGGTCCCTTTTATATAACAGGGTAATTTATGGCTTGTTGTCAACAGAAAGAGCAATGATTTGTTTGCCACGCCAGTGGGAAGAGATGAGTTTTCTCAGAAGTCCAGGTCATTTCTGGAGTTAGGGGCAGCTGCTGCTTCTTCAAACGCTCCGGCACCGCGTCCCACATGAAATTAAGCCATGCAACTGTGATGCCCCCATGGTGCACACACGTTGCCCATGTTGAGCTCCCTATTGCTCCTTTCTCACTGCCAAGGGGTACCTTTCCCTAAAACGACAGCTCCCAAATCCCTGAGGAAGAGCTCACTCTAAGCCCAGGGCTCTGTTCACTTGTAGGTCCTGCTTGGGGTCTTTGCAGAGCAGCCACGGACAAGTCACTTAACTGCCTTGTAAGTGGGAGCGATGATGCTTTCCCTCCTCACAGCCTGCACGTGACACACGCTATGTAAATATTTAGTATTTGAGCCAACTAATGCTTGCCGGAGCGGCACAAGTGAATATCAGATCTGCAAACATTACGTCCAGGAATGCAGCAGAGAACACTATTTATTTTTATGAGCTAAGTGCACACCTTCTCCCCTTAGCTGGAAAGGCTGCTCTGCCACTGGAGAGGAAGGCATAAATGTCTCAGCACTGCCCCAGATTCAAGTTCATTCTTCCTTGAAGTTGGCTTTGCAAGCATCAAGGGTGATGTGGTCAGAGATGTGAAAGGACATGGGTTGATCGTTGGGCTAGATAGTCTTACTGGGTTTCCCAACATTAATGTTTTGTGATTCTATGATTCCCACCAGGCTGTCAGATCTCAGGGTGCCACCACCATTCCCCAACATTTGGGGAAGACAGAGAGTTTTGGTGAAAACTTTGCTTGGCCTTTGAATAAATGGATACAGAGATAAAAAGCTCTGAGTGCAAATTCAGAGGGTGGTGAGGGATGGAAAGGTGTGCAAGGAGGCAGAGGGAGCTATGCTGATGATCTTTCCATGGTCATGGGGAATAACGGCACTCCACAAAGGCAGAGGTGTATTTCAGCCCGAGAAGGTGACCCATGTAATCTATTCTTTGTTATCAAGCACACCCATTGTTTCCAATCTTCTGGTTTATACCAAGTGCCAAAATGATGGATTCATCGGTAGGAATCAGCCACGTGAAATCAACCCCTTGTTTTTGCATACCTGGAGTTAAGTCACTTCTCTGTGCATTAAAGCACATTTTGCCCACCAGAAAATAAATCATCTCTCCTGACCCAGACCGACCGCTGGGTTGATGGGTTTGCACGAGCAAGGAATTGTCCCATTTTTTGCCCGCACTTAACACTTGGTTGCATTAATCACACAAAGGCGATTGCCAGGCTGTAACTTCTGCCAGGAAGAAGCGAAAACCCCTCTCTGTGCTTACAGACTGCAGAACGCACTAAGTGCTGAAGCCGCAGGCTAAGATAAATATGTTGCGTAGATATTTCAACCCCTTGCAATGCCTCAAAATCCTACTGCTCCCAGAATGAGTATGGATTTCACTTGTTACAGATGAATGTCTGTAAGGTGACGTGCCTTCCTGTGCATGCTCTATCCAATGATTACCATGGCATATTTGCGTGAGACTTGTCCTGCAGAAGGCCACTGTATGACAATGAGTTGTGCTTGCTAGTGCCTCACTCACTCACCTTCATCATATTTAGCACCGCACGCATCAGGTGAGGATGGTTTCACTCCAGTACAGCCCAATGGCATGGGAGAGAGGAGGAGGTTTCAGCAGAGGCCAAAGTGAATCAAGTATAGATGTCATTTGTTGGTCATTCTGCTGCCTTTATTAGAGTTTGGTCACAGGGAGGCTGCTAGGCAAGGAGATGGTTGGGAACCATTTCTTTAGAGCACCAGTGGCTTGCTCCACGTGGTACCTGCTCCTTTGGAGCCCAAGCAACCAACTATCTCCAAACACAAGACAAGGCATGTTCCAGCAGTGGCACCCAGAAGGGATGAGGTGGTGCGGCGCAACGTTAGGTGAAGGAATTGAAGCCTGGAGAAGGGCGACGCATGCACAAGGCGGCACGGACACAACACAAGCCGTCGAGTGCCATCTGCTGCTATCTGGAGATCATGTTAGCTCTGCGAAGGGCACGACACTTAGGGGTCTGCCTAATATGGAAGGAAAAGCAGGAATGAGCTCAGTGGTGCTGCATCTGCTCTCCAAGGCTAAGGACAAGCAAGGCACGGGTCTGGAAATTGTATAGATCTGTCGGCTGGCTCAGCACAGCCCTGATGCAAATGTAGCCGTGCCCCTGTTCTGGGGAGGAAAGTCTTTCCCAGTGATGTTTTTCTTGCCACAAAATGTTAATAACTTGGTGTGAGGTCCTCGCAGACAGGTGATTGCTCTTCCAGCTGCAGAGCTCTCTGCATCGGTATTTCATGCTGCTGAAAGGACGACTGGGAGGGCACAGCAGAGCTGGAAAAGAGCTGGAGCATGGGCTGCAAAGCAACTGTAGCTTCTGAGCAGCAGCATCCCATGGGAAGCAGCTGGGTTGGCACATCTCAACCCCAGCAACTCAAGTCCAGCATCCAGGTAGAGCCAGCAGGAATCTGTTTGGGCGATGTTTGCTGCTTCCACAGCTTGTCCTTGTCTTCAGAGATGGACAGAACTGCCACACTGGGATGTGGCGTGTGGGCCACCAAGGGAAGGAGGTGGAAAAAAGGATGGTCACCTACCACGGCCCATGGCTACCCAAACCATATGTCAGGGCTTCACCAGAGGGGAGAGGATCCACCTGGAAACAGCACTGCAGCCAAGAACCCCTTAACCATTCCATACCTGAGGAAATGCTACTCCCTTCCTTGGTATTCTCCTTGACCTCTCCCTCAATACAAAGCAAGGTTCTGCTCTGGAGCCCATGCCTCGTCTTGGTACATGAACTCAGATGCATACACAGAGCTGAGGCTGCCAAATTTCTCTGCTCTCAGATCATGCAAGACCTGCAATTTTGGAACGAGTGTTCTGTTGACTACTGCACTGCAGCACCGTGTGAGCTTGGCCCCTTGCCTCGCTTCCTTCAGGAAGGCTGACTTGGTGAAGAAGGAAGATTCATCCGTCAGAGTTGTAACAGCTGCAGTGCAGTTCAGTTCTCTGCCGGTCCCACAGCTGACAGCTTTCTCACAGGCCCTGCCCTGATAACACGCAGAGCTCCACACTGGAAGTGGTGATGGCTTTGGAATCGGATGAAGCAGCTTCTGGATGCGAGTGCTGTGTTTGTGAGAACTCAAAGGCAGAGGCTGGCGGTGAGCTCCCACACTGTGGATAAGGAGATGCACCGAGACTGTGGGCCCGGCAGGAGCAGAACCAGGCCCATGTTTTGTGTGCCAACAGCACCTGCTTGCTGTGAGTCAGCCCAAGGGCAGGAGCTCTCAAGAGAACATAAGAAGGAAAGCAGATATTTAAGTAATTAGTCACAGGCATAATGGCTTAATTGAGAGCGTGCTGGAGGCCGTTGGGCTCTGCTGTACCAGAAGCTGCTCTGTGCTAGGCACAGGGGTGAGGTGTTTTGCCCAGGAGCACTGCAAGCCCCCACCTCATCCCTTGCAAGTGCCAGGGCCACCAACAGGCAACATGCTGTTGGCCTCTCCTCCTCGCTGTTCCATTAGCTGCTGCTGCTTACCCCAGCACACTGTCAGATGTCTACAGTGATGACCTGGGTATTGCTGCAACCCAATCCAAGGGAGCGGGGGGATGAGATGCTGAGAGGCGGTGACACGTTAATGCTGCTCACAGCTGGTGACTGATTGGGTCTTCAGTGCAAAAAGGACACTGAGGATAAACTGAGTGCCTCGCTGAAGTGAAAAAATCCGCGAGCAAAGAGAATTCAGAGGGAATGATCTGAACACAGAAATCCAGGCTGAAACTTGTATTAATAGATGTCTATTTCATTTCAAGTACTGACTAGAATATATGCTATTAATAGATAGGAATATAAAGCAGACTGCTATTAGTAAATTTGGTTGAAGCCTTTTTTCTAGCAGAAAACATTTTTAGCTATTTTTGCTAGCAGAAACAGTGCCTAACACATACAAAAGCCTTTCTGTATTCTGCAAAAGAAATTCAAGTTTTTCTGAGAAATGCCAAAGTGCTTCAATGCCACTAAAACTTCACCTTGACAAAAATATCTCGGCAGGAAAAGGAGCGGAAGAGATAAGGAGAGGATTTTCTTGGTCCGCTTTAGCCATTAGCTAAAGTGATATCTTGATTTCATGACCTCTAATAAAATGTTAAGCTGCAAGATAGGGAATAGTCCCTGCACTATGAAGTTCTTTTCTGTCTCTACTGAATGTCTCTATAAACATTTTGGCACAGTGCAAGAAGTTCTGATAAGAGATATTGCTGACAAATTCCCAGCTGCGTTAGAATATAAACATAAAAGACAGAAAAAAAGAAGAGAGGAGAAGAGAGGAGAAGAGAGGAGAAGAGAGGAGAAGAGAGGAGAAGAGAGGAGAAGAGAGGAGAAGAGAAGAGAAGAGAAGAGAAGAGAAGAGAAGAGAAGAGAAGAGAAGAGAAGAGAAGAGAAGAGAAGAGAAGAGAAGAGAAGAGAAGAGAAGAAAAGAAAAGAAAAGAAAAGAAAAGAAAAGAAAAGAAAAGAAAAGAAAAGAAAAGAAAAGAAAAGAAAAGAAAAGAAAAGAAAAGAAAAGAAAAGACCCAAACCCCAAAAGGGAACAATTTATGTTAAGGAAAAGTAAATCAATTGCTATAAACAAAGAAAGATGTTTGTATTAGACCTTACTTTTGTGTAGCCCACCTACTTCAATCTGACTCAGCAAATGAAGGCAGAATTTTTTTTTCAGTCTGTATCTGCCATTTGCTTATCAGGTCTATGAAAATACACTATCAAATTTAAATTGCTGCTTCTTGTCTGTTGCCTGGAGGCAAATCCTCTGCACAAAGAAGTAAGACTGTGGCCACGTCTTTCCTTATAGTAAAACAAATGAAAGCAAGGAGGGAATGAAAGCCACCAGCAAAACCCACTCCTTCTGTTTAAAATTATAGATGTAAGCAAAGAGCCCAGGGAGCAGCCCATATTAGGCAAAGTGCACTCTTTTCTTGTAAAAAGTTTGAAGAATTGAAGGCCTGCTGTCCACACTTACAATCGTCAGCACACTTGTGTATTGCAAATGAAAACAAGAGGAGATGCGAGGACACTGGAGCAAACGGAGGGATTTCAGCAGGATAAGAGGTGGATGGATGGGGTGAGCACACAAAGCACAGCGCTGCCTCTGATTACAAACCCAAAGCTTATTTTAGCCCTGAGACCCTCACCGTGCGTGACAGTGCTGGATAACCCAGCGAAGACACTGCGAGGAATCCAACCTGGCACTGAGACACAATGAGAGGCCGTACCTGGGTCAGGATCCCAGGTATGATTCCTGCCAGCCCCGCAGCTGGAAATGTGCTCATTGGTATCTGGTCTCTCTCAAGCCTCAGGGATCAGATTGGTTTATGAACCTGCTTATACTAAGAGCAAACAATTTATCACTGCGGATTTTCCGTGGAGTCGCCTCGCTGTTGTTCCTCTGGCCTCGCAGCTACCTGCCTGCACCCGCTGCTTTGGGAGCCCTACAGCCCTACCAAGAATCTCTCCTTCCTCCTGCCTCACAACACACCACAAACTTGATGTTTCGAGACCTTCTTCTTGCTTTTCCCATCATTCTTCCTGCAAGGTGGCATTGATCGCAGCTATTGCGTAGACGGCACTGGTGCGTAACATGAGCGGGAATGGTGTGCTCTGCATCACATGCAGGCAGCTTTCTTCCTTACATGCCATAGCTTTTGGGCTGATTGCACCACAATCAAAAAGGTGTGGTTTTTGGTGTTTGTTTTTTTTTTTTTTTTTTTTCTTTTTTTTTTCTTTTTCCCCAGATTGACTCCACATACCATACAGTGTGTTTAAAATTGCTGCATCAACAAATCAAAGTAAACAGCCTTCTCTCCTCTGTGAGATGATGAAAAACATAAATTATGTAGTCTTTAAACAAATGGTAAAGAGTTTCCTTATTAGGCTTCAGGGTCCTCTGTGTGTATATGCCCCTTGTAAAATCCTTGTCATTCCTGGGTCTGTAGGTCTGTATAATGTTCTTCACAGATTCAATTGAATGGTCAGCATACTGTGCCTGGGCTGGGGGTTTGACATAGGCAGACACACACCCAAGTAGACATATATAAACTACAGTGAAAAAGTTGAAATCTCTGCTGACTCTTTGGCAGAAGTTTTCTTGAAGGTGAGAGCATATCTTGCTTCTAGTAGACTTCCTTCTTCATTTCCCTTCCATAACATTTTCTCCATCTCTTGGCTAGCATAGAAATCACAGCATCAATGAATCAGAATCATTTGAGTTGGAAGGGACCTCTACAGGTCATGTAGTCCAATTCCCCTACAATGACCTCTTGCTTTACTGGGTAAGAAAGACCAAGAGGAGTGTCTGCTTCCTGACTGGGGACGTGATTTCATCCTTCTCATACTCCCATAGTCCACCTCCATGTTCCCAAACCAAGGACCCAGTTGCATTCTCATCTACTGCCTTTTCCTTACTACTACCTTTTCTCAGGGCATAATACTGAAGAACCTGAAAACCAGGAAAAGTTTCGCTTGAAAAGAAGGCACTAAGAACACCAAAGCTTTGCTCAGCTTCTTCATGTTGGACTGGAACCAACATATGCATGGAATTTTGGGGTCCATGAGTGGGAAGTGTTATAGGGCATCATGCTCACTGCCCAAAGGCAGGGGTGGGGGATGCCCAGCACAGACTTGCAAGGAACAGCCTATCTGCAAAAGGACATTGCTGTGGCTGTCTGCTACCCAAGAGTACCTGCAACTGTCTGAATCAGGGCCAGCTATTCCTTGCAAAAATAATTTTGCTTAAACAAATAGAATCTAGTTCATTGTACTTGTTATAGGAAATATCTTGTATAAGGCAAATACTGAGGTTATCAGAGCAGATATGTCTTATCTAAGGCAAAGGGCAATTTTTAGGAGGGTCATCACTGTTGACTGATTAAACACGATTCTGATGAGATGTCTGGCATGTACTTATCCATGGAAATGCCCTACTTCTTCTGGGAAGCCTTTGAGAGCAAAGCCTAGGGGCTGGTCTCCTTCCCAGCTTCTATTTCCCATGCAGTCACCTGTTATCTCAAAGCAAATGTAAAACAAGGGAGGAGAACCAACAAGAACTTTGCAGAACGGGGTCCTGAACAACAACTAGGCCTCCAGGGACTACAGCAACACAAATACAGAATCACAGAATGGCCAGGGTTGGAAGGGACCTCAAGGATCATGAATCTCCACCCCCCCCCCGCCACATGCAGGGCCACCAACCTCCACATTTAATGCTAGACCAGGCTGCCCAGGGCCCCATCCAATCTGGCTTGAACAACTCCAGGGACGGGGCATCCACAGCCTCAAGGTGATGAACAATTTGAAGTTTATTTTCAGCTTTGACATCTTAGTACGTATTGCAGTTGGCTTCTTTAAATCATCATGTTTTAAAACCCCCAAGGTAAGACTATCTACAGTTTCTTGTTCTCTTTCAGCATTATCAGTCCCTCATAGTGCCACATCATTTTATCTGATTACTGCTAATTTCACTTATCCCACATGGTGAGACACCGCTGGAGTAGCAGTACCATCAGCTCTCAGACAGAAAGGTTCAAATTTGGAAAAATAAGTGAAGACTGAGGGGCAAAAAAAGAAAAAAGAATCTTATGCAAAGAAATTTGGTGGTGAGCATCTAGAAAAAAACACCTGCTGTTATACCTTTGTTGAAACTTTCTGCCATGGGTAATTCAAGGCTATTGACCGTAACATCAGGGACCTAATTCTTGTTTCATTTACCTCACTGAATAAAAAAAAATGGAAAAAAAAAAATCTGTTATATTCTGAGGAACTAAACCACTGTAAAAGTGATTGGAGGTCACCAGTAGGCGTATGAAATCTAGGCAAATTTACACGATGTAGGAGTCCCCAGCTTTTCAGCCACTGTGTAGCTATTAAGTGAACGATCAGCGGCTCATTATATCAGTGTTGGCACGCTGTACAAAGCAGCAGATGACTGGGTAACACATTTCAAGCGATTACTGTGAATCAGATTTAGCTCCTGCTTTCATTGAGGGCTGCTCACCATTATCTCCTGCGGAGACTGTTTCATGCGTCAGCTTCAGGGAAGTGCACCAGAGTGCCTCTCCCAGTAGATCCATGGGCGCAGAGAGGATGCAGGAGGTGGCTGATGGGTTGCATCTCCTCTTTCTTACTCTAACTTGGGTCAATCTTGCTCTCGTGCACAGAGGTTGTGAGGTGCTTCCTGCTCTTCCTGCTCTCGTCTTTGCCCATGCGCGCACTGATGGTGTGGATGCTGCCTTATCTTTATTCCCACTAAGCCTTGTTATCTGGACTCTGCTGTTTATTGCTTTATAGATCCCCATGTAGTCATCTGGTGGCTGCACATGTGGCCTGTGATAGGAAAAAACAAAACGGAAGGGCAATTCCCATAGACCCACAGACTTATTACAGTAACCGGTGATTCCTGCCAGACCCTATATAGCCAAGACATCAAATAGTATTCCAAAACTACCAACACCTGCATATTTAAGTGTCTCTCTGGCACCAGGAGAAAGGACCAGACATAAAGCCCTCCTGCCTGCTCCAGGAGGAAGAGTTGCATCAGTGACACAGCACTCTGCTGCCCAAGAGTGCTTGGAAAAGGCCTGCTACTGGCCTTCCTTATCTCCTGGCAGAAGCTGCTGGGGATTGCCATCTCCATTTTCACCCATCCTCACCTCCTATTAGTTCAATCTGCAGCAAAGGAGAAGAATAAAACATTTGCAGCACTGGTAAAGGTGCGCAACACAACTTATCAGGGGTTGAAAGGCAAAATTAGAAGGACATGGCTTGGATTTAAACATTCTCAGGCTGTCTTTGCCCAGGCTGATACCTGTACAGCTCCCACAGCAGTGTGCACCACTTGGACAGAAGGAGTCGTAGAATCATAGGATGGCTTTGGTTGGAAGGGACCTCAAGGACCATGAATCTCCAACTTAAATGCTGCAGGCAGGGCCACCAACCTCCACATCTAATCTAGACCAGGCTGCCCAGGGCCCCATCCAACCTGGCCTTGAACACCTCCAGGCACAGGGCATCCACAACCTCTCTGGGCAGCTGTTCCAGCACCTCACCACTCTCACAGTAAAGAACTTCCCCCTGACATCCAACCTAAATCTTCCCTCCTTCAACTTAAAACCATTTTCCCTTGTCCTGCCGTTAATGTCATTCCTTCTAGAGCATGAAGGGAATGATCTTCCCCATCTGTTTTCCTCGCACTGTATAGCATCCCCCTGAAGATCACTGCACCTTTTGCTAAGTTTAGATATAATGGTGACAGGAACATCAAAAAGTCCTTAGAAAAACAGATTTGCTTTGACTGTTGTAACCTAATTGCAGCCTGGAGCCCCAGTTTTCGGGTTGGATGAGTAGCATGCAGGGGCCCAATGTTCAACCTGGGCTTTGAGCAGCATCCCACAAAGCATTTGCTTTGCTCAGACCCCAACATGATGGCGAGCGACCAACAAGTGAATCAGTGCAGTGCTGTGAATCTGTTTATCAGATAGCAACAATCATTTGTGGAAACGTCTTTTGTAGCAACAGAAGAGCCTATTTGCTGGTAGCACTGACTAATGTAAATGAGGATTAATTAATGTTTTCCTGCAGTGATGTTGGCACCGATAGTGCCTTATTCATGTAATTTAATTTCTATTGACAGGCTGCTAATGGAAACGGATAGCGATGGGTGTCTCTCCCATCAGGCACGCTCTGCCACACAAATAATTCTCTGAACTGGCAGTTGGTCTCGTTCATCACTGGAAATGTGAGGCAGTGAAGGGGGACGACTCAGAAATGAGAAACAAAGGGATCACTGTCCAACCTGCAGCAATCGCTGCCCAGGTGATTGAACCTGGGTGAATTTGGGGGCTTGGGTCCAGCTGGGGTCCCAAATGGTGGCTGCACACCTTTCCAGCTGGCAGGAGCACGTGTAGAGCGAGTGGTGCGTAGGCAGCCCCATAGCTGCTGCCTCCATCTAAGCGTCCTTTCATCCCCGGGAACTTGTGCCTTTCCAAGGGACCTTGACTTTCTCCTAAATGTAGCCAGTCCCACACAAGGCTGACCCAAAGTCCTCCAGTGAGCAGTGAATGACCCTATGAGGAGGCTGGAGGCCAACATGCATTGCCACTCTCCTCACGCAGCTGAATGGCAGGAAAGCATCTTTCAGCATCTCTGTGTCTTCACTCACCACCAAATGTCTGACACTGCAAAACTTTTAGGTGTGAAAATCTTTCCTCAGGGTGCTCAAGGCCGTGTTTTGGGCCATACTCCTGCTCATACGATGGCCAGCAGAAAAATACCTCCAACTGAGAAATGTGCCAGTCACAAGGACTGGGTGGGGTGGAATGAGAGGAATTGACCTGCCACAACCAAGCTGGAACAAAACCCAGCTGCACCTCTCTGACAGATGTGAGCAGCACAAAGCAAGAGCCCCACAGCCCGTAGCTGCCCTGGATAACTCTGCTTGTCCCCACATGTCACAGCCTGCAGCTCTCCCTCTAATCTGATCACCCTCTACATGCTCACCGTTGACATTTGCTTAATCTTCATTCCTTCAGGACCCTCCATCCTTGTCCTTTCAAAGGGAGAGCAATCACCTCTGCCCTCCAGGTATGCAGATACCCCACCACAACCAAACTGCAGGCTTCTGCTGTGCTTTGTCCTGATTTCAGCAAGAACAAGGCGAGCCTGGCAGCTCAGAAAATGAAATCCTTGCCACCTCAAGTCAAGCGCCCAGAAATGGAGAACACTGATGCCACAGTGGGCGGTGGTGTCCAAGTGGACCAGAATGCTTCCCCATGCATTGACACGTGGGGCTGGGTGCCCCATGCTCTGGCTGATGTCAGCAAAGCTGTGCTGGCCCTCTCAAGGTCCTGGTAGTTGAAAACATTGTTCTGCAGCAATTTATTCCCTGCTGCCACGTGGGGTATCTCCTTGTTCTGTGAGTTTAGCTATGGAGACCAGACCTCCTTGGCTGCCACCAAATGGCAGAAATGATGCTCTCAGGGTAGTTCAAGGTAAAACATTAATAAAAGCTGCTTGAGACCTTGGCTTTTTGCAGCCAGCAATGTGATGAACTACAGTTTCCAGGCTCATGCTCATCACAGAGGCATTTCTGCCCTTTACCATACCTTCCTGCAAGCACCTGCCTGCATGAAATCCCAAGCATCTCATCAGTGCTAGACACACAGCCCTGGCTCCTTTTCATGAGGATGCCAGTGTGTGTTTCAGAGCAGCTCCTTGCTCCTTTAGCTCACTGTGATCTGGATTGGGCCACCCTTGATGATGACCCTAAGCCTCCAAGCAACAGGCAGGCAAAGCAGCCAGCAGCACGATAGCAAGCTGAAATCCCTGTGGGGACGTGTAGGAGCATGCAGCACATTTGGGTGTTGGACAGAAAGTGCAGCTGTGTGTTTGGGATGCTCAGTACTCCTGGTCTGGGGTGTGCTCTGGCTGTGGCTCCATGTACCCCTTTTCTGGGAGTCTCATTTGGTGAAGCATTGGCACAGGTTGTCCAGGGAGGTGGTGGAGTCACTGTCCCTGGAGGTGTTCAAGAACTGAGGACATGTGGCACAGAAAGACATGGTCAGTGGGCATGATGGGGTGGGTTGGGGTTGGCATGGGTGATCTTAGTGGTCTTTTCCAACCTTAATGATTCTGTGATTGATTCTACCTGATGCTATGCGAACCAACACCGCCTACCATCTTCTGAGGAGTGTGCCTGCTGATCTTCCATTCGTAACAGCACTAATAGCAGTGTGCCACCCCACATCTTCACTGCCACCCCACGCAGACTTTCCATATCCATTTCACTTACAGAAGGCAATAATTACATGTTTTACATGGGAAGACACCTGCAGCATTGTTCAGCTTGCAGGTTCTGTGCCACTTTCACAGCCTGAGAGGTACACAAATAGCCTCTTAAATAAGCCCCGCATTCTGTTGGGGCGGGCAGTTGCTATGGTGAGAATTCATGGTGTGGTCAAAGCACGTGGGCAACTCAGCTCACCAGCCTGCACGTACCCAGGTAAGAACGAAACACACTGCAGGGCAGGGGCGGAGGATGCACAGCATAGCACAGCAAGCAGCGAAGGCACTGAGCAGAGCTGCAGATGGGACCTATCTGCTCCTGCAGCCCTCAGGGCAGACTGATAGCGCATCGCTTTCTCTGCCTGCTGCATCCTCACCACGCGATGAAGGCTCTGGGGCTGTCAAACCGTCAGCTCAGTTTGACAACAAACTCATTTCACATAGATGGTTACATTTAAAGAAAATAAGAGGAGGGAAAAAAGAAAGCTGTTGAAGCAGGAGAAGTCCACAGATGCTTCCTAGAAGTGGAGCGTTATTTTGCGATCTGGCACCCGTGTTTTAGCAGCCTATAAAAGGTAAAGTTGGTACTACAGCCAGCTACTTGCACCGCACAAATAGGAGCTGTGAATGTATTCTGGAAGTAATGTCACAGAGGACCAGATGGGAAATGAGCAGCACTCATTCTAATTTAACAAAGACAGCTAACCCAGAGCGTGCATTAACATGGAGCATTTTTCGTCTGCCTCCATTCAGAACAGATTCTCGGTTCCGTTTCAAAACGAAGGAAATTGAAGCAATACTTGTTCCGTTGTGAATTACTGCTCTTTCAGAACTGAAAAGCTTTGGCATCAGGAGCTAGGTGTGACATGCTTTGTCTGGAAATACATGCAAAGACACAATACACCCCATGGGCGAGAGTGCAGCCAGCTCCTGGGTTGTCAAAGAACCACAGAATCATAGAATGGCGTAGGTTGGAAAGAACTGTAAAGATCATAGAGCTCCAACCCCCTGCAGTGGACTGGTGTCAGTCCATGTAGGATGGCTGCAGGATTTGGGGCTCTGGGGAATGCTGCTGGCCTGCAGGGAGGAGCTGCACATAGGGAGCAGTGAGGGGGCTGCGTAGGACCAGAAAATGCAGCCTGCAGCCAAGGCAAGAACAGGTCCCACCCCTATCTCCATGCACACACATGTAGGCAATGGCTTGTGCACCATCTGTGCTCTGCACTGCACTTCAAAGACTGAACATGAAGCTTGTTTGGAGGCTATCAGATCCTTGGTGTGCTCATTTTTGGCTCCTCATGGGCTTCAAGTGGAACAAGATCATTTAAGGGGGGGGACTTGAGTGCACAGGAATCTGTGGGATTTCTTTATGTGTTTAGTAGAGCTTAGATCCTATTTTTAAACAAAGCACCATTTCCCTTCCCTCTGCTTTTTCCCCTTAAATATTTAGAAGGGATTAACTACAGAAAACAACCCACATCCTGAGCTGTTTTTCCAACTTGAATTCAGTCTTTCTATTTGTTCGTTCATTATCAGAACCTCTCTCAAATTCCAACCTCCTTCACGTAGTTCAAATAAATCCCCATTCTACCCCATTACAAACCCAAATTTTAATAACATTCTGCTTTGCAGAGTTCTGCATTTTAAACATAGCCTTTATCAGAGATGGCTGCACAGCTTCAGCTCCTTGCTGACGAGTATCTGCCCCTCTCCAGAGCCCTCTTTGTCTATGGGAAAGGCACAGAGAAGCCTGCAACCATTCCTAATGCAGCTCCGTCACTAATCTGGGGATCCCTGCTCCATAATAAGCAGCCAGGGTCACACTACATTACTGTCGTGTTTCCACCTGACCTTGAAAATCTGATCAAAATGCACAGCTCTGGCTGCGAGTTGACACTGTACACAAAATGCTTTTTGCATGACCAAAGCACCTGGTTTAATGGGTCCGTTCTGTTCCCCACACTTCGCTCTGTAGAAGCACCGTAGGTCTCTGCACTGCTCCTATGGGGTCCCTGCATTGCACCCATAGGGTCACTGCACTAACACCTTTCTGTAGTGTAGTTCACCATGATTAAGATATATCCGGGCCTGCTGAAGGTGCTGGCAGCCTGTCTGTGAGTGAAGCAAGGTACATGCTTTGAGGCTTGCTCATTCGTGGCTTTGAGAGTTTATAAAGCAAGACCATAGAATGTGAAAGTGCTGCTGTGTGAATGTGTGGGGGATCGCCAGGACCAGGAACAAAAAGGCAGGCTGTAAAAGCCTTAACCTGCAATTATGTGTAGTTTGGTGCACCAAATTCCTCACACCCCGCAGTGGTTGTTCCCTGCTCTCAGCCCCTGCAAAGCTAAGGTGCAGGTTGTGCCCCATTCATTGGGACTGGAGTGATGACTTAAAATGGTCCCTGAAATAGCCACCCCTGCTGGCTAGGGCAAAGAAAGCAGCACGAATCTTTATACGAAAGAAAGACTGATCATCTCCATCCCTCTAAAATCCTCCCTCACCCCTCCTCTCCTGGAACAAACACACTTTTTAAAAGGCTTTTAAATAATCTCATGTTCCTTAACAAAATTACAGGAGCAGTTTCCTCCTTTAATAGCACTCTTCTTCTTGGTAATCTTGTTTTAGCTACAGTTTTTGATGGGAGAGCACTGGCAGATGAATCATCTGTCACCCCTCTTAGTTGTTTTGCCTGGCTCCAGGAAGGAAGATTCTAGTTTGGAGCACTGTCCCCTGTTGAGAAGAGGAAGCTCTCAATTATGCCTGCTTTTAACTAGGGGTGACAAAATTTTTATTTTAATGGTTAATCAGGGCAAAAACAGATGAATTGTGACTGTGGACTCTGATCCAGCACAATGGATGGCGTGGCCCTGGCCCTGGGTTACTTCTTTCAAATGAATTGAGCTGTCTTCTGCAAGCAAGAGCATCTGCTGAGCTCCTGAGCACCTCCTTACAGACAGCACTGGAAAGCACCAGCTGAAAGAAAAGCCAAAAGCTGACCAAGATCCAGGTATTAATAGAGACACATTATGGAAGGGTTATAAGTGTTTTGGTTCAGGAGATGGATGCCAAGTCTCCATCCTCTGACAGCAGATTATCCAAGATAACATTGATGTCAGTGGCTTCGTCTGAACCCAAACTCAGTTTCAAGAAGGCAAACTTCTAACTGCATCTTGGATAATTTCCTGAGGAATTTCCCTTGGGAATTAGCATTGTATTGGCTGTTGGCTAGAACCAAGATACGCAGGGTGGGTTTTCTTAGCATCAGTCAGACCAGTTCTGGACAGGAAGCAGGAAGGGAAAATTCTTTCAATGAATTAGACACTGGCTACTTTGATCACGAGTGGCATCAGTTACTTCATACTTTTTTTCCTGGGAATGAATGCATGGGTGGGCAGATGGTATCATCAGGAAGGTTTTGACTTGGGTGAGTATTCCAAGAAAAAGGACTGGTGATCAGAGCTAGCCTTCAGTGCACAAAGCAGTAAGAGCATCTCTGGGATACAAATTAATGCAGTTAGGATTTACAAGGACTGGTTTCAAATGCAAACAGGTAAATATAAGCATCGAACACTTGGATAGAGGCATATAAACTAGGGGAAATACCATTACTCATAGGATAATCACTGGAGGAATGCTGAAGAGGACAGTGGACCACCTGATGAAATAACACACCAGATAAGGAATTCAGTAGAAGAGATTAAAATCCTGATACATAATCAAAATGAGAATTGAATTTGACTGTAACCAAAGAGAATGAACCACTTATAACATGCAAGAGGAATGCAGCTTGGGTGAGAACGGTCGTGAAACAACAGAGTTCACGAGTTGTCAGAAAGGAAGGAAGGAGAACAGCAAAATAAACACAATGGACTTCCAGAAAGCATATTTCAAAAACCTCATAGAACTGATAATCATGAGAAACAAGTCTCAGAGAAATGGGAATTCAGGAAAGTTGGCAGCAGCTTAAAGAAACAATGGTGGTAAGGACATCAATTCAAACAATCCCAGCAGAGGAGGGAAAGCAACTATCACAAGATGATGTGCTTAAATCATCACCACTTCACTGATCACTAGCACATGAAATCATGTCTTCGGAAAATAGAAACTAGATTCACATGCCAATGAATGTAAATGCACAGCCTGAAAGTGTGGGGACCAAATCAGGAAAGTCAAGAGACAGAGAATCAACCGGCAGGATCAGTGGGATATCAAGAAAACTTCAAATACATTAGCAGTGACATGAAGGTCGGGGGAAGAACTACCCAAAAGGGAAGGAGAGGTGGTAGCGAATGATGTGAAGACAGTGGAAGTATTCACCTGCTTCAGCTTTCAGTAAAATGATCCTTTGTGCCAAAACGGTTACCAAAGTTAGTGCT
Source organism: Perdix hodgsoniae (assembly GCA_035772895.1). NCBI lineage: Eukaryota > Metazoa > Chordata > Aves > Galliformes > Phasianidae > Perdix > Perdix hodgsoniae. Next base: position 49,500,552 of record JAPSGF010000001.1, on the reverse strand, counting down.
GAATGATAACAGGGAAAGAACTCAGTCTAGAAAGAAGTGAAGAGTATTAATTCAGAATAAATATTATACTCTTGTACTTCCTGTTGAAACAATCTCATGATGGTTAGCAGCTCTGTGAGATCTCAGAGAACCACCACAGTACCAGAAGACCAGAAAAGGGAGATGCAAACCCTTTTAAAAAGGAAGGAGCTGAAGAATGATGCACGAGACAGCTTGGTTTGAATTCCCAGAGAAAACTGGAAAAATAAATATTCTATAAATGTCTGGAAAATAACAAAGAGGTATGTAACAGCAAAGATTTGTGAACTCAACAGCATTATTTTTTTTCCATTGGGGCAGCAGGGTATGCAAGAACTTGCAGATGCAATAAACCCATTCTTTATGGGATCATTCTATGATTCTATGATTTCGACGCTCACATTTTATTATCATAACTAGAAGATACAATCTGAAGATCCGAGGGTAAAAACCTCTTTAGAGGATGGCAAACCAAACTGAAATCAACAGTACTGGACTTCAACAAACAAAACTGGACTTCAGCAGTATTTGGAATAGATGACCTTTTAAGGAGCCTCCCAACTCACAAATGATTCTATCATCCTACAATAATATCATGCCCAAACAAACAAACAAAACCCCACTTCCAAACCCAAGTCCTCCCTTCCTCTAAAAAAATACATTGAAGCAAGCATTGTGCTTGCACACATTGCCAGGAGTAATTCCTGCCTGCTCTGTGACATATGTCTTTCACCTCACTCAGCACTACTGACGTCTTACTGGAACTCTGCACATTGGATTTAAGGAAATTGAGGAACAATTGCGAAGACACCAAAGCAGGGCCGTAGGAGCAATCAAAGGTGTAGAAAATATGATCTACCATCAAAAGAACAAAAAAATAATCTTTTTCAGTGCAAACATGAGGCGTCAGGAGAAGGCATAGTAAGTAGTCTTCAACTACATAAAGAGCAGTAGTAGATTGGAAGGGAACATGATGTGCTCTGCATCCATTGCAAATAGGTCAAGAAGTGGGATCAAAGAACAGCAGTACATACAGCACCATGCATTTCCCAATGGTTAACTGCTAGAACAAGTGATCTCAGCTGAGAATTTCTGTCTGGGGATGCTTTTAAGAAAAGGTCGGATACCCATCTGTTATGCAAGAAGCAGGCACTGTTTGTTCTGCTCTGTGGAATGGGATAAACTAGATAATCTCTGGATATCCCTTCTGACCTTATTTTCCGTGATTCACACACCAGGAAAGCCATAGGTAGAGATTTCTGGCTTTTTCTGAGGATGACCGCAAGTGAAGTGAAGGCCAGCTGCGGGTACAGCACGGCCCAGTCCATCCGAGAAGTCTCAAACGTAACTGTTTTCCTGAGAATCCGCAGAGACAAGGACTAGAAGAGCGGGAGCACACCGAGCCTCAGAAGCCAGATCAGCTGAGCTGGCTTTCTGCACTTTTCCCCCAGCGACCCATTAACAGCTCTCGCCCACCCACATCTTAAAACCTTTGAGCAGGGCTCTGAAATGTGGGAGGTGATCAGCTGGGAGTAACTCAGCAAGTCTGTGCCTTTGCTGCATTTCTCCCGTTTCATTAATATTGCTGGCCTTCAGAACCAGCCTCTACAGACTGAAACCAACCAGCTTCAGGGGCCAGATATCACATATGCTTCTGCTGGCAGAAGACCAGGCACCAGAGCAGAAAGCTGGTCAGGCAGCAAGGCTGAGATGTTGGGAAGCCACCTTCCTTCTGCTCCAGAGCCCTCAGAAACCAGTGCCAGCCCAGAGCTGGAGATAGGAAAGGGTGCTGCCAAGACCTCAGCTCCTTTCTGGCACAGCCTCCGTCAGGCATAGCTTTGCTTGTGGAGCTGGAGCCTGGAAGGCAGACAGATGCAAGCAGCACCTTGTGCTTTCTCTAGCTCGTCTTCTCTTGGACTGTGCAAGCAGCTCAACCTAAGGATACTTGCAGGTCTCCATTGGAAGGTGACTTGTGACAGTGCCCTTGCAGTTCAAGCCTGCTTGCTTCCATGAGGAGCATGCAGCATGTACACACAGGTTAAACACAATACATGAACCATCCAAATCCAGGACTCTCTTCAGACAAAGGAGAAGACACATCTTTGCCCTGCCGTCCACGGCAAAGCTCAAAATACCTCGCTCCAACCAAGTTCCGCAAAAAGAGAGAGAAATCCTCCTCTGGTTACCCTCTACCTTCCTTCCTCAGAAGCTCTCTCCATCTGTACCATTAGCCCCAGCCCTCCACACAAAGGAGGAGAGAGAGAAATTAATTCTTCACAGCTGGTTCTGTCCTGCAATGCCTTGCTCTCAGGACAGGCAGCTGTAGCCTCTCCGGCCAGAAGGGGAGGGTTAACTCCTACCCTGCCAAGTTTCAGATGGAGAAAATCCAAAATGATCTTCTTGCCTTTAAGTTTCCCAAGCGGATGCATTCTGGCCTGGATAAATGAGGTATATGTCCACATCCACGCACACGCTGACAAACTACATCCCTGTACCTCTGAAGTCTCAAAGGCAAGTGGAGAAACCCTGCCCCTTCCTAGCTCCTACTATCCTCCGGGGAGATTTTATGCAAATGATTTAATGAGCATACTTGCAAACGATTTGCATACAGGCATAAACTTAACAGAGCGTGAAAGCCAAAAGCCTGGCCCAGAGAGCAGGGATGAGGAGGTATGGGGTGCAGGAATCCCACCCTGCCTGAGGCCATGGTGAGCGGGTCCTCCCCGGCCTTTGGGACTGATGTTCTCCAGCCACGTCCCTGGTGCAGAACTGCAGGCTCGAGCTTAAAGTCAGGCATGAACTTCCTCAGCCCTTCTTCAACTTTTTCCCTGTGCACAGCCCCTGTTCACTAAACGGCTTACGTTGGAAGGGATCTTAAAGATCACTGAGCTCCAGCTGCCTGCTGTGGGCTGGTTGCTACCCACGAGTTCCCACTTGCAGTCTAAAGGAGGAAGAGAGCAATGGGAGGGGATCTACGGGTTTTTGAGCTCGATAACCCTCATTTTGGTGGGAAGGGAGAAAGAAAACTGCCTCGAACTTGTGCTGGACATGGGGAAATTGTGTTGACCTGCACAGAGCAGCACACAGGTGGGATGCTGCCCCAGGTGTGGTGCAAGGGATGGATCACCCAGCTCCTTCCCAGCTCACCTCATGGTCCAGCACCTGGACTCATGCAAAAGCTCGAAGTTCATATAATGAGAAATATTTTTGCTGTTTTTCCTTCAAATCATCTCTGTGCGTAACTACAATGAAGCAGCTTTGTGTGCCTGCAGAAGAGTGAAAGTCCACAGCACTTGAACAATGGGGTTGGACTCGATGGTCCTTATGGGTCCCTTTCAACTTGGGTTTTTTATGATTCTCTGTCAATGTTAATAAGCTTTGTGAGAGAACGAGCTGAAAATCGGGCTGCAGTACCAAAAGAATGAACATTTCCCTAAACAGAAAGAGAGAATGCCTGGAAATAGCTGCTCCCCGCTCCTGTGAAATCAGGTTACAGCAAGAAAAGGCATTTAAAATGGCACCGAATTTTTCGAGTACCAGAGTTTTTGAGTTTTTGTAGAATATTTACAAAAGCAAAGCACAAAAAGACCACGCAGTGTGCTCGAGGTAACAAAGCAATCGTGCGATGCAGCAGGTAACCGAGCTGGGTCTGCGCAGCCCGAGCATCTGCTCCAACTCCTGGATCATCTTTCTTCTGTATTGCATTTGCTCAGCGTGGTGATAAAAATATGTCTTCCTCCAGAGGCAGATTGACCGCGTAATGCTGAGCGCAGATGATGGGGTTTTGCGTTTGTTTATGATGATACACGCAAACAAAATACCTGTCTTGCAAAATAGTTTGGCTGCCGTCCATGGCAAAATAACCATTAGGCAGAAAGCAAGCCTAAGGAGCTCCTTCCCTTCAGCCACCAGAACAAAGTAATTAAAAGCCACATGGCATCCGCCTGTCCACTTGGCAGCGGTGCTATGGGCAGGGCTATGGGCCCGGCAGAGTTGATCAGCAAAAGGTGGCAACTTGGAAACATCCCACCAAAACTACATGTGCCGTTCCCCCCCCACCCCCCCCCCCCCCTCCCCCGCACCTCCTTCTACAGGCAGTTATCCCAGGGGGGAATCTTCACCAGAACGCAGTTTCAAAGAGAGGACGCACGACATAAAAGCAATATTTGCTGCTCCACTTCAGAGAGCTCCTGTTTGAGTTCAGGAGGGATAAGAGGGAAAGTCGGGGCCGCTGCTGGGGAGCAGGCGAGGTGAGCGCGGGCGGCAGCGGGGTGGGCTCAGGACGGGGGTGAGAGCAACCAGCAGCAGCGCACTGGGGTGTGGGTGGGAAAGGAGAATCAGGTCCGTAGGTGGGGAGCAGGAAGGCGAGGGGAGCGGGCGAACAAGAGGATTGGGGCTCGTGGCTCGCCAGCTGGCACACAGCGAGCAGCTGCTGCTGTGTCAGCCCGGCCGAGGGCTGCAGCTGCACGCTGGCCTTGAATAGCGGAGCAGCAGCGTGCCGGCTGGCTGCTGAAGGGACAGGAGCTCAATGGGCAGCGGGGTCTGTGAAAGGTTTGGGAGCAGGGGAACACGACAGCGCTTTGATTTCAGAGCTGTTTGTTCTGCGATTGTCCGCTCTGGTGACTGAGCGGTGCTCCAGAGTTAAAATGGGGAGGAGAGAAGCAGAAGGGAAAGTGAGATCTTCAGTGTAGCACTGGGCTTTGAGAGCGTATCTGCAGCGTGCAGTTGTCTGGATGTACGGCTTTCATAGTTGTCAGCAGGGATCAGAGTCACAGGGTGCTTAAAGCAGAGGGGAAATCTCTGCGTGCTCACCGAGTGCCTCAGCCACCGCTGGAGGAGGGCAGGAGCCCAGCATCAGCCATCTGCTCCCGTACTGCATGTTGCAATGCTCCCAGTGAGTCCAAGGCTCCCAGCAGCCTGGAGGCTTGACACGGGCGTGAGTGCTACAGCACAGCCAGGGTGCTTCCACACCAACCTCATTCCGTGTGCACGCAGCATCTGTACACCTCCACAGCTGCGGGCGACCCCGTTCTGTGCAGCCTTCTGCAGTTACGCACCGGCTCCTGCAGTTGTGTGGGCGCACCCACCCCGAGCACCCCACCATCAGTGCGTGCGTGTGCGCCCTACGCTCTCCTCCACGAGCGCGGGCACACTCATTTCCCACGTGTTCTCGGTTTTCACACAAACATCAGCGCACAGAACCTGACACGTCCCATGCGGGATGCACAAAGGGCTCCTTCACGCTCCCCACGGCCATGCAGGCAGGTGGAGCGCACGTAAGCGTAGCTGCTTGCGCTGTGCACGCTTCTCCACGGCCACGCGTTCCACCCTCCGAGCGTGGAACACCCTGCCCGCTCCTGGAGTGCGGGTGCGGGTGCCGCGTTGTGCGCGCAGCCGGCGGGACAGAAGCAGCTTAGGGCGCACAACGGGAGGAGCCCCGTCCATCCTCCCCCCCCCGCTCTCCCTCCCTTTAAGAGCCGCCGCGGGCCCGGCGCTGGCCCCACCCGCTGTGCCGCGGGGCCGGGCCGTCCCCCTCATTAATATGAAGGCGGCGGCCGCGGCGGCGAATGGGTAATGAAGCTGTCACTCCGGCACCTACTTGTTGGCCGTCCGCGGAGCCTAGGCGCATAGAGGGCGAGCGGAGCCCGCGGGAGGGGAGCGGCGGCGGAGGAGCGCTCCGGGCGGCCCCGCCGGCAGCCCATGCCCTGCGGCCCCCCCGCCGCCCATGCCGCCAGCTGCGGGCTCGCCGGGCTGCTTTGAGGCGGCCGCGCGGAGCTGCAGCCATGCGGCCCCCGGCCCCCCTCGGCCCCGCGCCGCTGCTGCTGCCGCTGCTGCTCTTGGCCGCCCGCGTGCAGGTAGGGGGGCTCTGCCCGGCTCTGCCCCGTTTTCCCGACCTGCGCCCCCGGCGCTGCGCTGCCGAGCCCCGTTCTCCCTTCGGCTCTTTTATTTTTAGGTGTCCCGCGGCACGGGCTATTTCGAGCTGCAGCTTAACTCGGTGCGGAATGTCAACGGAGAGCTGTTCAACGGGGAATGCTGCGACGGCGCGCGGAGCCCCCCGGAGCGGGACTGCGGCCGGGACGAGTGCGACACGTACGTGAAGGTGTGCCTCAAGGAGTACCAGGCCAAGATCTCCCCGGGGGGACCCTGCAGCTACGGCTCGGGCTCCACCCCGGTGCTCGGAGGGAATATTTTCTATCTGAACGGCGACAAATACCATCCCCGCGGCAGGAGCCCCGAGACGGGGCGGATCGTCATCCCGTTCCAGTACGCCTGGCCGGTAGGTGCCCGCCCGGCTCCGCTGGGCGCCGCCGTTATTTCTTATCGGGACGGGGTTTTGGGTTTTTTTTTTTTCCCCTTGCTTTTGAATCGCGTCTCTTTAATGGCGAGGCGGGCGGGGGCCGTGCAACAGGTCGCGACGCACGGAAAGCGGTCGCGGGGCTGCGCGCTTGCCGGAGCTCACGGCGTGCCGCGGGTGTCGCTCAGGGCCGCCTGAGCGCGGAAACGCTTCCAAAAAAAAAAAAAAGGGAAGAAAAAAGAAAGGATTGAACTCCTTGCTTCAATTTCTCTGTATTTAATTATGCGGGGAAGTCGCGGAGCGCGGCGGCGCGCGCTGCTCCCAGCAGGGGGCGCCGTCACGCGCGGCGCAGGTGGGGGCGCGGCGCGGGGCGCGTGCCGCGGCTCGCGAAGGGCGCGAGCTGCCGCCCCTCCTGGGGCG
>JAPSGF010000001.1:49214592-49493419 GCA_035772895.1 Perdix hodgsoniae | reverse complement strand
GGGGGGAGGGGAGCGGTGGCGACGGCGGCGCGCGCGCGCCCCCGCGGCGACCGTTGGAGCGGGGGTGGGAGGGGCGCCGCCGTTGGGTGCGCGGAGGGAGGAGGGCGGCGCCCCTCACTCAGCCCCGCACCTGTGTGGAGACGGGGGCCGAGCCGCCGCCCCGCACGCGAGCAGGGGAGGATATCCGAAGGCCGGCGTTGAAACCTGAGCCTCCTCTCCCTTCCTTCCCGGGGCGGGGGTGGTGCGGTGGCACAGCTGAGGGCGATGAGGTCGGAGCGGCACCTGCGGCGGTCGCCTGCCCAGCAGCGTCTGAGGGAGCCGTCGGGCACCGCACGACCCACGCGGCGGCTCGCGGGGTCCGCGTCTCCAACGCTGTGAATGCGGGGGGGCGCAGCTGCTCGTTTGCGCTGACGGCGCCGCTCCCCAGCGGCCCTCCCGAGTTCCCGCGCTGCTGCAGATCCGCCGTCCCGATGCTCGCACGCCTCAGCAGCCCCTGCTCGGGGTTTGGGGCTTTGCTCGGGTTAGGCTGAATAAATGTGGGTGCACGGTTAATGTCTCTGCGTGGTCACTCGTGTTCGGGTGGCTGGGCTCCCTGAGCACCTTTGTCTCGGTGCCTGTTGAAATTTGGATGCTGTTCGTGGGTGTGGGCAGTGCTGCACAAACAGGGTGTTTGGAACCGTGTTCTGAAGTGAAGATGGAGAGAAAAATGAGTGTCGTTCCTCCTCCTGTTGACCATCTATTACAGGCTTTGTGAAATCATAGACTTCAGTAGGAGGCTTCGGTAACATCAGTAGCTCAGACTTTATCTGCACGAGGCAGTGAAGGTGGCTGAAGTCACACTTCTAATTTGCCAGTTTCTGCTGTGTGAAGACAGGAGGATCATCCCTGTGGTCCCAAAGCCCTGCTGCCTTTGTTTGGCTCTGTGTTGGGATAAGCACGTCCTTACCTTGCAGCTGTGGAATACAGTTCTGTGCTCATCTAGTCCTGAGAGCACAAACCTACCTGTTCTTGCCCTGCGTCCTGCAGGCAGATCACTGCTGTGTCTCTAAGCGTATGCTACCATGTCTGCTATTATTCCTTGTATCGCTGCCCCCTCAGCGTTGTACAGGAGTTGAAGACTTTGATGCCTATAGCTCCGCTGCTTCTTTGCAGCTGTTGCAGAGCAGCCTGTCGTTTATTTAAACAGTGCCACTGCAATCTGGTGGGTGGCTGGCTGATTTCTGGAAGGTTTACTGAACCCTCTCCCTGCCCACCATTGATGCTAAAAATAAGCTGTGGAGTAGTTGTATGTCTTAAAGCAGTCTGTGTATCGCTGTCTGCAGATGCGCTTAGGGAAAGAAGTCCTATGTTGTAGTTTCATCTTGAACTATGGGTGCTCACTTGGATGGGGAACACAGCATCTGTCACAGCCGTACGTAAGCCATATATACTGTGCAAACAGATTAAGCATTAAGGCAATGCTCTTTTAACAACTTTTTTTTTTTTTAAGTGGGTTGGTTCCTGGGTGAAGCTTCAACTTCTGAGGTGATTTCAAGTTTGTTATTATCTCTGTACCCAAACAAGAAAAAAAAAAAAACAAAAAACAGTATAGACAGTCTTTTCATTTGTGAAACAAGTTTGCTGTAGTGCATGGAAGGACTCGGTATAGTTCTAGACTGGATTTGTAAGGCTAGGAAAAGCAGTCCTGATGGAAGCCAGCATTAGTCTGTGTGGATTTGTTACTGAAACTCATCTGGATGATAGCTCCGAGGATACTGGTATATGAATGTATAAATCACTTGAGGGAGGATTTTTTGACATCTGCTTGATATTGCAGTTCCTCAAGCTGACAGCAGCTGTAATGCAAGTATAGTCATGAAAGGTATTTTTGCCTTTTTGTTATGCTGTTTTGTGTTTTTAATTTGACATAGTGAAAGCTTACCGTTAAAGGAAAGATTTGTTCTTAAAGAACACTATTGTCTTCTGTAAAGCTGCAGTACAAGACTTCAGTGACTTCTACTGTTTAGTACAGAGAAGGCTCTCCTTATTCTGATTTCCTGTCTTCTTTAATATCATCAGTCTGATCTCTGATTTGCAAGATGAGCTTGGGATATTGCCAAAAAGTTCTTAAAATTGCTACCTTGGGATACATCATCCCCAGATATCTGGCAGTGGGAGAGGCTGAGGAACAGCTAGAACAATACAGCTGTCTTCTTCACCCACCTACCTCACATTTCTTTTGCCTCCTGCTGTAAAACGTGCAGCTTAATGCTCTTTTGAGGTCGTTAACAAACAGATGATGCAATTGCATTTTGTGTGAATTTTAAAACGGAAAAGAAGGTTCCAAATAGCTTTGAGGAATAAATTCTGGTCACTTGCACAGCTTAGGTTTGCTAAGCATTTTTGTAGCACAAAGCTGTTTGTTCAGATGCTGAGGCTTCAAGTCCTACCTGAGTCAGGTAAAGCTTTCAGAGCGCTAGTTTACAGGATAGCTTTTAGGATTTTAGCTTTTTGGTTTGGTGAGGGAGGGGTTACTAGGAATGCTGTTTTTGAAGATGTTTTAAAGGTAAAGACATTCTCTTGGATGTATCATGCAGAAAAATTTTTCATAATCTTTGCAAGATGGCGTGAAGTAAAGTTTGTGTGGTTTTTCCTCTCCACCCTGTTCCTTCCCTCAGGGAATTTGCAGCTTTTCCTGCACTGTAAGTGTTGGTATGGCATTCATTACTTCAGTTAATTAGTCATATAGAGGAATTGTTCTGACTAGTCGTGGCTGTTGAAATCATAGATAACAGCATGCATAATTATCTCCTCTCAGCCCCTCTGTTGATGCTCTGGTGTGACTGACAGTGCAGTGTATGCATGAGTACTCTATGCTCTGAACTCTGCAGGTGAACTACACCTGCAGAGTTCGGGGACTTGGAAATAAGTAGCAGGAAAAAATCCATCAATTCCACTTCTTTCTCCTTACCGCTTACCAACTGCTTAGCTTTTGGGCTTTGTATGTGTCTGAGTAAGGGTTCCTCAATGTTCAGGAGGTCCTTGCTGCTTTCTCTGTAAGCATGCCTTCTCCAATAGAGTGTAGGCACCTCATTTGTTGTATTTATGTTCTTGGATCTCAAACTTTTCTTTTTGAAACTGTGATTATAGTTCTTATCTCTAGAGTTCAGAAGTACTGTTAACTTTCAGGTAGTTGAAAATAAGTGAAATGATGTACGCTTAATATCCAGACTGTATGAATTTTATCTGCATGCAGTCCACATGTAAGCTTCATCCAAATGCCTGGAAGTGTTCAGCCTTGAGCTAAAACATAAACCAGCATTTGAACCATCGAGGACGTAAAGCTGTTGAAAGGATAACTTGGCTGCAGCAGTAAATGCTGGGTTTCTTAGAAAGCAACTATACCCCCTCTCCTGCCAAGACCTGAGCAGGAATACTTGACCTTAGAGCTTTTATTACCTAATGGGTGCAGTGCTCTGGTATTTTCAGATGGCGTCTACTTCAGTATAGTTCTCTGCATCAAGTTCTCTCCATCATTCCAATTTGCAAACTTGTGTATCTTGTGAAGGCAGCTAGACCTTCAGAGGCATTTAGCCTTAAGTAAGTTCTCTTGATCCTCGGTGCCTGCAGGGAACTAGATAGACAGCATACTTCCTACAGTCAGGCTATTTTTGTTTCTCTGGTAGAGCTTCAACTGGTCTACCTTCTGTCTTAACGCAGACATCACTTTTTTAATATTGGGATCTTGAGGCTTCGTAATGAAAGCATCCTGGATTAGGTTACTGCTTGCTCCCTGGTAGGGTAAACGTACATTCTGTCACCTTGGATGGTGATCTGTCATGTCAGATGGGCTCAAATCAAGCAGGTTAAAGCTAAACCACTGAGCATTCAAAAGGGTTCTTGTATGCAGTTGTACCAATGAAACATAATGGACACTTCCATCAGGAAGATCAGAAGTTCACAAGTGAAGCGTCAAGTGATACTCAGTGTGCCTCTAAATAATTGTACTTTGCTCTACTGAAACATTAAAAAAATACAGCAACTGCAAACCCAGTCTTAAAGAATACCTGAGGGCAGGGAATAAGAAGCAAGAGCATCACCTTGTACCAAATGTAAAACTCTGGTATAGTGTGCAATTCATGTGCTGTATAACTTCTTGTTAGCAGAGGAAATCAGCTTGGAAAAATAATGTAGAAGGTAGCAATATATTTTGATGCACTTCATAAATGTTTGATGTTTTATTTGCCAACAACCTACCTCTTTTCCCACATGGAAGTCTGAGCTGAAAGCATTAATCTTAATATTCAACTCCTTTTCTATCCCTCAGCTGGTTGGTTATTGACTGCCAGATTGGCTTGTTGGTAGATGTGGGACTGCCCTGGTAACTGGCACAGCAAACTGTTTGTGTTTACCAAAGCACCTGCGGCCCTTGCACACATAAAGTCATTCCCTGCCTCTTGTGTTCAGGGACAAACAACACACTGGATTGGAGAACATGGTCTTTCTCAATCTATATGTCCTCAGTCTTGTAGAAGCAGATCAGAGAATCATAAGCTTTCACCTGCTTGATAGTCTATTTGCCTTGAAGCCTTTTTGATCAGAAAAAGAGTATGTTGAGGGGATGACTTATTACATAAAAATATCCTTTCAGTTCTGGGCTATGCAAATGCAGAGTAGCTTACAGGTTTTGCTGTGTTCCATTTTAAATGAAGATTATCTGGTTATGTTTTAGAGACTAGCTTTGGCAGTGCTGAGTAGAAGCAACTCCATTTGATTTCAGTAGCAGCTGCAGGTGTCACCTCTAAAAAAGAATCAAGGCCTTAATGGTGGGCACTTCAGAACCACTCTTTGAAAAAGGGATTTATTATTGGCATGCTGTCTGTGCCAGCAACTATTTGCAGCTTGCCTGAAATAGAAAGCCTAAAGACTTAAGTTTCATGTAACTGTAGAAAATCTTATCTTCTAATTTGAAACAGAAATGTTCTTTGCACTCTTAATCCTTCATACGCTACTGTTGTTGAATCTAGAATTTCTTAATCTTTGGAATAAATGTGCCTTAGAGAACAGTATTTTATTAACTATTTAAACCTTTGTACCTTAACCTCTGGGGGAGGGGGGGAGAGGGGCAGGGGCAGGGTTTCCACATCGTGGAGATGACCAAAAAGGAAAGAACACTTCTATTTATACTCCTTGAAATCTTCAATAGGTAAACACTTGCTTATCTATTAGAAAAACTGAGGCTAATCTTTAAAACTTGCAGGCAGGTAACTTTCCTTCCAGGAGACTGGATGATGCGCTTATAACTCTTGCTAACTTTCTAATCTTTATTCCAGAAGGTACTTCAGCCAGCTTCAGTGATTGTGTGCTCTTAAGCACACAGCTGGTGTGGGCATCACATCTCTGAAAACGACAAAGGTGTTAAAGCAGTTGGGATTATCTTTTTCTAGAGTATGTGAGGTGGAGAAGAAGGTGAGGTAGAAATGGAGCGTGTTCCATTCACCACAACATGATGGAAGCTTTGTAGCACTGCTTTGGGCTGTTTGAAGATGTTCCAGCTACTGTTTTCTCAAGGGAAAAAAAAAAAAAACCAAGCCCAAAAAACAACCCACCAGCTTGCATATGAAAGATCTGTGATAGACATGAGAGCATGTACCTTTCATCTTAAATGATGTGGTTCATCTTTAACATAGCGGTTGGGGTAAAACCATAATTGGATGTGTTTATATCAGGCTTATGATATTTGGTCTATTTGAGCCTTGGTCCCATTGTACTGTAAGCTGAGTGATGCTGTGAAGTTCAAGGAAATCTTTTGGTCTAGATGTTGAGAAGCCTTGTATTGTTGAATTTAACTTCTGAGTTTGATGCTACTGCTTTTGTATTCCCTGCACAAATCCAGCTCATCATGAGTTTCAATTGCTATTAAGAGTTCAATGGCTGCCAGCACAGAAGCTATGAAAAATTAATATTCTGTCAAGCCATAAATGATGAAACAATTACTTTTTGTGGATCTGGGAAGTGCCAAAAAATGGTTTAGTGTAGTTTTAAGCTGCTTGTCATTAAAAAGTTGCCACACTCTCTCATGCAAGAGGAAAATTGTATTTAAGGCAGGTGGTGTGCAAGGTAAACAGTGATTTATTTTTTTGCCTTTCAAAATGACTTCCATTTGTTGGTGTCTGGCTGACCCCCCCTGCTGAGCAACACCATGTAGGTGAGAGTCACTATGCAGGTGAGATGGGTGGAATTTACCTGTTCTGTGTAATCTCACTCCTTCGCTTGTTTTTCCTGTACGCGTTGGTTTGTGTAAGCGTGGGCTTTGAAATACATGCTATGAACATACTTTAGAAACTAAGTTCATAAACCAGCTATGATCACATCATACACTTAGTCATCTGCAGAAGCTTTAAATTACTCCATGCCTGAAAGCTTCCCTCCCTTTTCTGAAAACAAGACCAATGTTTTGTCAACTCTGTGTGGGTCCTATTTGCATTGCTTGCTGTAGTTAGAGCTGCTAAACCTACTGAAGAGGAGGGTCATGTTACTGCTGGCACACTGGTAGACTTTCCTTTGGGTTGTTCCAGTTCCATATGCTGGTATCCTCTGAGCTGGAAGAAGCTGTGAGCACTGGCTTGAAAGCAGAGTGACAAGCTGAAAGAATGAATGGGGTTTATTGGTAATGCTTCTGTCTGTTAATGCTAAATGAGATGCTAAAGGATGGTTGCTGTTGCTCCTTGGCAGTAGTGCTACTGTTCTCTTCAGCACTCAGATGGTCATTGTCAGGCTTGTAGCCAGAAAGCTGCTCTGACTCCTGGTTAGTAGGTATCTAAATTCGGTTGGCCTTTGGCCACTGCTGGCTGCTGTTATCAACTTGGTGGCTTTGGGATTGTGTGTTTAGCCATCCTGTGAGTGGGAGGTGACACATGATATGGCCACCTCCCACGTGCTCTGGCTGCTGTCGCTGAGGCTGAGTAGTGGACCAGTGAGTGGATGGCTGGGATAACCTGTGCTGCATCATGCTGTGTTCTGGGCTGTATTAAAAAAGGGGTGGCCAGCAGGGAGAGGGAAGTGATTGTCCCCCTCTACTTGGCTCTTGTGAGGCCCCATCTGCAGTGCTGCATCCAGGTCTGGGGCCCCCAACACAGGAAGGACATGGAGCTCTTGGAGCGGGTCCAGAAGAGGGCACCGAGATGATCAGAGGGCTGGAGCACCTTCTATGAGGAAAGGTTGAAGGAACTGGGCTTGTTTAGCTTGGAGAAGAGAAGGCTTTAGGGAGGCCTGATTGTGGCCTTCCAGTACTTGAAGGGAGCATATAGACAGGAGGGGGATGGGACTATCCTGCAGCTAATGCCTCCTTCTTATGTATGCCCAGGGGCAGAGCTGCGGGAGCACATAGGCCTTTGTGGGTGTCTTTTCCAGATGATCTCAAGTCACAGGAGTGGCCAAGTTGGGCTTTTGGTGCCTTTGCTTGCTATGTAAGAGAAAAAACAACCTGTATATGGAATTTAGCAAGCAGTCTTAATTGGTGACAATCATGCATGCATTGATATGGAAAAGCAACGAAGCTAGTCTAGGACTGAACAACTGAGTCACTGTTTTTAAGTTACTCAGATGCCTTTGGCTCTGGTGGCCTGGGTTCTGTTCAGTGATGTGCAAAACAATAGGTGCATCTTATCTCCAAAGACTTGGATACAAACTCACACTGAGATGAACGCTTGCTGTTAATCTGATACACCTGCTGTTGCTTTAGATATTGAACTTATTTCTTCTAACTATCTTCAGAGAATGGTTTACCGTTACAAAATATTGTGTAATAGCTGAGCCATAGCTATACTTATTTACTAAACTCTATCTCCAAGGAGATTTTTTTTTAAGAATGGTAATTAGCTGTATGAAGAGGAGGAAAACTGACTTCTACAGACTCACGTTTTGGATACTGACTAAAAGTTTATAAAATACATCTTATGTGAAAATCTTCTGGTAGCTAAGTGCTAAGAGGAACTTGGCTAAAAACCCAGTAAGCGTGCATTTTATCTGTGGTTGAAATTAGTGTGCTCCTCAGCAGCAGTTAGAACTCTGCATGAGATGGAAGGGGCATGGCATTTCAAGGCTGAATGGCAATCTTAGCCTTACTTGATTAGAGCTTGCAGAGGTTGCTAAGAAACAGCCTAATAGTCCTTGAGTAACCAATTATATGCCCCTTGGACAGATGCACAGGTGCTCATTCTCTAAAGTTTTTTTTTAAATCTGAGATAAGACTGGAGTATTAGTACATAAACTGCAATCTGTTTACATCCTGCTTCAGGCTTGAAAGTCCTGATTGTATATATCTTGTTCCCAGCAGGATGTGTTCTGGTGGCTTTTATTCGTACATTATTATTTTATTATTACACTTAAATGCTTCTTGCAGTGTCTTCAATTTCCAAATAGTCCACTAGTTTTCTAATGTCTTGTGCTTTCTAGTTCTCTGAACATATAGCTTAAGTAACTGAGTGTCTGATACTTGAACTGGATGAACTTTACATTTCCAACTTTTAATAAGGTGATGGTATTGATACTGACGCGGTATCTTCTTACCAGTAGAAGGTGCCGTGTCAGACTGAGTAGCTTTCAGTATTCTCAGAGCAGTACATGTAAATGGTAGTGAAATACTGCCTGAGCTAGCTGTCAACTTAAAACACAGTGATATTTTGGTCTCTTCTGGGTATGTAGTTCTATTATTGATGTTCCAACTTAACAAATTTTAAGTTGCTGATGTAAAGCAGTCTACATTGGTGAAGCTTAATGTCCTGGATTCTAGCTGGAGCTGGAATTAACTTAAGCTCTATTCAGGGAGCTGGTTGATCTTGGAAGGCTTGACTGACATGTGCTTTAGGCAGTGAGCTGAGGAATACATGAGCAGCTTAGTTATTGATCTACTCCAATAAAGACTGTAGTAAAGCTTAGCAGGATGCACAGCTCTGCGTTCCATTTGCTGTTGTTTCTGTTGGCTGAGGACAGTTCTAACAGTATAGGTCAAGTAACTTGTGCTGCTGCCTCATAGATTTTTGGGGAGGTGGTTCCTTGCTCTTGTGCTGTGCACAAAGATTTTCTTTTTGTGTGTGGCTTTGATAGTTCTACTTCTCTACAGTGTTAAAACTAGTATGGCTTTCTTTATATTATAACATGGAGTCTTCACTGTAACTGGCTGTGTGCTGTCAAAGTCTAGAAGTCAGGCCATGTTTACTTGATGATGGATGTTGAAGGACAAGTAATGCCCTTGTTTATGGTTGTTTGTCTATACAACAATGAAGTGATACCATCTTCTGTATTGTTTGTAAACTGCTCTTTAAACTGTATATTTATACATAGGCACAAAGCATTGTAGTATTGTATTCAGCTGCTGAAGACCTTTCTACAACTGAGTATTGTTCTCTGGTTGATCCATACAGACCAATGCTTTTTTCTATTAAAAAGTGGGAAGGGGATGGAAGTAGAGAAACCAACTTAGGTTTGTGTACTGAATACTTCAAATACTCACACTAGTGCACTGTTTTCTGATGTTCATCATTAATCTGGGGTGATGTTGGGGTTGCACAGCTTGTAGGTGCTTTGTATCTTTCTCTGTAAGAGAGAAAATATGAAGTGGTTGCTCAAATTTAGCTGGCAGCAATTCTTAAGAGGTTCATTTTTCAGAAATCCTTTTTTTTTAGCACTACATGTTACTGTGGACTGCCATAATGAACTGTCATAGGGCTTTTACAGAACAAGCTCTTGAATATCAATAACTGCATATCTATTCCTTGATCACTGTAAATGTAGGGTAAATAAAATAAACTGACAGGAGGAGCTTATCTGACTTATGACAGCCTTATACCAGTGCTAATTTGTATGCTTCTATGTCCCCAGGATGGACACTGAAACTGTGATGGTCTGCAGGAGTTCTGTTTGCCAGGGAATCTGGGGAAGGTAGAAGAGCAGAAGTGTTAAAGAGATTGAGAATTAATCACTTAGGATTCATGATTCAGGAAGACTCATATTTTGGGCTACCAAAACTATTCTTGGAACAGTTCTTTAATGTTAATTGGCTTTACATGGCTTCTTTTTTCTTTATTCTTCCTTAGGAAGAAAACTGTGACATTGATACTGTTGGGATGTAACTAGTAGTAACTAACAATGAAGTCAGTTTGAGAACTTGCTGTGAGACCTCCTTTCTGTAGCTTCCAGGTCTCTATCAGTGTGGGGAAGAAAAAAAATAAAGAAGCACTCTTAATGCTTTCACTTTCTGGTCCATGTACTCTGCTATACATGTTACGAAGGCATTCTGATGCCGCTTTGTTACACTGAAGTCAAGACTTGAGGTTAGCATATATTCAGATAGAGTCTTGGAATTGTGGACTTCATATACTGATGTATGCTGTATCAATTTGCTGCTGTAAGCAGTTAATTTTTAATAGTAATTAAAAGCAGCATGGTGATTGGTGCTGAAAATATGATTAAGATTTACTGTAGCTACAAAGTACTGTTCACTACTAAAATAAGAACCAGGCATTTGTTTTGGAGCATGTTTATATGAACTTTTCTGGACACTGCTGCCATGTGTATGTAACTGTGTGCTTGTCTATGTGCAGCTTAACTGTTAAATCTTTTGTTCAAATCTGTGTTGATCTCTGAAAGAATTTGTCCTCTTACAGTGATAGCTTTTCTGGTTAGCCTATTTCCATATGTTTGTGAGAGCAGTGAGATACAGGCAGAGCATTGGTCATGTCTGCAGCATCCTGGTGCTGAGGTGGTTGTAAGGTAAGGTGAGCAGCTACCTATAAAATAAAAACTAAGGTCTTTTAATTTAGCTGTGGCCAGCAAAATCTTTGCTTGTGTCTTCTTTAATACATGTCTGGTATTGCCCACTTAGCTTTAGCTTTAATGGGATTCAGTTGGGTAGAACTGGTGAGAAAGTTGGGAAGGACTTGGAAAAACATTGCCGTTAGCTCAGTGCTTCTGTAGGAACAGAGGTTGAGTATGGGCCTCTCTGCTTCCTCGGGCAAGACATCCATGCTCATTAGTTGAGCTAGTTTTGAGGCCACCTGCCTTTTCAGAAACAAAGGAAAAAAGCAGAGGTGCTACCACAAGCTAATGTTATTTAAAAGGGTTCCAATTAAAATACTCTTTATTCTGAGGAACTTTACATGTATAGAACTTAGGGGCATATCTATCTTTTCTATGTTCGCCTACCTTCTTGGTATGTGCATTTGCAATACAAAAGAGTGCATGCAGGTGTTCTGTGTTTAGAACAATAATTAAAGTATGTTATTATGTAGTTACTTAAATTCGCTCTTGACTTCAAGTTGAAATTATAATGATGTATGGCTTGAAGTGCCCAGAGGACACTAATATCCATGCCGCATGGAGCGCAGAAGAGAGGGAAGAGCAGTATTAATTACTAGTTCATCTTTTGAATTCGAAGTGTTAGCATAAAACAAGGCTTGCATCAACCTTTAATTGGTCTTCGTGGTTGTTATATAGACATCAAAAGAGATCATCTAGGTACATTTTCATTAGTGCAACAAGAAAGCGTACTTATAATGGACTTAATTTATCTTGGACTTCTTCCAGAACTTTAGGAAAGGAGTAGGGCATGGACACTTGGTTAGTATGAAGCTTGCCACCTTCAAAGGTGGTAGCAGGGCTGAAAGCTTCATTTTGAGTCTAATAAAATATTATGATGCCTATCTGACTGCAGTGTATGGCATTTGTATGTGTCTTTCTAAAAGGCTTTTTTCTGTTCTCTTGTGTCATTGATACTTCCTTCTGTTATTTGCTATTGGATTAACTCGGTGGATTTCTGGAAATTCCCAGTGCTGGCTTCAGATGTGGTAGAGAAGAGAATATCTTAATAGCCTTGAAGTTGTGAGACTATTTAAGGTGTAAATAGCTTTCATGTAAAAGGCAAATATATATTGAAACTTAATCCCATGACTCTGTTTCTGGGAGTTTTTTGTTTTTTTTGCCAGGCCAAAGGCTGTCCACTGAAATCAGGTATGGTGGAGAAACATCTGCTGGAGTTGTTACTCTTCTGTATGTAATTTCTGATTTAATCTGTTTCTAATCTCAATTTAAAAGCATCCTGTGTTCTCCTAAATGGGATAGAAGGAAAGGCTATGACTTGAGGTTCCAGCAGGTTTGCAAGGTTGTTTCCCACTGAAATTGTTTTAACTTTTCTTCTTGTTCTTTTCTACCTCTGGAGCTGTCACAGAGAAACAGAAGTTTGGGGAGTTTGTACTGGGGTCACCGTGAGAGGCAGGTGCAGTGCAAATGGTGTGCTTGTGTGACTACCCTCAGGTAAACCAGTTAGTATGTTGTTGCTTCTCTTGGTATGGCTGTAGTACAGCATGCCAAATTGTATTGTTTTGGTAGCTGTTACATCTTAAATAGCTTTGAATTTCAAATAGTTGGCTTTCCTTTGTCTGATTTCTTAGGCAGAGAGGGAAAGTGTGCTGATGCCATTTTATACCCAATCATTGTTTGTAGTACTGTAGCATTGTAGTGTATGGAAGAGATGTGACTGTTGGTAGGAGCTATTTTTCTTAATGAGGCCCGCTTTCCTCCTAAACATTTTGCGGGCCACTGGTGCTCTCAGCAGATCAAGGGATCTACCTCCTTTGAAGGTAATAGATGAGTGTGGGCAAAAACCTGCCATGCTTTTTGTTGCAGACTGCAAAGCGTGGGTTTCCTTCATGTGGAAGAAAAGCAGCTTTAGTGAGCTGTTGAATGGTACTCATTTTTTGGTAGTATTTTCTGTCTTCAGAGACCAAGAGGAGGGCCTTCTGTGGGTACTTAGTAAATAGTGTCTTTCAAGGTATTTTTTCCTACTGGACAGTGTGTAAAAGTTTGCAAACTTTTTCAAACAGGCTCATCTCTATGGGTGTAACTTCAAAAAGCTGGTGGTATCTTAACTTGTGCTTCCCCATCCCTGTTTCTTTTAGATTGTTTGCTTCCTGAGGTTGCCGAGGATTCTGCTTCAGGCTCAGATTGTGCAGCTGTGCTGTTCAAGCTCTGAACTGAGCTTAATGCTGACTCAGGTGTTGCTGGGACAGATCTTAAGGGCCATCAAGGTTTGCCTTGTGGTTAGCTTTATTGGGGCTGCTCAGAGTAACAACGTAAAGTATGGAGGAAAATCCTTTAGAAATGCAGGCTCTTAATGTAGCTCGCTTTGGAGAGACTGACAGTCCTGTAGTTTGTATTCTGGAATAACAACAGCAAATTCCTTCAATTACTAGAAGATAGGCATTATGGATAGTAGTGGAATATTTTAGGTGGTTCCCTCAAATTAGGCAAATTTCAGCAATCTGTGACTTCTTTCCCAGCTGTTATGTTTTAACATTTCTCCAGTTAGCTGGGATTTCCAGTCTGCCACAGGTGCTTTGCCTTATAACTATCTTACCAGTCGTGCTAACATCACCCTTTGTATTGTGCCCCTAACTCCCCTCAAATAAATGCAGGCAGTGTTCTGAAGGCAGTGCTACCTCTCTAGATTGGTTCTTGAGAACCATAGAATACTAGAGGCCCAACTCTTAGTGGGGGAAGTGGTACCTTGTGCTGCTCCTGTTTGTGTAGAACTGTGATGCTTAGCTCAGCAACACACACAGATGGTATCAAATCAATTTCTTTTGGAGTAAGTAGCCAGAGCTGGCACCAGTCTTATGTGTTACACAGAAGCCAGGAAAGATTGTTTTTGACCATGACAGATATAGCAGTTGAAGCTTTGAAGATGAGTTGCTTAGTAATACAAATTGTTTCTCAGTTCAGCCTTCACCAAGAAACATAGTGGGTTTTTCATAGTTAAAACAGGGGTTTTAATACAATGTGCTGACAATTTTGTGTGGGGGAAAAAATTGCAATGAGATCAGTAAGTTTAATAACCTGACACTTGTCAATCTTCAGCAAGTTACTAAAGAGTAAGTGCTTCTTTTATTTGTGCATTTTCTCTTACCTTTCCTTGGATGACAGCATGTCCTGTTTTGTACCACCCAGCCTGGAGTTAATTGCTCTTAAAGACTGCATAGGCTACTGCTTTCCCAAGAGAAGTTTGAAAAGCCTATAAACCTCTAAATTTTTATTCTAGTTAGTAATATCTTCTGATTAATGGCTCCAGCTCAGCTTGTCTTTTTCTTCATATAGCATTTATTTTGTGCTGCATCAAGTACAAAGCTTTTTATGGATGTGTTACATACATGATTTGGTGGCTTTTGGAATTGGCTGACTTCAGGTGACATTTCAGTACTGCAGAAAGGACAGTCTTAATTCAATTTTTTCAAGTAGAATTTCCCAAATGTTACAGCTTTCAAAGAGGAGTTCCAAGGTATAATTATATAATTCTGTTTTTTCTTTATCCCTCAAACGTTGCTGGTCACAATTTGGGTTACCCCAAGATAGGTACTGATGACTTGAGCAGGCCTGTGAGAGCCTATGCAGTGAATGCTTCTTAGCAGACTCTTTAATGCTAGCTATCAGAAGAAGTGGAATACTTTATCGCCTGCCTGATTAAAGATGGAGTTGAGGGAACATGAACAAATCCTTATGGAAAAGGCAAGAATATGTAAGAACTTATTTTTTTCAAACAAGAGCCTTCATCTAGTTGTAATTGGTGTCAAATGCTTGTGTTAGTCTGCTCATGGATTGCCAAGCTTTACGTGAAGTGCCTCCTTGTCTTGTTTGTTTTCTGTGTGGCTTTTTTGTCTCTGAGTATGGCTCCTATTGGCTTAATTTAATGACCTGGAGTTCTTGTCAAGGATAGGAGCTGTTTTTCTTAAGCATCTCCCTGGCCTTTTGTAATAGAAGTCTACAAAGCTGCGTACTTCAGTTCTTTCCCTTCCAGGCTGAAGAGTTTTGACCAGTTTTCAATCCTTGTAGATAAGTCATTCCCTACTTGGTCATGGCATGCTGAAGCCATGTTGCTTCCCAGCACCTTCTGTTACAGAATTGCCCAATGGTAAGACACAGTGTGTGGTTTTTGTGTTTTTCCCCCCCCCCCCCCCCTTTCTTTGGCTAGAGCCAAAGTGTCCAACTACTCTTAGAATCTTAAGTAGTCAGGACAAGAATGAGTTGGGGACCTGATCTCTTGCTGTACACAAAAAACTTGTACTGAGCTTGTGAATGCTGCTTGCTTGGGTAGAATGAACTGGCTGTAACAGACTGAATAAGTAGAGGTGGTCATGGAATCCATTTAAAGATGTATTTTGTGAAGCCTTGCTTATCAAAACAAATCTTCACAGAAGGAAGAACAGTCACAGGTGTCATTGAGTAGTTCACATTCAGCAATGTTGAAAGCTTAAATGACAGTATTTGAGATGCTGTTTCTTCCATGTCACTTTTGATGTACTTAGTTTTATGAACTACTTGTTTTATTGAGATGTGTACTCAAGATGTCTAGAGGTAGCATAGACTGAAGACTCTTACTGTGAAATAGAAGTGTTTCAACAAAACCAATCAGTGGAATAGCTGCTAGGTTGGGTTGATATTAAACTGCTTGTTTTTTAATCTCAGCAATAGAATCCTATTGCAGGACCCTTTGCACTTAAGGCAACAAAGTATTTTTTGCTTTTTCTTTTCTTCTTTCTAGGGCTGTAAGAAAGAGGTTTGGAAACTAATCCTGGGTGGTTTGTACAGTTTAGGCTTCAGAGGTGGAACTTAATCTCCCTGAATACAGCAGAGATGTGTGTATGCTGGATTTGGGGAAGGGAAGATGGTCTGGGGTGGGGATGAGTAGCAGATTGCTATAAAAAGCAGGAGTTGCTTATATTCAGCAAGACTAGCAGTAACACTATGCATGCAGTGGTGAAAGGAACTGTTAAAATAGGGATGGGCTCTTCTAGAACCTTTTACAGTTTCCTGTGAGTGGAATAGTAGCTAGCAGCTTTTCTTCAGATAAGCCTTGGCAGCTCTACTGCCTGGGCAGATTTCCTGCAGCTTTTCTAAATGAGAAGCTAATTACTTGCTCTTGGTGCTGGAAGACCTGGTGAGGTATGTGCTCCCTGCTTACTGGATAAAGAGACTGCTTGGTCTGCAGCAGCTGTCTGGTAGAGGCTGCTGTCAAAATTCACAGCCACTGCTGAGGTTTTTAGGAATGAATGATACTTCTGAGTTGTCATTTGTTATAATGTTAAAGTAGCTTAGGTTTGCTTTGGGTTTGTTCTGAATGCTGAACTGCCGGCTTGTGGCTTATTTTATATGTAGGTGAGAGTTTTGTCTGCTTTGTAAGTGGTGTGAAGTGACTGTTAATGTCTTTCTTTGGAGATCTTTAGTTATAGACACTGACTGTATTTTATTCTCTTGTGAGCTACCTGAAAATGGGCCCTGTTTCTACAGGTATTCGGTAAGGCTAATACACAATTTCAGGTAACTTCAGGACTCTGCAGCTGGAAGTTTTCCTGTGAAATCTGAAGGTCTCTCAGGTTGTTCTAGCATGTCAGTAGGATGCAGGTATCTTCAGGCCTTCTCTTGAAGGTCTTCTTTCAGCAGTACTATTGAGTAACATAGTTACATCTAATAGTTTGATTACCTTGATGAGAAGCCCGCTATGCTGCCTTTAACAAAGATCTGTGTGCTGTCAGGCAGATGCTATAATACTCCTTTGAGTTCCTTCTTGGAACTGTTTTCATTTAGATACCTGCAGCCACTTGTTAGTAGGACTCCTTCACCCAGTTGCTGGGTTATTTTTGTTAGCTGAATGTGAGTCTCTACCTGGGTGTTAAGTATTATCTCTGATTCTGACTTAGTCACCTGTTGTTTTTATTTGTGCTCCTTTTCTAGTGAAGTGACTTAATAGCCATCTTGATTTTTTTTTTTCCCTTGCCACCCCCATATGTGCACATATACACACCCCTCTATTTTTGAGCTTGCTTTGTTTGGGGGAGGAATGAGGTGTTCAAGCTCATAGGTGGAGGTTTGAGCCTGCTGGCTGCTAACAGTGTCAAAAGTACCTTTCCTTTTCTCCCTTCCTCACCTCCCAGGCTCTGTAGGCTTCCTAAAAAGGGGTCAGGTGGGGCTCATCTGTAAACAGCTCCCCTCTAAGAGCAGCAGGGCTACAAAGCTTGTAAACATTGCCCCGCTTTTGTGACTTGGCCAAGAGGAGTGTAAGTTCAGTAATTGCTCTCAAATGGATGACTTAGTTGCTCAACATCTTTCTGTTCTCTCTGCCCGTGTTTGCAGTACTCCAAACCAGCCTTCCGCAACGCTCCTGACAGAACATGATTGTTTGGCCCTGGTTTCCTAAGGGAAGGCTTTTTGTTTAGGCCTCACCATGGTACTTCTCAAATGAAAAATGAGGGTATATGAGAGAGGTCCTTTTATAATTTTGTGTTGGAATGATCTTTGCTTTCAGCAGACAAGTTCTTGCATGCAAGTATGTCAAATTTCTGTGAAGCTTCAAAAATGGGCTTCATTCTCTCTTTCCCCTGTATCCCTTGCCTGGAGAACAGAGCCTGGGGTGTGGGGAATGCTTACTTTTTCTGCAGGTCTCTGTTATGTCTTTGCCACAACTGCTTTGAAAAGAGCAACTTGCAAACTTGTTCTATATGCCTGCCCTTAAAACTGTGCTGAAGATGGACGTTCTCTGAATCCTTCTCTTCTCCCTGCCCTTGCAATCTGGTTTATTTATGAGGAAGTTGTAAGCGCTTACAGAGCCGCTGGGGAAGGAAATGGAATATGCTTGCCTTTTAAGTCAGCTTTTTCCATGGCAGGCAGGCTGCTTGGGGGAGGGGGGCGGGTAATTTAAAGAGGGGGGGGGTAAAGGCTACCAGTTTTTTTTCCCTTTGTTTTTACTATGTTTGCTTCAATCCTGTAGGAAGTCTTTTCTTTTTTAAATAAAGAAAATCTGGGAATTGGCCGTGCTGATCAAGAATTTAAAAACTTGATCTGAAGAGCTATTAGTGATGGCTTAGCCTAACTTCTTTAAGCTCAGGAGTTAAGTATGAGGCTGTTTTGACCTATTTTTACTGTCAAAGTATTCAAGTACTTTAAGTTGCTTATTCGTGAGTGAGGTTTGAAAGGAAATGGAACTGATTGGTGGTGAGAGCCTGTGCTTACAGTGTAACAGTGCTGGACAGGAAGGTAGTGTGGGCTCCAGATCTGTGTAGGAGCAGTATTTATTTTCTGATCCATGGCAGGTTACTGATCTCTTGGGGTGTTGTCCATCTATAGAAACTCACAGGCAAATGTATTTAATTGGAAATTTTAGTTGAAATCAAGAATGTTAAATATGTCAATACAGTTAATATGTTAATAGTTAGATGACTTTTGTATCACTTTCCTGTTGTTTTCAGCTCAATATTTTGGGGCTTTGGGGGAGATTGTGTTTAAAAATAGAAATTCTCCTCCTGATTGAGAGTACTGTCAGAAGATTGGTCATCTTTGCTTAGATTAGAAATCTGACACATGTCTATCTGAAGAACATCTTTGAATGTTGATTTGCAAATGCCAAGGTAATTGTTTTTGAAAACACAGTGCAAAACCAATATTACAGGTTTTATTTTCCTCCCCTCCCCAGAGAAGAGGTCATTGGGATAGTGTTGGGAGTGTTTTGTTTAGTGTAAGCAGTGGAATAATGCTTTGAAGTTGTTTTCCTAGGCAAAAAAAAAAAACAACTAAAGCAGCACTGTCAGGATAATAGAACAGACTGGAGTTGTATCTTTCCGGAGGGGTTAGCTTGTCTATTTAACTCCTGTGAAATAGTTACTTTTTAAATCCATGTTCTTCTGTGGAAATGTGCCGGTGTTCTTCTCTGGTAGCCCCCAACATACTGTGTTTCAATTTAGAGAGCAACAGTGCTGCACTGTATTGAATTCTTTCTGGGAGGTGAACCTCTCAGTGCAGCACTGCTCACCCTACGTCATTCCTTTCCAATCTGTGCCATGGTCATTTGCAAACTATCTTCTAAATTGTACTAGTTGAAATGGACAGCAAACACCACTTCACAAAGCTTTCTTTGTGTAGGAACAGACTAGAATGTTCTGGTCCTACTGGTGAGGTGCTGGTCAAATCAGTCCAAAGCATTAGTGCACAGGTTAAAAATGATGCGTGTGTCATGTATGAAGTACCTGTGAGTCTGGAGTGTTCTTAGGGTGCTTGCTAGAAAACTAGAATTTTTTTTTGCTGAATTTATGTCCGAACTTTACACTTCTGTAATTAGATCAGTAGATTCTGGGGTGAACTTCACTTTTAAGACAGCCTTTTTTTCCTAATGGTACTCTAAAGAGTGGGGATCACATCAGGAATTTAGGTTCTACATACAAGTAGACCTTAAACTGTGGGGCAGTTGCTAAATGCTGGTTCTTCATTAGCTTTCCATAAGCACAGCTTAAGAAAAACATAGGCATGTGTCAGTGCCTTGTGCTACAGGAAAGTTGCTTGCCTCTCATGGTGACTGACCCTGTGCTGGACTTTCTATTGGAGAGTGCAGATATGGCTAATGCAAGCCAGTGGTGGAGCTCTTAGAAAGTGGATGTCTGTTCAAGCTAAAAGTGCTATTAAATATTTATATCCAGTAGCTTTACTAAGCCTATAGCTCTAGTTATCAAGTAGGGTTACAGTATGGGTGAGTGTGGATATTGGTTTCCCCTAGTAAATGTTTTTGATAGCTGAGCTGTAACTGGAAAGCTCTCAGTGCAGCCTATCGTGAGCATATTTAGTGCTGCTTTTCATACTTTCAGCTATTGTTTTAAAGTGAAAGCTTGAAAGAATTAAACCAGGTCTTGAGTGATGCTCAATGCATTATGGGGGGGGGAAGGGAAGTGTTTTTTGAGCTGGAGGAGTGGGGTTGAGTTTCTTGTTTTGAGGAACAATAACTGCAACACAACAACCATTGCCCTACTGCAGATCATAGGTTGGGTTGATAACCTCACTGTCTCATCTGCAGGGAGAATAGCCCTGTAATCAGCTGATCTTCTGGATACGTTCTTAAGTCTGTTAAGGATGTTTGGAGGGTGGCTGCACTGTCTTGGCTGAAACTGATTTTTCAAGTAAATGTGCATTAGTGTGTAAATACTCTTTGCTGTAACTTGACTAATATCTACACTCTAAAGTGTGATTAAAAGCACTCCTACAGTGTTGAGGCTCTGTATGCTCCATTTTTCTCAACAGTGGAGTGTGAGTCTCCCAGATGGAGACAGAGGGAAATCAAGGATAGGGATGCCAATATGTGAAAGGATATATTGCTTTGTGTCTTTATTGTATATGTTCCTTTTAGGCCTTGTATAGATGGCCACCTGGCTCCTGATCATCCCCAGCTAGGAGTGCTTGAACTCAGGTTAATGGGACCAATGGCTTGCAGAGCATCTTAGAATCTGTGGACTGTCCCTTTATTCACACCTTCCTGTGCACATCGGCACTCAATTTACCACAAACACTCTACCACTTTACCTAAAGATTAAAGCCTGCTTTCAGGTGGAATGATGGGAAGGCATAGATGATCAAAGCAGCAAGTTCAGCATAGGTTTTTACTGCCTTAGCCATTGCATCCAACTGCCCACACAGGCTGAATTGCAGCAGGAAAGACCAGCCCTTACGTAAGATGGATAAGTGGACATCTGGAAGCACTTGAGCACTTTCGTTCTTCTAATAAAAATCAGTGGAGCATAGGAAGGCTGAGGGGTGTGTTATGAAATCAGTTGTTAAATACAGGAGAGGTGGATATAGGACTTTGAGTCGCTCATAAATCTCTGCAGGATTGTACTTAGAATACGCTTTGGATTTCATACCCAAAGTAAGCAGATTTAAAACTGCCAGTGGATAACATTAGGGCAGTACGATGTAGTTCATATTTTGTGATACTATTCACTTTACATTTATTTCTCAGGCAGCAATTTTGAATAAGGTAATTAGTAGTATTTTCAGACTACAGTAGGATCCTGTCCTGCTTCCCTCAATGCTGAGTTGGGGGTATAATGTGGGGGGGGGGGGGGGGGGGGGGAAAGGAGGCAGCTACAAAAATCCTCCATTATTATTTTTTTAAAAAAAAACAGAAGTGGAATTGTCTCTTATCAACTGCTCTTTCAGCTGTTGTCTTCCAAAGGTGGCTGTAGCTCCAGCATGTCTCTGTCCAGTGTAGTTGCTGCTGAGCTTCCTTGAGTGCACTGTGACTATTCACCACTACAACATTCTGTGTTCCAGTGATTCCTTTCCTAACGCCTGAAGCTAAAAGTCCAGAAGAAACATTTTCTAAAGGGCATGGCTTGTGATTTATATGTTAAAGTGATAAAATAATAGGCGCTCATTTCAGGACACTGTGGAAAGGATCACCGTTGTGGTTGCAGAGGGCCTCTAGCAAACAGCCCTCCTGAAGGTGCTGCATGTGCATCTCTTGATAAAACAGCTATCTAAACACCTATGGAAAAACTATTGAATTCTTACCTTATGCTCTTAAGAAAGCATTCTTTATTTCTCAGCTGGCTGTTCCCAGGTCCATATGAGTTTATAAATTGCTTTTAGTCCATAAGTTCTCATACACCAATGCTTGGCTCTGTTGGGTTTAATGAGTTTCAGTTTTTTTTGGTGTGGCTTGCCTCTTGCTTCCAATCACCAAGAGGTTTATATGAGGGTTTTAGGACAGTGGAGCAGTAACTATTACTGTTACTTGTTTTGAATGCATGTGAGAAACTTGATTTTAACTTAGATGAGTTGGAAACTCAGAGCTGAAGTGCCTCACAGCTGCTGTTGTTAAACATAAAGCTCATAAACATTGCATCTGTGTGTAAGGTAACTTTTTCCTAAATAATCTTAGTATCTAAATGTCAACATGTACGCTGCATAGTTGGTCATAAAATTGAGGAAGAATTACTGAAGCCTTGCTTTAGTGAGGTAAAGCTACTTAGGTTTAAAACTGTCTAAAGTGATACTTTCCATCTTTTCCTTGGGGAAAGTCTACTACTGCGCCTCTTTTTTCTTTGCTTTTGGTTCTGAGTTGTTAAATTTCCTAGCTATTTCTCAAAGATCAGAACCCTTCACTTTGCTCAAACCCTTTAGAGATTCTTCTAAAAATTTCTGAGGCTAAACAAAGCTGAGAATTAAGAATTAAATGCAGTGGGAGGAGAAAAATAATAACTTGCCTGTTGGTGTGTGGGGGAAGATGTTTTTGTTTTTCTGCTAGCTTGCTTTGCCCCACAATTTTTAATGCTTTGTGTTTCAACTTTTTGGGAAGATGCCTTCAAGAACTTTCACATAACATAGAAGTAGTGAAATTTCAAACTACTTTCAGTTGGCTTTCTTACAGTAATATCTGCTTATTCCAAATCACTGTTTGCTTGAGGCATATAATAGTGTTTATCTAATTGGTATCTTATTTCTTTTCAGAGGTCGTTCACACTAATACTAGAAGCATGGGATTGGGATAATGATACAAAATCTGGTGAGTATTTATATAAACTTTCAGTTTCTGCTTAATTTGTATTCTGTGTAGACAGATTAGTGGGGGAGAATGGTAGGTTGTTGCCACCAGAATCATTCCACATCAGTCTGAATGCAAGCATGCAATCTAAGTAAAGGGTTCATGCAAATCACAGCAGAGAATCTTTGAGAAGTTACTGCTGGTAAGAAAAGGAATAGACCCTAGTAAATGGAGAATACGTGATTTTCAATTTTAAAAACAGTCTAAATGTTCTGGTAAGCCCTTCTTTCCATAAGGGAAATCTGCTGTAGAACCTCTCTCTAAATTCTCTTTAGTTCATCCATCACTCCCTTCTGTTGAATCCGATGATCAGATGAATATAGGCATCTTTATTCCCCATAAGGAAAATATTCTGGATATTTTTGAAACTGTTGTGAATTATGGTGTGATTTCTTCTCTAGTACTGAAGGTTACCTTCTTTCTTGTCTATAAATACTAATCCTCAGTGTCATAGTAGGGGTATCATTTTGAAGGAAAAACAGGATTACTGCTTAAGTGCTATAAAATAATTTGAAGGTGTTGGTTGCTGTAATATTGCTAAATTAGGATTCCAAATTGAGCCTGCTCGTTGATAATGGCTTAAACTTGTCTCACAACAATGTGTAGCTGCAAGTAAGCTGCAGACTTTTTGTTGTTAATGGCTATTTAATCTTGACTAGGACTAACAGAAAAAGCAAAGTGTTTTGACATGGAGATAGCAAAGACATGTCATTTTGTATATCATGTTCTCAGCTGCTACACTGACCATCCCTGTCAAGATGTATCAGGCACAGCATTCTAGTTTTGCCCCTTTTAAGGCTGTTAGAATTTCAGGGTCCCTTTCCTTGAAGTCTGGGATCAGTTCCACTTGAATTTCCCTGACAGACTTATCAAACTTACAGATTTTCCTCATGCACTGTCTGGTGAGTAAAGTGGTGATGTTTCTTTCTCAATCCTCCCTCTGCTAGAATTAACCAACTTGTCTTGTTCTGTAGCTTCAATCTTTTCTAATAAATGTTTTCTTTAGGTCTCTGGTAATTCATGTTGCTGCAATCCTTTATTGATACATAGCTTACTTCAATGGCAGTTCCCAAAGCTGGGGAAGGAGGGATCTCATTCAGAATGAGATCTTGTGTGCTGAGCAGAGTGAACTGAAATCTTGAGTAAGCATAAATATCCTCCATAGCAGCAGTTCAGAGACATTCAATTGAGTGCTTTTTAAAAAGTACTGCATAAAGTTCATTAGTTTCAAAAGCTTCCAGCTTGGGAATAATTTGCCTGAGGCAGCTGTACAGTGCATATGGGCATATCTTTCCCAAGTTCTAGATTCATCATGAACTTGGATGGTATGAAGGGGGGTGAACATGAAAAGGCTGTTCTGCAGAAAAGGAGATGTATATATACTTCAGTGTTGATTTTATTTTTAACTTGTATCCTTTCACTGATGTCAGGCTTTTTCCTCAGCTTCAGAATAACAATGTATGATGTCTTTGCAGTTTCAGGTGGAAGTTCTCCTTCAAAAAAAGATTTCTGTGAATAATAAGTCAATCTCGAAATTACAGTTTAGGTCTCTGAGAAACTGCTAATGAAAGGTGAAGTAGCCTTTTATGTAGGTTGCCAGAAAGGTGCTATTAACGTGTGCTGCATTTGGAGCTTAGTGAGGCTCATGTAAATTTTTGTAGGCCTGTAATTTGACAGAGGTCTAGCTAAGTGGTGTGAGGTTAAGTGTTTCACTAGTTTGTTCACCAATTCTGTGAGATATTTTCTCTCTCTAAGAAGCAGCCTGGTCAGGTTTGCAAGGGAAAACCTACTGGAATGCTTTAGTAGGACAGATGAATCAGAATGCATATGTAAGGGAGTAGAAAAGCAATGTAGCATCTTTACCAGGGAAGAGACAGTGTCTTTCTGCATTCCAGAGCCATGAAGAGACTATCTATGGAAGGCTGAACTCCCTACTGTATACTGAATGCTGAGTTGCTCATGTTGTATCTTTTGTAAGGAGCCTTAAAATGTTTGCCAGTCTCTTTATGGACTGATGAATGGTTCCAAAGTCAGGTTGTATTTTCCCATAAGGGGGGTTAGCATAAGGCTGACAGTTAAAGTGCTTGCATTTGGACTTTTGAGTAGATATTTAACAAAGAAATGTGTTCTGGAGGACAGTTCTGAAGGTTTCAGAACAGTTATGCTTCCCTCCCTGTATGTGCTGTCATCTCATTCTTTTTTTGTGCTCATGGCAGATCTGTGAAATAACCATCTCAAGGAAAAAGTCTGTCAGAGTAAATTTATTCCCTGGTATTCATCATAAAATGCAAACCATTAAAAGGGGCTTAAAAACATGGATTTGCAAACTGTTCCTGTGCTTTCCTCCTCTGTGCAGCAGCAGTGGCAGAACTGCAGGGAGCCATGGGCTGGAGGGAGCTTGTGGCAGTGTAGTGTTACTGCTTGTTTGCTTTGGGAGTGTGGAGGAGGGGGAGAGGAAACTGGCCTAGATACAGAGTCAATGTGAAGGGCCTGCTCTCTGTCATCTGTCACAGTGGTGCTTGCTACTTTCCAGGTAAGTCATTTGACTTGGCAGACTTGTAGCTATATAGCAGAGGTCTTGGCAGTGCCTCACCCACTGCTGCCGTTACGAAGCAGGCTGGCATCTTCACTGTGAAGTAACTTTCCATCTGAGTACTTGTCTACTGTGGGGATGCAGTGACTGCCGTCCTCTTTCATCTTAGTCTATAAAAGACTGATCTGCCCTTGCAGCTTTAAAGTGATTGCTTGAAAGAGGCTGAAGGCTCTCGAGATGGGCACTGCCTGTTCACTTGGGCATGGAATTTGTAGTAGCTGTGTTTGTCTCTTTGCAAACAGCTGCCAGCAGCATTTATGTTGCCTTGGAAGTGACTTGTGAGTGTATGGCTGCTGCTAACAGTTACTGTGTTAGAGTGAGGCTCTTAAATATAGTAAGATAAGGATTCCTCTTAAACTGAGTGCTTTGGGAGGGTAATTAGAGGAAGTTTTGAGCCATCATCACCTTTTATGTAAGTTTTGGTGTTGCTCTCTGTTTTTTCTAGAGATGCTTCTAGAAAACTTTTTCAGTCAAAGGAAAGAAGCCTATTTCCTCTGAGGTGCATGATCAAGAAGTTAGAGTACTGTGTGCTGCTCTTTAACCAGTGATCAAATTCAATTATATGGCCTGTTGCCTTTACCAAGGGCTGAACATGCTGTTGTGGGGGAGGGATGGGAGCTTAAGCTGAATTTTATGGTAAACCAAATGCAGGGATCAAACCTGTCTCATAAACCTGTCTCCTTACATTTCACAACTGTGATAAAATATCTTCAGAATCACCTCACCATTGTTGAGGAGGAGGGAGAAACCTTGACAAACGTGTTTCCCAGTGGTTATATGATAGATTTGGGAAATGCACTCATTTGGGATGAGTATTAAATCTGAAGAAAAGCAGAATCTTTTATTCTCATGCTTACTGTGGTAATTATGAATCTAACATTAGAAACTAGATGGCTTGGAGCTGGTTTTCTGTGTGCCTTTATGGTTCAGGGTGATTTTGGAGTGTATAGCAGGAGCTGTTGCAGCCATTTTAATGAGCCAATGATGATGCTAACTGGAGGGTAGATTTGTAATGCTTACTTGTAGTTGTTCCTGTTCCTTGGCCATCAAGTGACTTTGCATTTTTTGTCAAGGTCTTCAGATCAATAGTCATTAGAGAATGAGATTATGGAAGGATGTTGAATCTAGAATCTAATCATCTGGCTTTTAAAAGTGGCTGGTGGGATGATTCAGGCACAGACAGAAGGCAGGCAGCTTCCTCTGGCTTGTGGGTTTCTTGTCTGCTCTACTGCTGATGTATTCTGCTGGATGGCAGAGGACTTCACTTGTAGGAGTTAGAGAGTTAAAGAGCTGCAGCTGATTTCAGTGTGTCTTTATAGGCATGAAATGCTTTATACAGACTAGTCTGGACAAGCATGAATTGTAGCCTGTAGGTAACTTTGACTTTTTAATTGGAGAACCATTCAATGCTTAATCAAACATAGCTTTTACTTTTTGTTTCAGTATATTTTCTGAGAGGAAAGATTTGTATTAGAGAAGCAAGCTTGAAAAAAATGTCAAGGAACAGTGCGTGCAGTGCCCATTACTTCTGTAGCTTTCCTTTAGTAACTGAAAAGTTGTCACTTGAATTCTCTTATGCTGGGGGGAAGTGCAACTTTGGTAACAAATGCATAGGCTACTTCTGTGCTGTCAGCAACTTCCTTGGGACTTGGTTTATTTCCTAAACCTGTTAGATTATTGTGTGTGTTACACTTGTTGAAAGTGGGTTTAGTACTGCTTGCTGTTGGCTTGGCCTGTTTTATATTATGATGCTTAGACTTTCTCAGTAACATTGCAGTCTTCCTGTGTGCAGGCTCTTGATTTTCCATTTCTTTTTATAAGCATTATAAAGAATCTTATGGAAAAAAAAGTTCTGAGCTAGGAATATTACAGCTGTTTTAAGTGGGTATGAAATTGATGTACACAAGTGGACCTTCAGTACCCTTCCCTTGCCCTGACTAGTGCTTGGAGTACCAGCTGCAGCCTGCAGGGTTACCTAGGAAAAACTTGCAATTGATATTATCAGACTGGGATAGAGGCTTGAGTTCTCATTCAAAAGCTGTTATCGCTGAGGTCACTCACTGCCTGTGCTTATCTTCACTGTGCTTGCATTGTGCTCACTATATCTGCTCTTCAGCTCTTAGTACTGAAGCCTCTGTATCAAAATTGCCTATTTTACATTTTTAGTCATCAGAATATTCTTTTTAAAAAAAATTAGAATTGGCAGTTCCATAATCTTGTACTAGAGAATCCCCCTGTCCTGTGAGACTGTTAAGTATTTCATGCATGTTTCATCTCAGTGAAGGCTGGAAGTGAGAGTGCTGCTGCTTTCTGTGAGGGCAATGCAGGATGCTTGTGTGTGTTGCAGCAGTAATCATAATTGTCTGTAGTTTCACAAAGGATAAGGATAAGCAAGGTGCAGAGTAGAGAACAGTCTCTTGATGGTCCTTTGTTCCTGTCTGTCTTCTAAAAGAGCTAAATATCAGCTGGACAGAATATTCTATGAAATTCTTGCTTGATGCTTTGTCCTCTGTATAGAAAACGAGGAGATGGAAATAACCTGACTGATGTATATCATGAAAGCCTACTAGAGCATTTACCATTACTTACTAAATCTGCAGCTTATTAAGGGTGTACTGTGTACTGTAAGGGTGTACTGTCTTGTTTTATTTTTAAAATTAATTTTATACCAGGGAACTGTTACATGAGTATCTCAGCTACTAGATTAGGCATATTTTGTGATGTTATAAGTAAAAAAGGAAGCAAAAAGAGCCTCAGATCAAGATAACTGCTGGTTGTCAGCATGTGGGTGTGGTATGTTTGGCTGCCTTGAGAAATAAGCTATTTCCTAAGGATTATGTTCCAGGGTTTTTTTAATATTTCCTTTAGGACACTTTTTTAAATTGGCCTTCCTGTAATGCAGTTTGCAAGGCAAAGGAAAATTCACAATAGATTTTTATCACTTAACAATTTCTTTACTAGGCCCTCTTAACTAGCTAAATACATTTGATTACATATTCATATGCTATCAGAACATCACCTGTTGAATTTATTGCTTTTTTTATAAAATAGGTGAAGACTTGTTAATAGAACGAGTGGCACATGCAGGCATGATCAACCCAGAAGATCGATGGAAGACACTACAGTTCAATGGTCCTGTTGCCAATTTTGAAGTACAAATAAGGGTGAAGTGTGATGAAAATTACTACAGTGCTCTGTGCAATAAATTTTGTGGCCCTCGAGATGATTTTGTTGGTCACTACACATGTGATCAAAATGGAAACAAAGCCTGCATGGAAGGTTGGATGGGAGAAGAATGTAAACAAGGTACTATGTTTACTTCATTTTCAATTATAAGAACAATAGAACTAAACTGCTGTAGGGATTTCTACAGTCTCAATGCTGCAGCCTGTTAATTTTAACTGATACAACTTTATCCTTTGCATGAATGTTTTTGTCAAAGTGTAACAGCTTCTGCCTGTTCTTTCATCTTGAAATAAGTTTGAAAAATGGTTTTCAAACAACAAAAAATTCTTCTAGAGTGAAGCCTAGAGCAGGGTACACTCTTCATGGTGCACATCATAGGGGATGCGCAAGAAATTCAGAATTCGAAGCAATGAAGTAAATTCTCTCATTGGCCTTATTCAGAGGGAATGTTTCTTCAAAGGAATATGATGCACTGTCTATAAATGTGAGATTTTATTGAACAATAACAGTAATACTGTAGGCTTCTAATCCTTTAAAAATCCCCTGTAACACTTTCAGGATTTAAGAACTTTAAAATTTAATGTATGCAAAGCTGAAAGCTTTTTGATAGCTCTTAATGTGAACAGAAATTCAAGTAGAGTCATCTTTTTTAATGCACTGCTAATCTGCTATCAAATCTCTTTGTGTTTTGCCTCTAGTCTCTCAGTGAATAATTAGTGCTGAAATAACTTGACATACTCCCTTTCTGTTGAAGGCTTTTTGTTTTTTTGTTCCTTTTCCTCTTCAGTCAAAAGCTATTAATGAGAGGGAAGAACATCTTCAGGGCTTAGTCAAGGGCTTGTGTATCTAATGGTGTAACATCAGTCTAATTGGTTTAAAAAGAGTACAAGTGCACTTATTTGATAAATATTCCTGTACTGGCACTGCATACCTGTTTATTTTGTTAGCAACTTTCTTGATGAGTTACCCTGAGTTACTTTTCACAAACAATTGCAATAGTGTTGTCTTGTGGATTCTCTCACCAGAAGCAAGGGCTATCAGAACATGCCCAGAGACAGTCAGCTTTGCACAAGCAACAAAAAGGTTGCAACACAAAACCTGTAGCCGAACAGTTGAAATTGCTGCTGTACTGGGGATGTCTAGCTGCTCAAACTAACTGAAGCCTAATCCCTTACTACTTTCTATTTGCAGCTGTATGTAAACAAGGATGTAATTTGCTCCATGGGGGTTGCAGTGTACCTGGAGAATGCAAGTAAGTCTGCATGCTTAAATATTTTTGAGCACTAATATTTCTAGTGATCCTTGTGTATGTTCCTACTTTGCAAGGGCTTACTTTAAAAAGGAAGATCTGTACAAATGCATGGATGTCATTAGATAGTAAGCAGACTTTTGCAAACCTATGGTGTTCTTGTGTATAGGGTGGAATATTTTTTTGCCTAATGTAACCCTATACTATTCATTTATCAAATAAGAAATATCCTTCTTTTTTTTTAAAGAAGTCCTGAAGAGCTTTCATCTCTACTGTTTTCTCTCCTTAAATAAAAAGGGAAACTTAAGAGTGACTGGTATGAATAGGAAATGCTCACTGTACTACAACACTGAATGGGTATATATATCATGAAAACATGATATATCATGAAAAGAAGCTTTTTTGATAGTAATGATGAGTAGCAACCTCAACCTAAATATTCTACCCCATGTGAATATTCTTGGTCCCTAGATAGGAAATAACAGCCTGAAATGTTTTTGTTAGTTTTTTATTAAGCAGACTTTGAGAGTGGATTGTTCTTATTTGAGTCCATGCATTCAGTGTGGTGTGTTGGGGGACAGGAGACAGGAGTTGGGCACAAGTCCTGCTTGTATGCTGACTGTTGAAGAAATGAAACCAGTCTACTTGCAAATGTGATCCTTTAAGTTCTTCCCTTTATTTGTGATTGGTTTTAAGCTATGTAGAATATTTTTGCTTGGGATGGGTGAAACAACTGGCTGTCCAAATACTTGGTGGCTGGCAAATACCCCTTGAGTCAAACTCTGACAGTTTAAGGCAATTTTGCTTCATCCTCCTACCAGCAGCTCCTACTAGCAAATAGTCCATCACAGAAGTGGCAGAAAGATGCAGGTAGCCTGGCTTTGAAGTGCTGTGATCGAGCTCTGGAAGCAGATATGTGAACTAGTCCCGTTCTGCTGAAGAGCTGGAATTTTCTCATGGAGTATGGCACATAACAGAAAATCTTAAATAATTGCATCTTAGTGTCATGCTGCCTTAAGTTTTTCAGATGCTCATGACTTGTAGAAGATTGTGTTGTAGTTCTTAAATCTGACTGAAAATTCTGCACTAGTTCAGCATACAAAGCACAGTGTGGTGCTGTGCACATGAAGTTTCACTTCTGAAGAACTAAAAATTTCCTGAAGAAGATTCTTTGGGGCAGACGTTTATCTAATCCCTGATTTCCTTTGTGGAAAAAGTATTTTTAATGGTTTTTAGGATCTTATTGCTAGAAATTTTCCTGGTGATGTTGTGTGTATTCTTGTTGCTGTTGATCTTTTACTGGGCAGGAGATGCTCCTTTTCTTGAGCCTTTCAAGAACCTTGGGTACCTATTCTGCTGAATTCTGCTTCATCTAAAGGTTTCTTGAGTTCTTTATCTATCCAAAGAGTGCCAGAGGAGCCTGTGAATGTTTGCTTTTGGAATGCAAGAGTCTTTGAATAATGATGAAAGCAATTAGCTTAAGGCAAGTGTGAAACTCTGGGAGGAAAGGAGTCAGTTATTTTCACTGTGAGATTTTATTTCTCTGGAACACTTGCTGCATTGGGAGGGACAGAAATTAACAAGTGGGAGGAATACTTTGAGGAGGGAATACAGAGCCACTGAAGATGAGGTACAGATTCTTAGGATACCTTTTTTTAAAGGTGTCTGTCAGTAATTTGTGTTATGAACAAAGCCTTCCTGCACATCGTGTCAAGGACATGAAGATGCATCTAGGTGCCCCTTCCATTCTGCCTACCTCAACAAACCTTGCCAAAGTAACACTGAGGCTACTGAAGGACTCTGCCCAGAAATCTCACTACTTTGGATGGATTCAGTCGCCTAAAAAGTGTACAGGAGGAAGGAGTAGGGGACTTAATGTTCCAGATGGATTGAATGCAGTTCATCTTAATTCTTCATACCTGTCTACTCAAGTGACAGTTGATCAGCAGGTTGAAGGAAAGTAGTCTATTCTGTGTTGTGTATGGCCACTATTTCTACTATTGAAAAAGGCTCTTGGCTCTCTGAAAGTGACTTGTTTGCTTGAGTTCAGTCATGCAGATACCTCTAGTTTGTATTCCATAATGGTTACCAGGATATGTTAGAGGTGGACCTTCTAATCCAAATGGATAATCCTTTCTATAGCAAAACGGTGCTGAACTAAAAATAAGGCTTAGAGATGTGACCTTTATCTTCAGCAGTACAAAGGAAGCTGTTACTTAAAAAAAATAATCTGTTTGGTGCTATTGAATTATAATCTAGATTCCTTCTTCCTGGTCTTTGGACAGTTGCCGCTGTCATTTAACAGGTGAAAACAATGTCCTTTTTTTAATTCAAAAGGAAAATGAAAATGTGAGAAAAACATGGGTGTGAGATGCATGGAAATCTGCTGGTGCCAGTCACTACTTCATTGCCAACATGTGCAATGGTATTTATAAATAGAGATGGAAAAGAGTTTCCATCTTCAACTTGCATGAACATGCAGATAACTTAAGCAGTGGCTCTGCTTTAATTCATCCCCTGTGCTTTGATATTTTCCAGAGTAATTTAGGGCTGTTCTTGGATTAAATGTTCTAGCAAAACCAAGTCCTTGCTGCAGCTGAATGACTGCAGACTGCTCATAACCTACGGGTTGCTAGCTCAAGCTGAATCTCATCAGCTGAGCAAATACAGATGCTTCTTTAGAGGAGCTAATAGTGGTGTTAAGTTTATTTTCTTGGGTTTTTTCCAAATAAATGAAAAATAAATAGCAAACTTCAAGACATCTTGATGTAAGAAGTTATTTTTGTGGTATCCCTGAGTCTGGGTGGTAGGTTTTTCTTATTCAGAAGACAATTCAGAAGTAATGTTCAATATTTACTACAAAATGACACCCTTGAGGAAAGCAACTTAATTGAATTGTGCTAAGATGGGGAAAACGTTGGCATTTTTGTTTTGTAATCCTTTTCTTTTTATCCATATCCAGGTTCAGTGTTTGCTGGACTTTTTTGCCTGCAGTGGCAGACCAAGTGGTCTTGTTAATGGATTGACTTTACCAGACCGCAGTACTAGGAAGTACTGTCAAAGAAAGTGTTGTTAAGCCAGAACAACTGATGCTTTTTGTGTTTGCATCGTTTGAGTTGCTTCATTATATACCACTGAACTGTCTAGAGAAGAATTAAGTTTTATCTAATAGTTTATAAGTGGGTTAGGCTCAATCATCTTAGGAAATTATCAGGGTGAACATGAAGAAACTACAAATGACAATCTCTTTCCTTGATTAAAACTGATGACTGTTTGGTACCATTCTTGAGCTGCCAGTAGGCTGCTTAACAACTTTATCTTTTACTGCCTTTGTGATCCAGAGTGGTTTGAGTCTGGCAGAAGTTCAGTTATGCCTTGTCTGGTTTATATTGTCATAGTTACAGAATCACAGAAATACCAAGGTTGGAAAAGACCTACAAGACCATCCAGTCCAACTGTCCACCTATCACCAATAGTTTTCACTAAACCGTATCTTTCAACACAAAATCCAAATGTTCCTTGAACATCTCCAGGGTCAGTGACTCCACCACGTCCCTGGGCAGCCCATTTCACTGCCTGGCCACTCTTTCAGAGAAGTAGTTCTACCAGGCTGACAGTATTTTTGGAAGTCTTTTTTTCTCTTTCTTTTGCTTGAATTTCTCTTCCAAAGCAAAAATGGATCAAAGTCTCTTAGTACTGCTCAGCTTGTATTTGACTGCATCTCTGTGGAACTGTGGAGCATAGGCCAAGTCCTGGGAAATGCAGATGTTACTTCACACACACAAAAAGCATGGAATGTATCCTAATGAGTAATAATTCCCAGGAGAATGAGTGAGCACAGGAAATAAAAATGTTGCATCTCAACCTGACTACCGTAGTAGGTAGTACAGACAGATTAGAACAGTAGATCAAAAGATGTAGTGTTGAAGTGTTTTTACCATGGATATCAAGTTCTCAGTGTTGCTTTTAACTCTGGTTTGTTCCTGTGGCCTGAATGTCTGTTTTGCAGCTGGAAAGCATTAGGTCTGCTCCTGATAGACTTTGTCTTATGTTACCTTCTTTTTAGGTTTAACTAATCCAGTCCCTTTGTTCCAAAACAGCTCTGATGTGAACCAGCACACCAGCAGGAAAGATCAGGCAGTTCACTGAGAAAGCATGCTCCTGATGTGAAGTAGTTGCACCCTAAGAACCACTTGCTGCAAGCAACCCTTATGTTCTGGGTAAACCATGTTGAACCATCCCCTCTGTCATCTTCACAAAAAGAAATAAGGCTCTGGAGCATGAATGTTAACTTTCAGTAAACTTATTGTAGGAGAAACAGGTTTGTAGGAAAGCTTTGTGTCGTTTGGTCTAGTAAGAATTGTAGGATTGAGAGGAGTAGAGGAGTAATTGAAGGGTTTGAGTACACTACTGAGCATCTTGTGGACAAAACTGACTATCGTGCATGTTACAAAGGCAGGAAGGTAGAGAATGCATTTGTGTGACTTCACCAGTTCTTAGTGGATACCATACTGCCCGTAATTCTGAATTTGAATGCCCAGAATTGTAGGATCAATTAAGACCATATTGCTCCCAGCTATGCAACAATCTTGTGAAGGATTAAACAGGTTTTCTTATAGTTATTTAAAGTAAATAGCTAATATAAAGCCATTGTTTTGGTCTATGTAACACCATCCTGTTCACGTCATCAGAAAACTCGGTTTTCTATTTAAGGAGGTTGTTTTTCCCCAACCTCTGAATGATGCATTTTGCTTCTGTTCTTAATGTCACTGCTTTGCTTTGTTTTCCTGTGTTCAGTATTTTGGCTACACTTTCTAATTGAAATGTGAGTGGGAGAAGCTCCCTCCAAAAATCCTGCTTCAAAAAAAAAGGGTACATCTCTGATCAACTGATCTTTCCTCCTACAGTCATAGGATGTACAAGATAGCAGGAAGATGATAACTAGAAGCATATATTGCTCTGGGGAATGTCCTCCTTGTTTCTTTATTTTCTTTGTGCTGTTGGTGGTTTAGGTGTTTGTACACATTAGTTGCATGAACTTCAGTGACTAGGTGCAGAACAGGAGGGAATACTTAAGTCAACTCTAAGCTTGCAATATGCCATTTCGCAATGAACTTTGCACTGACAGTTTAAGATCTGCAAATAACCAGAAGTGTTTGAAGCAGGAGAATAAACCATGTGAGAAGGTGGCATAAAACGGATAAATAAAGTGGGCCATAGAGAGCACTGTAACTTCGTACATGACAGACTTTCTTTTAGGTCAGTTATACCAACTACTGAGGGCCTATGTTTTTCAGACTGTTAAGGTCTGAGTACATCTCCTCACCTTTTCACATCACTTTCGCTGCTTTTGGAATATTGCCATAAAATCATGGGGAATGGAAAGATCTCTATAGTCATCTAGTTCTGCTATCCACCCAGAGTAGGTCAGATAAAGTTCACGCTGGTTTACTTGCAACAATATGGAATCTTTTGAACACCTTGTGCTGTCTGATTCAAGAATGTTCCATTTTAATCTAGATTTAATTGTATGGTTACTGCAAGCATGCTCAGGGAAAGCAAGGGCTGCTGTCCACTTTTTTCTTATTTAGAGCTATTCCAGAGGAATATAGGAAAAGCATAATTCTCTAAGAACAATTTCTACTTCAGAGCTGGAACTATTGAAAAAGCTATTTCTTTCCCCTCTTCTGAATACTCCTGTATCATCAAATTCTGCATGATGGTGGGTGCTTCTTTGGAGTTTCTTAATGAATCTGTGGCTTTGACTACACGGTAGAAGATCTTTATCCTGGAATTTAGCTGCTTGAAGCCTCACTTGCTTATTCTGAGTATACACTGAGTTGAGTTACTGTGGTTTTATCTGCTTGTCTTTGAGAACCATTTCTTTTCCTGCATGGTTGCAGTTTTTTTAGTCACAAAACCGAGAAGTTATCTCAAGGTTTTGCTAATGTTAACTCCTGCCACCTCCTCTGCTCTGGTCTTGTACTTAAATTCTCATTTTCTATTGCCCTCAGACTCTCATCTAAGAAAAATGAAAGCTGTGAAGAATGTCTGTAGAGTTATCAGGATCTTTTCTACAAATTCTCAGTTCCAAAACGACCAGCAGTTGTTCTTCTATTCCTTTTGCACTCTTTGTTTTAATCCTGACCTGCAGGGAGGCTTTGGTCTGGGAGCAGATGCCTGAGCTTCAGCCTTCCATCAGGAAGTTACTAAACTGTAACGATCTATTTATGGTAGCTTCTTTTGTACTGCTAATAACCCAGCAAAGACTGAGATTAAGCCATCTCTGATTTTGCTTTGGGGTTGGTTGTAAAGAGGAGTTAGAGCTGATATGAAGTCAGCAGAGGGGAAGGACAAAGGAAGTAGAATCTTGATTCCAGTAAGAATTTTCTTTGTCCATTGAACAATGGGAATCTTTATTAATTCTCTAAATCTGGCTTTCTTATTTATTCAGATGTGAAAAATTTAGGTTTGCAGAAACTGCCTAGCTGTCCTCAGTAGGGAGATGGGAAGGAAGAAATTTCAGCCCACCAGTAGCAGCACTGACACTTTTCCTTTGCTTCAGAAAGTGGTCATTATTTGAAGAGGACTTCTGTTCTTATAGATGTTGTTCCTCTGTATCATTCAAGCTTTTTCCCCTTGTTTTGACCTTATTTTTTTAATCTTCAGATTGCAGTGTGCTCATTTCTAAGTTGGTTTTGCTTTATCGATCATTTTGCTCTTAGTGAGCTGAGATCTATTAAACATTATCATTTTAGAAGGAAGTGGGATTAAAGCTGTCCTAGCACCTGCTAATATAGGATGCGACCAGACTTCCTGTTTAAGAGGAAATCCTAATTTACTCTTCCTTGTAAACTGCAGGCTGATCAGCTTACCACATAGTAACCTTTTGACTTGTAAACACTGTGTTCC
Source organism: Perdix hodgsoniae (assembly GCA_035772895.1). NCBI lineage: Eukaryota > Metazoa > Chordata > Aves > Galliformes > Phasianidae > Perdix > Perdix hodgsoniae. The sequence continues at coordinate 49,457,089 of JAPSGF010000001.1, read as the reverse complement.
TTTGATTGGGCTGCACTTAGCCTGTAGAAATGATTTCCCTCCGGCTTGGCGGTATGTTTAACAGTGAGGTTTGTGTTGAATATAATGAAAAACCCATTTCTGTTAAACTGATCTTAATGCAGAGTTGAGCATACCTACAAATTCAGATAGGTGCTTAAAATGCTTTCAAGTTCTAGGAAGGCGGCAGTATTTTTCTTTTCACACTTAATTATCAATGCAGTGTTAATGAAACTTGGTCTCTATTTAGGTATGGAAAACAGATTTACTGTGATGTCTGTGTTGTGATGCAGACTTTCTTCCCTTGAAAATGCTCGTCGTATGTGGGTGGGGAGCTGGCTTGGGCTAGGATAGTCATGGTGAATCACTGGCAGCAGTGCCAGGTTTGGCATGGGTGCTGGCTTGGGCCAGGGCCAGTAAAGTGAGTTAGTGCTTTTTTTATTGTTTATTATCAGCTTCTGAAAAGTTTTTTCTGTCCCTGAGAAGGAAGGAAAAGATCAAATTTAGCAGGAACAGTATTTGTTTTCTCTTACTGCTAATACAGCAAAAGCAAACCGCTTCTGAAGTATGCATATTCTCTGGGCATGTTCTTCTCACAGCCCCACATTAATTAAAAGAAATTGTTGAAGGCCTTTGGACTACACAAACAACTGTGGCTGACATACAGATCCTGCAGTTCTGAGGCTTTGAACTGAGAGTGGATGCTGAGGCTGAGAATTCAAAGTAGTTCTGGAGCTTTGTGTAAGAAAACAGCTGCCTTGTGAAGATCTGCATCAGAATTCTTGCTGCCTATGTACATAGAGATTTAAAATGCCTTCTGCCAACATGGTCTGTTCCTCTGGGGACCAATAATACTCACTTAAATGGTGGAAATGAATTGATTCCCAGGGAATCAGTTTTTCCTCATCTTTTCTGGTACCCAGAAGAGTTAAGAATTCTTTAATGGTATTCAAAACATTCTGGTAGTAGGCAGGTAATTAATTTAGAAACAGAAGTATGGTTTTCCTGTGTCCCCTCCTCCCCTCCAGGTGTTGGAGCTCAGGTCTCTTCTGGCCTGCCTGTGCTTAGACCCCATTCTGTGTGATTTTATGCATCTTTGTTAATATGGCTCTTAAATGGTTTGTAAGAAATACTCAAGAACAGACAGATGTTTTCAGCCTAACTGAGTAAGCTTATTAATTGTTTGATTAGAATGTATGTTAAATGCACTGTTAAAAAAAACGCACAAAACAAATAAGCAGAGATTAATGCCTTTAATACTTGTCCTGTACATAAATATTAGCATAACTTTAGGCACATTACTGATGTAGAATGGATTACTAATGGCTTTTATTACTGTTCTCCCTTTACTAAAGCGTACTGTTTTTTGAATGGTGTTAAAAGATAATAGAAATAAAAATCCTTCAACTCTTGAGAAAACTGAAAACAAGGTAGCTCACCTCCTGAAAGCATTCTCCTTTTTGAAAAGTATCATTAACACTTCATACATTGATCACTTTTATCCTATTGTGTGATTATGGGATTCCTTATGAAGGGATACCTGATTTCACATATGACTCATAACACAGTGCTTAGCTTGTTGCCATTGTGTGTAATGGGGTTGAGCAAGGTGAGTTCAGGAAAGATGTTCAACAAGACTGGTGTGTGCCTTCTAAATGGCAGAAATAAAACTGTTATCTGTTGCACATTGAACAGCTGTCCTTGTTCTTGAGAATGGTAAGTGTAGCATTCAAAATACCTGTAATGCTGATCATTAAGCATCATGTTGCTAACTTTTAACGTGTGAACTTACATCTTAGGTGTCATTATGGTTGGCAAGGACAATACTGTGATGAGTGTGTCCGCTACCCAGGCTGTGCTCATGGGAGCTGTAATGAACCATGGCAGTGTAATTGTGAAACCAACTGGGGTGGCCTGCTCTGTAACAAAGGTACTTAACTAATTAATTTACAGGAAAAAAATAAGTAAAGCTGCATGATTAACTGATAATTCATTAACCACTTTTTCTCCTGGTAGTGTACAACAAACAGTATTTCTGCCTCTAATCCTTTCATGGCAGGTGGTAACTAAACATTTTAAGTATAGGAAGCTTAAGACAAGTCTTGGAATGATCCTGCCTCCTCTAACTCATCCAGTTCTTTTGTTCATCCTTTCCTGTTTTATGGGTAATAGTGAGCTGAAAGCCTAGCAAATAGAATACAGGGATGATATGGGTGAATTAAGTTCCAGGCAGAAATGCATCTGTATGTCTGACTAGGGGTTAAAATAGTGATATTGGAATTATTTCCTACTGATCAGCATTTTTTTGTCTAGATTTGAATTACTGTGGAAATCATCATCCCTGCCTGAATGGTGGAACCTGTATGAATACTGAACCAGATGAATATCGCTGTGCTTGCCCAGATGGCTACTCTGGAAAGAACTGTGAAATTGGTACTTTTGGATATTGCATGTGCATCCTGAATCAGTTTTAAGCAGAGCTGTGCTCTAGTTAGCCTTATTTGCAGGTGTAGATGGGAAGAACTTGCTTTTTCTTCCTCTTAACATGTTTTGGGCTTTGAGTTCATCAGATTGTATTTTCATCAGAATGTTTTCGTGTTTATCAGGATGTATGTTTTATTTTTACTTCTGTAAACTGCTGTGTGTTGATATCAGAATATACTGTGAATTTTTAGGAAAATGGATGAAACATTTCTAGCTTGCCTTGAAAGCTGCAGTAAAGCAACAAGGAAGTGTCTTTAAACTGGAAGAGAGTAGATTTAGACTAGGTATTAGGAAGAAATCCTTCACTGTGAGGGTGGCAAGACACTGCAACTGCTCAGTGAGGTTGTGGGTGCCCCCTCCCTGGAGGTGTTCATTGCCAGGCTGGATGGGTCTGTGAGCAACCTGGTCCAGAGGGAGGTGTCCCTTCCTATAGCAGGAGGTTAGAACTAGGTGGTCTTTAAAGGTTCCTTCCAACCCAAATCATTCTCTGAGGAGGTGGAATGAAGTAGGAAATACGTTTGTCAAGTTCTAGACTGATGATTAGTGGAAGGTAGTGCCTAAAACAGCTCATAAACAAAGCTTCCAAGACAAAGTAAATTGATTCTACAAGCTAGATACCGAGATAGACTTACCTGAAGGAGAAGTCCCAAAATATAAATGTTAGCAGCATTCCTTTTGTCTAGTAAAGGGATTGCTTTTCTGTTTCTCAGTGCTGCCTTGGCTTCTGAGGGAGGAGGTATCTCAAGTGATTGTTACTTTGCAGCTCCTGCAAGTGTTACAACCCTACATGGAATGACACCAGGCAGTGCTGCCTATAATTGCAAGTAGCTCTGTTCGTTGCTGTTTCCAAGGAGCAGTATTAGAATGAAGTTAAACAGACCTTTGATACTTAAGCTGTTAGTGGTTTTCAGATGTCTGCATACTTCTCATCTGCTTTGTGTCACTAAAGTTTTTTTATAAAAAAAAAAAGCTGGAGCAGTCTGGAGGTGAAAGTGTGGAGCTGAAGCAGTATATTAATGGGAAACTTTATCTAGCTGCTGTTTGTAGAGATATGATGGCCTGTCTACCCTTATGCCCTTAATGTTAGTTATAAAACATGATGTGATTTTTGTATTCACCTTTAATCAAAACATGCTTTTAAGTATGTGAGCTCTTTTTATTTTATATTGAAAGAGTTTTTAGCAAGAATGTTTCCCTCTTTCTTCCAGCGGAGCACGCTTGTGTATCTAATCCCTGTGCTAATGGTGGGACTTGTCATGAAATTTCATCAAGCTTCAAGTGTCACTGCCCATCAGGGTGGAGTGGACCAACATGTGCTATTGGTGGGTATGCCTTTACTGATGGCTGACCTCTTAGGCTGGAAGATTTTAAAGCAAAATCAAACAACTAATAATCATGCTGTGCGGGTATGGAATTTAGAAGTAGTCATTCTGCTTTAGCTGGCATTTAACAGCTTCGTTTTGGGAAACTGAGAAGATCAATGGTACTGTGTGGCCTGAGGTGTGTTAAAATCAATGTGTTTGTGATGCAGTTTTAAACTTACAGGTTGTCAAAAGCAAAGATAGATCACATTATCTACAGAGCTTTTAAAGGTAACTATGAAGAAATGCTGTTTCAGGGAAAATTTTAAGCTATTTAGCCAAACTAAAGGAAAAATAAAGTGAAATCACTTTAAGAAACACATGAAAGACTCTCCCTTAAAGTAGTTGGAAGAATAGACGTCTCAATTAAGAACTGAAATCTTTGGTTTGGAGGACAGAGGAGGCAGTTGACATCTTTTGTATGTCACAGTTAATTTTGTAGTGGATATCTGGGTTTGATTTGCACATTCCCTGGTTTTGAAAGACTCTCAGTGTTTTTCAACAGCAGCTGTATTTAAAAAAATATTGGTTCACCCTGTATTAGGATTGTGATGTGTAAACTGACAAATCAGTTCTTCTCAGTTTAAGGGTATAAAACTGCAGAGTTCCTCCTTCCCCTAATCTCAAAAATGTGAGAAATCTAAGTAGAAAAAAAACAGGTTAGAATGGTAAGCTGCTTTGTAAGCTGTTGTATGCCAACACCACTTTCTCCTTGCAAAGTAACTTTAAAAAAAAACAAACAGGTTTTTAAACCTTGTAATGGAAGGCATGCTCTGACTTCACAGATATTGACGAATGCGCATCTAACCCTTGTGCTCAAGGAGGGACCTGTATTGATCATATTAACTCATTTGAGTGTATATGTCCACAACAGTGGATTGGAGCAACGTGTCAGCTTGGTAAGTAATTACATTCTCTAACTTGGAAAGCCAGTGAAAAGAATTCTCAAGTAATGAGTATTGAATGAGAACTGAAGCTGTGTATTGCTATTGGTATTTTAGCTCAGTTTTTAAATAGATGTTTCAAGTGAATTTGTGACTGTGAGTGTGCCAGCTGAAGTTTATTTAAACAGTTCTTCTAGAATGCCCAGTAACTGCTCTGTCTCAAAATACAGCACTGGTGATGGTAGCTCATAATTAATGGTGGCAGAAAGTGACTTATCCTATGGAGGCAAGAAAGGGGCTTGCCCTAACTAACATACTACCCTTTGAATTTTAGCAATTGGGAAAAGATAACATGCATGTGCTATTGTAGATCAGCGTGCTTTGAAAACCTGTTGTATGTAAATGGTTTTATTGCCCTACCAATTTGTGTAAGACAAGCTTCTGATGCTTGGATTGCATGGGTACTTCGCTTGGTGCTGCGGTAATCTGTTTCTGGGTTTGTTCTTTATTCTCTTCTTTCTTTTATCTTCTTTCACAGATGCTAATGAGTGTGAGGGGAAACCTTGTGTTAATGCTTACTCTTGCAAAAATCTCATTGGTGGATATTACTGTGACTGCATTCCAGGATGGAAAGGAGTAAATTGTCATATCAGTTAGTATTTCTTTAGTATATATTTTGACTATAGGATGTTTTACTCTTTAAATAATCAATAATAGTATAGATACTTGTATAAGAAAAAAATATTTGCTGTCAGGAGTTCAACTTCTAGCAAATTAAGTTGAATTAGCATTTGAAAATTTAGAAATGTAGTAGGAGTTACTTAAGTTGATTTTAACACCAATTACATCTCCCTAAAACAAGACTGTGTCTCTGATTCTGGTTGTCACATATTGGTTCAGTTTTGAATAATTTTACCCAGAAGTTTAAATGTGAAATTAGGTGATGCTATTTAATTTCTCCTGTGTTCCAAATTCTTTAAAATAAGAGTATCTAAAGATTTCAAGCAGCCTTGCTTCCCATTCAAACATCTGGAGAATGAAGGTCCTTTGCTCTTTGTTTTTGTTCTGGGCATGTATTTTAGAGCTTAGTCTTCTGCAAATTCTAATACTTTGTATATTAATACTTTGTATATTTTATCCATAGATATTAATGATTGTCATGGACAATGTCAACATGGAGGTACTTGTAAGGTAAGTCTTGTCAGTTATTATACCATGTTGAAAATATTTTTTAACTAGTTACAAGTTCTGTAGTTCTAACTGATGGTGGTCTAAGTGAGACTGCAAGCTAAGATATCTAAAAATCTTAGTTTCTCTTGTGCAGATTCTGTTCACAGGATCTTAATGATTTTGTGGTGCTACTGTTGTTCAAAAAGCCAGACTATAAAAATGGCTTAAAGTATTGTACAAGTTTTATCAAATAAACAAGCCTTCCTACAGTTCTGTTCTTCTTTCCTTGAAGGATGAAGTGAATGATTACCATTGCATATGTCCTCGTGGTTTCACGGGCAAAAACTGTGAGATAGAGACAAATGAGTGTGAAAGCAATCCATGCCAAAATGGAGGCCGCTGCAAAGACCTGGTGAATGGATTTGCTTGCCTGTGTGCACAGGGCTTCTCAGGGGTCTTCTGTGAGGTGAGTGCAGTAGCTATGTTAACTACAGTAGTTTTCATGGATTAAGTTCTTAAGAAATCTCAAAAATTGTATCTTGAGTGCTCTGCTCCTGGAGGTAATATTGTAATATGTAATTAAAGTTTCAGCAAGTCTGTTTGAATAATAGAGGGAAAATTGGCTGCTTGCCGTGTGTGTTGCAGGAAATATCTACCATTCATTCCAGATGCTAAAGTCCCAGCTACTGAACTTGCATTGGGAAGGGGAAATTTAAACTAATGGAAGGAAACAAATGGAAGCATCTGATAGAAGAGATCTGAGGAGTCTTTCTTGGACTTTAACTGTTTTCTGTAGTCTGCTTCATATGTTTTGTATGAGAATAGCTTGCTGAAAATCTCTCTTGCAGCTGGAATTGTACATGTTCTGGTGAATAAAATGCTTAGAGTACTGAGGTTCCTTCTGCTCTGATTAGCTTTTCTTTTTTTCCACTCTTTAGCTACATAATTATTTAAAAAAAAAAGTAAAATCCAGTGTTGGACTGGAGGCTAATACTCTCGAGAGCAAAGTTATGTAAGGTTCTGTGCTTTCTCAGTCTTGCAGAGGCAAGTTAAGTGCACTGGTATTTAGCTGCTTATAGCGCTCTAGTCTGTACTTATGAAGGATAGAAAAGGGACTGATAGTTCCACAGTGATCATGATATACACATCATGTCTCATTGTTTGCTAAGTTGTTGTTTATTCAGCCTCCTGCAAGGAAGAACTATCTTTATCACAGTATCAGAAGTCCTCTATGTAAGAATTGGCTGAAGTAACCTGAAGCTTCCCTCTGTTGCATGATGAAATGCAGTGTAGAAAAACCTTGAATGTTAAAAACTCGAGGTTTCTTGTAAATTAGCTTCCTCAGTCTCTGGCAACATAGAGCTATTTACTCCTCAGAAATGAAGCTGCTGCTGCTAACGGTGATTTATCTTACAGATGGATATTGATTTCTGTGAACCTAACCCTTGCCAGAATGGGGCTAAATGCTATGATCTGGGAGGGGATTATTACTGTGCCTGCCCTGATGACTATGATGGAAAGAATTGTTCTCATCTCAAGGACCACTGCAAGAACAATTCCTGTAAAGGTACTTGCTGTTGTCCTGCTATTTGTCTTACTGTATTGATGGCATACAGAAAAGTAGCCTTCCTGAGAACAGTACAATAAAAAAAATGTTGTCCTAGAACCTTACAAAATAGGGATAAGGAAGTGCTTGTGACAGTCTTTTTAAAGAGGTGGAGTGTCCTAATTTTCAGAGAGCTCTTTCGGTGCCTAGAAAGAGGTGATACAGATTGTGGTCTGATGGTTTATTTTCTATTTTTAGTAATAGACAGCTGCACAATAGAAGTCTTCAGCAATACTACCCAAGAAGGAATTCGCTTCATTTCATCTAATGTTTGTGGGCCTCATGGGCGGTGTATCAGTCAGCCAGGAGGGAATTTCACCTGTGCCTGTGACAGAGGCTTTACTGGAATATACTGTCATGAAAGTAAGTGGGAGTTTATTCTAAATGACTTCTGTAATCCAATCCCCCTTAAAGTCTTTGTTTCTAAGCTCTACCATGTGATGCATTGGGATTTTAAGAGTTTCATTAGAGCATAGTGAATTTCAAGCATACTGCTTGAAGTCCAATTTCTTCTGGTAACTGTTGCCTTGCTGCAGTCCTTCACTCTGTGAAAGAAATCTGGAATTAGTCCAACTTCAAATGTCTGTACCCACTAACTTTCTGTACAGGCTTATAAAAGAAGCCATGGCTTTCTCTGATGTGGGTGTAGTAGAGAGAGACTGACAAACATAGCTTAAGGTGTGCATTGCTATTCTGGGTATTTCTTGAACATCTGGTTTTCTATATACCAGGTGAACTTAATGCTCTGGTTTGTCTTGATACAAGAGCACTTTTGGAACCCTTACCAAGTTTGTTTTGGGCTGTTCTTGTGTATTTGAAAATGGAGAATGGCTTTGCTTTTTTATAGATACCTAGAAGTTACTCACCTAGATTCTTGATTATAGTAGGTGAGGACAGCCTTGAGCAGTAATTGCTGACTTTTTGTCATAGATATCAATGATTGCCTTGGGAAACCTTGTAAGAATGGTGGGACATGCATTGATGAAGTCGATTCATTTAAATGTTTCTGCTCAAGTGGCTGGGAAGGAGAACTGTGTGACGCAAGTAAGTACAATGCATTGCATGTTAATATTACAACTTTATTATAAAAGATATGATGTATTGCTAATAGTGCAGTAGTTCCTCTGTTCCTTAGCAAATAAACTGAGTAGACTGTTACTGAAGTATTTTTAACATAACTCTTGGGCAGCAGCTTCAAAGGACTGCTCTTTTAATGAGACTACCATTTGGTGCTTTGGTGTTCTTTGGGATATACCTTGGGAGGAGGACTTTCTTCTCCTTTGGAAAGGCAAAAGTGAAAGTCTGCTCAAAAACTCATTTGTTTTATTGCTGTAAGCATATTTAACTTTTTGTACTTAGTGCTCAGTGACTGTCCTTTACCAGATTTACTAATCCAGGTTTGTTTCCAAATTTGAAAAGCCTTTTGACTTAGATCTGTGCAAGCTATAATGTGCTTCTACTTTACTGCAGGAATTAGAAACGTAACATTCTAGTCCTTTGTTAGGACAACTGCTGCAGTTGGAATCATTACTGAATGGATATTGCAAGATAGTGTTCTGTGTCCTGGACTCAATGGGAGCAAGCCTTTTTTTAATACCTTGGCTGAGACTCATTGAGCCTTGGTTAAGAAAGAAGCATACTAGATCAGATTTGTGGTTAAGTTACTTCAGAGCAAGCTGCAGTTGATTGTGTGCTAAAGGTGGCTACCTACTCTCAATGAAGTCCCCTCTAAAACATGAAGGGAAGTTGCTGAAGCTTATTACAGGATGTACGTCAATGTAATGTAAAATAAATGCTGAGAAGCCTTTGGTAGATATCACTATAAGAGTTTTTTTGTGTAGTCTAAATTAAGTTGGTCCAGAATAATTGCTTTAACTACTGAAACTTGTGTCTTGAGTGAAAAGAATTCTCTAAAACTATTATGCATGCATAGATTCACACGCATGTGTGGTAAAAACAGCTATGCTTTGTATTTTGCAACATAAAGCAGGAGAGTTTCATCTCACGTGGCAGACCTGAGTTTGGGCTCATATTTTGGGACATTGTAGTTTCTCCCTGTAAGTTGCATGTTAGAAAATTCACAAAGTTCAAAACAGATGTTTGCTGGAATAAAGCAAATGACTCTGTCTAATTACTTGGCAGTCAGCAGTATTATTACTGAAACTTTTCTCTTAAGTTCTTAGTCTTCCATAGTGTGTGTTGCTCAGTATTAAAACTTGAAAACTTCCTTTATATAAACATAACTTCTTAATCAAAAGCACTGTTTTACTACAGAACCTGTTTTATGTAGAAATGCTGTGTTCTTTCTCATGGATTGGCTCATTTGAATAACTCTTTATAGATTTCAACGATTGTTCTCCTAATCCATGTCATAATGGTGGCCGATGTATTGATTTGGTAAATGACTTCTATTGTGAATGTAAGAATGACTGGAAAGGAAAAACTTGCCATTCACGTAAGTGTTTTTTATTTTTTTCTTTGTGTGAGTCTGGGGTTCCTGGAATTTAAAATAATCAATCATAATGAAGTCATTTTGATTACCACTGCTAGTTTCACAGCAACTTTTAAATAATTCCATTTTTCACAGCCCATAATGGAATTGTGCCTTAAGAGATGCCTTTAGATTCCACTCTTTCTGGTTTATTATAAAGCATCAACTGGAACTGTGTGTTTCTTGTACTATTAAATTTAAATACAGTTTCTAAAAAAAGAATTGTGATTTAAGAACTACCCAGTCTTTCAATTTCCACTGGCTTTAACTTGCTAAATTTTAACTTTTTGCTCAATGTGTAGGTGAATACCAGTGTGATGCAAACACTTGTAGCAATGGTGGAACGTGTTATGATGATGGAGATACATTCCGCTGTTCGTGTCCTCCAGAGTGGATTGGAAGTACTTGCAACATTGGTAAGCTCTTCAACTGTGTACTGACAACAAGTAGTAGAACAGAGGAAATAACACCTGTTTAGTAAATGTGCAAACTTCTATTAGTGCATGAGTTCAGAGTGGTTTCTTTTGTGTAGAAAAATGTCCAGTGATAAGCAGCAGTCAGCACTCATGTCACTTGACATGAGATACTGAATTTTGGAAACTCAACTCTTTTGATGGCTTTATGTGGTCTCTTCTGTAGCTCCTCAGCAGGGAGCTTAGGGAACTTAGTCCATAGCTTTGCCTGAAGTGCATAATGCAGATCCTCTAGTGAACAAGAGAAAACTATATACAAGCACATGTACAGGAAAGATAAAATTGGAAAAAGTTCTTCCTAGGTGATCTGTATGGTTGTTGCATACTGTAGGGCATTACTGCCAATATTTTTGATGGGAATAAAATTTGGTCTGCGTGGTACATTTTATTTCATAAACCTTGATATTTCGATCAAGCAACTGATCATGGAGGTAGATGACAGATATGTGGCACTGGGATCTGCTGGTGCTGATTCAAATGCTGTTCACATATCTTGACATATCCAGATAAGTATTGTATATTTGTTGTGCTGAATAGATACCTTTTCTGTTTTCAAAGCTAAAAACAGCAGCTGTTTACCAAACCCTTGCATGAATGGTGGAACATGTGTTGGCAGTGGAGACTCCTTTTCTTGCATCTGCAAAGAAGGATGGGAAGGACGTACATGCACACAGAGTAAGGCTTTTCTCCTTTATTCCCCTGAGCTACTAGGAGTGTCTAGCACAGAGCTGTTAATTGAAACAAAGCAAGCTTATAGCGTTCAAGTGCCAAAATATCTGAATCATTCAGGGTGGGAAGTAGATGGGAAGATGATGCCTTGACTAATGAATGAAGAACTTGTCATGTTTCTTTTTGTCTCAGCTCTCTGCCAAAGTCAGTCTTCCAGCCTCTACAGAAAAATAATCTTCAGGAATATGTATCTATGGGGACTGTTTTGCTCTGCATGTTAATTTTAATAATGAAAAGTGTGTGGGAAAATACAATGGTAGTGCATATTCTAGAATTTGCAGCTATGTATCTGAGGGTAGCAGTTAACTATTTCAGTGTACCTACACAGTGAATTGATCAGGTAAAGTAAGGCCTGCAACTGACCTGCAAATTCTTCATGATGTATAAGATATGCTTAAGAGGTCTGGCATTTCGCACATATACATATGAACTACCAAAGTTGCAGTCATCCTTCAGAAGGCATTTACAGGATGTTTGTTTTAGGCACTACCAATACAACCAATACTCCCATTTTATTTTTATGTTGACATTATGATGCATATCAGTCTGTACTGCTGATATATCAGGATTACTGAAGTTGTAAGACATTCGTCACTATTTTCAGTATTCTGAAAGTATTTCTTCAGTCTTCCAGGTCTAACTAAATTTTCTGTAGAAGTGTGTGAGGGTAGGGGAAAATTTCTTAGCTTTCTTTCTCTTAAACTATAATGTTGCAACCTCCAAATAAATACATTGGAGAAGTTACACTGGTCTCTTTTTTTTTATAGATACCAATGACTGCAACCCTCATCCATGGTAAGTAGCAGGATTCCACTTCTGTGACTATTGTGAAAATAATTCTAAATACAGCAATACAGATTTCAAATCCAGATTAGAACTATTTCTAATCTAAAAAACTGAAACCAACCTTTGTGCAAGTCCAAAAAGAATTTTTGTCCTATTTTCTATTCCCTAACAGTAGCAAAGCCCACAGAGTGATGCTGTGTTGAGTCGTATATGAGCAGAAAATATTTTGTTGTAGTTTCCATGCCAGAACTGACTGGTGACTGACTTACTATAATATGAAATGAGTCAGACTTGATAACATTTCAAGTATTTACAATTGAGTTCAGAATGAGAAATAATCAAAACCTGTTAGTTTACAATAAATAGTTCTGGAGGAATGTAGAAACCAGTTAAATTGAATATTCTGTATAAATTTTTGAGGCTTTTTTGGGGAGGAATACTGAGGGTATTTTAAATACAAAAGTTTATATTTTTGAAAGGAAAAAATAGTGAGGTAGATTAAGAAGCTGTCTGCATTATTGTGGTTTTCCACTTCTGCAATAAGCTGCTCTTTATTGTAAATTGTAAAAGCTCCGGCTTCCTTTGTATTAGATTTGTAATGCTGCTTTATCTCACTGAGTTCTATTGATGAACTTCCACACAATGCTTTTGTGAATGTTGCTGCTACTGAGCATTATTTATCTAAAAGTATGCTCTGTCTACTGATGGAATGGATTTGTCCCCCTGAAAAGTAGCTTTAATTACAGGCCAACGAAACAGTGTGGTTCAATGAAGTTTAAGGCTAGTATTATACATTAGCAAGAACTTAATTTTGTTGAATAGTGAGGAAGTACCATAAATTGGGCCGATAGGAAAAATGTTTTAACAGGCTGTGTAAGGAACCTATGACTTCTGTTCATCCTTAAAGTTGTGAGTGAACTCAGAATACTTCTGCAATGATTTATTTTTACAGTTACAACGGAGGCATCTGTGTTGATGGTGTGAACTGGTTTCGATGTGAATGTGCACCTGGATTTGCAGGTCCTGACTGCAGAATTAGTAAGTAAAGCACCTATATGGGTAAAGATTTGAAAGGTGGCACCATTCTGGCACATATGTCAAAAAAGACTTGACTTTTTTTGCATTTGGTCAGCTGAATTCCAAATAACAGAAAGCAGAAGCTGATTCAGTCAAGCACTGATACTCACCTTGCAGGCAATGTCAGTTTCTGTTCCTTTCTTTATTCCATTTAATGGAATAGAAGTGACTTGACTTAAATTATACTTGAAGACTCGGATGCTGCTTTGTCATGCATTTCTGAAAGGTCTAAGGGACTAGCTTCTTAGAAAGCATAATTAATAAGTTGCTTATTAAAAGAACTAATTAAAAGATAATGCATTAAGTGTACTATTTGATATTAGAAACTAAAATCCACTGGGGCATCACAAACAAATGAAAATATGAGGGGTGTAGTGATGGCACATGGAATAATGTGTAGCTAATAGAGCACAACACTTTGCAAGAAATATGATAAAACTTTTGAAGCTATAAAATGAAACTAGCTATTAACCTGAAGGACAGAAACTTGAAAAGGGGAAAACAAGAAAGACTGCACTTAATTATTGTGGACAAGTGTTTTTTAATTGAATACTACCATTTTGACCTAATTGTCATATATATGCACAGGTTTAACTCTTTGGAAGTTCAAACTTTGGTGCTCTGTCTTGGTCCTGCCTCTCAAGCAGTGCAATGTTGTGTGTTTAGATAAAGATTACATCCTCATTCTGCCAGGCAGTACATGAGCTGATACCTCTAGTCAGTAGATAATTATAGCACTTATGGCAGTAGATTTGACTTGCTGATCTCTGAATAAAGAACCAGATCTGGCTTGTAATCACACGTGTATCTACATCCAGATGCCCATTGAGAGAGATTGAACTGTCTGTCCTCAGACATGAAATGGAGAGGACTATTCAAAGACAAATACTGTGTATTTGTAATGGGATTACTGACTTTTTCCCTTCTTTGGTATAGAGATGAAAGGAGTAAATCTGACAAAAATGCCTTTTACAGAGTGCTGGTAAGACTAACAGAATTAACAGCTGTTTAGATGGCCCTAAACCAATATAGCTTGAAGAGAAGAAGCTTCTATAGATTAGATATGAGGAAGAATTTTTTGGAAAGTGTAGTTAGACATTAGAATAGTCTTCCTAAGGAAGTGGAGTCCTCATCCCTGGAAGTACATGAGATGTGGATGTGACACCTAAGGAATGCTGTGTTGTTTGGGTTGATGGTTGGACTTGATGATCCTAAGGTTCTTTTCCAACCTAAATGATTCTGTGGAACCTTTAGAAGATGCTTTGGGAGGAGGTAATGATCAGAAATGAAAGAGCTGGGCCCTATGGATCAGAGCTTGACAGGTTTGTTTATCTTTGTTGTTAGATGTTTGCATAAATTAGTTTAGCTCAATTCCCCAGTGTTATCCTTCTGGAAGAACAGTGCTTTCCTTACCTTTTTCAGTTAATTTTCAGGTCAAAGCTTCTGAATCTTTGAATGATAGTCTGTATGTAAAAATAAAATAAATGTCTATTCACTATTTCATACTTAAGATCTTGTGTGAAATGTCCATCACAAACTAAGCTCTACATTATTCTTCCTTCTTACAATGGATTAAGGTTATTAGGGCACTTTCAAGCCAACTAATTGTTCTGTTCTTTCTCTGTAACTTGCTGAAAGCATGTGGTATTCTGTGAAGTCTAAATAGTAGACTCTAGGGCTTAAGTCCCACATTCTGTTCTGACACAAGCTGAATATAGATATGTTTACACCTTAAGTTGTCCAGTATTCCTTCTCTGTAAGTGAAGTCAGTGGATGACTGCTGTTTTGTTCAACAGGGCTTCAGTTAGGATGGAAATAAAAGAAATCTGTTAGAGGCTGTTAAGAGGTTACAGCTGAAATGATAGTGCTGCCCAATTAGGACAGTCAAGCTGTCTTTTGTATGTTGGAGGACAGTGTTGTCAGCTGACATCTCAGTAAACATCTAATTACAATCATTTAATTACAGTGTACTATGTTCTTGCTGTTTAGTTTTACGTATTTTCTATCTAGATATTGATGAATGCCAATCTTCGCCTTGTGGATATGGTGCCACTTGTATAGATGAAATCAATGGATACCGATGCACTTGTCCTCCTGGAAGAGTTGGTCCTAGGTGTCAAGAAGGTATTCCTATATCTACTATCAACCTTTACCCAAAAAACAATTGTATACAATGCAGTTAGTATAGAATTTATGTGCAGTAGTCTGGTGTATAAGGAACAGCAGCAAAAGTAGGTTTTCTTAAAACGTGTAAAGCTCCAGTAACTCTGAAGTGAAGTGTCTGTATACTTCTTATTTAGTGATTGGAATTGGAAAGCCTTGCTGGCTAAAAGGAATGACCTTTCCTCATGGCAGCAGGTGGGATCAAGAATGCAACAGCTGCCACTGTTTGGACGGCCGTATTGACTGCACCAAGGTAGGCATTTTGACCTATTTTTTAAAGTCATTCTGGCTGAAACATACTTAATTTTCATAAATAGTTTGATCTCTTTTTCAGTCTAGGTTCTTGCATGGGTCACCCTCAAAACAGCTTTTTCTTTGAATGTCCAGTGATGACTTGTAGAAACACTTATGGGCTTGCCTTTATAATGGCAAGCTTTTATTCTGTTCTCTGCCTGCCATAACAAACTCTCTAGAAGCAGACAGGCACCTTGCAGAAAAATAATTAGGAATTGTGAAGGAATAATGATACTTGAGATAATAAACTTCTCTGCCAAAGATTTGAAAATGCTGTTAGAGCTTCTAATTCTATGAAATGTTAATGCCAAAGCAAAGGACAGTTTCTTTAGTGGATGATACTTGCCTTTATGAATTGACAGATTGCAGTGTTTGCGTATTATGGACGATATGTTGGAAGAAATACAGTTAGTCTAGATGCAGATAGTATGTGTTAGCATGTATACTTAAGGACTTTCAGCTGTGCTGTGATAGTGTATCTTAGTGGATTTGTGGTTGCTGTGCAGCTTTACATCACAGCTGGGGAGAGACAAGACTTGTGCTGCTTTACAAGTTGCAAGGCTAGGTGGGTGGCTCAAGATAAGAACTAATAGTTCTTGATGTCACTGCCTGAACTGGGTGTCTCCCGCATTTCACTGGAAGCACTAGTTTGAAAACTTCTGGCTCTCACAGATCTGCTCTGTCTTCGTATTAGTTTAAGTAGGTATGCCCTGTAGGCAAAGAAATAACTTGCACTTAATTATTTCAGCATGCATTTTTAGACTCTTTGTGATATTGTGAGTTTGAAACTTTCTTCTAAAGAGAGCAGTACATGGCTATAACTACAACTGCAGAAATACTGGTATGAAGGGAGTCTTGAAGATGTGTACCAGAAGGCAGCATGCAGCTTTGAGGAACAAATAGTATTGTAGTGAGCACAACTTGGTTCAAAAAAACTATATTAGAAGTTCAAACTGATGAGAGATTAATCTGCAAGTCCTTTAGTGTCATCAGTGTCTAAGGTAACCATTGCTCAGTTTACACTTCAGTCAATACAAGATGTTCATATTTTCTTGAAGAGCAATTCTGTCTGCTGCTAAGTCTATAACATTGTAGAAAGGTGACTTTTTTACAATCAGCAGTAAGTTAGGATCTTTTCATGTGAATTGCTTGTTTTGATTTGATGCATAAGAGCAATTAATTGTAACAGTACTTTTTGTTCTTTATTTTCAGGTGTGGTGTGGGACAAAACCTTGTCTGTTACACAAACTTTGGGATAATTCAAATTACCAGTGTCCCATGGGTCAAGAATGCCAGGAGAAGTACATGAAATGTTTTCAGCCACCATGCACTGAATGGGGAGAATGCAGTGCCTCTGAACCTCTGCCTGCTAATATCAAGTGTCTGCCTAATTCTGGGTACTTGGACAATGACTGTGCTAGGATTACTTTAATTTTTAATGGAAACAAAGTCCCCCAGGTGAGAACAAAATTATTAATGAAGAATGGCAATACATGTAGATATGTTCCATGTTAAGACATAGAAAATTAATGTTTTTAACAACTCCTTGTGGTTACTTGCAAATTTTATTTTTAGACTCTTCTGTTGATATGAACTGTTTAAAGAGCAAGATAAAGTTAGGATTTATACCAAATATTTTGTCTTTTAAGTTTCAAAGAAGTTAATTGTTTCTTACAGTCTTAGCCTGTCTTGGTCTTTACTAGGGTAGCCATTACAAGCTCAACTTCTTACCCTTCATTCCAGGACTGTTTCTTACTTTGCTGCCCTCTTCTTTCATCAGATCTCAGTAACTGAAAAATTCTGAAGATGCTTACGTTTATGTGTACTACCTGTTCTTCAACTGAACTCATACAGTCTGCTTCTTTTAACAGGGCACTACAACTGAAAATATCTGTTCAGAAATTCGGTATTTACCAGTTACTAGATCGGTTTCCAGGGACAGAACTCTGATAATATTATGTGATCTGTCATACTCTACAGAGAACGCAGTAGAAGTTGCTATTGTAAGTATGAGGTGTGTGTGTATGCATGTGTGCATGTACACAAATGTTTTCATGTTAGTTTGAGCCACAGAAGAGGTTACTGTTTTCACTTCAATGAGCATACTGTGACTTTTGGCTTAGGCTGACCGTATAGTGACTGTGATCTCCTGGAATCTCCTAGATAGATGAAGTGCAAGCTTCAGAAATGACAATTACTGAATTCTGTGGTATCTGTGCAACTGTCTTAGACTAATTCAGTGTGTATTAGTGAATAGGTTTCTACCTGTTCTATCAAATCTTGGGCTATTGGCACCAGTGAAGAGATACAGTTGCAGGTAGCTGAATTGGATCTTGTAAGTGTGAAGAAGTTGGTGCTATGCATCTAGTATGGGTACTTCAGGATATTCATTAAATGTTTTAAGCTTAAAATAGATATTAGATATGTGAAAGTGATTGTTGCCCTACTGAGCTAACTGCTTGCTTTAGAGGCATTTCTAGCCCAGTCTTGTAGTGTTTGCTTACACCTTATTTTCCAAGTAAGTAATTAGTTTTCGTGGTAGTGCTTATCCAGGCAGAAGCTGGAGTGTGTCTCTACCAGTGCTGTAAAGAACATGCTGAGTGATGATGCAAGAAGTAAACTGTATGGTATAAATAGAGCAGACTGTTATTAGTCCGGGCTTCTATCTAGATAATCCACATGTCGTGAAGTGCTTTGAGTTATGACTAAATTTAGCTGAGCAGTGTAAGGAATATAGAAGTCAGCTGCCTTTTGAGGGATGCTAGATATTAGCAACAGGGTGTGTTACCTGTCAAGCCTGACACTGTCTCTGCAGTTCATATCAAACCATCCATGCTGTTGCTACAGAATGCTTTAAGGTTACTCTTTGTAATTTCTGTCAGGTAAATTCACCCACAGATATCAACTAAGATGTAGCTGAATTTAAAAATTAGAATTCTGTGCCTAAATGATGGCAGTAATTCTATTTTTAACCCTTTCTCTACTTCCTTTTAGTCTTTTGTCCCACATCGAGATGAACAAGATAATAGTCTCATACAGAATGCTGCTAATATAATAGTAAATGCAATCACCAAGCGACAGAACAGCACTGTTATGTTGGCAGTAACTGAAGTCAAAGTGGAGACAATAGTTGTTGGGAATTCATCATCAGGTAAGGTTCCCAATGCATTCATCCTGTGTGGTTTTTAAAATGTTTTCTATTCCCTGCTGTCAGCATCTAGTCTGTCTTTGTGTGGAGAAATGGTATACTAAGTTCTTTCTCTAATTGCTATTACTAGTGAGGGGAAGGTGTTAAGCAAGTTTTTGTGCTTGTGTGCTAAGCTAAACTTAATCTAATCTCTGTTATAATGTTCCTTACCTACTGATGCCACTGTTTTGGCTCTGACTTCAAACTCCTTTCTGTAGTTTAAGCATATTTTTCACAAGATCAAGAGTTCCCTCACATTCATATCCATTCTGATTTCCCAACATTAGCCAAATCTTAGCTGTTAGTGCTGCTGCACTATAGAAACTGGGGCTGTGAGGTAAAAAAAAAGATGAGGATGGAGATACCACTGCTGAAATGTACCACCTAATGCTTTGCTATACTCGCTGTGACCGGAGGAAACAAAAAGGACCCCTGGTAGGCAGCAGTTCAGTTAAGGTGCCCCACATGGAAGTCTTAGATTAGTAGGAGACCTTTCCAACTCTTTCCTAGATCTCCTCAGCATAATCTTCTGGAAGATCTTCCATCCATAATCAAAACAATGAGTAAATTGCCTGGTTCCATTTTCTTTGTTACCTCTGTAGGGGAATTCCTTTATCTGTTAAAGCCTTGGCAAATGTACTATTTCCTCATCTTCATTAAGTAAGTGAACGAGTTTTGATCTTGAACAGAAATTGTATAGATAAAGAATGGAGCTGTGATTCTGACATACTTCAGCATCTGAGTTTTCTGATTATGCATTAAATCCTGAGGAAAAAAGAGATGGGATTACTTTGCCACCAATGTTAAATAAATAAATCAGATCCTTGGAGAAAGTGGAAAGACATTGACTTGATTCTTGAGCTCTAGCTATGAGAGTTTCCAAGACTCTTAATTTCACTCTCCGTGCTCAGTATTGACTAACTGCCCCTAATTTTTAACTGGAATAGTTGTGAAGAGGTTGACTATAACCTGATTTCTTGTGGTCTTTTGATTTGGTGTGCTACCTTCAGGTTTAAAAAATAAGTGTGATAGAGGTATACCTAAAGCATTGATGCAAAGCAGTCTGTCCTTGTGTCTGATTTCTGGGGGATGCTGAAATGTCTGGATGGAGATGATGATTAGACACTTAATCACTTTTTAAGGAAAATGTTTACATGGAATCTCTAGGGAGGCTATCCATTGCATAAGAAACTTTTTTAACCTTATTTCTAGGAGGCAAGGAAGAACTTCTTTCCTTAAATTCCTCTCCACCTTGCTATATTTACAGTTCAATATTAAATTGTGTAAGGAAAATGAGCAGAGACTAGCAGTTATTGCTAAGAGTACAATCTTGTCCCAGTATGATTTTAGATCTCCTGAGGCCAACTGTTTTCCCAGTTAACTCATAGTTTGGGAATATCAGATCCTGCATACCATAAACATCACACAAGAACATGTTCAGAAGACATCTTAATGTTAGCATATGTGACTTTGTTGAAGAGTTGTCTGGTTTTGTACAGCTATTTGAAGATTATTCTGTAAGCAGTTGTTTTGGAGGTTGGAGTGGTAGTTTGGTCACTTTTTTTTTACAAAAAGCAAAGTATGTGATGTCTTGGTACTACTTACAATATGTGAATCCTTGCTTATGGAAAAAACTATTGTCTTAGTAGCAAAGCTTGAGTAAGAAAAAAATGCCCAGCATGCATCTTCAGAAATGTTCCCAGAGACATAATGTGGGTCTCTATTTTGGACAACAGTAGTGGGATTTGTGATAGGAAACTTGGATGAAAAATGTCTGTGGCCTTGGTGGAACTCTTGTCTGGTAGTAAAAACATGGTGCATATTATACAAATGCTGGTCCTTCTGAAATTAGAAGGATAATACTCTTCAGCCTACCTCTTATGAAGATGGACTACTTTTCCTTTAGTTATTTACTCAGATTCTGGGCTAGCTTGGCTTAAGTACTTGAAGGTACTGCTTATATAACCAGTTTTCCCATTAAGAAGGGGGAATAAGCATTTCAAATGTTTTTCCCTTATTATTAAGCAGGATGGAGTCTTTTTTTTAAATAAAGAGCACTTCTAGATGAACTATTGCCTTTGAACATCTACTGTTGTGCAGTAATGACATCTTCCTTCATTGCAAGTCTTCCTTGGATTAACCTAGAGTACACCTCTATTAGACTTAGACTGACCTTCTCTTGCAGCTGTTGAGTGCTGTCTATGCAGCTATATTAACTAGGCTTTTTCTCATTTGCCCTCTAGATTATTTGGTTCCAATTCTTTGTGCCGTATTTAGCGTTGTATGGCTGACTTGTATAATCATCTGTGTGTGGTGGACTCGGAAGAGAAGAAAAGAGAGAGAAAGAAGTCATCCTCCCAGAGAAGAGGGGGCCAATAACCAGTGGGCGCCTTTGAATCCCATCAGAAATCCTATAGACAGATCTTACAGTAACAAAGACATTCGTTACGAATGCAAAAACTTCATATCTCCTCAAAAAAGAACTTGTGATGCAGTAGAGGAGTATGTAGAGTATGAGGAAGAGGAAGATGAAGAGGAGGAAAGAGATGAGGAAATGGACAAGTTCCTCTCTCACAAACTCACAAAGCCTTTGCCCACAAAGGCATCTGACACATCAGAGAGCAGTCCAGTAAAGAAGTCCCTTCAAATAGGCAAAATGGACAACAGATCTGTAAAAAATGTGAATGCATCAAACTTTGAAGGCAGTAGAGACTAATTTGTATTTGGAATGTAGGCAGACTGCGCCTACCCTTACCAGGGAGGGGAGAAATTGACATCTCTGCTTTGCATCAAGGACTAAAAATATCTGGAGTCAAATGTTCATAGTTTCTTTATTTTGCGTAAAAAAAAATAAATAAAAATAATAATAAATAAAATTTATTTTGTTTCTTTAGCCTTGTATAAATTATTCAATGACTGTCAGATGAAAAAAATGAGTAATCTTTGATAGTTGCTATTTTTGTAAAGTTTACTTATAATACACTTGCTGTGTGGCAGAGGAGAGGTTGTATTTTCAATATGTGTAAAGTTTATTACAAAAGACTGTACACTGTTTACAGAATGTATTTCTTTTTATTACTTGCTCTAATTTAATGGTGGCTTTAAAACCTCCTGGTTGAGGAAATTGTGTGAACTTTAAACTGCTTTCTTGACTCTGAATCTCTATTAATGGCAGCTCACTGCACTTGTTACGTTAGTAGCTTCTGTAAGATTTTTTCCAAATTTGCCTTACACACTTTGTAATAGGAACAAAAAGAAATTATAGAGATCTTTCAACTGTGGTTTAAAAGTGGCCTTTTAATTTCTGTTTAATTACTTTAGAATTGCAGTATTGAAGCATGTGACAAGTGCCTTGAGATGAAACTTTTTCTATAGCAACTGTCAAAGACTGCCATATCGATAGTAAATTGTGAGAACTCTAGGTTCCCCAACTGACACAGTTTATTTTCTAATAGTGAAAGTGCTTTTGTGTAAATATGTACATATTAAATGAATCACTCTGTATATTTGATTTAATAACTTAAAATATTTTGGTCTTTTTTTTACATGTCATTCCTTTTAATTTATGTTGCAGAAAAGGAGGTTTTATGGCAGTTTATAAGACTTTTTTTGGTATTTTGTCCAGATTAGAAAACGATGTTAATACAATCAATGTTAGGAATCTGTTGGTCATTTGTATTTACATAGGAGCATAACCACTTACGTGTAAATAGATCCAGAAATGTTTGTTTATCCCCATGTTCAGCCCATCTCAAGAACACTAACAGGTGCATCTACTGTACAGTACCAACATAGCGAGGCATTGTTTTTCTTTTGTGAATATGTTAATTACATGTGGTATTACTTTTTTTTGCGTTTAAATACAGGCCTAATGAAGGGAACAATATTTTCCTCAATCTCGTTTCTGTTGTGCTTTATTCATCTTTCGCTCTAAAGGAAAAAGGCTGGCAAGCTCAGAAGGTGGGAGTACCTCATTGGAAATGGTTATTTGTAAGGGAAGGCTTAGGATTTTTTTTAAGGCTTTATTATTGCTATTAACTGTGCAGAACTACGTTTATTTTAATCACTGAAGAAGCATAACACTACATATCCTAGTTACCCTGCCAGTGAGAGGAGCGGATGCTTGAGAGTATCAACTCTGGCCCATGAACAATATAAACACGAATGTTTTGAAACCAGTTATTTTATACAGGAACACAGGATTTGCTTTGCAGGATCTTCTGTTTTAGTATGTTTTTGTTTGACATGTTCTTAA
Organism: Perdix hodgsoniae; assembly: GCA_035772895.1. Taxonomy (NCBI): domain Eukaryota; kingdom Metazoa; phylum Chordata; class Aves; order Galliformes; family Phasianidae; genus Perdix; species Perdix hodgsoniae. The sequence continues at coordinate 49,434,132 of JAPSGF010000001.1, read as the reverse complement.
AAAATAACAAAAAACCTTTCAGAAAAGAAACTATTTATTAAAGCATTTTATAATGATGTTTGTTGTAACTTTTTTACTTGTGCTGAATATTCAGAACTTATTTTGATAACCTGGTTAGGAGTTTAGAAAAGGGTACTATCCTTCTCATGTTCCCCAGTATAATCCTCAGTATTTAAACCAAAAACACTTTTTTTTCCTGCTACTCTTGTAACTTTTTGTACTGTAATGCTGCTGTCTTCCATAATCTAATAAAATGATTCCCTCGTTGTGTGTAAGATACTTCACATTGTGTTTGCTTTGAGTGACTGAAGTTCTGATGTGATGATGCGTAGTGAACGGGGCAGAGAGCCCTGATAGAACGTGTGGTGCTTCCTGTAACCTTAGCTCACAGCCTTTCCGTGTCAATACTTCCTGAGCCTACTTGGCAGTGTTGTGCTGTGCCCACGTCTGCACCGTCAGCGTAGGAGGTGGTGTCCCACGTGTTGTCTAGAGCCATAGACACTTTCAGTGCCTGAATTGTGACACTCCTCTGTGCTGCCTCTTGCATTACCTTGCACTGAAAAGTCTTTTTCTGCTGACAGTTATTGACTGAGTGCCTTTTGAAATGGCTCTCCTCCCAGCTGCTGAGCAGAGGCTTCTCTAGCAGCACTGTGGTGCTTCCTCGGGAATAAGAGAGCGGTCAAACTCTCCTGAAGTACTCTTTAAGGGCTTGAAGTACTCTTACCAAAGTCTTTTTCTATTAAGTAAAATTTAATAGGCTTGAAGAGTTGCAGAAAATTCTTGTCATGCTCCAGTTTCAGCTGTGTAGGTAGGTTTATGCTTGTTTCTTATCATGACTTAAATAGCTTATGTATGGAATTTCTTCAGTAAAAGGTAAATTCTTGTATAAGGACATGAAGGGTATAAATGCTTAATTTTTCTAGTAGCTGTCAATATCTGAAGTAGATCTTAGCTCTTAGTAGTCAAAGTGTTTATTCTTATCATACAGTTATTCCATCATATTCTTATCATACAGTTATTCCATCGTTTTCTTTGGGGTATTGGGGTTGGCTTTTCTCTCTTGATGAATGAGAGCTTTTAAGTCAGTTCTCAAACTCAAATTCCGTTGTTACCTTTGATTTCCAACTTTCAGATATCTGTCCCTTTTCTTAGAAGAAGGGCTGATGGAGGAGTGGAAACGCAAGGATGAGACAAAGAACTGACACTCTTTTGACTTTCTAAAATCAACTCCTACAGTTCCTTGGACTAAGGACCAACCTGGGTGGCTCCCATAGCTCCCTCGCAATAGTGGAAACAACACTAGCAATTCAAGACAACACCAGATTGGGAAGCTGTTGTCTTCTGTGAGACTAACTATTCTGAGTCTGCAGTATTTGCAAATTCCTGCTGCAGAGAGGAGCTTGATATCTTGCACTTAATATAGTGGAGGGAGAGAATGCTGCTCATTTGGGCGGTTTTATGTGAGTACAGCTAAACGTAGTGGCTCTTGCTGCTATAAAGAAAAGGAGAAATAATAGATTTTTATATATAGCAAGGCTGTTGCTGTTGCACAGGAGTGACTCTAGATCTGCTTCTTCATATTACCAAAATAGTATGTAAAGTTGAGTGTGTGAAAACCTGCAGTCTGAACCTGCAGTTGAACCTGCAGCTGCCCAAACCCGTGCGTCTGGGTATTGTGTTGTGGCTGGCACCAGCCTTCAGGAAGATGTCCAGCCTTGTCAAAAAGCTGCTCCGATGTGGCTTTGTGAAACCAATGTAACGGGTTGTGTTTTGTAGTGCTGCTCACCTGCAAGGACAAGCTATTTAGCCTGAAGCGCTTAAAGTATTTTAAAGGATGGGAAAGAAAAAGTAAACCATGACTTTTGGTTCACTGGATCTTTGCATATGGATTTTATTTCTATGCTGCTCTTAGAATAATTGCGTGTCTTCTCCCCTTATCTCACATGATTTAACTTTGTAGCTTTGTGTCCTTTTGACTTTTTACAGGAAATGTTAAACATGGGCATCACAACTGGCTGATGGTGCAGGTACTGGTAGGTGTCTTAAGCACCACTTCACTTCTGAAAGAACTGTTACCTGAACTAAGTAATGAGTAAAACAAGTAAATGGGCTGAGTGTTTTTCTTTTTAAACAACTTAGTGTTTCCAGGCCAACTTCTCCAATGCTCTTATCAAGATCTGATGTGAACCTGAAACACCTGGTAAGCTTGATCCTTTTGGCCATGTTCTGTTTTGTTCTTCAGCAGACAACCTAATTAGTACTCCTGAGACCCAGCTGCAGAGAAATATTAGTTGTAATGCTGGTTGTGAGATAGCTTGAGTAAGGAATTAAGGGCAGCATGGAGTTCACTTGCACATTGATTCAGTGCATTTGGATGCACAGTCTCTTGTTGTTTTTCATTGCTAGTTGGCTATTCTGGTCCTTGGGAGGACTAGAGATCATATGAGCCCAAACAAGAGTTCTCAGACATGGTAATTTGATAGCCTGGTGTTGGTTGTGACCTTCATGAGTTTTATTGGGAGGGAGGGTGTTGGTGACTGGCTTTGCTGTTTCTTAACAGTGAGGTAGGTGTTGGGGTTGGTCCTGGTAAAATCTTGCTTTGGAAAAAATCTGAATCTCAGACTTGTTCTGTTCATGTGCTTGAAAAGCAGTCCCTTCCCAGTTAGCCTCCTGTATTTAGTATTTAATAAGTCTTGGAATAAAGAATGGGCTTGTAAAACAAAAGGAACAAAAGGTTCCCTTCAGAATGTGGTAACACTGAATACTTTCTATGTTTCTGTCTTCTATAACACCCATTCTTGAAGCACAGAGCATTTCCATACAATCCTGTAGAGATGCAAGGCCACAGCTAGGGGGTCACGCTCCATTTTCTGGGCTCCTAAAAGAGTGTTGCTTTCAAATGTTCTGTCTAAAGAAATCAAATCCACAAAACCAACCCAAATGCAAATCCTTTTGCACTGTTGGGTGGGGAAAGGCTTCTTAGCTTGTATGTCTGTCTCACTGCTGTGCTATCTTTTGTTCCATCTTGGGATGGAGTCTTGGGTTGGAGGGGACTTCCCTGTGGCAGATTTGCCATGCTGATAGGCTGCGTATTAAAGAACGTTGAGCCAGGGAATGGTGGAGCAGGTTTGGAAACTGCTATGGTAGCGGCACACACGAGGCCCTTTGAAGGCTGGGCCACCTGGCTGGAAGCGTATCTCTGGGTGTAACCCTACCTGCTAGTTAACAGAGCCCTACCTGTGAGTGGAAGTTTATTCAGTGAACAGCTGTAGAGGCTCAGATCAAAGGTCCATCCAGTCTCGCAACCTGTTTCCTGCAGTAGCCAGCAGAAGATGCATCAGGAAAGCACAAGAAAGCAGCAAAAAGAACATGAGACCTCTTTTTAACCCAGCTTCTTGAAATCAGTGGTATATGGGCTTCCTAGATCAGAAGGTTTGCAAGTAACCTGTGTTCTATTACACGATCTCATCCATGCTGAACAGAACCAGGAGTGTGCGTGTCCCCCATACAGCACTGTTCTCCACTTTAGCCCACTGGTGGTTGTAAGAAAGATTTGCATATTTACCTTCTGGCTTCCTCTGGTATTCATCTTATGCTCCTTTCAGGTACTGCTTAAAATCAGAGTCCTGTATACTTAGCAACTATATTTCATGTAGTTATGTACGTTGTATGATTTTTAAATAGTATCTGATAGCTCTTGTGGACAGGGTTGGAGAGGGAGGGGGTTGTCCAGCCTTTAGTACCTTTTGGGACACAGTCCCAGAACTGACCTCTCCAGTTATTGGAAAATTGAGGTCCAACTTGTGGCCATTCCTCCTTCTGCCACATTTTGGCTAATCTAGCTCTTCCCATTTGCATGGTCCCTTTGCTGATGTATGTCAGCTGCACTGTAGTTTGGAGCATGTTCCAAAACTCTCTGTATATTGCTAATGAGGGAGTGTGAAGGGGTGTGAGGAAGGGCTGGTCACTGCTGAAACTCCAACCAGCCTGCACAGGAGATGCACGCTGGCCAGAGCAATTTTCCTGACCTGGTCAGCATTCCTGGCTCTGAGAAACCCTCAAGCTATCCTGGGTAGGGCTGACCCTGCTGCAGCAGTTCAGTGGTGTGGCACTACCTCACCCCTACTTTCCAAATAAGAAGCATAGCAGCCCTGAGGCACCAGGGACACCGGGAGGTGCTTTGACAGCCACTGACATCGCTTTCAGCGCTGATAAACCAGCAGGTTATCTCAAGTGCAGCAATATCCTCTAGAAAAGCTAGGAGGAGAACCTACTTTGCACTGTGTCGCCTGCTAACAAGGAGTTGTGGTGGGAGCAGAGACCCAGCACCTTCTAGGGGCATCTGGTGGGAGCAGCCTGCATGCACGGGTCCCACGGTGAAATGCACAGGGACGACTTGACCAACATTTTCCAGCCTGGGTGTTTAAATTTTGCTCTATATTTAGTGTCCTAATTGTGTGCTTTGATTTGCAGTGTTTCCAAGCACCTGCTGCTACCATTGACTCTGGTGGTCTATATGGGTCCCATCAATCCTTGGAGCTAAGCTGCTCCATCCACATGCCTAAATTTGGGTACTCAGCCTAGGAGCTATATTCTGCTTGTGCTTGCATATCTTCTGCTCAGGGGGATGGTGCTGAACAGGGGTTTGTGGGCAAAATGTTTTCAGAACTTGGGCTGCTTTGATTTGCCAGCTTCTGGTTCAGCTCATCTGAGTGATTAATTATTTACTGGGGGAGAGAGCAATGTAAACTTCTGGAAATAAAAACCAAATGAGGAGAGGCTGCTGCTTCCCAGCTGCAGGTGTTTGATGCACACACAGCTCAGCCACTGCAGCCAGGGGGATGCTCTTTGTGACCCAGCCCCTGCATGCCCAGGGTCAGTGGAAAGCACTGCAGCTGCCAAACTCTAGGCTTGAGTCCACTCATCTAGCTGGCTATGCCACAGGGCACAGCCATTTAAGGACCCTAGTCTGGGACAAGGCATAAACACTTTCCTGCTCCTTTCCAAGGCAGGTAATTTATGAATTTAGGTAAGCACTGGCAAGCAGGTCCATATTTCCATCCCTTTGTAATATCCTGTCGTTTCTTTCCAGAGAAAAATACCAGCAAAAATACCAGCAGATGCTCAAGGTTACTTCCTTGGCATGGTATGTGTTTTCAGCCTGATGGGATCTACACTAAGACGTTTCCTGACATGCTCTATCTCCTCTGCTCTTGCATCAGAGGTAGAGCATTAACCTGCATGCTTTGCTGCAGCAGACCTTTCTGTCCCAGCTGTGGCCCTGACTATCTCTCAGAGGCTTCTTTCCAGCCACACGCACTCCTTTCTGCTACTCCCACTTGTCTGTATAGATCACTGCTCAGATATCTCTTCATAGCGCTCGACAGGTGCTGGCTGTTGGGACAAGTCTTCACCCAGAGCAGGAGATGAAGGGCGACGAGGATGATGATATGCCCACACAAAGACGGGAGCTGGAAGGGCCCTCAGCTTTCTTGCTTCAGGGCAGATGACGTCTCTTGGAGGCCATTTGACGAAACCACTCTCTCATCACAGGTTTACTGCTACAAAGCTGCCTCTAGACCACGTTGGCCTGGTTTTCTGGGCAAGGTGGAACAAACCTGGGGTCCTTGTGCACCTGTCTCCCATATTTCGTACAGACCCTCCAAAGTGTGGATCCGTGTTTGCTTTCCCTCCTTGCTCCAGGATGCTTCTGCTGTGCGGCTCATTAAGGAGATAAGAGCTCCCACCCATCTCTATCCCCAGGTTCAGCAGCAGGTCCCAGCCCCAGCACAGCGTGCGTATTGCACATGATGCTGCAGATGAAAGCTGCTGCTTGTTTACAAGCTTTCATCAATTAGAGCCCATTTGCTGCTCACACGCTGTATCTAAAAGCTTGTGTTTAAGTCAGCTCTGGTGTCTTAGAAGGACCTGCTTTGTTTCTTTCCTAGATACATACAATAATTTTTCCACCTGTTAAAAATCTGTTGCTAATGTTTGCTGTCAGGTTTCTAATTTTTTTTTTTTCTTCTACCAGGGGCCCTCAAGTGTTAGTTTAAACTGTAGCTGTTTATTCTTGGTAGTTAGCACAGGCAAATGCATTGCAATAGAACTGGGATTGATCGAAGTAGATAGGAAGTTTCAGTCTCTGCTCCAGGGAACCCACCTTCTGGGTGTTTTCTTTCCATTCTGCTTTTTCTTCATTACTCTCTTTTGCTTAGTCATTACAAACATAGCACTTGATGTCTACATGTGCGTTTTTCAGAAGATCAGGTCAGTTGGGTGATCAGATTTACCTAAGGAAGGCAAAATTTGGCTTTTCAGAAGTTTTGCTGATATTGCAAAATCCTTCCCTTTCAAAATGTCATGCATTCGCATGCACTTGTTTCATTTTGTTCCATGGTAGGAACTTAAATAAAGTTATGAAATTCCAGATGAGCCCACCATGACCAAACCTCCTTGCAGTGAAGATGAACTGACCTGGTATGCTTCCGGGGAGGAGGAGCACAGCCCTCCCCCTCTACTTTTCCTAATTAAGAACATCCTGCCACTTTCTTGTAGTATTTCCCATTTTAATATTTGTCTATCTGCTGAATTTTATTGACATTGAATGTTTGCAGAGATCAAAATGTTTGTGGCTGTGAGCTGGAATGCTGACAGAAGTGTTCCCACGTGGGTGTCTATTTGGGATGTAGCAATCCTTTCTTCCATGCTGCTGGACAAAGAGTGATCTACATGGTCGGATAATGGTAGGACAAGGGGGGATGACTCTAAAATAAAGAGGTGAGATTTAGGTTAGATACTAGGAAGAAATTCTTTACTCAGAGGGTAGTGAGGCCCTGGCACTGCTGCCCAGAAAGCTGTGGGTGCCCCATTCCTCGAGGTGCCCAACAGCATGGACGGGAAGCTGGGAAGCCTGAGCTGGGGGATGGCAACCAGCCTATGGCAGGGGTTGGAAGCAGCTAATCTTTAAGGTCCATTCCAAAGCCATTCTGTTCCTAAGCCATTCTATAACTTTCCCTGTATTTCGTGATTTAGCCGAGGGCCAAACGCTGAGCTTGTTTCCTTCTTCCACGCTCTGGAAGTCACCGGAATCATTCAGGATTTTCTGCAATGTGCATAAAAGGGTTTTTTTGTTCCTTTCGTAATTTTTAGAACAACCTGAATGAGTTTGGGATGCAGTCAGGAAATGTAATCTTGAGTGAGATATAAGCAAGAAAGTCAAGTCCTTGTTGTATCTTCCACACTCTTTCCATCACCAGTGTATTTCCTCTCAAATTGCTCCTCTCCTGAGTCACGCTCTGCCAGAGATAACTAGGTGGCGGTGAGTGAAGAAAGGAATGGCATTGTCTACAGCTTTGAACCATGAATAGCCCTTGGAAAAACAGCACCAGAGAAAGATACAAGTTCACGCTGATAAAGCAAGTTGCCAAGTGACAGAAGGCTTGATCCCATTTCAGTGAAGTAAGCGGAGAACTCTTTTATCGCTGCTCCCAGCCCATCTTGGGCAGCGTCCACTGCTGCCACCAGGGCCTGGGCTGGCTGAGCAACACAATATCAGAAGGACGTAAAACTATTAGAAAGTGTCCAGAGGGAGGCTGTCTGAAGGACAAGACATGTGAAGAGCAGCTGAGGCCTCTGGGTTTGTTGGGCCCAGAGCAGAGGAGGCTGAGGGGATGCCTCATGGTAACTTGCAGCTCCTCACAGGCATAGTGTCACTGCATCAATGGACAAGGGAAGAGCCACTGATGTCATCTATTTGGACTTCAGTAAGGCCTTTGACACGGTACCCCACCACATCCTTCTCTCCAAATTGGAAAGGTATGGATTTGATGGGTGGACTGCTCAATGGATGAAGAGCTGGTTGCAGAAGTGAGTGCAGAGTGGTGGTCAGCAGCTCAATGTCTGGATGGAGATCAGTGACAAGTGGTATTCCACAGGGGTCAGTGCTGGGACCGATGCTCTTTAGTATCTTCGTTAATGACATAAGCAGTGGGGTTGAGTGCACCTTCAGCAAACTTGCCACTAAGCTGTGGGGTACAGTCAACACACCGGAAGGATGGGATTCCATTCAGAGGGTCCTAGACAGGCTGAGCATTGGGCACAGGTGAACCTTACGAGGTTCAACAAATCCAAATGGAAGGTGGCACCTTCCAATGGAAGGTATCACCTTCTTGCACCTGGGTCAAGACAATTCTCACTACCAATACAAGCTGGGGGAGGGAAGGTTGGAATGTAGATGTGCCAAAGAAGAGCTGGGGGTTCTGGTGGATGGGAAGCTGGATATGAGCCAGCAATGTGTCCTCACGGCCCGGAAAGCCAACTGTATCCTAGGCTGCATCAAAAGAAGCGTGGCCAGGAGAGCGAGGGAGGTGATCCTGCACCTCTCGTCTGTGCTGGTGAAGACCCACATGGAGTACTGTATCCAGATTTGAAGTCCTCAGTACAGGAGAGATGTAGACCTGGTGGAGCACATCCAGAGAAGGGCCACAGAAATGATCCAAGGGATGGAACACCTCTCCTTTGAGGACAGACTGAAACAGCTGGGACTGTTCAGTCTGGAGAAGGCTGCAAGGCGACCTGATAGTGGCTTTTTAATATCTAAAGGGAAGCTACAGGAAAGAAGGGGAGACTCTTTAGTAGGGTCTGTTGTGATAGAATAAGGAAAAATGGCTTCAACCTTAAAAAGAGTAGATAAAGGTTAGATATAAGCAAAGTCTTTTACAGTGAGAATGGTGAGGTACTGGCACAGGTTGCCCAGAGAGGTGGTGGATGCCCCATCCCTGGAGACTTTCAAGGCAAGACTAGATCAGGCCCTGGGCAACCTGACTTAGCTGTGCATGTCCCTGTTCATTGCAGGAGAGTTGGAGTAAGGGACCTTTAAATGTCCCTCCCAACTCTAAAGATTCTATGATCCCTACAAGTTCCTCCCAGCTTAAAATATTCCGTGATTCTATGAGCGTGGGTAGAGCATGGTTAAGGGGACTTCTGTGGGCATGGGACTGGCTCTGCCCACGGCCTGGCCCAGGTGAGTCTGTGCCAGCACATGGCCAAGCATTGTTCTGCTGGACCAGGTGGCAGCTGCCCATGGGAAGTGAGCTGACTGAGGTGCTCTGTGTTGTTAAGGAGTCATGTACATATGTATGCATTGCATTTATGGATACCAGGGCTTTGCCACCATTTTCTAAGCAAAAGCCTCAGCAGAAAGCATCTGATGCCAATGAATGGTCCCTGGTAGAGAAAACAGGCTTCTCCTAGCTCCATCTCTAAAACAGTACCGATAGCAAAACCCTCCCTGGACTTTTTTCAACCTGTGGTGCGTTCATCAGACAGCACAACTACTGGCCTTACCTCCCTGTGCCTCAACCAGCCCTGCCGCTGTGCCCTCTGGGTGACAAGAGGGGACAAGGCAGACTGAAGCCATTCTGATCTGCCTGTTTCCCCACCAGGCCTTTCTGCCTCCTCGGTGCATGTGACACACAGTTCTCAGCTGCCCCACAGCACGGTCACTCACTGCTGTCACCAAGACCATTTGTCAGAGCTCTCTGTGCAATATCAGCCAGCAACGGGAAACCGCTGTATTTTGGTGCCTCTGAGGAGGCTCGATGAATAGCTTCACTGCAGCGGCCTAATGGGTCTGGGGGGGTGGGGGGAGTGGGAAATGGAAAGGCACACAGCAACAATTCACCGGGAGGCGTTTGGGGAAATGTTGTTGCAGAGACAAGGAGCGCGAGATGGAGCAACAATGGCTGCAGTTTACACTGCGCTGCACCGATGCTGTGATCTGCTGCCAAGATCAACCCAGCTGAGAGGAACTGAGGAATAACACAAATGGTGTGGCAAGAGAGATACCCTTCAGCATATCCTGCTCACTCTGCCTTCGCCTTTGAGTCAGGAGTGAAATATTGGAGCTATTGTGGTGAAGCGAGGCTTAAAAATAGAAGGAAAAATCGCTGTGGTTTTCATTGTTGTTCCAAGGGGGACATTAATTGTTTTTAAGTTGCACTACTTCTAATCTGGTCTAAGAAGAGAAGAAAAAAACTTCAAGGCTTTGAAAGGACCAGAAAACATTTCGCTCATCAGCTGCAGTGTGGGGGCTGCTCCTTATCCCCACCGCCACAGTAATGGAGCTGCTCTCCCCATGCTGGGGGCTGTGCTCAGGATCTTTTCATAGCAAACTGTTTTGGGCCACAAGCTCTGTGAGAAAGCAAGTTCCCAAGCTCAGTGAGATTGACTGGTAAAGCTGACGTGTCTCTGGGCATTCAGAAAGCTGTATTTACTTGAAGGTGGGATGAAGCAGGCCATCATCAGAGCAGGTCACTGTGAGGTGGTGCTGCCCTGGATGGCTGTGCAATGGCTTCCAGCCTGTCTCAGACCTGCTGCTGCCCCTCAGTGAGTGAATGATGCCCCACAGGACAGGGCTGCTCCCTACAAGGAGAACTCTGCTGATTCGTATAAATATAGCATGCCACATTCTTGTCTGAGTTTACCAAATTCAGCCCTTTCCCACTGGCAGACTGTGAGAACCAGGAGTGTCATAGCTTTTGTGGCCAGAAGGAATTACTAAATCTGGATTAGCCCAGATATTGGATCACTCATCTCAATTACTCTAGCTCAGTAACTTTTTACTAGGGCTCAAATTGCATTGCAGACAGGGAGACGAGAAGCTGCTTCTTTTTCCCCAGATAATCAGATTCTGCCATTGTTCAGATTTATGCTTTCCCTCTGGTTCGTGTAGATTGACCCAAAGACTCAGACCTCTTAAGCCTTTGTTAATGTTTAAGATCCTATTGGTACAATGTACACAGCATAATCAAGTGGTGTCTCAGTCCTCCTTACTGAAATTAAGTAGAGAATCACCTTCTTAAGAGTCTGCCTCTGAGGTGCACTGTCCTCCCCATCCTTGCATTGCTGCTGTGCCTCTTACATCTATGCTGGGCTCTCAATATCAGAAACCATTTAGAAGATGGGCAAACAGCCTCCTATTGACATGAAGCCTGACAAAATATCCGAGTGCTGTTCAGAGATGGCATGATATGATAAAGGTGATGAAAGCACAGCATGAGGGCAGAGAAACACTTCAGCACACGGTCCTCCCCAGACAGAGGGGTTGGCATCCCAACCAGCATCCCAACCAGCTGGGACGTGTCTGATGGTAGTGCACTGAGGGGCCTTCAGGGACACTTGGACTGTGTCATGCTGAAGGAGCGTGCTGACTTGAATGCAGGCTCGGGTCATTAGCACAAAGACTTTTCAAATGTCCTTAGAAAAGGAGAAAAACACCCCCAGCACCCAAACGTTGGTAGAAAAATGGGACACCATCTGAAATCTGGAGTATTCTTGCTGCATATTTCAAAGCATGTGGAGAACTGCTCAGACCCATCTTTATGTGAAAGTAGCCTGGTCGGCTCTGTTCTCTTTGTGGTGTTCAAGCAAGAGCCTATTGTGCTTATTAGGTTTGCTTTTTCCTTTATCTCCAAGGAATCCAATGGCACAACTCCATGTTTCCTTGGACTTCAGAATGGTTGTCAGCAGTAGCGGGGACACGCCAATGTCCTAGAGCAATGCCATGCTCATCTGCTTGTGGAATCACACATCAGTGTCCTAGACTAACGATGTGCCAATGTCCTGGAGCCAGAAATAAGAACCAAATCCTCACTTGAGCAATGGTTGTATTTTGCCAGAAGACTGTGAATTAGATGAAACTCATTGCTTGTCAGCTTTGGCACTTGACAGTGACTCCATACAAATATGCAGAAATATCTGAGAAGTTATGCCCGCAGCTTTATTTATATCCTTATTTTTCTCTCATTTTATTCTTCTGCACGGGCTCCAAGATGCTCAGTTTCTACCCCATTTCTATCCCTTGGGCAAAATTAATGATCCTTCCTGAATTATTCCTTCTGTTCCAGAAAGTCCTCTCTAAATGAAGAGATTTATTCTGTTTGTCAGGGGACAGAAACAAGTGCCACATCCTGCATTTCCCATCAAAATTCACCCGAAATTCCAATCTCAAGATGAACCTTCCCACCCTTGAAAAACTCCTCATTAACAACGTGGTAAAAGAATCCACAGACCAAAAAAACAAAGACCATAGTCAGTAATTCCAAGGAATTCACAAGCCACTCATGAAGACCTTGCTCACTTTCACCAAGCAAATTCCTTGCTGGGAATTATTAGCTCATCTGGATCTGAGTGTTTTCTTGCCCTGTGTACAGTTTTGCAACTCTGATAATTTAAGAATCATTTGTTCACGGCTGGCTGACCACAGAGATGAGCAGTTTACCATTTTGTTCACCTATCTGCATCTTTCTACTGCCCTTCTGTAAATCATTCAGTCCTTGGAAGAAGGAATATTTGGTATTTGTTGCTCTGGATCTCGACAGGAGACCAAGTGATGCAGCCTTCTCCTTCAAGGCTAAGTGAATAACACAGAGCAGTCTGCAGCTTACAAATGGGAGAAACTTGTCTTCCTTAGGATCAATAATTAATAAAAAGAGCCATCCCAGGCAGAAAGTGCAGTGATTCAGCAAAGGCTGCAGTAATGGCCTAGATGGCATTAATCTGCTTCTGTGTTGGAGATGATGTGTGTGGTTATCTTACAAACGAAGTTCATTGCAGCAGCCTCTGCACAACTCTGAGTCAGCTCCCATTTTGAAACCTTTAGATGCCAAATTGCCCAGGTGATCTCAAGGTAGTTTCCCAAACAGGGAGTTGAGTGCAGATTGTTTGGAGCCCACACATCTGCAATGAGATTGGGGCATCATCCAGTTGTAAATCTATCAAATAAACCAACCTAAAGGGTTCTTTGTGCAGGATCTCACCTGAAAGGAAGGAAAATGTGCAAAATATCAACATTATGGGGCCATTCTGTAGCATAGCTTCTTTCTCTGGGCTGCACCCAAGTGAGATACCTGCTGGAGAATCAAAAAGATTTCTGAGAGCACCTGTTGGGTTGCTTCCAAACGTGCTCCTTGCACCTGAGCTGTGTTTTTGGCTGAAAGCAGCCAAAGCAGCCATGAGGAGGGATGCCCAATCTACCTTTGACCACAGACCATGAGCTCATTTGCTGTGGGACCATCCCCTGGCACGAGCCATGACCATGCAGTGCTGCTTTCCAAAAGCACCCACAGCACCCACAGGAGCCCTCAAATTTTGGTGGTGCAGGTCGAGAAAACCTGTTTGGCATGTGCTCCACAGCTCAGGAATTTGGGTCCCTTGCAATCTGATCACTGCTGCATGCCTGCACTGGCCTTGGGCTGCTCTGCCCATTCCGAGAGCCTCCTGGCCCTTGTTCCTGTGCTGGGCAGTCTGTGGTGAGGCATTTGGGGGCCAAAATAGTCCTTGCTGTGCTGCAGCATCCCTGCAGCCGGTGTTGCTAACAGGGCCATTGCGCTCTGCTGATTTTTGACTCGAGGAGGTCCATGATTGGAGTTGTTCAATGCTTTTTTCTGATTCCCCACAGCATATGAGTGGATGCCCACCGGCTCGGCTGCTCCCTTGCCCTGCCGCCTGGCACGGTGCTGGTGGTGAGACGTTTCATAGGCCTTCAGGAGAAATGAGTAAAGCTGCACAGGATGCGAATTTCCTTTGGATGGGGGGCTTACGGGATTCTGAAACTTCTCAGATTTCGAAATATTGTTTCCAAAGAAATTTTTTAAAGTTTGACATCTCCTTCCAAAGGGGCGATTGGAAAGTTAGAAGTCAAAAGATTTTACTTCTTCAGTAAAATCAATGCTCCTCATTCCAGTCTCTTCGAAACTGCGCTACTCTTTGTAATAGAATATGCATTAAAAATTAATGAAAAGTTATTTTGGAAAAAAAGAAAAAAGAAAAAAAAAGGTATAGAGGCAGTTGGAAAAGGCCAAGAGAATATCTTGCCCTTAACAGGAAAATGCCACTGTAACCTCTGCAAAATTGGTTTTGTCTAAAAACTCCATGTTCCCATAGAGAGTTTCTTGCTTTTTTCTTTTTCTTTTTTTTTCTTTTTCTTTTTCTTTTTTTTTTTTTTTTCAGAATTAGCACATTTTCATGTCTGTTTTCCAACAGCAAAGGGCTCAACCCGAATATTTGCAAGCAGCTGTCTAAATAAGCTATGTTAAAAATGTCTTCTAGTGACACTGAAGAATGAGCAGAAGTATTTTTGGTCATTGAAATGACTGTACTTCTATCACACATTTTCCCTCTACACTTCTTCCAGCATCTTTCAAAAGCTGCTGGGCAATGTACATCAGTGCTCGTGAATTTCATCCTGGAGCTTTTACTCCCCATCTCAGACCCATCTGCTGCAGTTGTAGCAGAATCACAGAATGGTTTGGGTTGGAGGGGACCTTAAAGCCCACCCAGCCCCAACCCCTGCTGTGGGCTGGTTACCCCCATCAGCTCAGGCTACCCAGGGCCCCATCCAGCCTGGCCTTGGGCACCTCCAGGAATGGGGCACCCACAGCTCTCTGGCCAGCACCTCACTGCCCTCTGAGTGAACAATTTCTTCATGACATCTAACCCCTCTTTTCCTATCTTTTACTTTGAAGCCATTCCCAAATTGTGTTCACAAAGTGTGTTTCAATGCCCCCTGGGAAATTTTAAGTCCCTAAATCCCCTCTTAGAGACATCAGTGGTGCACTAAACCTGGTTCAGCAGCCTTGTAGCAGACCCTCAGTGACAGCCAGAGGATGGAACACATCCCTTTCTTTCCACTGCAGTTTGCCCTCTACGATGAGCAGGAGCATCCCAGCTTGCAGCTGATTATTTTTTAACTCTGAGATACTGGCGTGGGGAAAGGCCCACATTCACACATTTCTTTTTCTCCACATCCCCATGCTTGTCATTTGTTCACTGCATCTACCAGCTTGCTCGTGCTGGCGTGGCTCTGTGGTCACCATCTCTGCACTACTGACTGATGCTTGCACACATGTGACAAAGAAACTTTGTAAAACTGGGAGCAGAAACGGTGTTTGCCTCCCTGACCCTTGACCTTCAAACAATTTGGTTAATGATTGCAGTGATCAGATACACTAGCTCAGCAGTGCATCCATCACTGGGCTGACACAGGTTCAATCCCACATAGGCAGGGAATGTGCAAATATATTCAGTCTTAGCCCCTCCAGCCCCTGGCTTGCCTCCCTCTGAATCCAAGAACAAACAGAGTGTTTTCATAGGGGTGAGATGCACTCTGATGTGTACAACCATGTACAAGAAGGGCCTGTAGCTGCTGGCACTGCTCCACAAATGGGTCAAGCCAGTGAGATGTTGCTTGGCTGCTAATGCTTCTTGCACTGGCAAAGAGCAGGAGTGGCACAGGCTGCCCAGGGAGATGGGGGAATCACCACCCCTGGAGGTGTCTGAGAAGCGTGTGGATGTGGCACTGAGGGACGTGGTCAGTGGGCACGGTGGGGGTGGGCTGGGGTTGGACTGGATGGTGTTAATGACCTTTTCTGACCTTAGTTCTTCTACGATTCTATGAACAAGCAAGTAGTTGTGCTGTCTTTTCTGTGATTGCCTTTGTCCCTTTCTCTGACGTATTTTGGTTGCATGGGTTTAAATCCTGCAGCCCAAATACCTCCCCAGAGTCAACATCAGCTGTGTTGAAGTGTACACCTTGTCTCTATATTCCTCCCCTGGCTCTACGCTCTCTTGTCCCAGCACACTGTGACCCCCCCCCACACACACACCCATCCTCCACCCATCCGCAATAAATCACAGCAGCCTCTGCATGATGGAAAAGCTCAATTTGCTCTCACATTTGGAGGAAATTGGCAAAAATTCTATCGGCCAAAGCAGCCCCAGGAACTGAAGTGAGGAGGAGAACACTGCTTCTGTGGCAGCAACAGCCCAGGGTTCACATGCCCAGACTCAACCTGAGGCCTTCCAAGGTTTGCCACCACTTTCTCACCACTGTATTTTGGGGTCACTAGATTAACAGAGTTGGGCAGCAGAGAAGCACAGGGCACAGGGTACGCATTTCACAGCTCCCCCATATTAAAGAAAACTCTTTGGAGGAGGGCTGCATCTGACCCCAGCCACTTGGGAGCACTGAGGAATCTGCTGCTGCTTGGTCTTGGGGTACAGCTGTGGTGGGGAAGCTGTGCTGCAGCAGTACATGATAAAGGCAGATAAGAGCTCTGGCTGTGATCACGGCATGACCAAACAAGTTTCCTGATCCTGCCAGCCGCTCCTTGAGACAATACTCTTATCCCTGGCAGGAATGCACGGACAAGCAGGAGCAAACCACATCGCAAGCGCTGCTGCCCTGGGGAAGCAAACATCGCTGTGTGCCCTCATCCCCTGCAAGGGGCTGGCTCAGGGACTCGAGCTGGGAGATTTCCATAGGAAACTGGTTATAGTTCAGTTGGAAGGGACTTTTTACAATCATCGAGTCCAACTGCCTGACTGCTTTGGGGCTAACCAGAAGTTAAATGCATTGAGGGCATTATCCAAATGTCCCTCGGATACTGGCAGTTATGGAGCACCAAGCACCTCTCTAGAAAACCTGCTCAGTTTCAGACCACCCCATTTATGCCGTGTGCTGACCCAAGTCCTACTAGATGGACACTATGATTTTTACTCTGTTTATACTGCCATGGGTCTACGCGCAAAAAAGGATGCAACAAAAGCGAGGCTCATGCCTGTGTGCTTTGGTGTGAAGCTGACAGTGGTTTCTGAACCTCTTGTTTTCGCAGGCTCAGTGCGCCTGTGCTTATTTAATTTTAGTGCTTAACCCTACAGCCTGGACAAACAGCATAACGTCATGCCAGGGTGTGCATGCAGCATGTACAGTCAGCACCACGGAGCACATAACGGCCCGTTTGACCACGGTATTTAGCAAAGCCCACAAAAAAGAGCTTTCCAGCTATCTCAGAGGGCTCATTTACATTGAGAGAGCCAGCTCACTTCTCCAAACGCTTCTCGGCCTGCCTGAACAGTGCCAGCCCAACGGCTCCCAGAGGTGTAATAGGCACCGCTGGCTGGGAATGTAGCTGCTACTCAGGGAGGTCACCTGAAAACGATGGTTCTTTTTCATCCAATTAAGAAAAAATTTGCATAAACCAAATGGGATCACCAGGAGGTCATGCTATAAGACTGGATTCTGACACAAAGGGCAATCCATGCTCTCCCCAGCAGCAGTATAGGAATTGCCCTGGTCAATTCCCCTATAGTGGTTCTGAGATGCAATGGATGGACAAAGTCTCTTTCATGGTCCTTTGAAGGCCTGTTGAGTGAGTTCCCTCCTTTGCCCCAGGTTTTGGTCAGTGGCTGTGGTAGAACTCACCTGGCATTTTGCACCTTGAGAGCTACTGTGTGGCCATGGGCTGGGAGCTCAGAAGGTCATTTAGCCAGCTCAGTGGTCCCTTCCAACCCCTACGATTCTGTGATCCTGTGAACCCACTAATGACACACTTCAGAACTGGCACTGATCTCTGCTTTACAAGGGAATCAGCTCCCATGTCTCCTGATCCTTCCCACTGCCCAGCAGATGGGCAGCTTTAATGCCAGGTGAATAGCAATGATAACATGCCATGACTGAAGATGCAGTGGGTCTAGATGTAATCAGGTGCTCTCTAAAATGAAGGCATTGAAGCTAAGACTTGCAGACATGTTTACCTGACTGCAGAGGGCCCTCAACAGGACATCCATTGCTAATATATTATCACTTTTGATGACAACCAACAGTTTCTTCTTCGTTATGCACTCCCACTTGGCTGCAGATTCTCATTTTCACAAAAAAAAATTTGCTCACACAAGGCAATAAGGATCTACAGGTTGGTTCCTACGTTTCTTTTTTGGACTCTTTTCCTCTGCTACTTTGGTTCAGATTTTTACTAGGTTGGTAGCAGCCCAGTGTATCTCTAGATGGTCTGCATTTTTACAACTAGAGCAGTGTTCAGCCTCTTAAACCAGCCATCACAAGAGCATTTGCAAACTTCTGTTTCACCACCAAGCACTTTTTCTGTCAGGTATTTCACATCTGAGCTGAATGTTCTTACCTCAAGTTCACCTTTGCCAGTGTTCTTTCTCTGACAAGCATATTTTAAGGACCAGTGCTCCCCATGTGCTGCGCTGTGCCCTACACTTGCTCTAAAGATTATAGAAGGCCGAAGCAGCTTTGGAGGAAACCACCTATCCCAAAGGCAATGGGAAATCTGGAGATTCTGCGAGGAGGAAAGTCATGGTCATCCCTGCAACCTCTGGCAAGCCAGCACAGGGCTCAGACATCCCGAGGTGTTGTGATGGATGGGAGGTGTTGCATTATCTGGGCTGGAACCATTTCCCCAGGTCTGGGGAAGCCCAGAGCATCTGAATCACATCCTGAAGTGCACAGACCAGAGGCTGGCAGTGTCTGTGGCTGTATCCATTTGCCTGGCCAGCTGGCTAGATTCTCTTGCAGCGGGACAGGGGTCAAACACACAGCAGCACCCAACCAGCAGCCAGCACTCTGTCCAACATCACTGTCTCTGTTAAGGAAATTCCTTCTGAACAAGACTTGTCCCCCTGTATCTGTAAGACAGGGGTAGCAGGCTTGCTCTGAGGCACTGCTCCATCACACATCCATTCCCTGAGATAGGAAGACTTGAGGCTTTCTGCCTGTCCAAAATTGCGCTGCAAGGCAAATGTTACAGCTCAGGTTTACTCTCAGCAGTAAGGCAGCTTTCAGGCTTACCAGCTGTTTGTGGATGCTAATTCCAGGCCTCTTTCAGTGAGGCTTTCAGTTTGGTGGTTGGACTAGATGATCTGAGGGGTCTTTTCCAACCTTAATGATTCCATGATTTATTTCTGTCCTCCCCACCATCCTTGAATTTTTACTTGGCCAAAAATCTGCTTAATTCTAAAAAAAGAAGTAGGTGTACCGATGAGCTCGGGAAATGCTTTGAAATATCCTGGGCAATGACACTTCTCCAGACCCTGAGTTGCACACCAGAGAGACCAGAAGTTGCTTACAATGGCCAAAGTACTTAGCAAGGGGATCTAAGACCTCATTCTGCCACTTGTGCCACTTGCTGGCTGCTTCCTGCTGTCACTCACAGCCACTTTACTCCACTGAAACCTTCCAGCCTGGCAGCTGGATCCAACCTTCAGAAATCACAGTGCTGCAGTCAGCGTGTTTTGCTGCCTGTGAAGCAGAGCTGGATGCCACCCATGTTTTCTTGGAGTCCTCGCTTGGCTCAAAGGTCCTACTCAGCTCCCGTGAGGCTCGCCCTGCAGAGCAGTGCCCTCCTTCTCGCCCGGACGGGACGCAGCACACTGGAATCCCATTCATGCATCTGCTGTTGCACCACTGCTGCCAATCCAATCCGGGCTTTAGGAAAGGAGAACATGATCGCTTTGCAGGGCATTGGTGGAGTCACCACACAAGCGGAGAAGACCATCTAATCCTCACATTCCTGCAGGAAAGAAAGTCCCCAGCAAGCTAAACATAAATGGCCAATGGTGGGTGTTATTTTTAAGCTGGAGAGCCTGAAGGCAAGGTTTAAAGGCAAGCCTAATGGCATTTTTTTGTGTGAGCTAAGTCCCCTTGTCTCTTGCTTGGATCGCATTAGCCAAGCAGGGACAAAGTATGTCTCCTTCACTATTCTCGTGGAGCAGGCAAACTGAGACAGGGAGCAAATGCTGGCTTCCATCTCTGCACCTCATCATCTGGCACTGACACAGCCTGCAGAGCAGCCTCACCAAGGAGTGAAGTCACATACAGCACCTGCCCAATGCTCAGCTGCACCGCACCACTCCTGCACAGAACTTGGTCCTGTGGCGATGGCCCTGATGATACAGTGTGTTATTAACTAATGGGTTCCTATTTCATGTTTTCTCCATAGGAAGCAACTTTAAAGACATGAGAGCGGTCCCCAAAATTCCACAGTATCCACCAGCCCTACATTTTCATATTCTAAGCAATCACTTCTGACAATAATGCCATTTTTTACAAGACTCACCCAACCTGCTCCACTGTAACTGCAAAACATAGACAGCTTTGGCTTCTGCGGGGCTTAATGCTGGAAAATTATGAAAAACGAGTGCTTTTGCTACAGATGGCTTTTGCTGAAACAAGCACCTGTTTGATCCAGAATGAAATCTGGAAGAGACTTGGTCTTTTTTTTAGAAGAAAAGATAAATCCTGGGAGTAAAGAAGCCCAGGCTTCTTTACTGGGGCCAAACTCAGAGAACATCACCCGCCACCCACTCCCACTGACAGCTCCAGTTCCTGGAAGCATGAGGCTTAGTGCACCCTACAAGAAGCCCACATGGTTGGGCTGTCCCACGGCCCTGTGTCCCTCTGTCCTTTGTGGGTGCCTGGCCCCACACCACAACATTGCTGAATGAGAGATATGATAGCCCCAGGGCTGGATATGGGTTTCAGTGCATCTTGTGTCATCTGAAGAAGTCAGCTCTCACAAACAGCAGCAAACTCAGACACACACCTAACACATCTGGCTTACTTTCCCTTTACCTACAAGACCAGTTTGCAAAATTCTCTTTGCTTTTCTGCTGCACCATGTGAGCATCTGCTGGGCTTCTGAGATTCATGGGACTGACGTGCAAGCAAAGTCCCCCTGAGGAGCAGAAAAGGGCCAGATGTCCTGGCCCCTTCCAGGGAGAAAAATAGAAAGCCCAGTGGGGTGGAACAAAAAGCCAAGCACAGCAGTCTGCCCAAGCATCCCTCTGTGAATACCATTCAGTCTTTCCAAAAAGTACTTGTGTGTTTGCACATGGACCCAGATGCACATGAGGAGGGTGCTCCATCCCCACATCCCTGTCATGGAATCATACAATGGCCTGGGTTGAAAAGGACCACAATGATCATCTGCTTTCAACCCCCTGCTAAGTGCAGGGTCACCAACCACCAGCCTAGGCTGCCCAAAGCCACATCCAACCTGGCCTTGAATGCACCCAGGGTTGGGGCATCCACAACCTCCTTGGGCAACCTGATCCAGTGCTTCACCACCCTCTGTGTGAAAAACTCCCTCCTAATGTCTAACCTAAACCTCCTCTGTCCCCATTGGATTGCAGGGCTCCGGACGGTCCCAGTGTCTCCTGATGCCCTCAAAGCAGAGTGCTTGTAACTCAAGTGCTTGTAACAGAAAAAAGGAGAGGAAACACCAGCATCACATGGGGTGAGAGGACCACACTTCTCACAATTCTTGCTGCATTTCCCTTAATAGTACTGGAGAGGACAGAAGATACTTCATGAGAAACTGCTCTGTTTCTCTGTAATTATATGAGTGAAAATGAAATCAGTTTAAAGAAGCAAAACCGATCCTATTACAAAGGCCATGCCTCCCATCTTCTCATCACCAATAGTTTCATCAAAATACTGACTTCTACCACCATCCCCCACCCTCCCCACAGGTCTGCTCTCCCATGCTGGTGGTGGCTGTGCTGGGATGTGCCCCTGATAATCTTCTGCTATCCTGAGAGCCCGAGGAGGCAGGGGGCCATGGAAAGAATCCCAGCGCTCCCATCTGTCGAATTCCCGGGCGGCAGAAACCTGAGCCCGGCCCATGGAGAAGCTGCCTTACAGCCTGGGTGGCAGAGCCAGCAGCCGTGCTCCTTGTCATGCATTATTAAGTGAGCTCGGAGAGAGGGAAAGGCACCAGAGAGAGAGGAGAGTGAGCCCGAAAAATGGAAAAGGCAAAAATCCAACCCTGAGCGGCTCTGGCTGCTGGCTTTGTGGGCAGAGTTGATCAGACGGGAGACAAAGACTTTACAGCAATGCTGATGGCTTAGTACATGTGTGCGTGTGGGGAGTTTCCATAATTCTAGCAATTTCCTAAAAAGGGAATGATCCTGTGCCAAAAATGAGCTGGTAAATGTTGAAGTTTGCAGTGCACTTGTTTCAATCCTAAGACTCAAAGGAAATTTTAACAATATAAATACCTGAAGGAAGGATGCAAAAAGAATGGAGCCAGTATCTTTCCACAGATGCCCTGTACCAGAACTAGAGTCAGTGGGCACAACTGGAGCACAGGAGGTTCCTCTTTAACATCAGGAAGCAGTGCTGTGCTGTGTGAGTGGCTGAGCAGTGGTGCGAATTGCTCAGAGAAGTTGTTGAGTCCCTCCTTGGGGAACTTCCAAAGTCATCTGAGTGTGGTCCTGGGCATCCTGCTCTTGGTGAGCATGGACTGGACCTGACGGACCCAGAGGTCCCTTCTAACCTCAACCATCCTGTGATACTGTCAATTAGCTCAGAGCTAAGGGACTAGGAATACTCTGCCATTGTGTGGCAGATCCAAACCCTTATCCAGATGGGATCATCCATCATAGGCACAACACCCCTAAGCCATCAGCTCAGGCTACCCTGTGCCCCACATCTAGGGATGCTTTCTGCTAATTTTCCAGCACAGCAGCAACTACTCTTCATATTTAAAAACAAGAGTGTAGAGGAACTTAATGTATTTCCAGCTGATTTTAATAGGGAAGCATAATTTTGGTAAAAAAGAAGCAGTGCAGTGGGGACTAAAAAAAAATCCCTCGTGAACTGAGAGCCTGTAACCTGAAAGCCTGGTCCAGGCAGAACAAAAATGGGCACTCCTGTTATTTGCAGAAGAGGCAAAATTGCAAAGCGCCAAATATTGCAAAACCCCTGCAGAAGGCATTGCAGGGTGATTTATTGTTACCTGCAAAGATGTGACTCAGGAGCTCAGGAATCCCAAGCCGAACAAGAGCCCATTGATAAGCTCTGTGAATCTGCCGGCCAAACACTTGGCTCCCCCCCAGCTGACCCCTGGCAGTGTCCTGGGCTCGCCCCAGAGGTGACTGTGCAGGGAGAGGAACCCAGGAGCACAACAGGCTCTGCTTCAGGCCAGGGCTCCATGTACATCTGATTTCATCAGTGGTGGATGGACCACGTTCATCCCTGGAGGCAAGCGACTTCTTCACAGATCAAAGAGCCAAGGGTCAGTCCTCGTTCTTCCTTTCCTTATACCTGAGCTGCTGGAGATGCAGAAGAACACAAACAGAAAAAGACAAACCAACAGGCATTTATGAGCTCTTTGTGTGGCTGGGATGATTCATTTTGCTGCCCTCTGCCCTAGACGTAAGCAGAAACAAATGGGAATACTTTCCAAATTCATCAAGGGCACACTGTTTTCCTCAGCATTAGTATGATTTTCTCCAGGAAGCTCAAATAGTTCTCTGAATATGCCAACTCCTGACCGTGCCTGGTTTGCTGCAGCACCGCTTGGCACACAGGCTGCGTTCCCTGCCCATCGATACATGCTTGACAGACAGCTCATTTCCTCATGTGCCAAAAAGCTCCTCAGGTCCTCTGCGTGCAGCTTTTGCTGTCACTATAGCCAGGGGCTGCAGTGGGAACAGGAGCCTGTTCCATGCTGCAAACCCAAGCATATCACCCTATGCTGCCTTCTCTCCCCATCCTCCTCTCGCCCCTATCTGCTTCATCAAAAACAGGGAGCTGAGCGTGGCAGCCACGCTTGCTGCTTGCACAAAGGCAGTAATTCAAGCCCCGGCGTGAGCTGTTTTGGCAGCGTAGCCTAGGCACTGCTTGTTGTTCCAGCTGACCTCTTCCTGTACCGTGCCCCAGCCTCGCTGGCTGCTGGTGGTTCTTACTGCAACCTTCCCTGCGTGGCATTTATTTCTTTAAAACCATTTTCCACTTGGGGATGGAGCATCTCCTGTCCTTAGGGGATGGCCAAGGGGCTCCAAAGGTGCTCCCCATGGCCACTTTGTACTCAGGTTGATTTGTGAAAACCCTGTGTAGCCAAGGGACGCTGGGCAAGGCTGGGGATTGTGCGGCATGCAAGAGTGCATCCATCACAGCTGTTGGTCCTCCAACATTGAGAATGGGCACCACGGTTCAGGGAAATCTTTACTTTCTTTCACTAATCAATGCCATCATAGGTGAATCCTTGCCTGCCTATGCTCTACATTCCCCAGGCAGGCACTTTCCAACTCCTCCTTTCTAGAGACTTTATTCCAAATCTTCTGCCATCAGCCAAAGCCCTTGCATGGAGTTGCTGGGCCCCCAGTGGGTTTAGGGAAAGTGCAGGGTGAAATTCCCTTTTGCTGCATGCCTGAGTTCAGTCTCCCCACTGCGAGAAATTCCAGGTTGGAGTGAAGTCAGATCAAAGGCAGACAATCCCAGCTGAAACATGCACGATTTGCATATTCCATTAAAAAAAATCAAAGGGGAGGGTGTGTAAAATATTTGCGCCCTGGAGCATATAGAGTGTATGCCCCAACAAGATACTCCATGTAGGGCTTATGCTTATTTACTCTCATGCCTAATAACAAAAAAAAGAAAAAAAAAAAGAAAGAAAGAAAGAAAGAAAGAAAGAAGGAAAAAAAGATGCTGTTGTAATTTTCACATCCCAAAGGATCCTGGCTCATTTGATACACAGACCATCACCTTGAAAGAAACACAGATACCCCTAAAAAGCTTGGGCTAACATTTGGCAAATTGCTTACTTCTGAAGGTCAAACTAAATGCGTTCCTTGTGCAGTGGGAGGTCCCCCATTGATAGAAATCTTTATTGCCCTGGTTCTGCTGTTGCATTTACATGCGATAGGCCCCAAACCCTGGGGAGGTGAGTGGAGGATAGATGTGCCTTCCTTTGCCAGATTTTAGAATGGTGCTGTGAAAAGCCAAAACGGCAAAGCTGAGTTTATTTTAGGCTGATTAAAACACATGTCGTGAATTTAATTCTGCTGTTGGCTCCACCGGCAGCCAGCTGGATGGCGGTGACAAGGTCACGGCTCTGTGCCACGGTTCTTCATCTATATAAAGTGTTATTGATCCCCTTTTGGAGGGTTTTGAGATTGACAGGTGGAAAAAGAGCTGCCTGAACAATATATCATTATTGCTAGCATTAATACTCTTTTTGCTTTTATTACTGCTGTGGTGGACATTAATACTGTTGACTCGTATTGTGTCATGCCGGTATTTGAACACATTATATTTGCCATTCCCAGCTTGAGAAGAAGACGAAAAATAAAGCACGGCCAATCTGTGTTCCCCATGGTTCATGGGGAGATTCTGCTGACCCACTCTCTGAAGATGTTCTTCCAGCCCTAAGAATGACTCCACCTTCCTCCCGCTGCATTTTCCCCTCTGCAGCAGAGCTGTATTGATCTGCTTAAATGAACGGCTGAGTCGCTCATCATTTATTGAAAACCAGCAGGGTGGTTTTTGCTGACTCCCACTCCTCATGAGGCTCACATTAATAACGATCGAGTGCCAGCAACGAAACATTTTTGAGAATACAATCCCTCTCACAGAGCATCTTCCAAGAAAAAAAATAATGCACAGGAAGAGTGCACCTTGAGACATCAAGTGATTTAGCATTGGTTTATTTGCTTTTTCCTAACAGCCTGCCTGTAAGGTACATCATTTCTGGCATCAGGTTTCCTCACGTAGAGACCATTTAAGTACTTAAGGTGCTCTCTATGTACTCAGCCAAATGTTTTGCCAAGAAACCTAGAATTTCTTTGCTTTAAAGGCATAAAGTCTTCCACCTAAGTCTTAATTATAGGGTTGAATACACAATGAAACTGCAGCTAAGCCCCTACATGCATGGAATGTAACACCACTTCACTGCACCTCACCTGAAAGACAACTTGTAAAAAAGCCATAAGTGAATAATAAACTGGAAGGACACTAATAAGAAAAGGGAAAAGATTTTTTTTTTTCAATAATAATCCACCCCTCCAGTAAATAATTAGCCTTTTCCAGATTACGCTCCTCCTGATAAAAAAAACAAAGATCTCTGTCAGGAAGTGACTCCCTCTGGGAAGACTGCTTCCAGAAAGTGTGGTTTCAGTGGTCTAGACCATCTGCTCATAGCTGCAGGAAGAATGATTCTGAATCTGTCTATCTTTGGAATGCTCCAACGTGAGCCCTGCAGCAATCCCAAAGCATGTCCCACCTGGCTCTGGTGCACAGCCCTCATGAGGAGGAAGCCCAGAAGCCATCATGGCTGGGACACATCCCTGGTGCTGTGAAGAAACTGAACTGCTGGAGGTGGTGGGAAGTTTGCCCAGGATTCTTGAAGATATGAGGTCAAACCTTTAGGGACATGATTAGTGGGCATGATGGGGATGGGTTGGCAGTTGGACTAGATGATGTTAGTGGTCTTTCCTAACCTTAATGATTCTATGATTCTATTTGCGAGGCAGCATCTGAGCAGGGGCCGTGGTGTCTCTGGGGACACAGTAAAGTTGGTAGATCCTTCAGGGCTGCTCTGGGGCACAGCAGAGCCCTTGGCAGCACTCGTGTCCATGTTTTGGTCAGTCAGGAGCACAGTGACACCATACCCACCCAACTCCCTGCTGCCACGGCTGTGCCACGGGATCTTGGTGGAATAAGGCAGTGAGGGTGAAAAAGATTGCTCTGCACCAGAGAAGAGGACAGGGCATCTGTGCTCTACTTCCTGGGGTGGAAAGTCTTGGAGAAGGAGGGCTGCCCTCCAAAACTTGCCCACAGCAGTCAGATTTGGATTTCCTATCTGATGGATAAGGCGCAAAGAGCCTAATAGCACAGCTGATCTCTTTCAATGAGTCCCCACCATGACTGGGTCATCGTGGACAGAGGCAGGAGGAGAACAATGAGATCAAGCTAGTGTTGTTTTTATTTCAAGAGAAATGTGCACTGCATTGCTAGGCGAAGGAAGAAGCCTCATCAAAGCATACCTGAAAGGAGGGAGCATTCTTCACCCAGAGTGTATAATCTTCATTTTCAACCTGTAATTCTTTTTTCCATTGGGAGATCAAATTATCTGCTTTAGTTCCATCTCTAATTAAACATTTTTCTTTCTTCCTTTTTCCAAATGGCAAATTCCTGCAAATTCAAACAAGTTGTATCACCTGGCAGAATTAATTTTTAGTCAGGACATGCCTGTCATTCCAAACAAATTAGGTATCCGAAGGGGTGAGTTTAGCCACATTTCTGTGCACCAACAAAACTGAGCAGTAATGATCTGCACAGGGCCAAAATTGGTGCTCTCAGGTGACAGCGGCCCCAGTGCATACCAGCATCTCGCTGAATCAAAGAGTAAACATCCATTGTACCAGGGCCCGGGCATCTGCAGCCACGGGTCTCTGAACTGATGTTTAACAACCTTGTCAAAGAATGTGTGTGCTGTAGTCTTACATTTTTAAGAAAGCATAATAGTGCTTTTGTCTTCTGTTTTTTCCTGTGCAGCAAGTTGCAGCTAGCCTTCAAACTGAGCTTAAAAGCTTCACTTATTACCTCTGGATAGTTCCTCTGCCAGCTCTCTGCTGTTATTACTCTTTTTTTCTTCTTCACCTGGGTGTATCAGCAGATACTGAGCTTTTTTTAATTGCAGTAATTGATAGTTTGCAAACCAGTTGTGTGCATGAGTGTGCGTATCTGCAGATGTACAGTCTCCAGTTCATTGAACAACCACATGTATTACCTTATTCTAGACCTAGAAAGAATTGCAATGCTCCTTTCAAACCTCCCTAGTGTTTAGCATCTCCTTATTCAGCTGGGAAGTTCACCAGGTGGCTGCCTTTTGGTGTGTGCCAAAATACTGCTAATAGCAACTACTCATTTGGAACAGTTAGAAAGAAGTCAAGGTATTTAGATGACTTTCTGGAGCAGATTTTTCATATGCCATTATTCTTTTTAACCACTTCTAAAGACTGGAGAACAATGGAGCACAAGAGTAGGATTCATCTCACCACGCTTTAGACTTTCACATGGAAGCTGTGTTACAGCCTCATAGACGTGTAGTGCATATTATAGAAGGATGCATCAAGTTGGCTTTAGGCATCTATTTTTCCATGAGATTAATTCTGTTTGAAGCCACTGGCACAAAAGAGATAACAGCATGCTAAGTGGCAACCAGGTAGATGGAGGTGTCTGGAGCTAGGGAGGTGAATTTCACACTAGGTGCCATTCAAGTGCTGAGTAGGTTTACCAGCCAACTGCTTTTGCTGTAAAGTTTGTAGGAATATTAGTCAGAGAGCTGGAGGAATCTAGCTCCAGGCAAGAAACATTATTGTCTCCTGGCAGTAAGAAAAGTCTCTGGGAAGTGAACAATTAGGAAACTGTATGAATATTAAAATCCTAATGGCTCCTAAGGTGCCTCTTCACTCTGCTAATACCTGAATGGACTGGAAGATATGAAATGGGCCTTCCTGAAGGAGATGAACATAAGGATTTAGGGAGTCTCCGATAAGATGATTTTACTTGCCTCTAAAATCTGTCAAGAGCCATCATCCTGCTGTGGAGCTGCAGGAAGGCTATGTCCAGAGCTTTTGGTCTTCCAAAACCACTTGAGTGCATCTTCACAGCACAGACACAGTGAGGAACCAGGAAAGTGGGCTGAAGAACTCTTTCCTCTCCCCTTTGCTCCACTGCGTGCCATAAACATGAAACAAATCCAAACTTTGCAGGATTAACACTGAAAGAGGTGAGATGAAGGATGAGAAGACACAAATGGGAGGGTGGGAATGAGTTCCTGAGTGGGTAACTTACCCTTCAGTGTGCTGGGAATGGGACAGAATTTCACCAATCATGTCTCAGTTGGGTGCTTTGCTCCCCAAACTCCTCCACTGCCCGCTGGACAGGGATTTGCTGACCTCAGACACCACATCCCTCTGTTGCCACATGCTGCCAGCACTCTGTGATTCTATGCAGGGACACCACACTGTGCCCCAGGGATGGATGCCTAGCTGAACCCCAGATAACCAGCACTATAAGAGCCCATTGCACATTACATCACAGCACTAAGGCCAGCAGCTTGGGCCCTGAACAAGTGCTCCCTGTGAAGATAACCCTTCCTATCCCACAGCACTTACAATTGAAACATAAGAGCAGGAGCAACAGGTGGACATAGACAGCCAGGCTGGAGGGAAGCACACAGCAAAAAAGGAAACCAAGAAACGCATGCAGCACTGATGAAGCTGTACAAGTCTTTTCTTTTAAAGTATTGCATCAAAACACGTACATGCTCTGTGCATTGTGAAAGAAACACTGCAGGCAAAAATAGATCAGCTCTAACCATTGATTCTGGTGTGGATAAACACTGGTAACTCGTAAGGAGTTTTGTCCCATACAGGAGATCCCGAATCAGATATTTTTGTTTAAATGACACTTCTGCCCTTACAGCTTTTCTCGCCAGCTGTCCCACAGAGGACTCTGTTCTATATCCGTTTGTTTACCTACTCTGCTGTAGGAACTGTTCCTATGACAGCTCCTATTGGAGAGCACACCTGCACTCCTGAAACCCTGCGCTCCTGGGTTCAGAAGTCAGTCGCTCATCCTGATGGGCTGAGACCTGACTCATTAATAAAAAGGACCAACAAGAACCTCCAGAGAGCAGTTAGAACAGCCCATGAGGAGCTGCATCTAGAAGTTGGCAGCTACGGAAAGCAATTTCCAAATTTCCCATCTGCAAGTTTGCAGTGCAATGGATTTGAAATGAAAGTCTGCAGCTGCCTCCCTTTGTTACCTGTCTGTCTGATGGGAAGTCAGTAGGACCCCTGGGCTTGCTGCAGCAGGTACTGTACAAAAAAGACAGGAGGCAGTCCAGGGTTTACAGTAACATCACAGGCTGAGTTTTTATCCTACATTTTATAAACATGTATCAACAGGATGAGGGGAAATGGCTTTAAACTGGAAGAGGGCAGATATAGACTAGATACTAGGAAGAAATTCTTTACTGTGAGGGTGTGAGACACTGGAACAGGTTGCCCAGAGAGGTTGTGGATGACCCTTCCCTGGAAGCATTCAAGGCCAGGCTGGATGGGGCTGTGAGCAACCTTCTCTAGTGGGAGGTGTCCCTGCCCATAGCAGGGAGTTGGAACTAGATGATCTTAAAGGCCTCTTCCAACCCAAACCATTCTATGATCTGCATCTCAAAAACATAAGACACTTTGATAGGCGCTTGGTACTGGAGTCCTTATTTCAGGAGGGACACAAGCCCTATGAAAACCACCTTGGGAAAAATGATACTCATGTATCAGCATCAAAACTGCACATCTGCATGCATATGGTGTCCCAGCAAGCTGCTAAAGCAAACACTGGCAGCGTAACTCAATACAGCACTACTCTTAGGATGGATGCTTTGCAATGCTGTCACCAGAGGAACCACCAGGCTCTGCTGGAAAACTAATCCTGAGGGTGAGACCTTGAGCAAAGGGGAGAGGGGCTTTAAAAATTAAATACTGTGTTCCTCTTCACTGACACTGGGTTGCACCCCAGAGAACCATGCACCTCATGGTCCCAAATGGGGCAAACTCCATCCCAGGGTGCTCCAGTGATGGAAGGACATCCAAAACCATACCCATATGGATGGAAAGAATCTGTTCTGTTTGGATAGCTCTGTGTTTTCAATTTGCAATATTTTACTGGCTCCTACTCCTCGAGAGACACTTGCAAGTCTGTGCAGCAAAGTCTTGGAGATCCTACAGCTTGGGGATAATCGCCAGGGCTCCATGGGAGCGGTGCAGTACGTATGTTGTGGGTAGCTGCCCCTCTGCAGCCTCTCAAAGGCTGCCACCTCACTGGGGTTATATTTAGTGAGGCATCTGCGGTGACAGTCATTTTTTCAGTATTTAGGAAATGCTTGTGCTCTCCTCTGGTTGGCTGCCAGGTGCTACTGGGAAACATTTGTTGGGATTATTTTTGGCACTCCCACCACCAGGGCACCCATCAATCATGCCCATGGAGCTGCTTCATGGCCGCCTTGACCACAGCAGCCTCGCAGAGCCCTCTCGTCTCTGGGAACAGAGTGAGAAGGCTCAAGGCCGGAATGCACAGCATATTTTAAATAAATTCCAGGCTCGGCTGAGCCCACCCGATCCTGCTGCAAAGCCTGGGGAGAGGGGTGACGTTTGAAAGGAACGAGTCCAGGCTGCAGCTTTGTGATGAAGGCTTCTCCCAAAATGGTTCCCAGGAGGGAAGCAGGTGGGGATGGAAGTGCTTCCCTTCCTCCCAGCAGAGGTTTTAGCGAGACGGTCATTGCCTCCATTCAGATTGGCTTTTTCCAAGAAGCAGCTCCCAGTTGGTTTCTTGTTGGGGAAAGCAAAATGCACTAAATAATTGCTTGTAATTATGTGAGGCACTGGTGGCCAGCAGAGAGTGGAGAGTTCTACTCTGCTATTAACGAATGGATATATGCTGCTAAAACCATTATTTGGTAACAACTCAAGGATTGCGTTCAGTCACTACAAGAAAGACATCAAGGCCCTGAAGCATGTCCAGAGAAGGACAATGAAACTGTGAAGAGTCTGGAGCACGTGTCTTATGGGGGGCAGATGAGGGAACTGAGATTATTCAGTCTGGAGAAGAGGAGGCTCAGGAGAGACCATATCTCTGTCTACAAGTCTCTGAAAGGAGGTTGTGGTGAAGTGAGGGTCAGCCTCTTCTCCCAGGTGAGAGCAATAGGATGAGAAGGAATGGCCTTAAGTTGCACTAGGGGAGGTTCAGGTTGGACATTAGGAAGAACTGCTTCTCAGAAAGAGTGGTGATGCATTAGAATGGGCTGCCTAGAGAGATGGGAGAGTCACTGTCCCTGGAGGTGCTAAAGAACTGTGGAGATGTGGCACTGAGCAATGTGGCCAGTGGGCATGGTGGGGGTGGGGTGGGACTGGAATAGATGAGGGGGCAACTTTAATGATTCTATGATTCTATGATTCTTTTAAATGACATATTTTTTTCAATTACTTATTTTGGCTGTGGCAGAAGCATGGCTTGAGCAAACCCTCCTGCCAGCTGTGGATTCACTTTCTTCCAGATTACATCACTTCTCTTCTCCTGTGCAGGAGAATTGTCTGGGAATGCACCTGCATAGAAGCTTCTTGCCCTCAGTTCTAGGCTCAAGGCCAATGACAAGTCCCAGGGGGTCTCAATCTTGGGCAGCCCATTTTGGGGGATGGGAGAGCTACCGTGTCCTTACTACCACTCTATCTGGGCTCTCACCTCCCATGCAAACTCCTGTGGACAGGCCGTTGGGATGAGAGGGTTGTTTCAGGAAAATCCATGCTTGAAGAATTGGGGAGGGTTTCCTGGATGTCCAAAACCAGAGAATCATAGAATCATTAAGGTTGGAAAAGACCACTAAGATCATCTAGTCCAACCATCCACCTACCACCAATATTGCCTACTGACCAGATCCTTCACTGCCACACCTCCACAGTCCTTAAAACTTCCATGGACAGTGACTCCACCACCTCACTGGCCACAGGACAATCCACAGCAATTGCTGAGGATTTCTCTCTTTCTCTTAGCCAGGTTTTCTTCCTTCCTACCACTGTGCCTCAATATTCTTAAAAATGCATTTTAATCTCCACGCTTCTGTTTGCTGCTCAGTTTGTGTTTTTTTTTCCACAGGAATATATACATATTTATCAAAGTGCTGGTGACTGCAATGATATCTTGTGAATAATGTCATTAACGCTTACAAAGCTACGACAGCAAATTAAAAATGATTTACAGAGGATATCTGGACTCTGTTTTGAAGAACTGATAAGATACAGAGTTTTGCAATTGGTGGTTGAGGCAGAAAAAGACCTGAAATTTCCCAGCTACAGTGCCGGTGATGGTTAGCACTCCCCTGTGTTGTATCTCCAGTTTCAGCTTCTGCCCTGTGTGGGCTCAGAGGACATCTTTCTACAAAATTACTCACAGAATTTTTTAGATTTCGTTGATGGTGATGATTTGTTGATCTCCAGCATTATGCCTTATAGCAGAAGCAGACAGGGAGCAGTCAGTTTAGTTTCCTTGCTTGTGCCAAGAAAGACTTTAGATGCAAATCCCTTGCAGCTGATGTGTTTACGATTCAAGTGGGTTTGCAGATGTCCTTTAGCTGCATGTGGCCATTGTCACACGCCAATCACTGTGCTGCTCCTGATCGAAATCGCTGAATCAGCCAGTCACTCTCTGTAAAACACCCATGCAAGTGTCCAAGCAGTATCCGCGTCACCTTTCCAAACCTGGTGCTGTCTCCATCACCTCCTTTTTACTTTGTTCTTGAGAGGGAGGAAGGAAGGAAGAGGAAAGAAACAAGTTGTCTCCTCTGTCCTGAGCCCAGACAGCAGGAGGGGTATTAAGAAGTGGAAATGTTCTTGCTGAGCCATATCCCCTTACCAAACTTTAAACTGCCCCTCCCTGGTTATCATACTGCCTGGGATTTTTTCTGAACTGGTAAGAAAATAGTTCCTATCAGTCTCTCTCTGCCCCTCCTCAAATGCAGGGTTATGGACATAGCCAAGTTTCTTCCCATAGTTTCCAGAAATAAGGGATCTGCAGCCCATGTGTACTCTCATGCAAGGGTGTCTCAGATGGCAGCTGAGGCCCATCTGTATTTGGGCACTTCATGCTGCTCCCAGATTAGAATTTTTCCTTGAGAAACCTTGAAACTCTGCAGCCAGAAATCTTTCTGGATTGAGTTTTCCATGGCCTGGGGGATAGGAAGTGTCACATGAGTATCTCTGTTGGTGTGGGCACTGCCTCCCTGCTCTCTGCAGCATCTAACCTATTTCCAGCAACAGTTTTAGTGGGCATACAAGGCAAATCAGTTTCAAGAAACCTTAGTTTTAGGATTATTAATGGGTTATAGCCTTTTCTCCTAGGGAAAGGCTCCTGAGGTTGCACAGCTTCTCTGGAGTTCTGTCTGCAGTTTGGGTGTATACTGATAGATCATCCACTGTCAAATTCACTCCCTAGAACCACTCCTGGTGGGTTGAATTCAAGAATGGCATCCCTTCTTCCTGGAATGATGAGTCTATTCTTTGCATTTGAAGCAAAGCACTCTGTGGCTTTTCAGAAGTCCTGCTTCAGCTGCTCACCCAGTTCTCATGCATTCTTAGGGGAAGCAGCAGGGACACAGGCACATGGCAACCTCTAAACCCTCTTCTTTCAGCCACAAAGACAGCATTGCCCCTTACATCACCCCAGTGTGATGAGTACATGGGACATGTGAGAGCCCATACTGAGCAACTGCATCATGAATTTTCCCTCAGCGGATTTTTACACCGCTGACAAGTCCCCCATCACAAAGTCTATTACTGAAAATATTCAGCTAAAACATACTGGTATGAGGGAGAAATTCTATGCCTTCCTGCATGTGAAGTCTTCTGCAGAATGGCTGCTCAGTGAAGACAAGACGTGTGGGTTTGAACAAGTTCCTGTATTCAAGGGAATCGCCCCATGGATTTCAGAGGGACTTTTGTGTGTGTGAAATTCCAATTCATCAATGGTGAAATACATCATTCTTGTATTTAGTTCTCCAGGTTTCATAAGGAATCAATATATATATTTTCTTCACGTTAAATATTTTTTATTTCAGATCTACTGAGCTAACTTCATAAAAAATTGTGTGTACGTGTGTATGTGTGTGTATGGGTGTGTGTTGTGTGTAACCCTGGTGACTGACCACTCCGGAGCCTATACATAGGAAGACTTCAATCAAGATTAGTTAAAATGTAATAAATCTAAGTAGGCAGACATGGTCTGCCCCTGCTATTAATAGCAGCAGTGGGGAACTCAACAACTGCTAGTTGCTCAAAGGGCTTAAATGGATAAAATGAAACAGAAGGTATACGTTTTATTATAGGGTGTCACAGTGTTATCAGATGCATGGAAATCATCCTTGCAATGCTACTGCACCACTAAATCTTGCATGCGGACTGAATGAAGAGGATTATTTCCAATATCCTTTTGCTCATGCTGCTGTCACAGCTTTTCCATATTTGACTTTGGGAAAAGAAGAAAGGTTTGCAAAATGAAGAGTCATGGCAACACTGACTGCTAGCACCAAGTCAGATAAGTCGTGAGATGCTTTTGTTGGTATGTCAGAAGAAGTTACCAAGCCAGCAGAGATGGCATAAGATACTTTGCAGAGGTCCACTGGTATTTGGTTTTCTATCCATTTCAAAGAGAAAAAGTAGATAAAGATCCTTCTGGCAGACAAGCTTATAGCACTTATGAATGTGAGAGAAGAGGTAAATTGATCAAGTGCATTTAGACCTGGATTTTATTTTCATTTTTTTTATACTGCCTGATTCCAAACTGGATGCTTTTCTTCTTAATCTCTGCCCTGCTTTTGTCTCCCTTGGGTGCTGGTTGTGTGGCACGGAGTTAGCTTCTCAACATACATTTATTCAAGGCGCTACGCCAGTGTACCAAATCTTCTGCAGATACTGCTGGAGCTGGGACAAACAATGGAAAAGAAAATCTAATTGTCATTGCTTTCTCCTTTCTCTCCCAGAAAAATGACAAAATGACAAAATTAGAACATCAAAACCAGGCCACATTTGTTTGACTGCAGCTATACCACTTCCTTTAAAAGCTATTAGAGGTTTCCAAGTTCCCTATTTATCTTCCAGTTTCCAGATTCACTGCATTATGAAAGATGGCAAGTCATAATGCTAATGGAAGGTTTTCCTTTTTTTTTTTTGGCACAGTGTTAAATCATGTCCATCTCACTTATGTTTATCACATGTACCTATGAGTCTGATTTCTTAGTCTTCCAGGCTTGAATATGGGTCTACATGTTGAACCCTTGGTACAACATTCTTTCAGATGGTGCAACTCCCTGATGATCTACAGCAACCACAGGGAAACCCATCATTGGGAACGAATATAACAGTGAAAACCCATTAAATTTACCTTGGAGGGCAAAGGCTCCTCTTGAAAGGCTTTGTTCACTTGATGGGCCCCATCAGACATCATGGAGCACGTCTGGACTATCCCAAAAGTAAGAAGTAACTTCTCTCTACCTACTCTGGCCCCTTGCAATCAGAGGGAGTTTTCACCATAAAGTCTTTGGTGTCCTCCCTCCAGCTATGACTACTGTCCAGAGCTGCCAGCTCTCCAAGGATGAGCTGTCGGTTACCCTTGAGCCTCCCATCACACTGCAGTCTGAATGATACCTGAAAGGGAGAAACTGATTGTCTTTCTCTGGATTGATGGGCAAGTTTTGTAGTGCCCACCGACTGGTGGCTGAATGCCTTCTCTCCAGCCATCTGGCCTAGGAGTGTGTGAAGGCAGGCGATAACAGCTGAAGCTGGAAAACAGACACAGAAAAAGGCAGAGGAAGACATTTGTGCTAACAGAAACTGTTCTGCTGGATACAGGTGTTGTATTTCTTTGGCAACAAATGTCAGACACTTGTAGAATGATAGTACATTTGTAGAGTGAAAGAAGTAAAAATGAACCTCAATACGATGAAGATCGATGCATAAGAAATACTGAATTTGTACTGCAAAAAAAAAACAAACCATATCAAGTATAGTACTGAAATTAAAATGTTTGAAACACTGTTTTCTTCCTTATTATTTCTCTTTTACTCATTACTTCAAGTCACTTTGTTCCTCACCTGTCACTCAATGTCACATAGATTTTATGATAGCCAAGGCTGTGCTTTCTTTTTTCCTTTCTTACAATCCTCTGTTCACCTGACTCGTTTTTCTTCTGGTCGCTATGGGTGCAAATCTCTGACGCAATTTCAGCCATCTGAGAGTTATCTTCTTACTCTCTCTAGTCCTCTGTGCTCATTTTACAGTGGGCAGAGAGAGACCCAGCTGGCGATTTATCCCGTGCTCTCTAGGAAGAGGCAAAAGACTGAGCTTAGCTTTCACTAGACATCAGTGCTAAGAATAAAACAAAGGCATGTCATGATTCCAAAGAAAAAGAAATGAAACCAAATTTCTGCCACAAAAGGAGGGATTTTTTGAGAGACACTGTACTTTTGAAATACTCAAGATTTTTCCCTGAAGTTTAGGGGACAAAGTGCATTTTTAAGCAAAACAAGATAAATTAGATTTGGTACAACTCTATATATTTTCTTTCTAAAACTCCTCAAGACGCAGCTGGATGTTTTGTGAAAAGCTTGAAGTAAGAACAACCTGCCAATGAGTGCAAAAACCTCTCAATAAAATTCAATTAAGACTGAATTTGTCATGGACCACAAAGCAGTCATGTTCTATAGCAAAGTAGAAACTGTCACAAGATGCAAGAGCTGCAATGACAGCAGGGGAACATGATACATGGATTAAAACATATTTTATCTAGAAGCCCAGTGCACTGGCTACAAGAAAAACCAAACCAGTTCAGGTATTAAACTTAAATTATGCACACTTGAAGGATGTCCCAGTGACTTCCTTTTTCAAAGAAAAGCAAATCTGTATAATTCACCGTGTGATTAAAGTGCCCCTATTTTCACCTCCCCATCAGTCCCACACCATCATTTAGCATCTCTTCATTTCCACCTCTTTGCCTCAATTAAGAGATCAAATGTGATCTTCCCACTGTTTTTCCTCCTGAAACTTTAATTCTCTTTTTTTTTTTTTTTTTTTCCAGCATCGTCTTTTTGTCAGTGATTTGTTGGTAACCCCATGGAAAAGCTTCTAAAAGCACTAGCCTGGGAAGCACATGGGACATGGTTATTACAAGCTCATTTCCCTGTGCATTTCTTTGAGAATTAATAGAGATGCTCAGATCTAGCCTGGGAGAAGGAACTCTGTTACCGGGGTTCTGCAGGTGGGAACTGAGTCACAAAGTGGCAGCATGATGACCAAACCCAGACTGTGACCCAAGTCAGTCTGCCAACAGGGATTTTCCCTTGGTTGTGCTGCTCTGACATCAGAGTTTGCTGGAACAGGCAAAAAAATACTAATTGTAACTCCCAGGCCATACTTCCATGCAAAGGGGTTCCCTTGGTGCTGAGGATTGCATGTAGATGGCCAGCAGGCCAGGTGGCAATTAGACAAAGAGTGCTGGATTGAATCTTCCAGGAATTTGTTGGGATTCTCAACCGCATCCAATCAACTTCTCCCTCCCTGCTATCTACTCCAGGTCCTTTTCCTCACCTGTTGCCCGTAGGCTATTAAATCAAGCTGGTTTCTTCACCCCTGAGCTGGCTTCTGTCTCAAAAAGTGCCTTCATGCTAAATTTACAGACATTTCTAAACCCACAAGGACTGCTGTAAAAGTGCAGAATATGAAGATATGCTAAGGTCAGAAAACCAGGAAATGGAGACAAGAAAGCAATGACTTATCTCTGTAGAAAGAATAATTTAAGGAACGCTACCAAAAATAGCTTTAAGACATGGCCAATGGCACTCTTTCAGGTCTTCACCACCATATTGAACTGCTCATAAATGATGTATGCTTTCATCCTTATGTACTTCTCAAGCTGCAAATAATCTACATCAGTGATTCGGGTGTCATTTACTTGCACTAGTGTGATTTTTATTTTTCAGTTTCAGGCACAGTGCAATGCAGTTTGCCTACAGCTGGAATAACAAGCAAGATTTTAGCCCTTAAATCCACCCAAAGGGAGTAGTTTAAGATAAATTGACATTAGCCTGGAGCATACATCACTGCATGACAGAGCCCCTTGAAAATGAGAATAAAAAATACAAATCTGCCCTCTGTGTCATCTGTTACATCATGTTACCAGCTGAGTCCAGCCTCTAGTGTTTAAATGTGAGGAAAGCAGCCCTGTGTGATTTTTACTCCCAGGCTGGCTCTTTAGCTCAGTGCACAGATATTATTCTGTCAAATAACTCCTGTGTAATTTGAACTTCACTGCCAGATTAATCCTCTTTTTCTTCTTCTTCTTCTTCTTCTTTTTTTTTTAGAGGACAACCTGATGGAAAGTGCTGCAGTCAGCAGGTGGGCTTGTGGCAAAGAAAAGAAAGAGCAAGGCTCAATTATAGCCTTGAACATGGCTGCTCAACTGTGTATCAGATAACCTCCAATTCCCTTAAAATCTGTCACTACCCCACAGTTGCTATGCAAGGGTGAGCGAGAGGCTGCTCAGTTCATGTTCATGGCTGGGCCAGGTGGGTGATGCCTTTTAAGGAAAAGTGGGAGCAGGAATGCACTGGGAACAAGTATGAGCAGCTCTATCATTTCTGACATAAAAAAATGTACCTGGTGGTCCTGCAGCTCTGGTTTTGTCTGCAAAGGCTGTGACATGTCAACAAGGGAATCTTTTCCTCTCTTTTAAATTTGCCTTTAGAAGCTGGTCTGCTTCAAAGTCCCAGTGGCACTGATATCTGGAGGGCAAAGAATGCACCTGATCTGGGAAGAGCTTGCTTTCTGCTGGATCCAGCTCCCTTCTGAGTACTGCCCTCATCATGCAATTTCTGTGCACTGTATGTTTATGTGCAATTCTAAGAAGCAGGGCTGACTTCTCCCCCACACTGGCTGCATGAACATCCTCGTTTAGGTGCAGCCTCTAGTGGAGGGCACGGAAAGCTAGCTTAGGGCTGAGTTAAGTGCTCAGGCAGAAATGTTGCAGAAAAAATACTTAAGACTGCCCTCTTATTCGTGGGGTACATTAAGGTCTTTTGGATGAGAGAATAAACATAATGGTTCCTCATCTCATCTCCACAAGGGATCCCCTGAATCTCATTAGTAATATGGCTGATCTGGCCACTGCTGTTATCTCACCAGATCACTGTGTTCACCAAAGCAAACCAACCTCACTTCTCTACATCACCTCCTGCCATCTCACCAGACAGCAATTTGAGTTGCACTCCCAAGCCAGCCAATGGAAAAAGAGACAAGCCAACATCACTGAGTATGGAAACAACACTTGGCCACCTCAAACTCACAGCTGAGTTGTACTTACATGGTCTTTCCAGATCCAACTTCTTGTACTGTACATTTGTCAGGATTGCACTAGAATTTTCACTGGGCTGACAACAGCATCATCCAACAGCCAAAGGTGCAGGGGTGGAAGGGCTGGGAAGAGAGGGGCAACCCTCAGCAGAATGAACTCTTCTTTGTGTGGGGCAGGAGCACTGAGCCTGGTGTCATTGTATCAGCCAAAATTCCTCTGCGGTATTGCAGAACCAGATTACCCTATAAAAAACTAAAGAGAAAGCAGCAGGAATTCTAATGAATGAAGAAAAGTTTAGAAACACATGAAGAAAGAAAAGAGTAATTGGGCACATCTCTTATGAGGCATTCACAGACAAAGCTGTCCGCATCCTGGGTGCTTTCCAAGTGCCCTGCAGACCAAAGCTGATTCATAGCTGTTCTTCAACAAACCTTTTTAAAAGACTGTAAAGAAGACAAAGTCCAGCTCAGAGACCAGTGAATAACACAGGCAAAACAAACACAACAAGATAAATACTTTTTAATGGCAAGAGACCACTAAATTCTTCAGTGCCAGAACTGAAGCTGTGTTCAGAAGTCATTCAAAAGCTTGAGATATTGAGACATAAATGACTTATGACTGCCACTATATAATGGGACAGCTGAAGTCAATGATGGCTGCCAGCTGTCCTCTTCATGTTCCCCATCCTTGTGAGGCACTGCTGCAGAGGAAGCTGAACAGGACATCTGCCTGTGTCAGGCATTGTGTTTTTAACTCCATATGAGTCAAGAGTCTTAGGTTCCTTCTTTTGAAGATGAGGTGTAAGTACATGCACCTCATAGCTGTGTATAAAAATACTTACCAAGAGCCAGACATGGAGTTACAGGGCAGTGACTCACAATTGCCTATTATTTACTAAATATTTTGATGTTATACTAAGCACTTACTTTGTTCTCCAGTGCCCTCCAAGGAGAATTACTAACACATTTTGAGAGATGGTGTCTGTTCCAAAGAAGTTGTAGTCTGGACAGACAAGACAAAGTGTGTGGTGTCATAAACAGGGGCAGAGAGGTAATCCGCCC
Organism: Perdix hodgsoniae; assembly: GCA_035772895.1. NCBI lineage: Eukaryota > Metazoa > Chordata > Aves > Galliformes > Phasianidae > Perdix > Perdix hodgsoniae. Next base: position 49,393,524 of record JAPSGF010000001.1, on the reverse strand, counting down.
TGGGTCTTAGCATTAAAACTGATACTGGCCCTTCTGATGTCCCATTCCCTATCTTTGGCCACTCAATTCAGATGCTCTCTTATCCCTAGACATGGAAAAAGTTACTCAAAAAACAAATGTTGGAGGCTTGTACTTGGTATCTATTTACAGGAATAGTTATTTTAGAGTCAACAATTCTCAGAGTCCTCTGCTCCAAGAAAACAGGTTGGCAGTCTTTGATCCCATTTTCATTTCTTTTTTTCTTCCATCAAGAAATAATTCTTTACCTGCATAGGAGAAGAGATTCATTGTGACAGTGCTCAAGGTAGACCCTACTGTGTTGGTATGACGATTTGAAATCTAGGTAACTGGGCATCAGAAGTCAGCATAAACTGAAACATGAACAAAGATAACTTCAACAGCTGCTGTTTCTGGACGTACTACCATGTCAATATTGTTGTGCATTCTCTTGGGTAGGGGATAATCTTTCAAGAAAATATCCCACCCTTTGCACTTCAGTATCCTGTCTTCAAGACAAGTTTTCTGTGTTTAGTGTCAAAATTATCCAAGCTGGGTACTAAACAGCTCAGTATAAGAGATCAGTTTTAGTGTGCTGGGTGTAACATTACATATGTGCCACTGATCTCCAGGTGATAAGAGTGTGTTTCTCATTCTGCAGTGCATTTTGAGATGCTGAGGCCATGGACACCCCTGATCTGTCACTCATAGGCCAGAGCTGTCCCATGGGCACAAGATCACAGCCTTTAAAAGCAGAGGGGGTGAAGGGAAAACCCCTGGCTGCTCTCCCCAACTTTGTAATAGCTTTGTAATGCTATTCTTAGTTCAACCAGTGCCTGATTTTGGGGGCACACTCATGACGTCCTGTGAACATCCATTCCCATTCTCATGTTGGAGGTTTCTCGTGTTCTATGTTTCCCATTTTACCAGGAGGTGACCATACTCCATGCTCACAGAGCACTGTGAGACATGCAGACAGAAAATGAAGAGGAGAAGATTACATCTGCTGCCTAGAAACCTTGAAAGAGACACTGAAAACAGTGGAGCTATAAGCTAGAATTTAACACCTGCCTCCAAGAGCTCTCTGTTTTATCTATAATTGGAATATTTGTCCTTGAACAGCTCAGCTATGTCCCTGAAGAGGAAGAGCACTGAGAATAGCTGAGGGCATTCTAATGGCCATTGAGCTCCAGAAATACAGAAAAGAAAAAAAAAAAGTGTCTATGGCTTTAGTGATCCTCCTGACATTAAAATAACTGTCTAGATGTTGGAAAGATAGACAAGTGTTAGGCACACCAACGGATCCAGACACAAGATGACTATGTATTTGTGCATGCAGCCAGCTAGGAATTTAAGAGAGCCATCAAACTCCAGAGGAACTGTTCCTGGCTCAGGAGGCCATGGGTGGAAAATGGTTCTGTCTCAGGGATAAGAGTGTGTCAGGTAGGACCCCTGTGTAGTTAGCAGGTGGGTTCAGTTGAAAGGGAGCAGTGGATCTAAAGGGGAAATGGATTGAATCCCTCAAAGACCATGTCAACTGGAGGTAGCTGTCTGTTGTGAGATGGAGGGCAAACAATGCAGGAGCAAAAGACTTGAATCTCACTCTTCATAATCTCTCTACTTGAACAAATTAACTTCCTCAGTCCCTCAGGCTGGGCAAGGAGGGGCCTTGACACTTCTATTTTCCCCAGAAGGTAACTCCTATCTCAAATGCCTCCACAACAAAGGCCTGAACCTGCAACATCAACTGCTGGCCACCCCTTGGGTGAAAAGAAACCATCGTTGGAGCCCCTCAGTGCAGACCTCAGTGGTTCTCCTCAGGAGGTGCACACGCGTCTTAGCAAATAGCCATGTACAAACATGAGGAGAAACTTGCTATAGTTGTTTACCCAAGATCTGGGCATTCTGGGGACTAAGTAACAGCCAAAGCCCTCACTGCTTCACACAGGATCCCCACCAGTGGTGAGAAGCCAGCTGATCCCATGGCCCCGTTGCTGCCGCCAGCCGCATGCCAGTGGGCCTGCCTGGCCTTGCAGCTGTTTTATCATTTTAATTAAGCTCTGCAAACACGGAGATGTTAGGGCAGGATTCATGCCTCTGGTATTTGTTCTTGGCACTGGCAAAGACGAGCTTTCTGAGTGCCAGGAAGGGGCATCATGGTGCTGGCAGGGACTAGGAACACACCAGCATCCCTAGGCCTGGCTCCTGCTGGTGGAGGAACAAGTGAAAAATTGAGTCTTGTGAACCAGCACAGCACTGTTCAAAGCTGTTAACTGCCCCCCCTCCAAAGGGATGTGGGGGTTGAACACAGGGCTGCATTGCTCTAACCTAGTGGGTTTCTCCATCAGCCTCCATGGTCTGGTGAAGCTCTGCCCAACAGGAAAACAGCAGGCCCGAGTGCAGCCCCCCTCTACAGTCCCTTCCATGGGGGTTGCGTCTGTCCCTTCAGCCTGTCCATGCAGTCTGGAGTGGTTCTTCTGGCACCATGGAGCCAAGTGGAAGGAGCAATCATCTAGAGCCCTGACATGTCTGTGGGGAGGCCTTGGGGAAATACACCCCAGGGCAGCCCTTCCTTCAGAGGATTTCTAACTGGCTGTCTCACACAAGCGGTGGTGCTGGGCTAACTCTGCTTCATCCCAGGACAACATGGAGTCACGCTGCTCGCACCACTTCAGCACAGAGTGGGAAGGAATTGTGCTTTGTGTCACCTCATAGAATCATAGAATTTTTAAGGTTGGAAAAGACCACCGAGATCATCTAGTCCAACCATTAACCCATTAACTTCCATCAGCGATCCATTTCTGTATTTCATATAGAGTTGTACATCATATAAACACTCACCACTTGGTTGTGTCATCATAAATAACACACCAAACTCTCACCATCCCAATGCATGGCAAATTTTGGAGGAGCATCTTTGGCTGAAGTTAGCAGAGCTACTCCAACTCTGTACCATTGCAGCTGAAACTGCAGTTTAGATCAGCTTGTTTCTGGGCAGCCCCAGTACACCTCAGTAACGTGAGAAGATGACGCATGGCAAGTGTACCTTCCTTCATGTGTCATCTTCGTCCCTGCACAGCTCTGTTTAGCCTCCCGGGGTTTTCTAGATATTTTTGATTGATTTTTATTGCCGATGAAGGATTTACATTGTACTTACTGTCATGATTTGGCTTTTAATTGTTTTCTTTTCTAGGAAATCACTTCAAACTTTTCATTGTTGTTGTTTGAAAAGCTAGAACAGTTTATTTCCCATTGGTTTCCTAACTTCCTCAAAAGAAATGTCATTGATAGGACACTAGTTCTGCCTCCAAGTACAAACTTGTCTATATGTTTCAGCTGTTTTATACCAGAATCAGAAATGTATTTAAAGAAAAGAACAGAAAAGAAAAAAAAAAAAAAAAAAAAAAAAAGATGAAAGAAAATGAAGTCTAATAAAAAGTATAGCTGAAGGGTTTTGAGTGGTATCTCCATATCAAGAGAAGTTACATCACCAGGGAAAGCATCAGATACACTCTTACAGCACTGCAGTCATTATCCTTATTAGCAGTGTTGTTACAGCATCAGAGCAGCAGCAGCTCAGGGCCATGGAAGAAGGGCTCAGGGGCAACATGCATGGTGGGGGGCCTGGCCTGGGCTAGAGGAAGGAAACAAACTAGTATAGTAGGAACAGCTGTGTTTTTGAGAAGGAATGTTTTAGAAAACCCTTTTCTTGTTTCTCTCATGTCTTCACGCGTTTTTCTCACTATCACCAGGCACACTGCCCATTTATCTCAGAAATGACCCCAAATACAGCAGATGCTTGTAGTTTGCTAACCCACTGTAGGGGGACACGTTGAGTCCAACTTGGCCTTCAGCCACGGGCAACAGTCCCTTCCTGCTCTCCCAGGGACACAAAAAATGTAAGTGCTTAGATAAGGGAGTTGCTTAGGTCCAGTCTGTGGCAAAGAGGAGAGAAGTGGCCTCCACCAGGAGTGTTTCACACCCTAATGGATTGTACTGAGAAGGAAGTCCCGCTTCTCTTTGGAGACTCATCCACCAGCGACAAAGACTGGTCTGACTCAACATGTTCCTTCCCTTTAAAATGGGTTACTCCAGGCAGGTTGGCAGAGCTAAATCTGACCATAGGTAGATATTTTTGTAAACAAATTATGAAGAAGAAAAAAAACAACCACCAACCCCCTTTTCTAGGAAGCCACCCACTTTTTGCATGCCAGCTGCTCCATTGCCTGGAAGCTTTCCAGACAAAGTGCAAAAAAGTTTCTGGATGAGCTGCAAATTAATTCAGCAGCAGTTCATTTGTTTTCTTTAGGTGCGTGTACCAATTCCAATAAAGTTAGCACATGATATTTGCTACTAAAAATAGTTTATAAAACGCTACAGGAATTTATAGCCTCCATATTCTGCATGCATAGAGGTCTGATTTGAGTTTCAAGAAATCAAATACTCCAGCACAGTTTAAACCCAGTCTTATGAAAGTTTCATGCATTACCATCAAGGGAGCACATAGTGCAGCCTTACTTATATCACCCCAGCTGGCACACAGGAAGATGGCTTTGCCACTTCTCAGAGTGAGGAATCACATCAGTGTTCACACAGAAACAAGAAAACAGAGAGGGGTTGATGTTCATATTGTTTTGCATGGGTTGGATCCTCAGCTGATCTGTGCTGTTGGAGCTCCACTGCAATCAGCAGTACCACTACATTATGCACCAATTGAAGATAATCTTTAAGAAAAACAAGAAGAGAACTTACTTAGATTAAATGTTAGCATTCTAAGTTTCCAGATAAAATCCTTGCACTTAATTGCCTTATTTTTAGATAGATCCAACATCTAATTTACAGACCAATTAGGAGATTAATTTTTATATTTACTTGTAAGGAAGCGTATGGATGTAGATACAGATCTATAAAAGGCTAACGCTGACAGGAGTATCATGGGACCAGACTGCATTACTGGCAAACTGTTGGGCTTCACCAGCTCACTACCAGAAACATCTCCAGATCTGCCATATCCTATTAATTCATATTTAACCACTCACACTTCACGGTTCTGGGACAGTGTTGGGTCTGGATCACTCTCACTTACCACCTGATTAGATATAAACAGTCTTTCTGCATGTACATCTACCTATTTTGCATTCAAAATGAGATGGACTTATTATCTGTTAGAATGGTCCTGAGGTTTACCTATAGCACCTCAAGAGATTCACTGGTGACCCACTTTTCTGGGTTCATCTTGCAGATGGCAGGTGAGATGACCACGAAGCCTTCAGATAATAGGCTGGAGATGGCTGCCAGCATTGCCAATGGCATAAGCATCATCAAGCAGGGAGGTCTGCACAGGGAGCAGCGAGTACAAGTCATCCAGTACATGTAAGTGCCAGGAAGTGCCTGGCATTTGAAGAATTTGTTTACTCATTGTTCACATGAACATCAAGTCCCTAGGAGCCTGAACACCCAGAAACAAGGGAATCACTGCAGGGGCTTGCAGACCAGTCAAATTGAGGATCTCTTCAGCTTGCAGACATAATCATAACTTTATTTTGCTTAAACATTCTCTAGATTTTGACCATGCTGATGAACTGGAAGAGCCAAGTGGGAGTTAGCTATGTGGCTCTTGACATTTTACAAAGTCAGACAAAACTGCTTACTTCCTGGTATGCCTTCAGGGATCTCCTGTCTCACAGGAGGAGTAGATATACTAGGAGTAGATATACTAGGAGACCAGCCAGTCTAGTGGTCTGGTTCATAAGGAGCCCCTGGGATACTGCTCTTATTTCAAAGATCGAATGCACACTTTGTCCTTCATCCTTGTACTTTGTGCAGTTGAAGGACTTGACATGAATAGAGTAGAGGGAGGTGCAGCGGCCACTGCTCATAGGGTAAGTCTGTCTCTGTCCAGGGGTCAGTAGCAAGTTGCAGCACCTTGCCACAAAATGGCCAAAACATCAACACCTTGCTAGCTGTCATTCATGCTTTGTTGCCCTGGTGGAGGACTGCCTCAAATATTGCAGACTGAGGATCAGAAGTGAGACCCCAAATAATTTTGAAAAATAAATTTTGTTCTCTGTCACAAATGGTCTAAATTCCTTCCAGGACCTATTTTAACACCCCAATCTCTCTCTCACAGTACTCTGCCACTCAGTAGTCACCAGCCTCACTCCCAGAGTACATGAGGGCTGTGCTGTGACCCCTGTCCTGCTTCTGTGAGCCACGTGTTCTGCACCTTTTCTATTAAAATTATGATCACCATCCATTTCCTTCTTCTGTGCAAGGCCACTGGCCTCCAAAAGCTGTTCAAGTCTTAGTCTTAGTGATGGAAGACAAGGTGAGCCAGGGCATCCAGGTTGTCTCAGCTTTCCTTGTCAAAGCTCTTTTCTGTGGTTCTCTACCATTCACTGAGGTATAGACATCTCTTATCCTTTTCCATCCCCCTCATCTATGGTCTGATGTCACCACAGCTCTTCCAGAGCACAGTTGAGTGGGGGCTGTGGAACTCATGAAACATAAATCATATAAAATGAGGATTTTGACCAAACATGACATTAATTGGTGGCTGATATCATCAAATTTCTGAAGGAAAGTTCTCTGGGTAGGAATGCACGGGATGATAGAATGGCTTAAGCTGGAAGGGAATTTAAAGTGCACCCAGCCCCAGCCCTGCCATGGGCTGGTTATCTCCACCAGCTCAGGCTGCCCAAAGCCCCAACCAGCCTGGCCTTGGACACCTATGGGGATGGGGCATCCACAGCTCTGTGGGTAGCAGTGCCAGGGCCTCACCACCCTTGAGATGGTGCTAACACATCCCCTTGAATAGCTTCCTTTTGGGTAGAGCAGAAGTTGTGCAGACTGGATGCTTTCCAGACAAAGGCTGCACAACGCCCAGATTTTGAAGACTGCTGATGGCTTCTAGAAGGGACTGAAAACATCATCAGTGCAGCATAATTATTTGTAACGTAGGCCAATTTGAATGCTCAGCACAATACAATTTCAAACAATACGTGGTGAAAATTAATTTCCAAGTCTGCTGAGAGGCTGATAACATTCCTGGTTACGTTGTTAGTCCCGCTGGTGTGCTCATTTTCAAGTAATCATATTAGAGGCAGATGTCGCACAAGAATGTGACTCCGCTAACCATTACGAGACACTGAGCTCCTTTGTCTCCTGAAGCAAGTTTCCATGGGATTATACTGAGCAGAATAATTTAAGACTCAAAAAAAACACCAACCAAAAACAAAAACAATAACAATCTTGAAATGATTTAATGGGTTATTTCTTTAATCTTCCTTGTATGGAAGAATCCAAACTAATCAGGAGTGAAGGGACACATCTCCCCAGAGGTGCATAGTCATGAAATGCTAACTCACAACCATTTTCTGTGGGACTGGGACATTTGGTATTTTTGCAAATCTCCCTCCCAGGTGAAATTGCACTCTCCCATCTTCCTGCCAAAAAGCAGTAGTCATTTTTTGGTTTTAGGGGGGATTTCTTTTCCTGTATATTCTCATCCCTTTAGAGATGCTTTCAAAACCCAGGTGCAGAGCTTTGGCATCAGCAACTTCCCCAAAGCACTTTATAGCACATAAATCTTGCTCCTGGTTAATCAAATGCTGCTGGGGCTTGCCAAGGAACCATGTGGATGGAACACACCCTCCCTCCCTTCCCATTTATCAAGGGTTGCTGCTGCTTCCTCAGAGGCAGAGTGGGGCTTTTTGATTTCAACTTGACTTCAAGTTGATTATGAATATTGACTTACTGGACAATGAGCATTTTCTGCACAAAGAAGCTTTGGTTTCTCCAGAATTTCGAGAATAGTCTTTAATGGGCCAGCTGCTCTTGGGCCTTCTCTGGAGCAGAGACCCCCTTGTTCACACCTTTACAGTGATATACCATGTCTCTAACCCCAGCTTCAGCCCTCAGCAAGGCTGGAGCTGCACCTAATATCAAGCACTTTTGAATTTCCAGAGGTAGAAATGATTCCTGCGCTTGCTATCAGATCTAGGATTTCATTAGCTCTGTTCCCACCCTGCTGGCTCCAAGGTCAGCCTGCTGTGCTCCTGCTTTGCTCTGTTTTAATTCTGGTCTCTGAGCACTGATTTCTGTGTGCAAGACATGGAAGCCACACCCCGGTGTATGCTACTCCCAGGCATTAACAGCCTTGTGCTAAATAAACACACAAAGATACTTCTGCATCTGGTTTTACTGGCAGCATAAAGAGACATTATATGTCTCTGGAAATCTGATAAAGCACTGACATATAAATCCAGGATTGCAAGCATTGCCAATTTAACTCCATTGGTCTGAATTTGCTGCACTGCTTAAGGCTGAGAATAAGATTTCTTACTTTTCCTAAGCACTGTAAAACAGACAATTTTAAAATTAGTATTTGGCAGTATCTACAAATTTCTACCCTGAGGGAATAACCCCTCAAATTCAGGTTCTGCAGTCTGACGTGCTACCATAGGGCAATGACATTCCATTTGCTCTGCCTTATTTGTGTATTTTGCACAAGCCTGTCTACTCTGTGCTTATTTTAAAAAGCTGGATGGTTGCTTGGTGCCTGTGCATTCTGCAGTCTATACCTTACTCCATAATCTCCCTGAGGGACAGTGGTAAGTGCCATCATTACTCCCACTTTTCAATTTCCTATCATTGCAGAATGCATTTCCTTTTCTCTACACTTTGGACTACCAAATATCCCTCTCAATATGCATCAAGGGTTTGCTGCAGATCATGCTTGAGTCTTGAGATGCTAGAAGAGATATGATTAAATTTAAAAAAATAATCTATTGTAGGTTTAGTCAGGGGAATATCTGACATTATTTGATATGTATTTGCTTAGCTTCATTTTGCAAGAAGTGTTCAGATAGCATTAGAGAAAAAAAGCAGAATATGAACCAGTGCTTGCACATAGAAGACACTGCTGAGAAGGGTGAAGAGGAGCTCAAATCTCTTGAAAGTGAGATTTAATACTTGGAACAGGAGGTGCATGGTAAAGAAGACTGGCGGACCACATGCTGTGCACCCTGATGCAGCCGTGCACTAACATGTGATGGCGTTACCCACTTCCTGGCCACAGTGCAGGCAACCTCTTATGGCTAAGTACACCCCAGTTCCACTGCCATCAAACCCCACGAGTATTGTTCCTGTCTTCTTCCTACCTTCTCCCTCTGCTCCCAACCAGTTCCACATTACCATTTGAATAGAGGAAGCCAGAGGGGTGTCAGAGAGGAGGTGGTAATATTTTTTGCATTGGTTTTGGGAATTTGCTTGGTTCGGAGAAAGCTGGGGCAGGGATGGGCTTGAAGGATGAATTTATCCAAAAGAAAGCAGTGGAGTTGGGACCTTAAGTGAAATAGGAAAGGAAACGTAAGTAGAGCATTAAGGCTAGAGAGATGGAGACTTTGCCAAGGAGGAAGATGGAAAAAGAATGGAGTAGGAGTGAAAACAGAGAGTTTAACTTTGGTCATGTCTGACAGTTAGTTCTCATGAAGAAAACCGTGAGCAACCAGGACATGAGAATTTCCCTCCCTGAGGACCTTGCTGGCCTGGAGAACCCAGAAAGATCTGGCTATTTTAATGGGGACAGGAAATTTGCATCTGTTTGAAATTGATTTTTTTTTTCCTTTATAGAACCCATCCCTACTCTTTTTAAAAACTGCAAGTGTTCCGGCAGAAAGCTTGCTTCCCTGCTACCAAAATAGAGCTGCCATCTTCTTAACAGCCAGGACAGTCTAGTGCAAACTTGTGGAGAAAGCCGTTGCTGAGTTACTCCATTTAATGTGTTTAAAGAGGCTTCATAGAACAAAAGCAGACAGAAGAGTCCTGCAAAAGATTTTTATTTAGGTGCACAAAATTTCATTATTAGTGGTATAGTCACTCACAATGCATGTACATAGGCTCCATTTAGGGAATGCATTATCTGTACATTAAAAAATCACTCAAAGTGTTATGGAAAAAGAATGTCTACTGATAACATTGACACAAGCAAAGCTGTGAGTACTTAACTGCTTATCTTTGCTTAAGTGTCCTCTTAGAAACATACATCTTCATATACGACTTAATATACAGACCTTAGGTATGAAGGAAATTTGCCCCCCAGCGCTTTCTTCCATTTGATTATTGTGGATACTGGTCTGGATTTTTTTTCTTAGCTCTTTGATTGAAATGAATGTGTCTATCTGTCTGGACCTCTTCTGAAGAAATGTTGCTAGCATCCTTGCCCATATTTTGTTGTAATTAAATAGTTTCAGTGTTTTGCCTTGATGAAAGTGTAGAATTTGTCCTTTGGGGTCTGTGTTGCATCTAAATGGGCCTTTGTAGTTAAATCCTAGAGATCAAATCCATTGCAGAGCAATGGTACACAACAAGGCTTTGTTAAATTAGAAAATATGTGTTATATGTGTGCACAACAAGAATTTGAGGGCAAAATTCCTCTGTCTGGGCCACGCAATGAGGGCAGAAGAGGTGCTGGAGATGTACCATGGCCAGCGGCTTGGGTGTAATTATGAGATGTGTTAGCTTTGATGATAAAGCTAGCTTCAGATGTTCCAGAGAAGCTGAAGCATTGCAACCATCGTGTTTAATAATTTGTTTTCCCACTATAAGCCATATGTCTTTCAAAAAGGTTGAAATAACTTAATCAGTGACAGATACTGTGACACAACATATATCTCCCATGTGCTCCGCGGCCCAGGGGAGGATTTTGCCAGGCTGAGGGGCATGGCATGTTCACAAGAGGAAGATGAAAATAGCTGTGATGTGTCACTGTCATCCCTAAGCTCGGCTGGTTTGACACTTTACACAAGCACCACTTGAGAACCAGGGAGGGTCACCGGAGCGGGTGTGAAGTACACGAACCTGAGCAGCGTAAATGTCACAGCAACAAGAGCAGTTTGGGAACCCCTGCTTTTTCATAAATGAGTCTCCTGTCTTTGTTTATAGATATGATTGAAGTGCATCTACCAGCACATTCAAGTATGACCTTTTTCCCCTTTCTTTTTCCCTTCTCTTAAGATAAGAACAGAGCACAGGTTATTCTAAGCTTGCAGGAAATGACAGTGATATTAATCACCGATTAATCAGGATCTCTAACAAAGCCCTACTGTGTTGGATATTGACATCACCATGGCGTTACAAATGTCAGAACTGCCATTGTTCTGCTAACGGTGACACATCCTCCTGCTTCCCACTTGGCATCTCTGGGCTCCAACGAAAGCAAGCCATGCTGCTGCTGCTTCTGCTTCTGCCTCCTGGACAGGAGGTATAGGCACAGAGACATGAAATGACTTGGTTGGATCACATGGGATCCCAGAGAGAGCCAGGAACACAGGTCTCCTCAGTCCTGGCATGGGGAGGGAACTCTGTTTCTTATAAACAAAATAACTCACATACCTGACACGAAAGGGTGTATCATGATGATGAATGTGTGTGTGTGTACGTGTGCATGTAGATATATAATATATATACATATGAGATATATAATGTGAGGTGTGCAACTCATTAAGTCTTGGCCAGAAAGAGCTATTGTAGTGCTGGCTGAACAAATTTATGGAAATCAGTCACTAGTGAAATTAATAAGCTTTATAGTATTCTTCAGACAAATCAAATACTTGTAGAACTCTTAGCCCTGGGGCCCCAACCTGGAAAATAGGTTATTATGGAAAAATGGGTTTTAATGGAGCGTGAAGGTGTATAAAAAAAGAATATGTTTTGCCCATCTTCCTGCCACCACTCCCCAAGGCTGTCCTTGTCCTAGACCACCAGCATTAAACCTGTGAGGCAGGACCTTGCCTGCAAAGCTGGCAGTGGGAGGAGGTTGCTGTTTTAGAAGGCTGTGGAGGCAGAGAGTGTCAGCAGGGCCAATGAGGATTAGGCAAACTCATAAACAAATGGAGCAAGCAGGTATTTGACCTCCGATGTCTCAAGTTGGAACATGGAAAATTCCAGTTAGATATAAAACAAAATATTTTTAGTATGAGGGTGATCATACAGAACAAGTTGCCCAAAGATCCTGTGGGATTTCCAATCCTTGGAGGTATTCAATATTGGGCTGCAAAATTCCCTGAGCAACCTGATCTGAGTAGACCTACATTATGTTGGACTGAATGGCCGCCAAAGGTGCCTCCCAGCCTAAATTTTCCCTTGATTCCCTGCAGATGTGGGGACCATAAGGAAATCAGACTGTAGAAAGTGGTCAGGCTGTGCATGAAAAAGCACATAATGAGCAGCAGGAGCACCTCTACTTGGTTGTGCAGAACCTCTTCAAGTCAAACCCATGGAGTAGATAGCACTAATTTAGCCAGGAAGATTCTCCAGCTCCCCAATCAGGTGCCCCCCCTTTGTCTCCCCAGGAACATTTGTGATGTCCAGCAGGACAGCCCAGCAGTGAGAATTGCTTCATCTGGAATGGAAGGGGAATGGCAGGCATGCACAGGGTGTGCACAGAACATACACGGCAAGATGCTGGCACTGGCTCATATAAAATACTTCACGTCTGCTGCAACTTGCTCCTGAGGTGCTTCCTGCTCTTCACGGGAATCCCATGCCATGGGCATAGCAAGTATCGTGCACAGCAAGTGTGGGGGGAGCATGGTCCCAAAGCCTCTTTGTCCTCAGCAGAGTTGTGTGCTATCCTTCTGAGCAACTACACCTCATTTAGAAGAAATATGGGTTTTTATTTCTTTTCAGTGCTTTATGCCTATCTCATGTAAGACTTTTGACATGAGACCCTTGACCCATCCCTTCTCCGTTCCCTATTTTCAAGGTGACCAAGGGGACCTTGTTGAAATACAACACTCTCATGTCACCCATCAATCACAGCTCCCTGGGCCACTGCATTCTCAACTAGTTGAGTCTACTATCACCTTCCTGCATCCCTTTTCCTGCCTGGCCTCAACCCACATCTTGGCCTCAGTGCTCAGCTCCATGATCCATGTTCAACTTTTGTGTGAGATTTCCGCTCCTGGTTACCAGCTCTTCCTTTTACTTCTCACTCTCTTCCTTCTCCTCCCCATCTGGCTCACTATCTCCCTGCTTGGCTGGTCTTGCAGGAGAACACATTTGCTCTATACTCTTGCCCATCCCCACTCAGATTTTTGCCTTCAGGACTCCCATGATACTCTCAAGCCTCATGATTTTTACTGCTTATTTCTTCTGCTCTTCTCTTTGGAGAGTTTCCAGCCCCAGCTCCTTGAAACTGAAATGCTGTCAGGGTGCTTTCCTTGGGCACAGATCCATGGGAACCCTCAAGGTTTAACTGGAGTTGGCCCAACCCTGCCACCAAATGGTGGTTTCCACAGTTGTGGGGCATCAGTTTCCAAATATTAATCACATATTTTAACTGGATGGAGTCCCCACATTGTCAGCCCTAGTGAAGGAAATCAAGAAAGATCTGGCAGATATTTTGGCTGGGCATCAAGTAAACATGTAACAAGCTTGGCCCATCACTTACAAGAGTTGAGGAAGTATTCAAATTGCTTTTGGTCTTTGCACCTCAAATGCCTTGTGTATGTCAGTGTTCATTTATGCTCATATGCAGAGGTAATGACAACATGAGATGCATTAACGGGAAAGAAGACACTGAGTTTCGAGTGTCTGTGCTAGAAGAGACTTTTAAAATGTTTTGTACGTCTTCCTGCCTTGAAGTATTTCAAACACTCGTGTCTTGTTTGCTGAACACTCTGAACAATACACAGGTAGTTACAGATTGATTTCATAAATCACCTAAAGAACAAGACGATCTTTCAGAGCAGAAAGGACAATTTTGAGGAAGTTTATTTTTGAAACGGCAATATTTATCTGCTCAGCACTTTAGACAGAATAAACCTCAACTGTTGGGCCTGAAAACCACCTGGAAAACATTAGAAAAGGCCTGTGTTTGGTCTGTGATGTTGTATGTGTATGTGTATGTGTATAGCAAATGCTCATATATAGACATATCCATGTGTATAAAAACTGAATAGAATGAAAATGGACAGCCCCAAATTTCACAGGCCAAGTAAACTCCAAAGCTCAAGTTTAATTTTGGATTGATGCATATTTTTGAGACAGCATAGAGATACAAAGCTAACCAGGACCAGGTGGCAGAGGGCAAGTTACTCCTGCAGAGGCTCTCCTGGAATGGCTGCATTGACAGAGCCCCCAGTGTGAACTGTATGCACTAATAATGGTAACTCCATATCTGGTTCAGCAACACTGTGCCTCCAGGTAGTGAAGCTGAGTCAGCAAAAGAAATCTTAGAAGGTCATACCTACTGCTTGTATTATGTCTCAGAAAGTATTCCAGGGTTTTCCTTTGCACTCAGTGGGGTTGAAAACCCAAATTTTCAAACTACGATAAGGGAAAAATTTGGAAGAAGCAAACAAAGATGAGCTATAGTTGCTTGATTTAAATTCATTCTGCTGATCTGATTAATTTTGATTTTTCAGTGTTTCCATTTTCCAGTGTATGACATGAAGATTTTCTTACAGTGTGATCCATGTTGTAACAGAATATCAAAATGAAAAACTGTTCTATGGTGAACAATGCAATGAATGAAGCAATTCACTCTCAAAAAAAAAAAAAAAAAAAAAAAAGTAGAATAGATTCTCTCAAAACTGCCTATAACTTTTCTACTGGATTTCACAAATTTCAGATTCTAATAGAACCAATTACTCTTACTTCAACTGAAATGTCTTTGCCTAGCCCGATATTTAAACATTAAATGATAGACAGTAAAAGACATACCTGATAACCAGCAGCTCCATGTAGACAAGTCCTCCTTGTAAGTCAGGTACAACTTTTCTCTTTATCAGAAAAGGCAATGCAACATTGTAGGGACTTGCCAACCGATGTGACAGACAACCTAACACTTGTATTCTGCAAATCAAGGTCAGATAATTTTTGAAAGGCATTCTTTGTGCCAAGAAATGATGAGGGCAGCAGAGGAATGGTGAAGTCAAATTTCACAACTGGTGCAAATGATCAGAAAGACCTTTCTTGCTTTATCTCAAGCTATGATTTTTTGATTCAGTGCTAAATTCAGTAAAAGGGGACATGTGCAGTGACTTGTCATAACCATTACTCTATCTGACAAACAGCTTTCTGGTTCAACCCAAGTCTCTGCCTGCCTGCCATACTTATACGGTGTGTTATTTGTATAAATTTATACGGGATCATGTCAACTACTCATAGTGTGATAACTGAGTTTGCAACTTGGTCCACTAACCACAGGAAGGTTCAGCAACTGGACTATGAAGTGAGTTCAGCTTAAAGAAGTCCATGTCAGGTCATGCTGTCCCCAGCATTTGTCCTGGTGAAGGTGACATCCTCCCACTCACATTGGCCTCTACATTCATTCTCTGTCATGAAGTAAACAGAGGAAGTGATTATCATCAATGCTCTCTTGTAAATAATAATGAAAGGATTCCCTTCATTTTCAATTTACTCTTTAGTGTTTGATCACTGCCTCACTTCAGTGAAGTGTCTCTTGCCATGGATGCATCTGCTGGCCACACTGACAATACAGCTTGGCTCCATCCAGCTCTTCTGTGTGCAGGGATGAGTATCATGATGCTATGAAGAAGTCCTGACTTGTGACATCTCTGCTCTGAAAATATTTGTTGCAAAATAGTCATTCAGCAATCTCTTTGACACAAAAGAGAAATTATGCTGCTTGATGTCTCCCTTGGATCACAAGAATTCAGATTAGGAGCAAAAAACAAAAATTTAAAAATCAGTGAAGCTGCTGACTTTCCTAATAAAGTGAATAAGAGAGAGAGGTAACATTTGTCCAATTTTAGGCAGTCACAGCTGTCTTCAGCTCTTTCCAGCCATTGTTAGTGGTCAGTGACATTCTGAGCTCTTAAACTGGATCCAGATGTGGTCCTCCTTCAGGCTGTTGTAGTTCAGTATACAAAGACATGCATGGCTTGGACAGAATTTTGTATTGCACTCGCTGTTTTCTCCAACCCTTTCTACAAACCCCTGCATGATGTCTGATCACAATAGACAAGCAGACAAACAAGGCAGAAACTGAGGGCAGGGGACAGGAGAGGAGACTTCACATTCCTTGCCAAAACTAACAGACCTCCCCAAAATTAGTTTCCTTCCCATTTTTGTACAAAGGATGCAAAAAGCCATGCTTTAGAGTGTGTGGTTAAAGCACTTCTTCTGTATTTGTTTGCAGCACTGTAGGATCCATCTCTGCCTTTTGGGCACTTTCCGAACACCGTATGTCATGACTCAGGTGCAGCGATGCTCTTTGGTAGCGTGCACTTTGGAAGAAGAGAATTCAACAGACTTCAGGAAAGGAGAAATTGAGATACAAGAAGATCTGTGCTGCCCTCAATCCTCCACTGCAGGCAGAACCCCGGACCTAGCTTATCTGCTCGTACCACACTGTCGGAGCCCAGGGACACTGGTGGTTCCTACCAAAGGCAGAAGCTGTGTCTCCAGCAATTTCCTGATTCTCTCCTTGGCCTTGGCTCCTTCTACTGAGCACTGGCACAGGTTGTGCAGAGAAGTTGTGCAGTCTCCTTCACCTGAGATATTTAAAAGCCTACTGGATGTGGTTCTGGGCAACCTGCTCTAGGTGGACCTGCTTGAACAGGACCGGATAACCTCCAGAGGTCCCTTCCCACCTCAACCATTTTGTGATTCTGGAATTCTGACATAATTCACCAGAGACCAGTGCCAGGATCAAATTGACATCTGCCACCAGCTTAGCTGCCCTGTCGAGTGGGGGTGGATGGGAGAGGAGCCTGGCCCTTCAAACCACTCCCTGTCCCTCTTACTGCTCCTGCCCTCACCAAAGGGACACGTTCTGCTCTTCAGAGTTTCCCAGAGGAACGTGCATGTGTGTCCCATTGCGATCCAGGGCCAAGAAAATGTGAGAGGAGGCAAAGAACAATTGGAAGGAAGAGGAATGAGAAGAGGGCAGAGAGCCACTAAACAAACAGATCTGCGGCATCCAGGCATGCAGCACTCATGTTGTTCCAGCCCTGTGGCCAAACAGCTTCAGCTCTCTCAGGCCTTGGCCATCGTGAGCTGGGGGGAGAGGGAGGGGACAGGCAATAGTTTCACAAGGACGTACTGTTCTTGAGCAACTTCTGTGCAGGTATAAACATGATTTCATGTGGCACTGATTGGGACGTAAGTCTTCTCATGCAAAAAGGGTTGAATACATTTGTTTACTCTGCTTGATGTGAGGAAAATCACAGATAAAAAAATAAAGATCACAGAGGAAAACTGCTAACATTTTATTTATGAGGTGAAGTGATACTTTTTGTTGTGCACAAAGTAGGGAAGAAATTGGATGTCTCTCCTGGGCTCCTAATTCAAGTGGCTGAGGACTGGATTTGTGGATGTGTTTGGAGGAATGGCTTCAAAGCTATGCCGACCTTGGCTGTGTATGATGATAAGTCGAAGGAAAGGCAAGTGCATACTGTTGTGTACATTCCCAGAGCTTACACATTTCTCCAGGGCTTAACTGCTTCTTTAGAGATGTCTAAAAGAAAGCAAAGGTGATCCTGAAACAAGGAGGATAAAGTCTGAAAGATCTCAATCGTTCTGCTGAAGGAATTTACAGAAATAAAGATCAACAGGAGGGAAAATGTCAGAAACCTTTTAAACTGAGAGCATGATGCCAGGAAGAGCAGCATAGACAAGACAGCATGGTCCCCATACCAGTGCCTGGGACAAAAGAGGGTGCCTGCCAAGGATACTTCTGGGTAGTCTGGGTCCAGGACTATAGGTTGGAAATTAGCAAAAAATCTTCTCTCAGAAAGAATGGTTGGGCATTGATCAGGGTGCCCATGGAGGTGGTGGAGTCACTGTGGACTAGGTTGGGAAATAATTGAAAAGTCAAGGAGAAAGAAGCCATCCAGATGAGGAGCTGCAGAAGATCAGCTGAGGATATTTGGCCCAAAGTAAAGAGAAGAGGGGGACACGGTGGGATGAGCTTTGAAAAATAGCATTCACAGAGCAATGTGCTGCTCCAAACTGAGTCATTTAAAGGCATCTTGGGTGCATCTGCCCTGCAGTTACTTATGTGAGTACAGCAAATGATTAGATTTGCTGGCATGGGCCATTCTGCACAGGGCAGGTTACTATAGCAGTGTTTACTTTTATGGCAAACAAACGTATCCAGTGTGAGTTACCTTGGGGACAAGTCTCACACTGAGCAATAATGATGTCACAGCTAAAGCCATGTTTGAGACTTCCTTTGGGCCCTATTCCCAGCAGGATTTGACAGAAATAACTTTAGGAAAGAAAAACGCACCTAACCTCCTGCTGGCTTGTGTTAGGGACAGATGGAATTCCCATGCAAACCAGTTCATTCAAACATGGGACTGTGGAGACGTAGATGCTAATAATGAAGGTAGGTGGAATATGCCAGAAGTTTTGACCAAGCAGAAGACAAACATGTTCTGTACAGGGGAAGGAAGAGTAGGGAGATGTAACTAATTGAGGAAGGCAATGAAAAGGCTAAAACAAATGGCAACATTTTGAGATCTTCCTCCTTTTAACATCTTGCTTGAAAACACCTTTTTTTTTTTCATTCAAGTCTCATCCTGCTTTTGTGGTCTCCTTCTTACAAGTTTTCTTTAAGGGTTTAGATAGCTTGTGAAGACATCACTTTATTTTCAGTAGGTCTAAATGATCTGAGGTTTCCAAAATTACTTTCTCTTCCATCTCACAAAGAACATGGAATATACTACCCAGTGTAAGCTGTGGAAATGAAGCCTGGTGCATGGCAGCCAGGCTGAAGCTGAGCCCTTAAGGAGAGCCTATAGGTGAAAGTGGTTGTGCTCTGTAAGAGAGGGAAGAAGCAGAGCATATGCATGATGCTGCTGTGACAGTGTGGGGAAGGAAGCTTCAGAGGATCTGGTCCCTCCTTTGGTCACACAGACCCATTGTATTACAACTCTTGCGTGTCCGTGTGTAACATCCACCCTGACCTGGTGATGCATGTGCAGTGAGACATCTAGACACACTAGCATGAAGCACTGGTCTATATATACTTGCCTGCAGGAAGCATCATACTCACTTCCCCAGCAGAGTTTCTTCACCAGTGTAACTGGATAAACGTCAGTGATGACTCTGAGAAGTGTCTGGCTGCCACTGCTGTGCCAAATGCAGGATACCCAGGCTCCCTCACAGCAAGGGCTAATTGCATCAGCTTCCTTACTGCAGAGAACTTCTTTCTCCTGGCAAGCAAACAGCCTGGTTTCGTTTCCCCTCTTGAAGAATCCCATTCTCTGAATCATCCTATCCACAGAATTCAAGGCACAATGTAGCCCATCATATCCTGCTTTTTATTTGAAGGAAGAAATGAGCCTTGCTGCCAACAGGGTCTTAACACTCTGAGTGAAGTCTGAGGGGATGTGGGCAAATTCATTCTAGCAAACAAGAAGGCTTCTTTGACCCACGTATCTGAATTTATTGGAGTACACCAGGAAATGCTTGGGTATCTGGTCCCCTGTTTGCAGCAGAACCATTAATGGTAGGGGATTTCACAAACGCTTTGCAACCAGTTCAGGGCATGACGATTCCTTCAGACTTCAGACTAGGCTGCACAACAGCTTGCTTTTGGCTTCGATTTCTTGGGTATTGACTTCCATCTCTTGGACACTGGCTTCCAACTGCTGGATTTAATTTGTTTGGAAGATGCTCTTTGTCCCTCAAGTTTTGCTCTATTATTCTTCATTGACTGATATAAAATCACTGTACATTTCTTTTTCTTTTTTTTTTTAAAGTTAGTGTTAATAGGAATAGTGTGGTGGGGAATAGGAAACTTGCTGCACAAGATGTTTCTGTACCCTGAATTCTCTTGGAGGTTTGCTGACATCTAAGTGTCCAAGTACACTAAGTGTGGCGTGATCTCTGTTGGCCACTGCACTGTGTGTCCACTTTGTCCCAGCCGCTGAGATAAAAAGAAATTTGCTCTCCATCATCATCAGAATGTCCTGCAAATTCTTTGAAGATGTGACATCTTGTGAGAAGAACAAATGTCTCTTCTTTAGAATGAGCCACGAAACATATTCCGTTTTGACATGCTGCTTGCATAAGTCACATACACAAAGTGCAAGATAAGGCTGTTTTTCTGTTTTGTTTTGGGGTTTTTTTGTTGATTGTTTTTTTTTTGTTGTTGTTGGTGGTGGTGGTGGCAGTGCTGGTTGGTTGTTTGGTTGTTTGGTTTCCCCAAAGTCCAGTTTAAGTGCTAAGGAGTGTGTAAGCTGTAGCTAAAATCTCCTTGATTTTAGTAGTGCAGATTGTGGCTCCAGTAGCTGCACAGGGATTTTGCAGCTGTTCTTTGGTATGGATGTGCAATAACTGTGCACAGCAACGTACACATATTTTCTTTCATAGTAGATATTAATTTATGAGCTTGCTTATAATGTTAACGCTTGGCTGCTTTACGCTGCACCTTTTTTTGTTGCACGTAGACAGCGTTTTCTGAACCAGGATAGCAACTGGATATGGGATTGCCTCAAATCCCCAGTGAAGCCTGCTGCTCAGAAATTCCACCCTATCCCCAGTCAGGTCTTTTGTCACAGAATATTATTAGTACCCTCTGAAAGGCCTTGAAAGTAACCTAAGATTTAAATTATCATCATTATTATTAACTATTTATATTAATAATCATTGTTGATATTAATAATAATATCAATTAATTATTGATAATGTTAATATTCATCATCATCATCATTATCATCTCAAATGGGAAGAAGAAAAGAGAAAAGGTAATGGGAAGTTTATTTCTGCTGAGATGATGCAGACTTTTTTCTCCAGTGCTCAAGTAATATATGACACATTCTAGGTGTGACAAGAAACCTCTTCCCATTCTATCAGGCTCAGTATTGCTAACATAAGAAGACATTAGTTTCAGAGTGGAGGTCACAATGCATGGCTTTCTAATGTCCTCCTGCAAGCTATAAGCTTCTGAGAGGGACCCTAAAAGCCAGGTTTTGTGCCACCAGCAGTCTGCAGTTCGGCACTCAGGGTGCACATCCAGAAGGAAGGAAGGATGACAGGAGATTTACAAGGCTGTCCCAGTGCAGCAAAAGGGGATTCCCATGCAGTAGGTGGGATTGCGTGTGCTACACGCTGGGCTATGCCAAAGGTAGCATCCAGTCCATGCTTCCTTGGCCAACGAACTGCCACCCTGTGTGTGATCCTGGCCCCTTCCCCCCGGAGTATTCTTTTGCTTCCCTGTGAGAAGTGTTCAAGTTTAAAGTAAAATGAATTATTGGGGTTGAAAGAAATGTTTAATTTTATCTGCTTTTTGAAACATTTACTGGTATTCTGAAATGCCTAGCAAACCAGAATTATCAAGTAATTTCAGTGTGGATTGAGCATTTGGTTAGCTTCTGGTTTACTAAGATACTTTCTAGAATACTTGGAAATAAGCACATGACCAAATACTTCACTGAATAAATCCCTTGTTTCTTCTAACACAGGGATCAGAAAACCACGATATCACAGTACTGCAGAGACATGCAAAAGGATCTGTTCTTGGGCTTCAGTTTAGGGGAGCCTTCCAGAGCTTCATTTCTAAAACCAGACAAATCTCTGGAAAGTGTTCTGACATGTATTATAACAATAAATAAATAATCACATGGCATTTTATTACACCATCAGAACTCTCCTTACATGGGATACCAATGGCTCTGGATGAAGCCAATTCTAATTACAGATAAAAGGTTTGATGCATGAAAAGAAGCTAGTATTTACACCCAATTATCTGAGGGAGGAGAGATAGGGATGCGTTTCCTTTTATCATTTGCATTAAATTCCTTTTGAAATTAAAAGACTCCTTGAGTTTCTGAAGATGCAACAGTCTTTTCAACTTGCCATCAGTGAGTTATATGTTGTTTCCCAAGCGGACATGTGTAACTGGAGACACTGGGGTTTCTCCCCTCTCCCTCCACTCCAGCAGAGCACTGCATGGTTCTTGCTCATCTAATTGCTTTCTTACCATCCCTTCACTGAGGTTTAATCTCCTGGATTTGCATTTCGTGTATTTCAGGCCAGGCACCTTGTATTTGCAAATGGGCTCTGCCTTCATATCACCTGACATAAGTCACTCTGAATGAATGAAATCTCCCTAACTTTGGGCCTGGTCGCAATGGGTTCAGCAGCCTCTGGGTAGTTAGGGAGGGGCAATGCAGGCTCAGTGCATGCTAGCAGAAGGCACTCAGGCCTACAAATAGCAAATTACCCCCAAAGGACCCTCTATATTTGTTCACAATGAGAGTATATGGAGACAGGATAGGAAACAGCCAGGTGGAGATGTTTTCCCAAAGGGGACAGCTGTCATGGATGGGGAAAAGCAGGACCTTATCAGCTCAGTGTGATGCTTGCAGTACAGAAGACCTAGATTTGCCCATTCCTCTCCTTCCTTTCTTTTGAGCACTCCGTGCCCAGCCACTTTCCTCAATCTCTGAATAGATTTTTCTTCTTCTCTTCTTCTCCTGTCCATCTGCAAATTGGGACTGATGTGCATGACGCTCTCTGAAATCCTCTGCAGGGAGGTGCCACAGAAATGGAAAGTATTAGCTATCAGTATCCTTGTTAATATTCTGCTCGACTCTGAGTGAAGTCACATAATCCTATGTTTGGGTCATCACTGTTTGTTGCTATGGAAATGTGTGTTATCAGATATTACAAATTCAGTGTCTGAGGACATCTGAGGAGGGGGAAAATCCTTTGTTTGAATAGACACTTGTGTAGGTGGCAAAAAACTTTTCCAGAAGGAAGAGAATTCACCTTTTTGTCTTTCATTCTCTGAAATTTGCTGGAATGAGTCAATGTAAGCTCCCCCCGCTCACCCCGCAAAAGCTGGTATCTCTTACATGATGCACTATTCCGAAATGACTGCACATGCTGGGTGAATTTCCTGCAGTCATATGTGAGTGCATCTGGTAGGATCATTAACATTGGAGCAGAAGACAAATGCAAAGTATGTGCTTGACCATATGGGTGAACGTGAGCTGCTTAAGAGTGTGCACCGTAATGGAGATGGAAAGTCTTACGAGAGAAGATAAGTATCCCCCCATCTCTTTGGTAAGGGATTAAGGCAGTTGGTCTTGCTGGAGTATTCATAGAGCTTAAGGCCAAAGGGGATAATTAGGTCACCTAGGCTGACCTTTTGCATGTTACAGGTCATGGTATTTCATCCACTGACCCCTCAGCTGAGCCCTGTAACTCATGCTGAGGCTTCAGCAAAGCTTCCAGCCAAAGAGGCAAATGCTACCAACACCTTTGCCAGTTTGTTTCACTGGGTAAGCACTCTCACTGGCAAAGCACAGCTGGTAATGGTGGTGAAGGCCAAACCAAGCTTGTTGCAGTGGGGTCAAGACTCAGAAATGGATAAGCTGGTTGCTTTACACCCCCTACCACTCAGTCTGTCGTTTGTTCAGACCTCTGCACAGTTCGATGTTTCACATCATACATGAATGCACCTTTATGCTGGGAATATGTGTTTCCTCACCAAGTGACCACTTGGTCTTCCTTGAGGGAAACAGAACAAGCTCTTTGGACAGCTTGCTGTTCATTTCCACATTTCTCTCTTACACCCTCCCAAATTCTGTCATTATCTTTAAATCACTAGATACCCAGCACCTGTATGTAATTCACTGTTTGTCCCTTACATTGATTCTACAGATACAAACATCCCCTCCTCATACATATTCAGCATTGCTCTGATTTCCAGACTTTGCAGATTCCATGAACAAAGGCTGATGAAAGAGAAAACATGGTTCAGGTTTTGATAGCGGTGTCTCTATTTGAGGTCTTGCATGGTCACCCTCTTATCTCTTGCTTAAAGATGAAACACAAGACACACCTTTATTTTCCCTTTGGATCACTGCAATCAGTGCATTCCTCATCCTTTTACAAATTTTCACTGATATTTTCCCTCTATGCTTTATAGAAAGCTGATGTCAGATGGAAAAGTGTGAGAAATTTGCCTAAAACCAATCTGGCCAGATTGAGTTTTCTTAATTCTGACTCTATTTCCAGCTATGCAGGCAGATCATAAAGACTTGGTACTTCCAGGGGGTTGCAGCCACAGACAGGCAGGGCTGATAAGAACTGTTGCTTGAACATCATGCAGAGACTATTTTTAGCAGGCAAACACCTGCACTCAGCACTAACAGAAGGCTCTGGCAGTGAGAAAATGTGTATGTGTCTTTGTGCATACATATGTATATGTACATGTGTATATGTACATATATATTTGCCAATATTTCTTTCTGTGACAAATATTTGATCCTGAACGGGAAGTTCTAGTGGCAGACTTTGCACTCTCTAACTGAAGGAATATATGTTGCAGAGTAACTACATTGTGTTCTACAAATTTCCTGTCTGCTTAGAAAGATGATACAGCTTTTATTTTGTGACAGGTCCAAGTTTACAGCTCAGACAGTGGAGATCAAGTTGGGAATCTGAGCAGAAGCTCACTGCTCCAGCATCTTTACTACCGTGGTGTTTTTGCCATCAGAATTGAACATACCGATTGTGAGGCTGAATTATGAAACAAGACCGAGTCTACTTTGCTTTTCCATCCAAATCAGCAGAACCTGCAAAGGCCTTGGTACTCATAATTAATATAAACGTGATCCAAGTCACATCTGAAAATCAAGAAGATACCCAGAAATTTTGATAATCAAGTGCAGAAATGTTGAACTGAGATCTTGTTTGTAAGAAGCCATTTTTGAACTCTCACCATGGCCAGCTCCATGCTGTTGAGACTATCCCAGTGCATGGCTCTGTTTTCATACCATCAGAAATCTCCCCCCACTGAATGCCAGTATACAGAGAAGATACTGCTCTTAGGAAAAACACTGTGTGTATTCTCCCTCTAGATAAACTTTTAATAATTTTGGCCACTTGCAATGAACATTTGGCAGAAGGAGTCTGTCAGATACCCTACACTTGTAGAAGTTTTGTGAATGCTTGTTTCCACACCAAGGAGAAAGAAACCTCATTAGCTCACAGGGAAGAATTGCAAAATGATCTCAACCACAGCAGGAACAAAGCGTGCCTACAGAAGATGTTGTGATGGCCCAGTCACTGCCACACCTCATGTTTTATTGGGTTCCTTGGTCTCCAGGCATAAGACACAAAGGCCTGGGCAGCTTGGCACTGTCTCTGTGGCTGTTCTGGGAACTACTTGCTTTCATACCTCTGGGTAAAATACAAGGAGCTCAGTCCGCAGCCCAAAATTTATGAACAACACAGCAACAAGGTGCTCATCTTAACACAAGACATTTCTTTGCTGATCTCTTGTCAGCTCAAGCCAAATTCAAACTTACTGCAGATCTGTTTTCTTGTTCCTAAGCCTTGGAATCAGCCATCTCCCATCACTCACAGGATGAGTTGCATAGGGCCCTCTGTGGCAGTGAGTGCCAGAGTAAAGGAGGGGATGTGCAGCTGGAAAGCCCTTGGCTGCTGCCAGCATTGCTGAAGGCTATTGCTAAAAGTTTCTCTGTCCTTGGGTAAGGAGTTTGCTCAATGTCTCCTTGGGACATCTTTGGGTACATTCCAAGGAATACAGGCGTTAGCATCCAGCAACAGTCACGAGTCCTGAGCTGGGCTGGGCAAGAAGAACCAGGGTCTGGTCTGGCAGAACTGAGTTAAACCCATAGTTGGAAAATACCACTCTGTGACCCTCTTTTGGGGAGCCCTGCTGCCTGGCTGCAACACAGCACACCTCTCCTCCTGCCCATCTCTGAGAAATCCTGCCCTCCATGACTGCTGGGGGCGGTGTGCTCTGATATTTTCTGGCTCAGTTTCTCCATGCAGCAGAGGAGATGCCCACAGCACCTGCCCTGCTTCTGCTAGAGGTTCCAGGCCTGTTCCTGGCTGCATGACTTGGGTCTGCTCTCTGTTTATGTGCAGGCACATGGGGATTTTCCAGCAGATAACAGATGCCCCTTGCCTGCTCCCTTTCAACAGATTTAAATGGTGCCAGGTAAAGCTTAGGAGTTTTAGCTGAGCAAAACAAAAACGATGGTGAAATGAAGCTACGGGTGTACAATGTATGACAGATCATGTGCTTTCTGCAGATACCCAAAGGCAACATTCTGTTTTTTATTCACCTTAGCTGCTCCAGAATGCCTTCCAACTTACACGTATCTCAGCCTCGGCCTTATGGCAGCACTGCACAATGGCTCTTGGTCCCTGATGTCACCGTCTCTCTCCTTGTTCACTCACTAGTCTCAGTCTCTGCTTCTTGGCTCCACTCAGCAGCACTTCCCCACCTCCTCCAGCCATGTCTCCTCTGACACATCCAGGCTGGACTCTCCCTTCTCCAGCTCCCCCCGCAACAGCTCATTGCTTGCCCTGCCTCCATCCTTGGGACGCAGACTTCCTCCTCTGCGAGTGGCCGCAGCGGCTTCCTCTGACTGTGGCTGTCCCAGACACTCTGGCTCCGCGGCACACCCTCCACGTGCACAACAACACTAACCCAAGGCTTTGCTTTCTTCTTCAAAAATTCAGCTCAGCCCCAGCGACCACGTCATTGAGGAAACACCTGTAATGCATGCGGGTCACTGCCAGCACGGACACGGAATGGCCCCACAGCTGCCATGGCCCCACAGCCTTGGGCTCCTACCGGCTCTTCAGCACTCGTGTCCTCGTGCCTGTGGGCCCACAGCAGCTGCAGGACCACTCTGATTTTCAAACATGTGATTGCTCTGCTGGTGCTCTGTGGGATGCAAAGGGCACTGCAATTTTAAGCATCCCACTTGGGGAGACGCTTGCATGAGAGATGGGGAGCATTCATCTGGAGGTAATGCCTCCAGCTTGGCCAGGGGCTGCAGAGAGGGCAGGCTGTGCTCTCTTCCAACTGATGGAGGCACATAGTCTCCACTGTGACTCACCCTGCCCGCTGCCAGCTAGTGTAATGGAGGGCAAATCCCTCCCTGCCAGTTGCTCCTGCTGCAGCTTGCCAGAGGGCAGGGATAGAGGCAGGATGTGTCTGTCCCCATGCATTGCCACCTGTGGTGGGACTGCTAGCCTGTGTGCAGGCTGCAGCACTCTGATCTGCACAGATGCCTGCATGACTGCAGGTAAGTAGGGAGTGAGCTTCTCACCTTTGAAGCTGCTCGCTTGTAGCCAGCTGCATGTTTTCAGATCACATGAACTCAGCAAGCTTGGAACAAGCTGCAACTTGGAGGAGATGTCCAAAGACAACCCAGATGTTGCAGGACGTGCTGTCAGCCTGGGTCAGCCTAGGACTAACTCAGTGCTGGTAGGCCGCAGCACTGCTGGTGTCCCTCCTCACAGATAGAAAGCTACTTCAATTTCCTGCTAGCTCGTGATCGCTTTAGCCATTATGATCCCAGATGTTGGAGTTTGAATGTTATTGGCCAAGCACCATTTTAATATACTTAATTTTCTGCTGCAGTTTCAAATGGGGAAGAATTTTGTGGATTTCATTCTTTCTGAGCAGTGGTTGTGTAACTCCTGGCGAGGGAGAGCTGCTGTGTTCCCATCCAAAGCAGCTGTGATGCAGCAGTGGGTTTTGGTGATCCATACTACTTAGAGTTTGACATCTGCCTGGACAACTTTCAGTCTGGGGGAACTCTGTGATGATAATGAGTTAAATGCCTTGACCTCGTTTGGAAATTTTACTGGGGAACATGTGCAGAAGAATGTGTATAACGAAGTGTAGGGGTGTACGGCTTGCTCTTTGCACTTTTGTTTGCTTAATATGAAAGTGCTCTGACAAATGCTATCTGGAAAGCCTGGCACAGCTGCAAGCTCTCCTTCCCAAGCAAACACCAGGTCTGCCTATGGGATGGGTGACTGCTCTCCCTGCAGTGTCATGACCAGGAAAGTCTGATTCCTTCCCAGAGGAACGTAAAGTGACGTGCAAACAGGAAAGCAATTGTGCATATGTTGCATGTATGATTGTGCCAGGGCAGCGAAAGGGTAGAGACAATGAGTTGTGTAAAGGAGGATCAGTGGAGTAAGGCTGCTGCTGGAAAATGAGCTTTGTGCAGAGGATCAGTGTGAGAGGATCAGGATGCCTTTTGCTTCTCAGGCAGCAGGTTGAGAAGTGACTTAATTGCTGTGGATGGATGATTTCACCTGGATGAGAGCTGCATGGTGTGGTAGGTCTGCTGCTCTCTGAATCCAAGGGCTGTTCTTCCTTTGCCTGGACATTATGCATAAAGAGGCCAGTTGCCATGGTCCTCAGCATGAGCATCACTGCAGTTACTCTGTCAGAAGAGTATGACAGTAATACAACCTCATGTCTCCTAGAGGAGACAGGAAGGAATTTATTCTTCCAAAGATGCATTCTAAGTGAGTATTTTTGGTTCATTTACCACCTTCCTCTGAGGACTCAGGGCGTTTCCATTCCATAAGATGACAGCAGAAGACCCTGAGATTGAATTTATCATGAAAATACTCTTCTGTCTCGCTGATACCACCTGGTTGGCCCTGCCTATGCACCTCACATGTGCACAGATTGGTTGCTCCTGCAACAAAGAGAAGGAAGCGTGTGGCTGCCTGCAGAGCGCTGGGTGATTCAGCTGGCAGTTCCCAGAAGCAGCATTTACTGGAAGTGCTCAGGTGTCATTTCCCCAGGACTGAGCTCCAGTGTGGGCAGCCGCAGCTGCAGGATGCTCTTGTGTGTGCTCACCAAATTAGAGTGCAAGAATGGAAGATTTTGTTTCAGCAGCTCTGTCTCACAAACTCGTTTTGAACTATCTGTCCCTTCATGGTGGGTGCCCCTTGGAAGGCAAGTAGGGGTCTTTGCCAGCTGTGAAGGGCCAAGGGTAAATATCCAGGGATGCCCAGTGAGATGGTGGAGGCATCATCCCTAGAGCTTTTCAAGAAGAGGGTAGATGTGACACTGAGTGACATGGTCTAAAGAGGTCACAGGCATGGGCTGATGGTTGCACTGGGTGATCTTAGTGGTCAATCCAGCCTTAATCATACTGTAATTGTTTGATTCTGTGATCTCTATCAGAAAAGATGAAGTGCTTCCTTGGGAGAATGCTGCTGTTCCCTCACTTGTAAGACAAAGACACTGCACGAAGGCATCACTGTCTCAGAAAGACCTGGTTGGAATGTGTGTTTACATACATACATGAGAGCAAATCCCCTTCTGAAACTTTATAGTATATCATAGCAAGAAAAGGGCATATAAATGAGGAACACAAAAGGTTTGGTTGCCCAGGACTTGATTTTTTACCTGATTTAGATTTATTACCTGATAAATGATTTTCTAACAAGTTATCGATAGCATTCAAAGGGTGTGCACAATTTTCTGTGTGCATCAAATATTCCATTAAGAAATTTCTTTTCTCACTTTGGGCATTTTATGGACACTATGAACAATTAAATGAAGATTTCTGGATGGTCTGCATACTGCCAGGAGTTGGACTCAATAATCCTTATGGGTTGCTTCCAACATGGGATATTCTATGACTTTATATACCATCACTCTGAATTTAAAAAAATCAGTGGCAAATTCTGGCCAGAGAGCTGTGCGCCATGCTTGAGCAATAAATTAAGTGGAAGTGCAACAAGAAAAGTGGTGCAACAGTTGTACAAAGAAGTTTTGTCACATCCCCTTGTGCCTCTTGACCCTCATCAGCCAAGGGTCAAAGCAATTTCTGGGTTTGAGGTCCAAAACTGCTTTTCTCTCTGTTCAGAGAGCATGAAGATGGGCTCTCTTTGCCTGCCTCTGCAGCAACGGGTTGCAGATTGACTAGTGATGTCACCAAGACACAGCTCACCAAGCCCTTCTCTGCCACTTACGGACATCGGGCAACAGCAGGATTGGTCCATCCCAACCCTCTTTTATCTGAGACCCTTCTGTTTTGAGAGAGCTGAGATTCTTTGCCTAACAAAGTCACTGGACCCAACACTTGCGTGAAATCTGAAACCCACCAAGCCAGGTAAGTCAACCTAAAGGCTCCTTCTGAATTCCAGCAGTGCTGTGCATTGGGTGTGCATGCTTCTGTGTGCATGGTGTCCCCCAGGGCAGGATGGACCACCGCCATTTGGATGCATACCTTTGGGCCACCGATGGCACCAGCCCAGCACACGTGGCATTTTGTTTCGGGGTGCAGATCCATTTCACCTTAATGACAGGTGACTGCTGGGAGATGAATCTGAGCCCTCCAGAAAAGGGGGGAACATGGGGAACAGGGTAGGATGAGCACTTGCCCGAGGATGCCGTGCTTTAAAATCCCACCTTGGATTTCCCCTTGGCATCCTGGGTGAGTGTGACCAAGTCCCAGCACTGTTCTCAGATGGTTGCAGCACTTACATATCTTTGGGGTGTGCAGTGTGCTTTCTCTCCACCCCTAACTCCCACTGGTGTCCTTGTGGATTTTTTGAATTCTTCCAGTGCTGCTTTAGGGGAAAAAGCAGCCCCCATGGATGGCTCTGGGTGTTCAGTAGCTCCAGACTCAGACATGAGCATGACTGCTGATTTCTATCACTTGCAGAGCACTGCTCACAAGGGAAACTTCTCACGTGTTCTCCTTTGCTGTATTCCCACTCACATCAATTACGCTGCTGCTTTTTGGCCTTCATTTGTCCTAAGCTGTTGTGCTTCAAGTAAGCTCTTATTAGCATTTCCTTCTCCAAAAAGGAGTGACTGCATAAAAAGCCAAGGGTCATTTCCCTTCTCTGGAGACCAGGAGATGTCCTGGCTTTTAAATCAGGCACCATAAATTTCAGGCCTTAGCATCTAGTGTGTTCTGCCTGGACGGGGGTGGAGGTTCCTCTGGAGAGTAAGGAAAAGGAACTTTCAGATATGACAGTGCATTGCTTGGGCAATGCTTTTAAGGCATTGAGACAAACCACAGCACAGACCAGTGAAGAAAGGTGGTCATTAACAGATACCAACTATGGGAAATCAGTCAGAAGGAGAAGTGCAAGAAGGAAGCGACGATTTTCTGTTTCTTGCATCATCTTTACTTGCAGAGGGGGCATCAGCAGGTGGAGTTGAACATCAGCCAGCAGAAAAGCCACCAGTTACCAAAGCACTGCTGTTGAAACCCAACAAGAATAGATCGTGTTTTTTTTGTTTTGTTTTGTTGTTTTTTTTTTTTACATTATAGAATGTAAATTTTCAGACTGAAAATGCTTGTAGTGCACTTTCCATGGGTTTCCATGGTCCTCTGTTGCAGTATCCATCTAATTATTGATTTTAGTTCCCAAAAGCAGAAATAAAAGCTGAATCAAAAGGCTCCTCTCTTCCCCCTCCTTTTCAAGAGGGGTTCAGCATGAGTAGCTGGAGGGATGCTGCCCCACAGCAAACCTTTCACTGGGGCAGCACACCTGGCAAGGAACAACCTGACGACCTGCCCAGGCTCAGCATTGGTTTCTGGGTTAAAGCCAGTATGTTCTCCATGTCCCCTGGCTACCCAAGCAGAAGCTCATGGCTAGGAGACAAGTGTGTCCCAAGGGCTCTTTCATATCATCTTGTGAGCAATGTCTTGCAGGACAGTGTCAGGACAATAGCCTGATAGCTACATCCTCAGGTAGGGATCAGAACACCAACTCCCCACCAACGAACTGAGAGAGTGGGATGGTCTCCATGTAGCATGGAGACACACAAACACAAGTTGTGTGTGGGGCATACAAGCCCACTTCTGCCTGAAAATTAATGCATTGCTCAGGACATGGAGCAACCTACGTATAGAGAAAAGTTGCTGTCATCTTCTTTGGCAACCGGCAAGACTATGGGTAAAGCTGTGCCACAGAGAGGGAGAAGGCAGGGAATCAGAAGAATATTACTTCTTAATTTCTGTGCTGCAATTAAGAAAGGGTTGTGTTGTTCGTTTTCACGTGCCTCAACTCCCACCAGCTGCATGCTTCCACCCACGACATGTGTGCCATGTTTTTGTTACGGCTGTAGCCTCAGGTAGCACAGAATCGGGGCCAAGCATACATTAGTAAAATTAGAAGAAATATCATCTGACGGGTTTGGACGGTGCTGTGGGCAGAGCATATTTGGCAAGACCCTGCTTCTTTTGCAATCCAGCCCAGAGACAGTCCCTGATCCTATCTGAACACGGGCTGAACTTGCAAGACGAGTCTTAGCTTGTGAGCTGTGAGTCAGGGATGTGTTAAGCACTGCCTCAGCATCCAACACCAACAAGCTCTTTTTATCTTGTTCATCCTGCTAAAGTAAATGCAGCAAGTCCTTGTGTTAACAGGGAAGCTTTGAGGGTTGCAAGGCACAAGTCTCTTTTTTCACACCGTCCAGCATTTGTCCCTTTATATTTGGCCATTTTTACCCATCCCTCAGTTCTCTGGGCTCAGCTAACAAGGCTAGGGCAAAACTGGTGGTAGGTGGATGGTTAGGCAAGATGGTTTCAGAGGTCTTTTCCAACTGTGATTCTATGACTGCAGGCTTTGTTTTGAAAGCTTCATCTGCTACATGTGGCCATGTTCATGTTCTTCACAGGTGAGCTGTAAGGATATGCTCACATCAGTAGTTTTGTCTATGCAGCACACTTTGAGACATGTGTGCCTGTGCTTAAAAACAAATGTTCTTTCTAACCTCTTATGAGTGCCATCTGCTAATAGGAAGCCTTCTTCACAATTTGAGAGATTTCTTAAATTGCCCGCTGCGATGAGCAAGAGTCTGTGGTACCCATAGATGGTATCTGAGATAAACTAATGTGAAAGTTTGCATTTGGGAATGATTTGCTGAAAAACATCAGATCTTAGGGAGATAGGACTTACACTGATCTCTTCCAACAATCCCATCTGGCAGTGCTATTGCAGTGGCTTGAGCTGCCTCTGTCCATGTTTCTGGGGATCAGCGAGGAACTGCAGACATAAATGCACAAAGGAATAATGACTGCAAAACAGCATTTACCTGTTTTCTAGAAGATGGAAAGAGAAATGTAGATTCAAAAGGCTGATACAAGCACACTAAAAAGGTTGTGATTGATGCTTTCATAGTCACAGGGAATAAATGAATCTTGGATGGTAAAAAAAGAATTGGGAGATAGAGAGCCATGTTCTCATGAACCTCAGGTGTACTAAGATGCATGGTACACTCAAGTACCAAGGAAGGCACTTTCAAATATGAATTTCTAAGAAGGAAAGAGAAGGATCAGAATGGAAGAGAAAATACAGGGAGCCTGAAACTGGCTTTTATCTTAAGTATATTTTACTCCTCTTTCACAACACAGTGAAATGCATTCTTCATGCTCCTTTTCTCACCTTCCTTTCGTTTTGCAGTATCACTCATTGCTCTTCACATGTCAGTGCTGCCCACTATCAGCACAACACGCATTCCTTTAACAAACAACACCATTCCCCCTCTCATGGGCTTAGGATGAACTATTTCAGAGATATCATTTGAGGGCCTTACACATATTGGCTCAAGAGCTATTTTTACTTGCAAGTGCTAGAGCCAGAGCTTTGATGTTTCCTTTGGGTTCAGGACAAAGTAGAGAATGCACTAAAAAAAGCAAGAGGTAGTGGTTTGTTCTAAGTGTTACCAGAAGTCAGGGTGCGACCCAGAAGAGGAAGGGAATGGGATTGCCAAAGATTTCCGTTCGATACTTATTCTCTCCAGGGTTTGTAAATCTGTCCTGTAATACTGTTAATCCCTTCTCCTGCAGTGGCATGCAATATCACGGAAATCTACATGTTCTCCTGCAAGCAGAGGCTTTAATGCAGTCCTTTGTTGCTTGTCTCTGAAAATCTTTGATTTTTCTGGAGAAAAAGAAGTGGTCAGCTCTCTCCTGGAGCCTGAAGGCTCAGGGCAGTTACCGAATGTTCTTTAGTGCTCTGCCTCTCCTGCAGCATCTCAGCATGTGTGGGTTAATCCGTACCCCAACGCCACCTTGCAGAAAGTGCCAAGGGAGCTGAATATTGGAGTCCATGGCATGGAAGTTTTAGGAGTCAGGGTGAACAGAAGGCAATTACTGAATTTGTATGCTATCCAAGCAGCCTCTCAAGAGGCCTGAAGTCCATTTGAGGCTCCCGAGGGTCCCCTTGGCAGTGTCACGTAAAGGGCTTAGGATCAGTCCCCTGTTTGCCAGGACTTCTGTGGATTGTACAGGGAATGATTCCCATCCAGCACAAACATGTACTGCCTGATCCTGTTTTAGCTAAGGAATTTTACTTACCTCTTACTGCATCTTTCAGCATGTGGGAGAACGCATCAGCACCAGCAGTTATTTTGAGAATATGCATTAGTTGTAACCCAGCATAAACCTATTACATATAACAAGCATATGTAGAAAGTAGAAGAAAGGATGTGTTTTCTCAAGGAGAAAAAAAAAGGGGGAAATCCTATGGATGCCTTTGTAAAAGAAAAATATTCCAAGAAGAGCATAAAGGAAGAGGAAGAAAGGATTGGGAAAAAAGAAGTGAAAGCAATTCACAAACAAGCAAGCAGGGGAAATACACAGTCAAGCAAGATAGTGATGAAGCTAAGTTGGGAGGAGTTTTTATGTTATTGAACAGAGAAATTACCCTGTGGCGCCTACAGTGATTAGCAATGTGGCCAGGAAACAGCATAATAAAACCAAAATAATATAGGCTACTGACATTCAGGAAAAAATAACCCCAAAGGACACTCAGAAGCAGCCATATACGGAAAGGCTCAGGAGTGATAGAGGGGGACAATTTACATGTAACTTTTTGGCAGCCTACTTGAACTGCAAGAAGCTCGTGCCATTCTCAGTGGGCATCATACAAACCAACCTGGCTTAGATACAGTTGGAAGGTTGCTGCTAATTTCTTGCCATCCCACTGCCAAACAGTGTAAAATCAGAGACCTCAAAGAAGAGCAGTGACATGATCAGATCATTCAGTGTGGGTTTGATTTATGAAGATTAAGTTATGCTTAGATATAAGCTGGAGAAGAGATAAGAAAATAACAGACATGAGTATACAAGTATCTGAAAGATGCAGGCAGGGTCAGATAAATACACTTAGAGAAAAAATAGGATTTATTAGAATAAGGGAAAATTCCCTACCAGTATTAAGAGAAGATAAGGCTTGTATGTAGGGTCATAGAGAAAACTGTCTTTCATGGGACCTTTCAGGGAGCAGAAAATGTTCTGCAGATGCAGTCTTCCTAGGGCAGAGTACAAGGGAGCAGCTGTAGCTCAGGCTTCTGAGAGTCCATGCTTCTTCATGAAATGGAAATTTAAAAAGTGATTTCATTTCTGCCACGAATACAGTGAGAAGGATTTGGCTGAAACATTCATCTCCTGTATCAGTTTTCCTCTGAAACGAGTGTGTGTGATGAACAATCAAATGAAAGCCAAGAGACTGAGAACTCAGTTACCAAAATCATTAAAATACAATGATAAATATTAAGAGAGGAGTGCATTCAAATCAGCACACAAGGCCAGATGGTACATACCCAAGGGTATTATAGGAATTAGCTGAAAAACTCTTAGGCCCATTATCCATTATATTCAGCTGCTCCTGAAGAACTGAGGAAGCCACTGATGATTGGCAGAGGGAAAACATTATACTCCTCTTCCTAAAAGGGAACTGCGGATCAATTAACTTTACATCATTTTCAGGGGAAACTCAGTCAGAAATTATTAGTACTCAGATATTATTAGTAGATGTTATGCAGGAAGAAGGAAACAGAGAGGTACCACACACAAAGATAGATCACCCTAAGAAAAGCAGTTGCTTCTGAGTGATAGACTGTACAGCCAGATTATACCCACATTGTTGATGGGAGGAGGAAAACCACAGGGTGTGTGTGTTGGGTGAGGGGAGTGACGTGCAAGGAGCTGCTTCTCCATAGTGTGGGCTGGAGTATACACCATAGTGCAGCACACTGGTGGGAAGAGCAGGGAGCTGCATTCCCTTAAGTCATTCAGTAAATTTGCCCTTTCACTCATTGACAAGACAACTGCTTGTGCAGAGACCTCTCCTGATGACAGTTCCTTGATTTCAGGAGCTTATTTCATTTAATTTCTTCAGACATACTTTTCCTGTAGATCCTGATTCATCCCTAGAGGATCCCGTGCAGACACAGTTGACTTCAACACTGGTTGGACTGGGCCCAGTGCAGAACAAGAATGATGAAGGGTGGATACAGAGAACTGCAGCAAAAGAGATAAAAATCTGCCCCTGCAATAGAAAGTTGTGTATGCTTGTAAATATTCCCACAGTGCTCCTTGGGGACTCCTGCTGTGTTGGACACTGTATTCATCTGCAGTAGCACTGAGGAAGGGGTAGAAAAATATGTCAATCAAATTCAGAGATAACACCCAGCTGGAGTGTGAATTGCAAATCATTTATTAGAAGCATCATCCTGAAGGGATTTCTATAAATGAAGATAGGGACATAGCGGGAATGGCGAGAGATGAGCACAGAAACAACCATAGGACAACAACTGTCATTGAAGAGAGGTCAAAACAGTAAGTCAGAGGCTATGGAAAGCAGTAATTTAGAAAAGGCTTCTGGATGCAAATGTTCATGGAAAACTACAACTGGCAATTCATTAAAAAAAAAAAAAACAACAGAAGATCCATCCACTTTTGAAATGCTAATAGAATACTAGTTGGGGCAGGGCCTACTAGAAAGAGTACAGGCGAACCGGTGATGTTATAGATTAACTGGTATAGACAAGGGTGGAAACAATGACCTATTTACTATAAAGATCAAAGGAATTAGAGACATACATAGCCTGGAAAAAAAAAGGAGGCAGCAAGGTATGGTCTGATATAGAGACAAACCTTCCCATGGAAGAATTTGCTGCTGAGTAGGAGGGAGAACCAACGCTCATCAGTTAACAATGGTGCAACTGCACACACACAGGGCCACACTCAAAACTAGGAAACAGAGTGGTGATCTGATGTCAAAACATCTAGTAGAACTGGCTTAAAAGAGTCTACACTGTCCAGAAAAAGTCTGTAAAGTCTCTGTTTGAACACCCTTGGTCTCCACACATGTGAAGTGGTCAGCATACTTACAGACAACTTTCAACAATGTTCCTTGGGCAGTAGAGATGAAAATGGAAACAAAATCAGTATACTGATGAAAAATGACACAGTGAGTGGAAGGAAAGTAGTCAAAGAAAGAGGTGGGAAATCCCAGCAGCATAGGGTTAAATCGCTCCAGGTCTGGGCAGCCAAAGACAGAGCGTGGCAAATCTGTGGTAGGCAAAGCAAAGGACATGAACTATCACATGGAAAAGTCACATCCCCATCCCAAAAATCATAATTATCCTTGGCAAGAGTTTTACTTATTCTTTTTTCTTGGAGACTAATCAACATGGGGCAAAGGACACACAAATCTCACCCTCCTCTAGACAACCCTGCTTCTCAAATTTAGGAAATAGAGAAAAAGCTACCCTCTGCTTCCATATCTCAAGGACTGGACTCCAATTTGATCACAACCTCAACCAGACTCTCAACAGACAGAAGATTAATCCTACATTTGAACCTGAGCTTTGTCCACCATCTCTCAGTGTCTCTGCTTGTGGACAGCCACATCCTCTCCGGGAAAAGATAAGAAAACCTATTGGGAATTTCACTGGTCACTTTACGAAATAGATGGGCCATACATTCCACCACTGTCTCAGTTTTTCTGTGTTGACTGCCCACCAACTTTCAGTTGGGATTCATAATGCAGGTTTTGATTCAGAAACCCTGAAAAGGGCGAAGTTCAGCTCCTCAACCTGCCACATTCTTCTTCACTTTTGCATGCATCATCTCTGAGTCTGTATCTATGTGGGGTTTGCAAAAGCCTATGGCAGGACTTGTCTGCAGGAGGCCCTCTGCTCTTGGATTTGCACCCAGTAGAGGCACATCTTACTCTTATCTGATCTTGATCAGGAGTAGCAGCTCTTCACCTCTCTGCTCCGGCTGCATTATTCACTGGCAATTTTTCTTGGTAGAAAGGCTTTCACTACATGTAATTTAGGTGATATGAAATCCACCTACATATCTGGGAGGGTGACAGCACATTATAATCATACAGAATCACTTGAGTGCCCGTAACAGCAGCCGTAGCAACACTAACGGAAGTTCTGAAGGAAGGGAATGAGAAATTTACTCCCACCACTTGACTCATGGGTTGCTGCTTAGCTACAGGTTGAAGCAGCTGCTGAAGTCATGGGTGTCTGTGGGCTGCCAAGTTTCTAACTTGATGTTTTATAGGGCTGTGTCTATAAAAATATTTGGGATCTGCTCATCTCTGGTTACTGTACCAGATTCAGAAGTATGTTTTTACTGCACAGGAGCCACAGAAAGGCACCATCTTGATCAAACACGGGCTGTGAGTTAGTTACATTTTGAGTATGATTAACAAGGAAAGACCATGCATGCATAGCAACTGTGAGCAGTAGAAAACAGCTTTTAAGGGGCATCCCAAGGCTCCAGGATTGCTAATCTGACTGGACAATGTGGTCTTACATAAGCATTGTTTCGGAGAAACAATTGTGAAGGGAATAAACAGATATGTGAACAATTGTTGAATTTGGGACTGGTAATCAAGAACCAAAAATGAATATTATATTTTCAAAGGAAATGTTATGTTGTCTAATCTTCAAATCTCACTGCAGTTCAATTTTATTAAATGAGAGGAAGTGGAAGCTTGTGGCAGCAATGGTGGGACATGTAATCTAAGGTCAATTCCCTGTTCTAGCCTTGAAGTCCTGAGCCTAAGATACTCATATTAATTTCAACTTGTCATCGGTTCCATTATATTCTCTTGTGTAGAGCAAGATTACTACAGAGAACATGTGTTATATAGCATGGCCAACTAGTCATTACATGGGACTATCTCTGTGATTTATAGAGGTGTATGTATGTATGCGTAGGCAAGGAGTTAGTGTATGAATGATTTACAAGGGGGCTAGATCTTGTGATGGAGAGTTTATTGTGGTTGAAAGGCTGAAGACCAATTGTTCATCTTCATGGAATGGCTCCCAGAACTAGCTGTTATTCACCAGATGTTTATGCCATGAATGGGTAACATGTATATGTAAAACTAATGTAGATACTTGATCAGTTTGGGTATTAACTGCAATAAAAGTCCATTTTCATCCATTGCCCAATATCTGTTCCATGTTTTGCAAGCAAGAGGAAAAGTGTAAGGTATGCAATTTTCCTAATCATGGTGATTCACAGAATCACAGGACCACAGCATTGTTAGGCTTGGAAAGGACCTCTGGAGATTCCCCAGCTCAATCCCCTGCTAAAGGAGATCCCAACAGTAGGTTGCACAGGAAAGCATTCAGGAAGGTTTCGAGTATCTGCAGAGAAGAGGACTCCACCACCTCTCCCAACAGCCTGCTCCAGTGCTTTGTAACCCTTAAAGTAAAGAAGTTCCTCACACTCATATGGCACTTCCTGTGTTCTAATTTGTGCCCACTGCCCCTTGTCCTGTCACTGGACACCAATGAGAAGAACCTGGCCCCATCCACTTGACTCCCGCCCTGCGGATATTTCTAAGCACTGATGAAATCCCCTCTAAGTTTTCTCCAGGCTGAACAGCCCCATGGTTCTCAGCCTTTCCTCACAAGGGAGATGCTCCAGGGCTCAGTCATCTCTGTAGCCTTCCTCTGGACCCCCTAGAAGATCTCTGTCCTTCTTGAACTGAGGAGCCCAGAGTCAGTGATAGACTATTTACAACTTCCTATTCAGGTGAGCGGTTATCCCCTTGTCATCTTTCAAATTTATGATCTTCCTTCCTGCCTTTAATTGTCCTAGTTTTCCTGAGGAAATAAAAACATAATGGTATGAAACAGTCATTTTTTTGTACATAAAGCATATGGTTTGCTGTTTGACAATTTTTTCTTATCTGAGGCTAAGAATACAGTGTTCTTATGCCATGGGACTGAGTCAGTGCTGGTGGTGGTAAGAAGGCTCTGCTGCCTTGCTAGCTTTCTTCGGGTTGTTCTCCAAAGCATCTGAGGATACTTAGTGCCACATCCAAGTCATCTCATACAATATCAGATGTGTGAAAGTCAGGAACTTATTCTACACTCAGCTCCAGGCCATTGGAGAGACAACTCTGCAGAGCAATTGTGCTTGGGAAATTAACCCTTCTTGTTGAAGAGCTTTTCACAATGTGACAATCTGATAAGGAAAGAACTCTGCCAGGGAGCAGAAGGGTTCACACATAACTGCTCCTGCACCCATCAGGTCCAGGGTATCTATCAGCTGTTCTGGTGTTCATACACTTACAAGGAAATAGCCTGATAGGGATCTAAGTCCCAGGCCATCCCCCTAGGGCCATAAATAGCTTGCAAGTCCATACACAGAATCTTAAAGTATATCCTATGTCCTTGTACTCAGACTGCTGCAGGGTCTAAGTTGCAGATATTTCTGAGAGTAATTCTCCCCCATTGCTTCCTGCAAGATAAAGAGAAGGAAAATTTAAAACTTAACACTGATTTCAGTGTTTGCTTACCTGTACCAGCAAACATTTATTTTAGTAAATGCGATGGAAAAGAAGGTTGCAGTGACTGCAAACCAGGAGTTCTTGGCAATGCTGATTTGCCACTTTCACTTATATCCGATACATGTTGCTTCCTGCTGCAGTTCTTAGCAGTCGTAGGTGACCTAAGACAGAGCACACTGAGGCCCATGGGGTTTGGATCGGTTCTCTGATGAGCTCACTGCATAGAATTGTTGAGTATATTGATAAAGCGTGAGGTTTTCAGTCAGGCTGGGAAGCCATGCCAAATTTTGAGCTTCTTCAGCTGTACTTCCATTGACAAAATACCTTTTAACATTATGCTCCAGGTTTTTCACTGAGACTGACTTTTTTCTCTTTCAAAACTCTGCAGCAATAAGCTGCAACAAAGCTCAAATTTTATAACAAAATTCACAATTTTACAATTTTACACTGCATTTGTAGATTACTCTGGTCTTTATAGTGAGGCTCTCATTACTGCAGCTTCCTTAAAGAATAAAAGGACATAAGGGGAACAGAGTTGGAAATATTGATTTTTTTTTTAAATATTCAAATGCTGAATCACTACAAAACATGCACTGTGTGCTCTTAAACCTGCTGCCAAGGAGAGTGAGAAAACAGATGCTTTTCCCATATTTGTGTCATCTTCTCGTAGTGTCTGTTCTACAAACAGCATGGGTTGTGTAGTGGATCACTGACAAACTTGCAGGTTGAGCTCTCATATAAACCAAGGGCAAGGCAAACCCTGGCTGAGCAAAGTTCTCTGGGTTGTCCTTAAGTCCTGCTGAGGTTGCTTTGCTGAGTATAGGCGTGCTGAGCACATTCACTACTTGACTCCCCAGGCACATGCAGAAATGTACCATTCACTTTCCCCTCATGCGTCACAAACAATGAATGTTAAAACATGAAGAGGTATGTATGAGATTTAAATTGAAATTACATTCAGTAGAACACGGATTCAGGTTAATACACATTAATACACCCTTTCTGCATTATAGTAGAATATACAAACATCTTCACAGAGTCTCTTCTGCTTCCATCTGCTGCTTTTAAATATCAGATGAGTTTTTCCAACTGATTTCAATATCTTCTGCAGTAATCAGCTGATGCAAATTGGCATTCGTCCATTACACCTTTGGAAATATGTCAGTCTATACCAGCTGAGATTACAGCACATTTCTAGTTTAATATATACTTCACATCTCTTTAATTCATTCCTGAACAATGCTGGTAAAATTGCCTGTTTTATCTCAGTTTCTGTCCTCTTTAAAACATACAGGTAAAAGTCAGCATCTTGAGGAAGATGAAAGAGGACGGGACCTGCCCCTACTCAATCTTTGAGGCAAATATCTTTTGCAAAGTCACGGTGGGAGAGACTAATTTTCAGTCAGACCAGTGGAACAGAAGATCATATTTTACCATTTTTATGTGGTTCTGAAAACAGAGCTAAATTCAAAGTGTTGAAACAAATCTTTCTGGCCTCAACAATGCTGCTGTTTAAATTATTCACTGTAAACACATGACTCGACTGATTTAATGCTTTTGCTGTTCTTTGTGATTTTGTTGAATGAGATTATCCTGATTTGCTGCCTGTTCAAAGAAGCTCTGTCTATTAAACGACTTCCAAATGTTCACCTTGGATTGCGTGAGGATATTACTGATAAGCTCACATAATTCCTTCCCCTGAAATGCCAGTCTAACTATATAAAAAAGAAGTAAAGAAGTACACACACAGTGTTCTCCTATCCTCATGTAAATTACTGCATCAGCCAAGCTTAGTACTTGCCTGAAGTCACCAGTCACTGGCGATCCCTCATGTGATCTCTTCCCACCCTGATGTTGCACACAGGACATTGTAGGGGTTTGTCAGGGACTAGGAACACTTGGGACAGGGCAGCTACCAAACCCTAGCATGTCCTCTCCCACCTTGGGTTTATTTTTGTGAAGTGTATTTGGGACAGCTGCTGAATGCCATGAAGGAAAGCCATGGCCATCATGAGCAGGGCTCCCAATGGGGATTGCAAGCTGATCCAAGCAGAGATAGAACCGGAGTTTCCAAATCCTAGCAGTGTGTACCAGCTGAGGGAGCAGCACAGCAGAAGGCACTTTCCCAGCTGAACTCCTCTTGGCGCTAGACAGCATAGTATAAACTTGCAGCAGTTCAGGATGGGATATATCATAGAATCAGAGAATCATAGAATCATTAAGGTTAGAAAAGATCACTAAGATCATCTAGTCCAACCCCAACCCACCCCCACCATGTCCTTCAGTTCTGCATCCACGTGGTTCTTGAATGCCTCCAGGGGTGGTGACTCTACCACCTCCCTGGGCAGTCTGTGCCACTGCATCACTACTCTATCTGAGAAGAAGTTTTTTTAATCTACCCTGAACCTCCCCTGACTTGTCTACGTTTACTGATTTAACAGAAAACATGGACAGTAACTACTTTGATGAAACTAGAAGGATCAAACAAGAAAATAAATACAGACTGATGAAATGGAGTATGGACAAAGAGGAGTGATGTCAAAAGTGGAAGATGGTGCATCCAACCACATGGACCTCCTCCAGAAACATCGGTCATTTTGGTTGACTGCAGTGAATGTCCTGGGGTGGTGGGGTCCCTGTTGTGTGAGACTGAGATGCTTCGGATGTGCAACAAAAGGGGTTTGTTGCATCTGTTGTCCTCCCAGCCCCCACCTCATGCACCCAGGCACCATCCAGCTTTCTCTGGGGCATCTTCCCATCTTTCTCCTTCCTTCTCCCACCTGGAGAAGTGCTTGCTGCTCTGGGGTGGGCAACTACAGCCTTCAGAATAAGGATATAGGTATGAGAGAGATGAAAGAGTGCACCACTTCTTATACTTTCTCCTTTAGCCATCTTCTTTCTTCTCAAAAAGTTAGGGATTTCTGAGTTAAATGTTTGATGGAAACAGAGCAACAGATACACGTTTCTGTCTCAGTCTTTATACACACTCAGCTCTCCTGCCAGGCGCTTGCTGCTTTCTTATTCTCCTGAGATATCTGACATCGACTGAGGCGTGAGTGGGGAAAACAAGAAGGAAGCCATTTGGGAAGTGGTGATCTCAACATGAGCATGTTTCTCTGCCACTTTTAAGCAGGAAAAAATAAAGCTTACATGCCTCTTCTGTGCATGCCATTTTGAGTATGTTGGAGAAAATATATTTTTACACATATATACAAAGCAAAGCAAGATCTGGGAGGATGCCAGCTCCCTACACATAAAACTGATAGTACCTGAAGAGAATAAGTTAAAATCCCTGAGCTGTATGAAATAGTAAAATGCAGAACGCAGGCCTGAACAGTAAAAACTCTTCTCCAAAGCAGACTGGGGATGCCAGCATGCAAGGTCGTGCTGCAGTTAGAGACCCCATTGAGTATCCCTCTGGCCAGAGCCTATTGCATGAAGAGCTTTTGGTAAGTTTAGGGCTGAACATAGTGTTCAGGGTGCATTTAATATATTTAATATACCCTTTCGACCAAGGGCAGTGTTGATACCCAAGTGAAACTAAATGGCTTACAACACAAATGGCAGCAATGGTTTCTGCAACACCCAAAACCAATGAACCTCCCAGCACCTCCTCCATAATGTGCTCCTCCTCAAGGTCAGGATGAGTCCATGAGATTTGTGAACTCGGTCCTTCCCCAGTTTAAGACAGTTGGGCTGTGTTGCAGCCCTTGGCAATTCTGCCTGGTTATACCAGCTGGGACCTTCTCCTTGGCCATTGGTCTTCACTGGGGGTTACGCATAGCAGTTGGCAAATTGTCAGTGTTTTTTTTGTTGCTTGTGTTTCTCCTTGGTAACCTAATTGGTAATTCACATTTTAATGAGCTCCTTATTATGGGGTTAATAACCTGCATTATTTTGTGTGGTTCCAACCATTAGCAGCTTGACGTTAAATGGTTTTAATTTGTTTTGATGCACTTCTGTTGACTTAGCACCTCAAAAAGTAAATAGTTCAGTGCAGATTTGATCAGGACCAGATCTGGAATATATCCTTGAGGTCCTACATGCAGGAAGCCACCCTCCTACTATCTGCTCTCTTTCAATTCACCTTATTAAGATCTTCCCTGGACCCAGCAGGATACATTTTTCCAATACAGTGTTCCACCAAGATGGCCTGGACCCAGTCACTGGTGGCATGCTGTTGTAACCTGATGGGCTGTTCTCAAAGAACCTCCCTAGGTGCTCAGCTGAAGGAATGAAAGCACCTTAAAAAAAAAAAAAAAAAAAAAAAAAGAAGAAGAAAAAAAAATCTGAAAAGGAGCCTGAATGGGTGG
Organism: Perdix hodgsoniae; assembly: GCA_035772895.1. Taxonomy (NCBI): domain Eukaryota; kingdom Metazoa; phylum Chordata; class Aves; order Galliformes; family Phasianidae; genus Perdix; species Perdix hodgsoniae. Next base: position 49,348,849 of record JAPSGF010000001.1, on the reverse strand, counting down.
GGGAGGAGAAACAGTTTCCAAGGTTTTCACACATAACTTCTGTTGCTATGGCAATCTCTATCTGTCCATACTTGTTCAGAGCAACAGCTTCATTTCAGGCAGTATCAATAGTTCTGCTTTGGGAGTGAGGGACAAGCCGTGGGGACATTTCCACCTCAAAAAAGTGGGGAAGAAGGGAAGGGAGGGGACATGATAGGAAGAGGAGTTTTTAAACATGCATTCAGCCAGTTCCTGCTCCTACAAGGCAAGATCTGGGGAATATCTGTATGTGTACCACCTGAGCTTTGCTGGAGCATGTATGCACAGCCATGATACAAATAAGCAAAAAGGTTTGGGTCGGGGAAGTGAGAATTCAGCAGTCACACCATCCAGCATATGGAGGAACTGTGAAATGTGTCTCATACCCCAAAGTCTCTTCCGCAAGCTCTACAACTGCCAGGATGGAAGAAAGTGTTGAATCACAGATACTGTCCTTGGTAAAACTCCGTCTCACCCACAAATTGCTTATAACACTAATAGAAACATGGCACAGACTACAATCTGTGGGAAGAGTGAATCACTGGAAATGACATATTTATATAGCACCTCTCAGCATCGTATTGTGGCAGCTCTGCTTCCGCAGGATCTGATTCTTGAGGTCCCGCCACTCTTCAGACCGTGGGGAGGTTCTCAGCCTTCAGACTCTGCTGAACTGTCTCTGTGGATGTCCCACCCCTGGAGGTGCTCAAGGCCAGGTTGGATGAGGCCCTGGGCAGTCTGATATGCTGGGGGTAACCAGGCCACAGGAAGGGTTGGTTTGGGACTGGATGGGCTTTCAACTCAACCATTCTGTGATTCTATGATTCTGTTCTATGATTCTTTCCAAGCATTCTTCCCAGCATGGTATCAAGTGGCTCACTTCCCTTGACCTCAGTGCTGTGTTGTGATGTTGCATGGCCATAAGAACAAGAGGGATGCAACACAAGTTTAGCCTGTGAGCAAGCAATCTGGATTCCGCAGGAGACTTCTCCACCAGAGTACAACTGAAGAAAAACTCCGTGCCTTCCCACACCCTTTTCCTCCGTGTGCTTTAGGAAACTGCTCCCTTGTGATGAAAAGTTCCTGCGATAATGCACCCTGAGGTGTTGGTTTTTAAGCTTTTCCAATGAACAAGACATGTCCTGCTTAGAGAAGTGTGCCTGCCAGTCTGCAACATGCCAAGGGCTGGGATTCACTCTCGGGGAATTGATATATTTATTTATTTCTGCTAACTCGAGCTGGATCAAATCTTTGTAAGGAAGGAGTATCTTGGCACAGCCCGGATTGAAAACAGAGATCATGCCAGTTGCGTGTCAGTGTTTCTACTGGCGTGTGCTTTGTTTTTTAGCACTGGTATTGGTAGGATGTGATCTTCTGTCTGGTGCCAAAGAGGTTAATGTAACTGTCCCTACAAGCATCTGAGTTAGGCAACACATATCTCAGTTTAAATCATGCTTCACATGTGGACTTAGTGCATTGAAGGCATTTAGGATTTCAATCCACACTTCCTTTTTCAAGTCAAGACTTCTTTCAGCTTCTCCAAATACCTGTGATGACTTTTTAAAGAAACTGAACTCAGTGGATAGAGTGCTTGATACAATCTCCAGCATGTAGAGCCCACAGCCTCTGTGCTGTGAGCATCACGCCCAGAGAGCCTCCTCCGAGCAGTGCCTTGCATCCTCCCCAAGCCCTCATTGCCACAGCCATGGCCAGAGTGCTGCTCCACTGCTCTACTTCCACACATCTTCCAGCAGTATTTCCTAGCCCCGTGTGCTCGGGTGTCTAATTTTATCTGGAAAAAATGCAAGGTGTTCTCTCGTGTCCTGGCTGTTGGGAGTGCATAGCATGGTCAGGAAGACAGCATCTGATCAGCAAAAAGCCTTATCAGAAAGTCCCACTCAGAATAAACCAACCAATGCAGAGAATGACACATTTTCTCCCTAGTTTCTGCTGGCTGGAGCCATGCGAATCTCCCACACTTCCAACATGCTTTTTTTCCCAGCTGTGTAAGTATTACACTTGAATAATGGGATCCCAATGTGCATGCCTCCCCACTACAAGAGAAAGAAGCAGTAGGGACTATCTGAAATGAACTGTCTGAAATCATGTTGCTCTTTGAGAAAAATCTCACTTTTTCCAGAGGGCTCCCCCAGCCTGGAAGCCTGGAGATAAGGAGGTGGAGATAAGGGCTGCGCTGTGAGGCTGTTTGCATTGGAAGAGACAGTAAAGTTGATAGTAAATGCTGAGTGTATGAGACTGAATGGATGGATGGAAAATTACTGAGATATTATATGCAGCTTTATCTTGGGAACTCAGCAAGAAAATGTGATTTCTAGCCTGGCCCGATATGATACAACTGAGCTGCATCCTCAGATACAGGGTGAGCACCCAGCCTGCATGCCAGCTTGCTGTCTTTGGGGTCTGACATCTGCAGGGACCTCCAGGCTCCCAGATCCACATCCTTACCTGTGCCACCCTTGGGAAAGTCACACAGCCCTGGTCCTCACCTCCCTTTGATTTTTGTCCAAGTCCTTTTGGGGTTCCCTAGGGACTAACAGCACTTCCCTTCCCACAGATGCATTGTGTAGAAAAATATGGGGTCCCCGAGGGTGTGCAAGCACTTCTGGGAGCATAAAGCTGAGGCTGGTACAGAGATTTTACCACAATTTACAGCAGAACAAGAGGCTGTACTTCTCTTATAACAACATCCAAATTAATGAGCAAATAAATGAAACACTTCCCTACCACCTGAAGCAGTGCTCATGACTGCCAGAGGAAGCCTTCTTGGGAGTACTGCACTGAAGTAATGGGGAATGAGGAGACACTATTTCTGTGTCACATCAGAAGCCTCCATAATGGTGGAAGAAGATTTTACATTCAAGATCCATAAAAACGGAAGGCTGATGACACAGTTGAGCTGGAATGAGGGTGGAGCCTTCATCATTCCTTCAGGTTTTTACCTTCATCCTCCTCTTCCCTGCAACCACCCTCCTCCCCCCCAATTCCAGCAAGTCATAGCAGGGATGGAGGAAAGCTGTGAGACCAGAATTCATCTCTAGGGATGCACTAGGACCATCCAGGGAGCATACCACGGCCCATGGCCATCTGCACACAGTACCTGGCTCTACTCCCCATCAGCCCCAACCTGTCCCCTTCTCCTTTGAATGTCCTGGAGAAACAAGTTGTGTATCCCAGCACTGCAGCCCTGTTTTCATTTACACACCACATTCCCAAAGGAAAGGTTTTAGCTCTTGAAGCATGAGAAGAAAGGGAAGAGTGGAAATAATTGTGCAAATAGCATTTTTTGGAGGTAAAGTAACTGGAATGACCAGGAATGAACTTGTCCTGTTGCCTCCTAATTTGAGCCACAATTCTTTCTACATGGAAAGGCACATCCAGAGGCACCCATCTGGGTGATTCCAGATGTGAGCTGAGGAGCTTCAGCCAGGGATTCACAGATTAACTTCTGGGCTCTGAGAAAAGAGCCCCTGTTTCCAGGCTGAGCTCCTCTCCAAAAAAGATGTAGTTCAGCATCTCTCAATGCAGCTACCCCCCTCTGTTTTGGCCAAAGGTTGCCAAGCTTTCCTGCCTGACATGCCATTTCTTCACAAGCCTGGAATCTGACAGGGCTTAAAAAAAAAAAAAAAAAAAAAAGATACAGATGTGCATTCCAGGCAATATTCCCACACGAACTGCCCAAATTAGCCTAGATTTACACCAGTGTAATCGGTCGCCCAGACATGAGAACTGAGCTCAGCATACGCCCAGGAGCATGGTCCCATATCTCTGCACCTCGTGTCTCAGCCCAGAACCAAAGGGGTGGAGAAGGGCCCTAAGCAGGACCGTACCACCATACTCCTCTCAGTGGTAAAGCCACTGTCTCAGTTTCCCCATACCAGGCTGGAAGGAGGCTTTGGCAAGGGGTTGTTAGTCCCATGGTGTGTCCATGGGGAGGAGCTTATCTGGTAATTCCATATCTCACCAGTTCCTGGAAGGTCAGGAGTTGATCCCACTACCATCTGAAGGGCAGCACTTGTATTCAGTGTGATGTGGAAATTCTCCCTACACTTCCATTTCATGATTAATGCATGCCTCTCAATATGGGTTGCCCTGCCTATTGGCCCTTCAGCCTTCCTAACTGCTTTACGATCAATCTTTATATACACAGCTTACTGAGATTACTGGGCCAGAGTTTAGGTACCATAAATACGTGCAGGTCCAATAGGTCAGCTGGTGTAGACGAGAGAATATGTCTCTGTGTGACTGGGGCAGAAAATCCTCCTGGGAGGGAATTGTCTGCGACCTTCTGTAGTGTGTCTCATTGCAAAGCTGAGCAAATAACTTGTGCTAAGTAGTCCACGGAATGAATGCAGCTGAATTGCTGCTCAAAGAGTTAGCATGGGACTCGTGAGTATGCTCCTCTGTATGGGGGGGGACAAAGGCACATGACCCTGCTGCCCATGGGGAGAATCCCATCTGTAAGGCCAGAGAGAAAGCTTGGTGCTTGCATCCCCCATAGCCCAGACATCGCCAAATTACCCAGGAGCAATGTCCAGCACTCACAGATTAATTTCCCATGACTCATGATACAGTAATTCCTGTCGTAATTTGTGGTATGTCTTCTCACGTTGTGCTTCTAGGATTCGCCATCTGAAATTTGAGGAGAACTGCGAGGGTTTGATTGGGTGTGGGGAGTACAGGGTGTCTTCCAAAGATCTCATGGCCCAAGCACAGAGAGAACCCAGTTTTCAGCTAGAAATGTTTCCAGCCCATAAGTGTGGTGGATTTCCTGTTTGCAGAGATCACAGATGTTTGCTTTAAAATTCACTCCGACCCATATGTTCTTGCTGGAGAACTTGTTTGCTGGACTGCTTCCAGAAAAACGAATGCAAAAATGGGGCTGGGTCACACAGAGGGAGCGACAGGCGGTGTTTGTTCGTTCGCTTCAGATGAATCAAACGCACACAGACACCGGCCGGGATCTGACCAGCAGTGATTGGGAAACTTGTAGGAATCAAGTAATGGAGATGGTAAAGGAAATTCTATCATTCTTTGCTTTGGTTTTACTGATGCCACTTACTTTCATCCCTTGTCTCATCCCTGACTTCCAGGGGGAAGGCTGTGACTGGCAGTTTTGGTCAGACTAGCAGACATGACGTGCAAGAGGTCAATTCATTCTGTGTTTGTCAGAGAGGAAGAGATTTATTTGCTGTAGGTACATCCGGCTTTGACTTCTTTGCGATGCTGTTTTGTTTATGCAAACCAGTCGGCTTGGGGCACAGAGGTCAAGATCTACATCCCAAGTAGGAAATCGATGCTCAGAAATAGCAGCCCTGGGAGTTCACCAGATGAAGGTCCCTCCAGGCTCCCTCTCCAACACGCCCCATGGAAGGGAAAACAAAGCCCTTCAGGAGGGCATATTTTGCTTTTAAATTGCAAAGCCGAGCTTTATCACAATGCAAACAAAAGATTGCAGGGTAGATACACGGTGGAGGTGATTGGGGACTATTAGCTACCCACATTTTTCAAATGGAAATTCCAAGCTCTTCTGAACATGTTGTGTTTTGATAAATTTTGCCACACCAGCTTTTTTTGCAGAGACATTTGGGAATTGAGACAAAAAGTCCCTATTTGCTATTCAAACACAGCTTAAAGGTCAGGTTTGTGCCCAAAAGAAAGCAGACTCTTAGCAAATCCATTCAGGTGGCTTTCTTGATCTGAAGTTACATGGTAACCATCGGGGGTTTTGTGAGCTCAAAGCTATCTCTGCGTGACATGGGACCTTGCTTGCTTTTCAAGTTAATTTTACTACTTGTTTGCAGCTATGGCTTCTTTCTTGTTTTCCTAACCCATTGCTGTTAAAAATTGAAAGTGGTTCAAGTCCCAGGTGAAATAACTCCCTAGGCTGACCCTGTTAATGACAGATCCATGCTCTCGCCTTGCCCTGCCTTCACCAAGTTGGTTGGCTTCCTTGTGCTGCCATCTACAGAGCAAGCAACAGGTAATGCCTGGGGATTATTAACAGACGGTTAATTCCAAATCCTCCTCTTTAAATCCTAATGATCAGTGCCTTCTCCAGCTCTGATAAGCACTGGTGGCAGCTGGGTCTGCTGGTTTTCTCTCCCAAGACTGTCCTTGAAGCCATCACCGCAGCGCTGGCAACCCGGATTGCATTGTGCAGCCTGTGCCACAGGCAGATGCAGTCCTCATAGCTGAAGGGCTTTGAGGTAAACATCTGAATTCTGCTAATGACCTTTACTGTTACTGTGGTGCTACTTAAGTGCCTGTCATCTCCTTCACCTACCAAACCGATGAGAACTTTCTCTGTTATTACCAATCACACAAAAGTCAGGCATAGACCACAGCCCTTTCTGCCACTGGGCCCTGCTTTTCTCAATCTGCCACATCAGGTTCTGAAATACTCTTTAACTGTCAGCATCGACCTGTTCAGAGACATTTCTGTGCGCACCAGCCCTTCCAGTGTGACAGACAGGAACTGGAGTCCCTGCCACCGAGTGGCCACATACCTTCTGTCATGTCACGTAACTTCAGTAGTCCTCTGAGACAGAGAGGAGTAATGATGTTCTCCTGCAAAGGAAAAAATAGCTTGGGGTCACCCTAAAACTTTCTACTGATTTCACTAGGTTTAGGGTTCAGTGTTTGGAGTTACGTCTTGTCCATGCCAGTTTAGTGGTCTCTCGACACAAAGTGCACAAGGATGTACTTGTCTGTGTTTGCGGACCAGGCAGTGGAAAGAACCCCCTTGAGACAATCAAGCTGATGGGAACCCATTTACTTCTTTTTTTTTTTTTTCAGATATTGCAAAAAAACATATTTCAACAAATCCTGATGGTATTTAAACTCTGTCTGGAACCTCATAGCACTGGCTGAATTTTCTCTTTTAGTAGAGGTGAGGAAAGCAGACTGGGAATGTATTGATTTATAATGTGCTAACATTTAAAAAAATCTGATACAGCCTGAATGCTCCGAGGTCCCTATGTGAAACTCTACCCTGGGTGACTCCCTTTAGGTTAAAAATAAATGCTGCATTTCTGTACATAGTACAAGTGGCCGAAGACGGAAAATCTGGATGCAAAGTGTCTGAACTGCAGAGCACCAAAGGGCACCAAAGTGAAGATGCTTGTAGGCTCTCCATAGAATGATAGAATCACAGAACAGTTTGGGTTGGAAGGGATCTTAAAGATCATTGAGCTCCAACCCCAGGCTGTGGGCTGGTTGCCCTCCACCAGCTCAGGCTGGACAGGGCCCCATCCAGTCTGGCCATGGGCACCTCCACGGATGGGGCACCCACAGCTCTCTGGGCAGCAGTGCCAGAGCCTCACCGCCCTCCGAGTGAAGAATTTCTTCCTCACATCTAACTGATACCTTTCCCTCTTTTAGTTTAAAGTCATTCCCCCTTGTCTTGAGAAGAGCTGCAGCTTGCAGAGCTGCACTGGGAAACAAGTCCACATGCCAGCATGCACAGCACAGGGCTGCAGCTCTCAGGACCTGCTGTGGGGCAAAGCTTTCACCCAGCACGTGGCTGAACAGAGCTTGCCAAAGCAGGTAAAGATACAACCCGCAGCTCCCTCAACATGTCTGTGCAGCTCCATGGATGTCTCGGAGAGGAAGGAGGGCACTAGGCAATAATTCGCATACCTGCACTGGATTGTGTAAAATGTGGCGGTGAGCGCCCGCCTGCCATGTTGCTGCATGTGCCTTGGCTTTACTGGCACGCTGGTATGTTCAGGGTGGGGTTCATTAGAGGTTTCCATGATTTATTTCCCCTCTCTTTGCTGGGGTTTCTGAAGCCTCTGAAGAGGCTTTTTATACTGATAGAGGGAATCATATTTTTTGTGCCTCTGTCTGTTTTTCTAGGTGAGGCTCTGTCTGAAGTACCTTTGGCATTGAGGTCACTGTAGTATCCACAAGAAAGAAGACTGTGAGTGTTTTTTTCTAATACTGCTGAGGCAAGGTCTGGGTGCTCTGTGCTAGATCAGAAACTTGAATAGTATAGGAACTGGCTTTGTTTCCAAAGACTGACACCCAGGTCACTGCAGAAGCCAGCACTGGCTGAAGTCTTATGGCCAGCATGTAGGTTTTACTGAGATCCTACTTTGCATTATTCAGACCTCTCCTGTGAGGTCCAAACACATCACAAAAGGAGAGCCCAGCAACGCACTTGGTTCCCAGGGTGCTCACTGCACCCTACACATCCCATACAGTGCCCTAAGCCTCAGGTGACACCTCCTGAGCCGATGGTGGAAGCACTGAGCCACCCACTGCAGTGTCACTTGCATTCACCCCACCACCCATAGATGCTTCCCAAGGGGCTGGGGGTACAGACAAGCACTCTTCCTTCCCCACGGAGGACATTTGGATTACTTTAAAATGGTGTAATTTGACACTGATAGCACGCATAGTTACCCGGAGTCTGCAAAAAAACGGTAGGAAAAGCTGATGGGAGATGAAAAGTAGTTGCCTGCAGTGGAGGAAGCATCGTGTTGAGCTGCTGCCCTCTGCTGCTGCACAGCTCCGATCGAGCAGATAGTCGGGTGCACATCCATCTACTGCAAATCTTCCACTGGGAGCATCCTGGGGGCTGCAGAGCCGGAGCCGCCTCAGGACAGGGAAGCTGCTTCTGCAGAGCTTTGTTGGGGATCAAAGCAAATACATTTGTTTGCCTTGTCCTGAACAACCATTGTAGGTAGCCTACGAGGAAGCAACAATCATTTTCCCAGATAAAAGGTTGCAATTTAATCACTAATTACCTCTTATCGTGCATCGCTGGCCTGACATGTGCCAAAATGAATTTAGAGCTGCAGATGGGCTGTGGATTGGGAGCCTCTGGGCTCCTCTGCCGAGCATGGACAGAGGGGACACGGGGCTTCAGTGCCCTCTGAGCACTGCTGCGTGCCTGATACCCCCCGCATGCCATTGGGCATGTAGGAATGCACCAGTGCTTCTTGTACAAAGTAGGGTCACATCTTTGATCTACACTATTGCACTTTGCTGTTGAATGCTAGGTAAGCTAATATTTTTACAGAGTTATGTGTAAATTCTTGAAGTTTGTCAATGTGTCATGAAGTGGGGTGGTTTAATAATACCGGGTGAAGCATCTGTCACTTCATCTGGAGAAGTGTGTGCGATTACCACCAGCACCCAAGGCAAAGATCACAGACCACGTACCTGCTGCTGAGGTTCTTTTCACTCCCAGAAACATTCTGTCCTGGATATACTAGAACGTTTTTCCAGCAAATTAGCAAAAAAAAAAAAGCCTGTTTTACTTAGCATATGAAATGTGTTCTGTTCAGTGTTACTGTCAAAATTGTAACTGACTGTATAATTCAATATAATTTGGGAAGTAAAAATTGCATTTTAATATGCTGTATTCAGGGAGCAGAATTTGATATCTCATGCTGGCTTACTGGCAATGTACATTTCCCACTGGGAAAACTAGGAGACAAAACTAGGTGCCAAGTCATAGCCAGTCAGGAACAAGTCTTTCTAGGCTATACATGAAAATGTTCAATTTTCAGTATTTGGCTTAATTCAGAGACGATAACCAGTATCATATGCTTTAGGCCAACATTATAGCAGTGAGATGATTGCATCCTGCAGCCCCCATGGTACATTTGTGCCTCCCCTTGGCCATGCAGCACACACCCAGGCAAGCCCAGGTGCCCACCCAACAGCAGCCAAATCCCACACACTGGGCAATGGAAGCCACAGCCCCACAGCTGCAGTGCTTTCGCTGGTGGCCTCCCCAGCCCCAAATCCATCTCACAGCATTTCATCCCCACTGATCCCCAAACAATTAGTGAGCTTCCCAGCAGGATGCCATGTCACATTATCTGTATTTGTGCAGCGCTTCGGGTGCCAGAGAGCTGGCTGGGAAAGGGATATTGATTAAAAGGACTATTGGTCAATTTATCATCTGCTCCCCAAATTTCTGACTGCGTGCTCTGACCTCGCTCCTCAGGCTCGGAACTTGGCCTCACAAGCAATCCCTCCTCGTCTCAGTTATTTCTTTATTTCTTATTTCATCCTGCCTCATTTCTGTTTTATTTTTGGGTCAGAGATAAGAAAAGCTGTTCCTTCTATGGCCCTCGCGGACCTGTGCTAAAGGTGCAACAGGAAGCATAGAACATCCCAAGCTGGAATGGACCCATAAGGATCATTGAGCCCAACCCCTGGCCCACACAGGACCACCCCAAAATCAGACCATATGACTGAGAGAGATGTCCCAGCACTCCCCGAGCTCCAGCAGGTCGGGGCCGTGCCCACAGCCAGTTCCATGCCCACCGCCCTCTGGGGGCAGAGCCTTTCCCTGGCTCTCTCAGCAACAAATGAAATATTACACAACCTCCCTTTTGGAAACCACATGCTAACAGCCGGACGCTTATTATCCTGATTGGTTTAGCATTGCATTTTGGCTGATGTGCAAAAGCCTTACAATCGCACAAAGGACGCGGCGTCACATGAGCTGCAGCTGAGCAGAAACATTATATAAGGCTAAGGAAGGGAGGAGAGAGCACGGATCCCCGCAAAAGCTGCGGTTGTCAGGGGCTCTGTCAGTGCTGCAGCTCCATTTCAGCATCCTGAAGGTTTAGGATCACTCTTTTGGCCCAACAAGTCTCTGCTGCAGGATGGCCCATGTTCTGGGCAGAGGTTTACGGCAGGTGAAGCATGTCAGGGCATTGGTGCTCGGAGGAAGGAATTCTTCACAAGGTGTTTTTGTCCATGTTACAGTTCTTTAGCAGAGAATGATGAAAAAACTGCATATGAAACAACTCTAGGAAGAGGAGGGGAAACATTTTTTTATAAATATATAAGAAAAGGAAGTCGTTGCTATTAGAAAATCCCTCTGCAAGCCCAAATGTGCCCTTTCCAGTTAAAGCACTTTAATAGCAACAGGGAATTGTCCTGTCCCATCTGCAGAGCAGCATCCTTGGACTTCTCCTTTGTTAATGGATCTGAGATTTCCCCATCCCCCGGTGATGACAGGAGTAGGTGGCCTGAGGAAAAATTCTTTATTCATGTGAAGGCGGACCATCAGATTCGTTATACTGGAGATTACATAGGTTGATGACAGAAATAAATTAAATAAGGTTTTGTTTCTTCTTATTTTTAATTGAATAATATGCAATTAATTTGGCTGAAGCTAGTCATGTTTCTTAGGATATCATACTGAAAAATGTCTCATGATGCAGATTGCCCTGTGTCTTGATTATTTCTTTCACGGTCATTTGGAGATGCTCACGGATGTTTTCCTCCTGCATTGCCAGGTCCTTTCTTGTTTTGGATGTTAGAGAGGTGGTAGAGTTGTTATCATTATTCCATAGTTAAACCAGAGCCAAGGGCAGCATGAAAGCAAGCTGGGGTTTCCCAGTGACACCCTGTCCCGGTGACCATCCTTGGAGACACCCAAGGTGAGGCTAGATGAGGCTTTGAGCACCTGATTGAGCTGTAGGTGTCCCCATTCATTGCAGGGCAGTTGAACTAGATGGCTTTTAAGGGTCCCTTCCAACTGAAATGATTCTGATTCTACCTCCACTGAGAACCAGGAGAGAAGAGGGCAGAAGGTCCATGCTGTTAAATGGAAATAGGTAGCCTGCATATCAGCTGGTCAGAGGTCCTTCTCTTATTCCTTGTACTTGTGCCCAGGCCAGCAGCAGTGCATCCAGCGAGAAGTTTGCCTGGACATGCGGAAGGGTGCCTGAAGGAAAACAGGCTGAGTGCTTTCCAGCTCATATCCTGCAAAACCCACAGGGGTGGGCAGGTGCTCCAGGAAAACTGCCCCATAGGTTATGAACCAGCAGCCCTCTTCCTCACCTCAACGTCCCCACCAGCACCTGGATCAATGAACACATTGTTCAGACCTCATGTGGAAACCAAGCACAAGCCCAGTGGAGAAGCAGCATGGCCAGGCAGCTGCCCCTCCAGGAAGATGGCTCCCTCCCTGCTGCAGAATGTGGAATACTGTTTTGCTCCGAGCGTGCATAGTTTGTGTGGGCGTAGATTTACATTTCGTTAAGGAAAATGAAAAAAAGGGGGCTGGTTTCAACTAGCCTGCAGTTTTATTATTTGCAAGAGTACTTGCCTTCATGTGATGTTTTACGTAACAGCCTTACACATCTGCAAAGTATGTAAAGCATTTCCACTGTTGGGAAGAAGAAAGAAGGGGAGGAGAATCTTGAAAGGTACTGTATCTCCTGGGAGGATTTTACAGGAATTTTTAGATCCCACCAGGCAAGAAAACAGAAGTCGTTGTGGATCTGTTCTCTGGAGCCAACTTTCTCTAGCTCTGTAGGAGCTCAGACCATATTCCCTGTGAGGACCACAAAGCATGCTTGAGAACATACCCGAGAACAGCTTCAGTTCAGAAGTAAAAATCTAAACTGAGATGCACTGAGTGGGAATAAAAGCAGCAGAAAGCTGGGATGTGCATCCTGATCTCAAGGAGAAACAATGGAAGAGCATGACATTAAGAAATGACAAGGCTTGGAGAAGAGAGTTGCTGTCATGGGCAGTGTGAGCAGCTGTAATGCTGAAGGGAGCTGAACTTAGGGTTACTTTCCTGTTGTACATCATCTAGAAGATGTGAATGAGCACACTCTTTTAATGCTGGTTATTACCCTATCTGATAGTGGAAATCTGGTGTAATGTATATACATGTAAGGCTGTGGAAAAAATGTAGCAAAATGTTATGAATACCTCCAAGGAAGGTTGGAATGAATGAAAAATGTTTGAAGCTGTTAAGTGCAAAGTCTAGTAAGTCAGTCCATCCACTTTTCCTTGGCTTCTGAGTCTGGGTGGACCCAAACCACAAAGAAAAGAGGAAACAAAGGTGGAGTAGACATTAAGAACGATCTTTCTAAAACTTGGCATTAAAATGTACGAGCTTCCAATCATTGCTCAGCCCACGCGTTGTGAAGCAATTGGAAAAGGGCTGGAAAATCACTGCAAAGTGCCTTGAGATGCAGAGGGAGTTTTATTTGTTTCTTTTCCTCTAGAGTTGCTTTAGAACTACGTGACTTCTAAGGATTTGTCACCAAGTGCCCCTTCCACTGCGGTCTCCCCTAAAATGATCTGGAAAATGACAGGGAAAGTGGGGCAGTTTGGTTCAACTCTTCTGCTTTGCATTCGTCTCCATTTGGAGATGTGTCATAAATGCTAAGACTTCCAATTTTGATGGACTCCAAGATTGTGAGATTCCTACAGAATAGAAACTTGTAACCTTGGTACACAGAGCTTATGAGAGCCCATCATTTGGACACAATCCTACAGGTACTTCCAACAGTGAGAACACCTTACTTCTGAGAGCATTTTCCCTGTTTAAAACACCATGCAGTCAGTCCTGGTTCATCACATCTCAGGGACATAAGACCATCCAGATCTTATCTGTCAGTTCCCTATGGACACAGGAGACAGGGGACAGCAACCTGCCTCTGGAATCCATGCTGGGGTGACTGTGAGCCTCCCAGACATGGCACAGAGTTAATTCCCATCCTCCCTGTCAAGGCTGTAGCTCCCTGAGGAGGGCAAGCAATGCAAAGAATATTTCCTCTCTGGGTTTCCTTAGGTCACTAATTCTATCGCATAAAAGCCACCTCAAAACACCTTGCACTGCTCCCTTCCTTTCTCTGCCTGCACATTCTCTTGGCTGGGAGCCATTCACCAGGAGCCTTGCCTTTTCCTAGCTGTGTGCTTGATTCATTTTCTGTTTCATCTTCTGCTTCTTCCTTCTGAAGCATTTACCCCTCAGCAGAAATATTTGCATTACTAATCTACCTCGGGTCTTTTTTACTGCTGCCCATCTATGCAGCACCTGATCTTCTTCCTTATCGCTTTTCTCTTTATTACTTACCCCTAATTTATACAGCGCCGACTTCAGAAATCTCTACCAGAAACATACTGCAAGGAGAAACAGCCCATCACCTGAGGACTCAATGACTGCAATGGCAGATGGAGGACTGGCATGCAGAGCCAACCATACCTGCACTCCTCATCTGCACCACACCAGCGTCATCCTCGCCTCTGACTGTTACATGATGGTGGAGCATGACATTGACAATATCATAGAATCACAGTCGGTAAGGTTGGAAAAGATCACTGATGTTATCTAGTTCAACCTCAGTCTATCCCCACCATGCCCACTGAGCATGTTCCTTAGTGCTCACAGTTCTTGAATACCTCCAGGAATGGTGATTCCACCACTTCCCTGGCAGCCTGTGCCAGTGCATAACCACTCCTTCTGAGAATAAATGTTTCCTAATATCCAACCTGCACCTCCCCTTGTGCAACTTCAGGCCATCACCTCTCATTCTATCACTGTTACCTGGAAGAAGAGGCCAACCCCAACTCGTTACAACTTCCTTTCAGGTAGTTGTAGAGAGTGATCAAGTCTCCCATGAGCTTCCTACAGACTAAGCAATCTCAGAACATTTCACTTTGCAAGCAGGAGGAGCAAGAGGATCCCTCTCCCTGCCAATCCACCCAGCAGCAACGTCCTCCTGTCCTGCTGCAGGGTCAGATTCTCCACAGGAGCTGCATCCCAGCATGAGCACACTGCAACTCATTCAGCTTTCAAAAATGATTTGCAGAGCACAGTTTTTACCGTTTGACCTTTGGGTCGCAGCCTTTCCCCATTGTGCACACACACCATTCTTTCGCAAAGCAAACAGCCATTTTTCTTCACTGAAGGGATAAAGGCAAAAATTTACTCCCAGAGAGAAAGGGGAACTTTTCCCATCCTTTTTACTGCCCTTTTGTGATGCTGGCACTAAGCCAACTCACTGTGTTTTTACTTTCTTTCCTACAGATTTGTGAATTTTATGGGGTTTTTTTTTCCACGCAGCTCCAGAGAAAAAGGATCACCTTGTCTTAACATCCTGTTCACTAAAGCCCTAGAAAGGTGAATCAAATATATGACAGAGAGGTTTTATAAGGGTTGAATACCCACTGTATCTCAGCACAGGAAATATGAAAGGAAAATCTTTCAACAGCCTCATTCCCTCAGACTGCAATCTACATCATGTTGAGAAGGACAGGTGCCAGATAAATGCATCGGTGGAAACAGAGATAAGAAGGATGTGCATCCCATCAACAGTTACAGTGCCTGAATTATGTTCTAAGACAGACACAGTGACAATAACAGGACAGTGTTAATGGAGTGAGTGGTTAAATTACTTGCCTGGTATCTTTCAAAGAGATCAAGTTGCATTTCATTGCTGGAAAATTCCTAATCAAGAACAAGTGCATTATCTCAGAATCTTCTGTCTGACAATACAACACAGTGGACATCTCACAAGAAGAAGTTAATTTAAGTGGTGCCTTTGTGCACTTCACAAAAGGGGTTGGGTTGAAAACAGGATGTCAAAGTGATCTCTCAGCTGAAAAATAGAATCACAGAATCACAGAATTATCAAGGTTGGAAAAGACCTAAAAGATCATCCAGTCCAACCATCACCAATACTCCCCAGCTAAATCATATCCCTCAACACAACATCCAAACGTCTCTTGAACATCTCCATGTTCGGTGACTCAATGATAATTCCAAGAAGTTTTCAATGTTTTGGGTCTACCTGCTCTTGATATATCTTTAAGACAAAAGATTTGTGCCTAAGGTGCAATTCAACATTTTTGCTTTGATTTCTATTTTTTCATATTCCCATCAAAGGCACCTGAATCTCTCTTCAACCCACAACTGGCACATTGGTTTCAAAGCTGGTAGAATTACTTCTAGGCATGATAGAAACTTCTTCCACCTGTCTGCCCTAAGAGCTTCACACCTGCAATGCCACTCCACCTGGCATTCAGCCATTGAGTGCTTGCTCTGCATCTTCAGAAAAATAAAATCTACCCAGACATGCCTTGATCAGTGACAGTGTCTCCTCAGAGCACCATGCCCTGAGAAGGGGATTCTTATGAGACTGTGATACAACTTCCATCAGTGTGCTGTAAGGAATGGAACAAGTGCAGCACTTCTTGTGAGAGAGTCATGGAATCATAGGATCGTTTGAGTTGAAAGAGACCTATAAAGGCCATCCACACTGACTCCTCTGCAATGAACAGCAGCACCTACAGCTCCATCAGGTACTCAGAGTCCTGTCTAGCCTGACCTTGAGTCCTGGCCTCCCAAGCAGACAGAGGCTGCACTGTGGTCCCACCTCATGTTTAGGACCTCTCCGATCAGTGTATCATTGGTTTTCATAGGTCCTTGTTCTTGTAGAGTGTTGGTACAAACTATTTCAGAGATCCTTGGCTAGAGAGAGCAGAGAAAGTAGCCCTTCTTAACCCAGTTTACTTGACAGTTTCCATAACAACTTGACACAGCTATTTATATAGCTGAGAATATCATTTGCGTTTCATCATTTTTAGAACCTTTGTTGCCATATCAACCTAACTGCCATGGAGCAGAGTACAGCCCCATTCAATTCACACTTGTTTTCTCAGAAGCTTCTCTCTCAATGAATTGAAATTCAGTTGGGCTCAGAAGGGCCCCTGAGAGTCCCACATGCCTCTCACTATATTGTTCAATCCCTAATTGAATAGGCTTGTGCCTATGTGACCTATGTGACAGCACAGCAGCAGGCAGCCTGATCTGGTGGGGGCAACCAGTGCGTGGCAGAGTGTTGGAGACAGGTGGGATTTAAGGTCTCTTCCAAGCTAAGACATTCTGTGATTCTATGACATCCTATTACATAGGATGAGAAGATGAGGACAGAGCAAACAGTCAGACCAACAATGATTGCAGGTTGCCTACTGTAGCGGAAATGCAAAGTCATGGCTTGGACCAGTGATTGAGCACCTGGTGGGAAAGCAGGATCCACCCAGGAAAGATCAGGTGCAAGCAATGCACCAGAGTGAATGGAAGGGATGGAGCCAGGATCCACCCCTTCCCAGACTTCATTTAAAGGTTGGCAGTGGCAGTAAGGGTATCTTGTTAGGGATCCCTGTGCACTTGAGGTCTTACAAAGGTAAGCAGATTCTTTCTGCTGTTGTTATGTCTATAGCTACTGTATTTGAGCATATCCTTACTTGTTGCAGCCTAGGACTTTGATACTATGCAGTCATTGCTATGCTTTCCCTTGTGTTATAGCATTACAGCTATATTTCTTAGTAAGCTAATAATCAGGGGGGTATAGAAACTGCTGGCGTTATCCATCATGGACAGGGAGGGAAAGAACTAATCTTGAAATGCCAGTTTCAAAGATTTGGTGTTCGTATTCCTGAGTCAGTATTCTAGAGAGGAGGGCTGAATGTTGAGGGGTGTAGTTTAATAAGCATCATAATGATGGTTTGATGGTTGGACTAGATAAACACAGTGGCCTCTTCTAAGCTTAATGATTCTACAGTACTAGGATTCTATGACCAAAAAGCAGAGTTCAGATGGGAGGTGGGCAGGCACATGGAAGGAAGTCAGTGCTAGGGAAGAGACTGGTTTCCCCAAAGGAGAAGTGCTCATTAGGTGGCTTCTACACTTCCTCAGGTGAAGCTCAGCCTTGCAAACTGTGGCACCAAGTGTCACTTCCAGTCAGATATAATTAATTATAATAGATTTCTACAACATGCAATACGAAATATCTATAATTCACCTGACACCTTTAGTTGACTAATGAAGTTCAAATGACCCTTCAGCTTTGCTGCATTTTGTCACTCACACCTTCAGCTCCTGTTGAGAGATAGCAGGTCTGCTGTCCGTGCTCTGACACTGTCTCAACCTGCTGGGGTTGCTGCTTCTGCAAGATACTCCTGTTTGAAATAGGTGCCTCCTATTTTCTCTCTTCTTGGGGTTTGAAGAAGCTCTCTATGCCTTCTCTGGGGAGGATGTTCATTTGGCACAGCTTAATACAAATAAGGCGACCAGGTGAAATAGTGCCAGCAAGTTAGAGTGCCTTCTATCAGCAGCAATGCACAGGACAGCATTTGTAAGAAGTGATTCAGTATTGTTTTGCTCTTATTTGTCTCAGAATTTCTACATGGCCCCCATTGAGACTGAGAAGCATGTTAGCAGGCTGGATTCAGCTTTTTGTTCAACACTATGTCAGCAGATGGGAACCTCTGCCTCTCTGATGTGTTTTGTCATGTAGCAGTGCCAAATACAGGCTCTAATGGCTTTATTAATAGCAGCCCTATTATTTTAACATGACGTTCCTCCAACTCCTTTGGACTGGGGACAATAGGAAATGGCACTTACATGTTTAAATCTGCGGCACACTGTGAGCTGTTTGAATCTGCATGATTCATTGTCATACAGTGTTATGTTAAGCACTGCAGGCAAAAGAAAATAGTCTGTATGCATGATCTATATATGTTCTACACGTAAGCCATATGAAATGCACCCTGCCCTCCTGTTGATTGAAGAAGTCATAAATGAGTTCTGCCTATCCTTTAGGACATTCTTGGTAGGATCTTGGGAATTGCCAGCCTGGTACTTCTAATTGTGACCTCAGACAGTGCTGGAAGCACTCTGCTTGTCTGCAGGCACTTGGAGGATGGGAGGCTGGCTGCTGGGAAGAAATGTTGTTAGTATGTCCTAGAAGAGATCAGTCGAGTGCTAAACCCAGCCCACACTTCATCAAGACCAAAAAGCTAGGGAGTTTTTTTTCCACATTGGCAAGTAGTAGTTTGCTTTAAGAAATCTGGGAAGCTCTGGAAGTTTGGGTCTTGCACTGTTCACACTGATCAGCCAACAGCAGATGTTGGAGACAGTGTTCAGAGTCTTCATATTTTTTCCTCTCTCCCCTAAGGCCTGTTTGATTTGCAGCATCATTCCCACTATTTATGGTCATTGAGTTCAAGAGAAAATTTGACACTTGAAAAATTGTACCCTGAAACTACTACTCTTCACACCAAAGTCAGCATCCCTAAAGCTGACATGCCCTGGAAGTTGTGGCTCACAATACAGATGGATAAATGTAAGATTTTTTTTTTTTTCCATGACATTTGCTTTATTCAAGCTGCACCTCCAGTCTGTAACAGAAATGTCCTAAGAACATGGCTGTAATACTTCCTTCAGTATCCTTACCCCACATAGAAAAGCCCCTTTCTCCAACAGCCTGTCCTTGGAGGAGGCTGAAGCAGAGTCTGAGTATGCTGCTGAGAACACCCCTTTGAAAGACTGAAATCCTTCATATCCAAATTAGGGTTTCTTCAAAAGCCAAACAATGCTTGTGAACTAGAACAAAGCAGATCTGATAAAACTCTTCAGCATGTTCCCCAGTAATTCCCAGCCTGGCAACTTGCTTCATCTCTATTACTATTAAAAGTGTCTCATTCTCTACTCGTTGCTTTCAGTATGAAATCAGACCTTACATGCAGTACCTCTTCTTGTACTTGTCTGCAGAAAATAATTCTCAATTTAAATTCATATGACAGTTTTAGGCACCAGTTTGAGGAGGAGTCCATTTGTCTGAGAGCTGTGATTAAAATCAGTGCCTTTTCCCCATCTCTCGAAGGCAGACATCTTTCTGCTCTGAGCACCTTGCTTTATCACCACTTAATACAGCTTTTCTCTTCTCCAAGCCCTGTTTCTGAAACTGGGTCCAACCTGAAGGCATCACCTCCTGGGGAGCCCTGCCCAGCCTCCTTCCTGCCAAAAGCACGACTTCTTTGCCCTTTGAGCAGCAGGTAGACTCTGTATCTTCAATTTTTTTCCTCTACCTCAGACAAAGAAAAAAATCAACAAACAAAAAATCACACTCCACATGCCAAGGCAGGGGCTGGTTCATTCTAACGTGATCCATCCCATTTATTTTATAGCATTTTAATGCCTCTCTTGGTTGTCTCGCTACACAGACTTCAGGCAGAGCGGAGCCACGTTACTTAGCAACTCATAGTACACATGACAAAATTAACCCAAACAGTTCTGTTTATTAACTCTTAACAAGGAGCAAACAAAACAGCAACAAGAGGGGTTTCACAATAAGTATGCTTTCCATTTTGGGCATGTTACTGATATTATGGATGACAGTGCTATCTTGGATGTTCTGTGGGTTTTGTCTGTAGCCCTCCTGTGAAGCCCTACTTGAAGCACAATAGTCTCTCCCACCCTGCCCTCCCTGTGTCTGATGCTTTTATAGTGGGAGAAAAAATACAGATAATAATACAAAATTAGAAGGCAACTGGAGGTAATAAGCTTTAGTTTATGCTTGCTTTGTCCTGCGAAGCCCAGGTCTGGAGGCATGGATGTGAATACCATTGTGAGTCCCCTCCAAGAGCTGGGGTAAATTGCAAGGGTGAGGTTTTCAGTGTTGTGATTTAGGCCAAGTTCTTCAGAAAATCTGACTGTGTGTTACATCCCTCATTTGCCAACCTTTGAAGTAGGCTTAATTTGGAGGAAAAAAAAAAGTGTTTAAGTGACAAAGTAAATCACAATGGCTTCGGCAACTACTGAGCACCTGAAGATCTGACCTCTCAGGAGGTGTGAGCAAGATCTGTGCCAAATGTCACTTGTGGAATATGTTGGTTTATGTTCATCATAAAAAGAAAAGGGGAAAAAAAAAGGCTAGATTTTTTTTTATCAATTTATATTGATACCGTATCTGCCACTGGGATTTTTTTTTTTGAAGACTTGAATTTGCTTTCAAAAACATGAAAGCTGCCAAGTTTTACTGAAGGACAAGAGCCTGCTGCCTTGCTGTCCCAGGGTTTTGGGTGAAAGGCTCCTGCCAAGAATTGCAGCCTTAGGAGAGACTTCTGCAAGATTATTTCCAGATATGAAACCCTTTTCCTGCTGTGCTGCTGAGCCCTCCCTGTCCAACATTTCATGGTGACTGCTGATAATGGGAGCGCAAAGGCCTCCCTCCCAACCATTGACTACAACAGCTGATCCAGGCAGTACTTTCCGGCTTTTATGGAGAAGAATGAGTGACTTGTGAGTTCTTGTGAGAAACTATTTAGATACTAGATCCAGCACCTATAGGTTTTTATGGAAACAGAATGTAGATTCTTATCAGCCTCCATTTATTTTGCTAGTAATGACAAATGAATTCCTTAGAAACTCACTCCTGGCAATCCCAGAGCACAGAAGCATGTGGCTTTGAAAATGCTTCAAGGCACGGTGGTCAGAGGCACGTACTCTGAGGGCTGCTCTCTGCCTGATGCCAGCTGCAGGAAGTGTTGCCAGGATGCTAGAGGAGGGAATGAGAGTGTGATGGATGGGGAAGGACCACCACACCGATCAGGCTTCTTGATAGTTGATATATGTTGGGAGGCATGGACTGGAAGGACACTCAGTGTGGGGTGGTGTAAGTAGTTAGACATTCAGAGCCTGATAAGATTGCTTATCTTATCTAGGCCATCTTCTGTCTAATGTAGGAATTTTTCCTTTTTGTACATTTTCCAATATGTTAAAGCTCACTGGATGTAAGCATTTCCCATAGGAAGTCCTTCACAAGTGACTTGCTTTCCCTGCCAGGAGCTCTCGCAGTCTGCAACTAGAGCCCTGCAGACAGATCTTCTCGATAGGAAAAGAGAAGTAGGTTCCCATATATAGGGGATTCCTGCTGAAACTGGCCTGCAGCCTTGCTCACCTCGCACCCAGCATTCTGGCAAATACCTTCCAAGACTCCCTGAGCAGACATTTCCCCTTTCATCAGCACTGAGTGCAGAGAGGAAACAGACAATCCAGGAAGGCACAAAGCAGTAAGTCAATCCATTTATACTTCACAAGAGCAAGGCACCTTGCCCTCCTACAGTGCCTGCTCAAATTCATTTACTATATGACCTATGTGCTCTTCATGGTACGCTCCAGCCATTTCTGTGCATCCCCTTACAACCCTGCTTCTAGGGGCTGTGAGATCCCAGGCACAATAAAACAGCTTCTAATAAAGGTTTATACAATTCAAGTCTCTCCTGACTTGAAAAGCAGCAGTAGTCTCAGCTCAAAAGGACACTGGCAAGTTCATGCTCTCTCATCAAACCCGTCTTGTGAACTTTCTGTAGAGCATGGATGTTCATGCCACCCAGGGTCCCTTTTCTGCTCATTGCAGAACCCATTCAGGTGAAAAGACCTAGATCAGTTAGAATTATTCCCCTGAGAGGCTGGGTAGATTATTCTCCTCCACCCCTTTCCCCTCTTTTCCTCTCTTTGTTCCAGGGCACTGGTCAGCCCCTGGCTCACCACCCTCGCACACGTGTATGTACAACCAGGCCAAGAAAGGAAATGAATCATTTGTAATGGGTGATCACGACTGTAGGATTCTTATCTTGAACATGAACGTGCAAATCTTCAGGAGCTACGCAGAGCCTGGCAGAGCAAAAGAAACCTTGGCCAGCTTAGGGATTTGAAAATAAGATTTTCTGGAGGGTCAGAAACAAGTCTGGTTTCTTATTCATCAGGATCTTCTTTGTTTTTTTTTATTTTTTTTATTTTTATTTTTTTTAAAGCCAAATAACCCATAATATCAACCATTTCAACTGCAAAATATACACGCTGGGAACAGGGAGGTGGGAAAATCCCTACCGGATCAGGAGCTCCGGGCAGGGTGTTCTCTGTGCTGTGGGCATCAAGGGTCTTTCAGCTTCCCAAAGGCTGCAGCCGTTGTATCAAATTGGATTACATGGGGAAGAATTCCTGATCTCAATGTTATTTGGCTGTGGTTGCTGCCTACAAGCCAATGATGTGTAGACAACGCTCTGAAAATCCTACAGGTCCTCTGAGAACTTAGATCTTCTCAAGGCAAAATTAATTAAGAAGTAATGAACTGAGCTTTTGATACCACAGTGGAAGTGTTGCTGCAGGCGCAAACACTAAGAGAAGGGTGCTTTCGACTGATTTTTAATTAGAATTTAATAGTGCCCTGAAGTTACATCTCTCATTATATATATATATATAAAAAAGCTTACCCAGTTCTATGTGATGAACAACTCAAATTAGATTTTAACATATGCAAATAACTGGTCTGAGAGATCTGTGTGGGAGTAATAGAGATAGGACAGGTTAAATCCTTGACCATTCACAGTTGATTTTTCTTTAACTGATCCATCGGCCAGTTTGTTTGCAATTAAACGTTAGAATTAATGGAGTTTAAAGAAAGCCCTGGAAAGCCATGTGAAATGCAGGCACTGAGCACTTCAGCTGAGGTAAATTAACACAGCCCATTGACTTTAACTGCATTAACTACAGCACTGGAGTGTGCAGAGCTTAACTGGATGCAATGTTCCCCAGTCACGGCCAGTGCTGAGCTCCCACTTACACAGAATAGCCTCTTGCTCTCTGAGATGTCCCATTAGGTAATCAGAGCTGAGCATGTATAAGCCTGAGGGAATCTGCCCGTAAAGTCATCCAGATTGCTCAGAATAGTGCATGTCGGGGTAACTCCAAGGATGGCTTGGCCAACGAAGTCTGTGGCCCCAAGGCATTTGCAGATATGCTGCCACTGATAGCATCAAGAAACCTTGCTGGGTCTGGCCTCAGAAGGGCTGCCAGGACAGGAGGCCAGCATAGAGCTGCAGCTCATCTTGAGTAACCATTGCCTTCCTCTGAGCTGGAAGGAACAGGATATTTATTTATACCAGGGAGATAGAAGCAATCCTCTCTCTTTGGCATGCTGTGCTTCTCTTACTGTACTTCTCTCAACAAATCTCCTCCACAAGACAAACCACGTTATGCAATGCTAAATAGTAAGATTAAATAGTGTGATTCCCCTTGAATGATCCTGCCTAGTGGAGATACCACTTTGCTGAGCTATTTTATAATGAAGGCAAAGTTCTGTCCTCATCTCACAACGTCTGATGGCGATGGAGCTTTTGCTCAGCTAAGCAGGAGGGAGAAGAGCTGACATGACCCATAAAATCACACTTCCCACTCAAAAACCAGGAGCATTTGTGTGCCTAATGTAAGTGGCACAGTTGTCTTTTTCTCCACTGGCTGTACAAAAGCCTTGCAGTTGTGAAGAATGAGTGACCTGAATTACTTATAGATCTCTTGCAGCTGTATGCTGTGGTTGTCTTTGCTTGGTATCAGCAGCGGGCTGGATGCAGCCCATAAGCTCTGGTGTGCCATGCTCAGTGGTCTTGTCTCTACAGTTCCTTAATCCTTTGGATTTCATTAAGCACTAGGGGAGCAATAAAAAGTGGTGTTTGTTGTGGTTTGGGCATTTTTCCTTGCTTCTTTTTAATTAAACAAGAATTTAAAGGCAGCGTAGAAAGGCCATGCCAAGAAACTCTACTCTTCTTTACCAGTTCTGTGTTAGTTAAGCACTGATTCTGCAACTACTCAGAAGTAAGTTTGCATTTTCTCTTCAAAGAGACCATGGTCTGCTGGGAGGTTTCTCTTTACATTCAGAATGAAACTGTTTCCACTCTAACCTATCCATGGAGCATAGCGGGGAGACACTTATTAATACAGCTTGTATCTAGGCCACGGTAAGGCTTTCACGTGACCCATGGCAGGTCGTGTTCCCAAAGACAGAGGCTATGGGTGAGGGTTTCAGTTACATGCAGGATGGGGATAGGGGCAGAATGTATTGTAGGTTTGACTGGATCCTGTGCGTTCAGTCTGCTTCTGAAGTGGATGTGGTGGTAGGGAATCATGCTGCAGCTCACCATGTGATGTGTGAATCTTTTCCCTACTTGGAATCCTGTTACATTGGTACATATTGCTGTCTGTTATCTACTATAAAATGATGCCAATTCCAAGCAGGTCTCTTTATGTGACATCCCGTGGAACTGTATAAGGACAAAATAACTGAGCACGTGTAGCAGATCTACTGCAAAGACCTCTGATGAAATCTTGGCTTTGTGGGAATCCAGGGAAAGGCTTTCCCATTTTTCTCAGGAGACAGGATATTACTCATAAGTACTAGAAAGGCTTTTAACTTTCCCTGGACTCCCTTTCTTGAGGCATATTTTGCTTTTGCAGGCATGGGACTTTTCCTCTCCGTGGTCAGATTTGGTGCTGAAAGCAAGGCAGTGCCTTCTTCTCAGAGCCTCTTTGTCATCTCCATTTTTTTAAATCAACACATACTAGCCCCAGAATTGTTTGCTTGCCCAGTTGTTTTAATCTTCAGGGTCCCAGATCACCCCTCTGACACCTCACCCATCAGTTCCTGCCTGTTTCGTATTTTATTCTTGCTAGGTCCCCACAGAAAAACTATTTCCAATGAAATAAGGGTCATTCCAGTAGGCAGCATTGGTAGCAACATCAGAATGGTCATCGTGAGCCCCTTGGGTCTGGAAAAGGAGGCAGGAATAAATTTGGGTTTGGGCCACTCTCGTGAGGCAAGGCCAGCTGGGAACAGTCATGGGTAAATCCTTCTCTTTCGGTGTTTATCAGAACCTCTTGTCATTGATTTGTACTTTCTCCTTAGCTCAGATACGAGCACAGGGAGAATGTATGGGTGCTTGACAGGTAGGTAATGATAACAGCTCCTTTGCGATTACTCCGTGTCACCCCCAGCATGATGTGTTTAGAGAGTGTCTCAAGTGGGTGTTGTTTCAGATGAACAAAGCAGCTCCTCAAGCAGTTTTATGGCTTCGTAATTTATTTACCAAGGCAAACTCAGGTCAGTCACACTATCTATTTCTTTTTTAATGAGGTGCTGTTTATTTTTTGCTCTCATTTTCTGGATGGATTGACACACAAGGAGGTCAAACAACTTCTCCCTGAAGTCTCTAGGGCTTCCAAAGCTAAGTCATTCTGCCTTTTAATGTGCTAAGCACGGAGCTTGACATGAAGTCAGGGGATCTGCAAACATGTCTAAAGGTCCTCAAAAATCTTCCTAATGAGAAGCCTTCATCAAAACTTTGGCATTCTCTCCATTACTGTTTTACCATCTGTCCAGCTCCTCTTGCATCAGTTGGGTCTCACTATAGTTGAGGTGATCTGAGGATACTTTTTGGGAAAGGTCTACATAGAAATACTTTTCAATAGCTCTACCCTAGACAAATTCAGAGACTCCCACTATTTTTCAAGTCAGAAATAGCAGCTCCCAAGCTTAGCCTTTAGATTTCTATTTCAGACTAGCCAAGGTCTGGATGCTTTCCTTTCTGTCCAAATATACTGGAGGCACTAATAAACTGTACTGACTCTCTTTCTACCCCTTGCCTCTACTTTAAAATTAGTGTGGGATTAAGTAGAGTGTGGAATTAAGAGATTCTTTGGTGGAGCATGGAAGTTAACTATTCAGAGGCTTTTTCTTTTCCCCTGTCTTTTTACAAAATAGGTCAGACCCAATCTAAGACTACAAAAAAATATCCCAGAGGCCAAGGTTGGAGACAGACATGGGACTGGGTGGAGCCTTCTGACCCAGCTCACTTTTCAAGCTTCATGTGAGGTAGTTCTAGTTTTTCCCCCATGGACATCTCAGTTTTTGTATCAGCAGTTAAGATGCTTGCAGACTTTGCAGGTGGCCCTCGGTGTCCTTTCTCCCCTGTTTCAGGGGCATGCCCCAAACAAGCAGATTCTGCAAGAGCTGAGAAGGGGGCTCTCAGCCTCTCCTGTTGGAGCTGGTCCAGTTTGTACTGCTAGTTAGCTGTTCACTGGAGCAGGAACCTATAACCAGGCTTTCCCACAATATACACATGGGTGTCCAGGCTTTGGGGCTGGAGAGTCCATCTTTCACTTTTTGTCTCTGGTCCAGTGAATGTTTAACAATTTATACAACATGGTACAGCTTCTGCAGGAGATTTGAGACCAAACTCCAGACAATCTATCAGTTGGATGTGAGTTCATTTTTCCAGGACGTGGGAACCATAGAAATCACAGAATAATTAAGACTGGAAAAGACCACTGAGATAATCTGTGAACAGAGAACCATCAAATGGAAGTTCAGTCTAGTTTTCCAAGCTGTGAGAAGGTGGAAACCAGAGTCATCTGTGTTTGGTGTAAATTACTGATGAGTTTGAAAATGCTTATGTGACCCAGCCATCTTCATGGGCCCTATAAATTTGGATGATTAAATCTTAGGCACATCAGAAGAAATGCCAGGCTTCTCATTTGTTTACATGGGCCAAGTCATCACGCAGATTTAGGCAAGATCAACCCATCCAAGCCAGGATTTGGGCTGCTTTGCCTATAGGAACATGTTAGAAATGCAGCCAGGTATCCCTGTGTATAGTGTCAAAGCAGCAGTTAAGATGCCTACCTGCTTTTATGGAGTTATTCCACAATAAAAGCATATCACTAAGCTGTAGAACTGCTATCCAAGTGATTGGGAATATATAGTTAACACAAAGATGTAAAAGTATACGCATGCTACCAGAAGTACAGCTTTCCTGCAGCACAGCCTTTGCTTAGGTTGCATATTGCAGGAAGAGATTTTATTAGAGCTCATTAAACTTTAAAGCCTTAATGATATCTTCTGGATTGCCTGATCGGTACAAAAAGGAGATCTTGCTAAACCAGAAGTCCAGCAAGCAAAAGGCAGCCTGTGCTGCAATGCTTGCGGCTTGGGCTGTGGGGCATCTGCAGGCTTAGCATGACATCGTCTGGCGAGAGGTGGAATGGGGCCTCCAGTGGAAGGCTGAGCATCCCCAGGCTGGCAGCAGCTGAGCAGAGAAGTGGAAATGATCACACAGCTGTGGGACAGGGCTGCCGGCTGGGAAACAATAGCAAGTCCCTGCCAGTGCAAAACACTGACTCTCAAATGAATGCTCTGTGCTTGACTTATACCTTTGCATTTGGAAGACAAGAATTCAGCTGTAAAAGTGGTGTATTTTAGGGGCACCAGGGATGGAATTATCAAAAGTCCTTAAGGGTGCAGTTGCATGCTGAAGGTCTAAAAGCACTTCGTTCTCTGTCTCCCTGAGCTGAACACCCACAACAGTAATCTGAAGCCATGCATGCTGCTATCCAGGTCAGGGAGACAGCACAAGAACTCATTCACCTGACTCACCAACTTCCTTGCCAAGCAAGCATGAAATTTTCATGACACTGCAAAGTAGTTGAGCCACAGTCTCTTAAATGTCACCACTGAGAGATTTTTTACTTAGGAAGCACCATGAAAAGCTGGTTTTCTTTTAGGATTCAAGATACTTTATTTCACATCGGCTGTGCTGCTGGTTTGGGGAAAATATATTGGTTGAGTGAGGAAAAAAAAGTCTCACAAAAGTCTCCCATTGGTGGGATGACAGCACCTACCAGCTCTGTGTTGAAATTCCTAGGAGAAATCATAGGAAGATTATGCATGATTGTGATGTTAAGCTTCTCCATGGGCCATGGAAGCAGTTTCCAGTCTTTGAGATGCAGTCCCTACCAGCGCACACTGATACAACCAGTGCCAATTGCTCAGATGGAGCCACTGCTCTCCAGGGAGCGCTGAACGTCTGTCCAAAAGCTTTTTAATGGCAGCTTAAAGTGGCCTCCTACAGTCATTCACAACTTTGTTTTGGTTTTTTTTTTCTTCCCATTAAGTTTGCATCCATTATATTTCAGTAGTCACCAAAATGTTAATGAAAGGTATGAACAGCCCAAGCAATGATCATTTTCAATGCATCAGAGGAGAGCATCAAATGTCTTCAAAGTCTAAATCCTGCCAGTGTTTGTCACAACTTTTTCTTCTCATTAGCTCAGATGATAACCAAGGAGATATGTGAATCCTTTCTCTGTGTCATGCTTTTCAAGGTGTAATACTCACAAGTGACCCCTGCCTCAGACATATTCCTCAACAGAATTGGGCAGTTTCCAAGATCAAGGGGATCTGTAACTCTGGGGAGTGGAGAAAGAGCAAAAAATGGAAGCCTCATGCTTACATTATTTCAACTGGCAGGACAGGTTAGACTCTAAAAAACAAGTGGTGCTCTTCCTTTCTTAGCCCATTTCATAGAGAAATTCTTTGTTATTCCTGTTATGGCAATAGCACTCAAACCATGTTATGAAATGTCCATAGTGCTCAACAGGGACCACGTGTTCTGCAGAACCTGAAGCATCATCTCTTGTGAGTTCACATTTCCCCATTCCCGTGGCCAGTGGTGGGTGGGACAGCTTTCCTCCTGTCCTACAGAGATGGTTTCTTCTGGACATGTTGTAGCAGGAGGTTTGTCAAAGGACATATCTTCAGGATGGCATTCTATCTACAGGACCATTACGTACAGTCCTAAATTCCTTTGGTTTGAGATATTCATAGGAAAAGGCATCTATCAGCTAGATGATAAATGATCTAATTGATCTTTGAAGTACAAGATACTTCAAAACCACTTACTGTGAGCTGAGTCTTGCTTTTAGCATGACTTTTGTTATTCAGATGCGCTATATCTTAGTCACATTGTTTTCTTTCCAACATGGAAGCAACTAAATTCCTTCTACGCAAATAGAGGTTCGAGGTAGTCTGCAAAGCCCAGACATGTCTGAATTTGCCTCTCCCAAACTCTTTGATAATTTTCTCTACCCTTGAGTAACTCGAATAGTTTTACAAAGAATGGCCTAAAAATAAAAATAATAACTAAAAAAAAAAAAAAGAAGAGCAGCATCTCTCCCTGAGCGTCCTTGCTTTGAAAGGTTCCCATCAGATCAGTAGACTGTGATGGCCTTTCTGTGCCACCTCCGAGTCCTCCGCATGAGGAGGCACGAGCTCCCTTCAGCCATGCAGGAACAAGAATAGCTGTGCACAAGTAACAAGCATTTGGAGATGTTTATCGAGTACAACGTGGGCGAAATGTAAATGAGCACCGCCTTGGTGCTCGCACACAGAGCGTGCACGGGCTCCTCACCACAGCTCCAGGGCCTCTTTATTAAATAGACAAGTGGAAAATTAAAAGCAGCTTGCTATCAGCAGCAGGGAGCTCTGTTGAGCTGCTTCTGGCCCAGCGTGAGACCTCTTTCCATTGGGCCTCACGGGCTGGGTTGTGCTTCTCAGCCATGGAAACCAGGCGCCTGCCCTAAGAAGGGCTGCGGTGGTTATCCACCAGTTCTACGTTAAGAAGTGAAAATTGTCTTTTCTGTCACAAACAGGGCTGTGTGCCCTTTTCGGATCTGGTGACCCTGGCAGGCCAGACTGGTGCAGGCTCTCCAACAAATCAGGGGGCCCTGCCTGGGCACAAAGGGGCAGACACAGACAGGTGCCAGATTCCCCCCTGACACATGCTTTCCCGGCGACTTACTCTATTTCCTAGTCAGGCAGAGAGAAGCTAGAAAGCTTCATTTTCATTTTGAAACCCTGTGTGATTCAAATTTTGAGGTCTGCAAAGACAGGACTTTCAGCACAGGAAATTTTCTGAGTCACTGGGAAGGCCACAGGGTGCCACCAAACCAAGCGGTAGAGGGGAAGCCCCGCAGCTCTCTTGGCCATCACTAATGCTCTCCTTCCTCACTTCAGTCCATGGAGGATTCAAGGGAGAGTGGGTGCAAAGAGTTTTGTGTTTCTTATGGGAGCCGTCTACACAATGCTCCTCGCTGTTGAGAAAAGTAGACATCGTCTTATGGGATCACGTAATCACAGAATTGTTTGAGTTGGAAGGGGCTTTTGAAGGCCATCCAGTCCAAGTCCCCACAGTGAGCAGGGACACCTACAGCTCCATCAGGTGTTCAGAGCCCCATCCAGCTTGACCTTGGGTGTCTCTAGGGATGGGGCATTAACCATCTCGCTGGACAACCTGTTCCAAACCTTTGTCTTGAAAAGTCTTTAGTACTAAATCCAGGTCCCTGCTCAGCCCCAAAGCATGGGATGATGACTGTATTCACAACTTTTACATTCTTCCATCCTGTACTGTCCTCTGCAACCAACAGAAAGGTTAGTCTGACAATCTGGTCAAGTCCCGACTGCTCTTGACCATCCTGTTACAAAATGAGAGCCAGGACTTGGCAGCCAGACCATGCTGGTGGCCACCACCGCTCCTACATGCGAAGCTTGGTGGCTTATTGTATTTCTCCCATTTCTCAATTCCATGTTCAATCACTGTTAGTGCTCTGCCCTCCTTTTCATCTCACCTTCTTGTAAGGCACTCTCAAAACCACAGCTTGTCTCACAAGCACCTTCCCTTGACCCAGTTATTATAGCTGACTTTTAATTTTTTATTCCTGTAACAGTGATGTGACTCATGAGCATTTTAGAATCAGTCTCACTTGTAGATATTCATGTGAATGCCTACAGATGAGCAAAATTGATCCTGAAAATTCCTAAAACTAGCAATTCTCACATGAGCATTCAGGTCTTTCTTGTTCTCACTCACCTGGAATTGATAGGAAATAATAGCGTGAACACAAAAAAAGAGGTGGTGATTTTGAGTGCTAGTTTGATACATGAAGGCAAAGCAGAATGACTTGGGAATAAGCAGTAGGTAGCCAGTACATAAGGTATGAGGCAATCTGGTTTTGTTTTGCTTGTCTTTTATTCTCTAGGAAGAAGAGTTACATCAGGAATAGAAAAAGATGTGGCTGTCACATACCTACCTGTTTTCAGCAGTGCAAATACAGAGCTGCACTAGAGACAGTGACTGAGAAGGTGAATGTCACACAACTTTGCATGCAGACAGCAACTCAACAGGACCAAGTGAGGACAAAAATGAGAACTTTTAGTCATTTATATCAATACTAGAAAGCTGATATTTACTGAGACAAACAGAAAGTTCCGTTACTTGTGAAGGCGTTTGATGCAATTGATACCTTTGAGAGGTGGTGAAGTGATTTTCCCAATTTTAGTAATAAAATTGTTCATAAGGAAGGGCAGAGTGAGTGGTGGTTTTCTATATCATCACTATCAGCTTGCGAGTTACTGCTAAGTCAGATTTATAAGAAGTTGAGTAGAAGAGGAAGAATATCTAGAGAACAATCTGCTGCTGATGTCAGGCAAGGAAAGAAGATCAAGAAGAATTATTCCTTAAACCCATTATTCATTGAATTCTTGACCAGTTTGTGGAAATAAAAATTCTGTATGCACAGGGGGCTTCAGAGTGGGAGGTATACCAAAGATGCATGCAGCCAATAGAAAAACAGCATTCAGGTGATACAGATGAAATTTCTAACAGAGCAGGTACTAAGTCCCTAGTGAGATCATTCATTATCATGACCTTAATTGCTGGACGGAAAGTTTGATGCCCTCCAAATACCAGTCACCATGATTGTGACCTGACTGTTTGCTGCACTGGGTGCTCTAATCACTCAAGATTAAGAAATTAAGTTCTCCTACTCAAGGAGAGTTATTATCCAGACTCACTAATAGAAAAAAATGTGGGCCGAAAAATATGAGTGCAGGTTGAATTTTTTGATGAAGAGTTTATCACGTGGTCAAAAAATCAGGATTTCCAAGTCAACAGTGCACATAGAACATGCTAAAAATCACATCCTGGTTCAGCAACAAAGTGAAGGAATCGATATGAAATAGAAAAGCAATCAATCACATGTAGAAAGCAGAAATGAGCCAATCAATATAAAATAGAAGTAACTGAATGTAAGAAATGAGTCAGTGAAATTAAAACTATCTGGAAACAGAAACAAAGCAAAGGTTATATTTTAATGTCTATGAAGAACACAGAAAGTTAAAGATTTTGCAGGGATATCATTAGGAGGATGCAGTGAAATTAATAGAGACATTAAAAAAAAAAAAAAAGAAAAAGAAGAAGAAGAAGAAGAAGAGGAAGAAAGGAAGAAATGCTCATAATGTATTAATACCCCAAAAGTGTAAAGAGAATGAACAGTGCAAGCACAGGCAAACGGAAGTGACAGATACACATACCTGTCAGCTAAGGATGGGAATGCAGAAAATGGTCATCGGCATCTTTTGAAGAACCAAACTATTCATTTACCAAACTGATTCCAACCTTTATGATACTGGACTAGCAGTGGTGGAACCTGTTTTCAAAGGCATTGGGTGCTGTTCCACGGAACAACCCAGTATCCTGTAAAACAGTGAAGATTATCATTCAGTGAGGAAGAGCTATGAGGGCTGAAGAAGTGAGAAATGTAATAGAATTATTAAGGTTGGAAAAGATGTCTAAGATTGTCTAGTGCAATTCCAGCCCACCCCCACCTACCTGCTGACCACATCCCTCAGTGCCACATCTCCACAGTTCTTGCCTGCATCCTTCAGAACCTGATAAAGGGAATCCACCTGCAGCTCAGAGGCCAGAGCAAGCAGCCACCCGTGCGAGGCTCTGGGCTTGCTCTTCCCTTCAGCCTTTTATTTGTTTTAGTCCTTGTTCATCACTGCTAAATCACCACTCAGCCCTCTGTGGCTGTGTGCAGGCTGATTGCACAAATATTTGCACAAAAAAAAGACTTGTTTCTTGCATCCTTAGCTAACAGCCCAGCATGGCCTTTAGCCTTTGGTGGGTGTGAGGGCAGTGGTTGTGCTTTGCGCCCCACTGTCAGAATTTGTTCTCTGTTAGATCTGGCACAGCTAGGGGACAAAAATAGCCCCAGCACCAGGGTCTGGGATTTCCTGCTGAGCACTGAGTTCCCCACTCGCTGGGTCAGTTCCCCAGCCACTTTCATTCTGAACCATAAATGCATCTTCCATACATTTGGCCTCGCTTTGGATGGGAGAGGCACAAACCTCGCCTTCTTACAACCCCTATCCCTTCACCACACCTTTTCCAGAACAATCCAAAACCTCATAGGAACCAAATGGATACTCTTCACTGGATGGGAGGACAAGAACTACAGTGGTGGGATAGTTACATGCTGAAGAAAAAGATGACAATCAGGGGTTTAGCTGAAGGTTTCTCATTTCCTGAATCTCACATGTTGAAAAGAATCACAGAATTGTAGGGGTGGGAAGAGACCTGTAGATTTCATTGAGTCCAACCCCCCAAAAAGCATGATTCCTAAGGAAATTATGTGGTTTAGATGTGGGCTCAGCAGAAGGTGGGTCCATGTTAGCTGTCTGTATTTCTACTGAGAAAGCATTCTAAGAGTCATACCTGGAGTTCACTTGTGAAGAAAATACCAGGAACTAAAAACTTCTTTACATTAGGTGAGAAGGCTGAAATAGGTGTGTTCTCTTGATATGAGACAGTTGTATTCCTTACATATGGATGATGTGGAGTCAGACTCTTCTGCGGAGTCCAGACACACTGACTATAATAAAGGAGGTACTTCTCAGGGACACTTTGATAACTGGGACAAAACACCATGGCCAAATACACCATGGACTGGTTATCTTCATTCTTTACGTCTCCAAAGTGACGCCATGCAGCTCTCTGCAAGAGATGCTTCAACCCAGCAGGATGTCTTTGAGACAGAGACCAACACTCCAAAGCCAGCATCAACATCCCCAGTCAAGGACCTGCCCCAGTTTTATGCCTGCTGGAGTTCTAGAGAAGGTCTGGGGAGAAGGAGGTTGTTTGGGCTGTTTTTTCTTTTGAACCCTGTAATGATGTTACTCATGTCTAGTTGCACACGCTCTTTAAGGAGCTGGGATTCCCCCTGCTGATAAAAGATATGTAGCACTCTCACTTCCTTTAATCTCCATCA
The DNA here is from genome assembly GCA_035772895.1 of Perdix hodgsoniae. Lineage (NCBI taxonomy): Eukaryota > Metazoa > Chordata > Aves > Galliformes > Phasianidae > Perdix > Perdix hodgsoniae. The sequence continues at coordinate 49,314,474 of JAPSGF010000001.1, read as the reverse complement.
TACTATTACGTGAACGCACCACCTACACAGCCAGATGAAAAGCACCAGTAGAAGGGAACTGTTGTTTTGTTTTTTTTTCTTCTCAGAAAAAAACAAGACTAAGCAGAAAAGCTCAAAGTCCAGCTTTGTAAGTACTGGCTCCTCCTTTCCATCTGGAAATTCCCTGCAGTTTAACAATAAACAAACTCCTCCCAGATATGCCAAAATAAAGTGAACTGAAATTTAGCATCAGACAGGGAATAGTCTTTTGGAAGCAGGGGCTATTTGTAAACTGGTGGTTACCATAAAAGGCCAACAGCAGATTGAATCTGACTTTTCATTTTAGGCTATTATAAATTACTTACTGGATTAAGAAGTAATTCACCTTATAATGTATGCTGCCTTTCAAGTAATTTTGTGATTGAGCCCAATAAGTTTCTTAGCTACAATAGGTTGCTTCTCTTCACTCTGAAATAATGGATTAGACTTCTAAGAGTAAATACCACCAAGCTGCTAGTATTTTTCAAAAGGATTTTGGCATAATTCAATGGCTATTTAATGTTTTGTTGTCCACTGATGTCTCCATTAAGGCCACTCTCTAACAGGGTGGTGAAAGAAGGTGTCATGGGAGGAAACATTTTTGGTAGGTGTAGGTGCAAAAATTTTAGATCATTGTGACACACTCCTAATGTGTGTGGATGTGGATGCTCCCTCCCTGGAGGCATTCAAGGCCAGGCTGTGAGCAATTTGCTCTAGTGGGAGGAAAAATTCTAGGTCAAGTATCTGCTATACAACAGGGTTGGTGAGGCGCTGGCACACGTTGCCCAGAGAGGTGGTAGATGCTCCATTCCTGGAGACAGCCAAGGTCAGGCTGGATGGGGCTCTGAGCACCTGATGGAGCTGTGGGTTGGAACAGATGGCCTTTAAGGGTTCCTTCCAACTCAAATGATCCTATGACTCTATGCATTAACATTTCAAAGTAACAAAATTAGCAGAAGCATCCTAGGCTGCCATTCCATCAAGCAGCAGATCAAGAAAGCAGATTTTTTGAAACTGCACTACCAGGTGCTAGCAGGAACAGCCACTAGGGATCCCACTCTGTTCTAACAGAGGTCTACTTGCTAAAGTGGCTCAGATCTAATCACATCGTGTAAGTCTCAAAGCATTTTAAGCACTTGATTCAGCCTGACCTAAGCTGTAGGCAGCTGAGCCAGAAGAGCAGATTTCTTCCACAGACTTTACACCATCTCTGGCATTAGTCAGATCCTTGCTTGGGTCAATTCTTCTCACTGAAATGGCAGAAAATTGTCCTGCTGTTTATTTTTTAAAGAGCTAAACCTTCTCCTTTGGACCGAGACCGACTGATGTCAGATTACCCTTCCTCCTGGAAGGGTACCCACCCTAGTGTGCCCACTAGCATTTAGGTGCTATGTTAAACTGAAGCCTGCAGCATCCTGATGTCCCTTTATGTAGTGTTACACATAGCCCATAGCAAGGGGTATCAGATACATACAGCAGGGCATGAACTGCAACGCTAAAAATAATAAGGGAAACCACAAGGATAGGTGTGTATCTCACTAAGTCTGCCAGGCAGCAGGCTGAGACAACAAATATCAGTTTATACACAAAGTGAAAGGTTGATAAGAGAAAGCACACATGATGGGGAAACTGGAGGCTGGTGGCTAATGCTTCTGCTGTGTCTGCTGGTTTCTTTGGTCTTTAAAGAAGTTTTGAGGAAAGGCACTGCCTGGCTGCAGTGATGCAAAGTCAGATTTCTTCAGGGCACTTGAAAACTTCTTATCATTGCTTATAAAAATCTAAGGGACAGAAGCCAGGTGGATGGAGTCAGGCTCTTTTGGTGATGCCTAAGACCTGGACAAGGGGCAACAGGCACAAACAGGAACATAGGAACTTGAGAAAGAAATTCCTAGAATCATAGAATGGCCTGGGTTGAAAAGGACCACAATGATCACTGAGTTTCGACCTCCCTGCTATGTGCAGATCGCCAACCCCCAGACCAGACTGCCCAGAGCCACATCCAGCCTGGCCTTGAATGCCTCCAGGGATGGGGCATCCACAGCCTCCTTGGGCAGCCTGATCCAGTGCTTCACCACCCTCTGAGTGAAATTCCTTACTCTGTGGGTGACAGAGCACTGGAACAAGGTCGTGGAATCTCCTCTGGAGATATTCAGAACCCACCTGGACACTTTCCTGTGCAATTTACTGTAGGGAACCTGATTTAGCAGATGATTCCCAGAGGTCCCTTCCATCCCCTACATTTCTGTGATTCTGTGACCTGGGGTGATGAGGGGGTCTTTGTAGCAAAAAGAAAATCAGACTTTGGTAGATATGCTTGTATTAGTGTTTTCTTTGGTATCTGGCACTTGGAAGCCTGATATGAGTTATTTTGATCTATTTCTGCAGCTGGAGTGCAAGCTGCCTTTCTTTTACAAGAGATTCTGTTTGCTGGGGTCTGAGCAACACTGCCAGCACACTGTGACTCCTTTCCCCAGCCAAGTCAGCTGAGCCCTGCTACTGATTCCTGCGGAATTCTGAGTTCCCTGTGTGCTCTTTAAACATAGACATCTCTCTATTTTTTTTAATATACAATAATAATCTGAGTTTCATACAGTGGGTTTTTGCCACTTCATCTCAAAATATCTTCAAGGGAAGCAGTTAACACAGCTGATGCAGAGATGAGATCAGTGAAAAGAGCCCGCAAGATCAGTTCAGCACTGAAATGTATCTGTTTCCTGCTCATTTTCTGGTCACATACTGTACCAAAGCTGATTGAAAATTATCAGATATTTGCATTTCTCTACATGTTGAGGCTGCACAGAAGTTAATGCAAAACACCCTGTGCCTGGAGTGCAAAGAGCTTTGCTTCCACTTTGCAAGCTCACTCTAAGAAAACAAACTCACATGTCACTTCTATGCATTGCAGGTTGCAGGGCAGCCAGATTTCCCATTTCCAGCACCATGCATTAAAACACACCAGTACCATCCCAGCACAATGTGAAGTTATACCATTTATTGTTTCTCAAATTCTCTATTTGCAAAGTGTCTGAAGCTTAGGAGAACCTTAGATAGATAGATGGATAGATAGATAGATAGATAGTTCTTAGATAGAACCTTAGGAGAAAAGGTGATGGAATGGATGCCTTGCAATGTTAAAAAGTCTTTCCACGTAACACAGTTGCTTATTTCAAAGAAATAAGATCCCAGCACCAAGTAGGCTGTGGAAATCATGTTAGGAAGGTAAGGCTATAAATTCATTGCTTAAGTGAATGGAAACTGCTGAGCCTAAGTCTTCAGGAAGTTGAATCTACAAGAAGAATTATTTATACTAAAAAAAAAGTACCAGAACCAAAAAGTCAGCATTTTTAAGGGTGATTTCCAGTGAATTTTTCTGTTCTATCTCTATGATGGAGTAAAAGGAACTGAAAAACTGTTTGGAAAGTAAGGGAAAAGCTTTGATTTTTTTCCTCAGTGTGTATGCATACCTAGAAAACTCAAGGCAGCCCATACTTATTATTTCTGACAGTATCTGGGACTTTTCTGGCTTAGGCTCTTTTCTTTCTTCAGATCAGTAAATTGCTTGTGACAGTTCAGCAGCAGCAGCTAGAAGGGGCCTCTTGCATTTACCAGCTTCCCTTAAGGTAAGGATGGATGGGGCTCTGAGCACCTGATGGAGCTGTGGGTGTCCCTGTTCACTGCAGAGGGGTTGGACACGATGGCCTTTAATGGTTCCTTCCAACTCAAATGATTTGATGGTCCTATGATTCAAGACACGGTGCTGTGACAAGTGCTCCGACACTTTCTTCTTGCATACACCAGGTTTCTGGGATGACTGAGCCCTCCTCAGCCTTATTCATGTTTCATATGTCTCTGTTTATTGCTGCCAACTCCCTGTATGGACTCTGCACATGCAAGGGTTTCTCCCATGGCAGGTTCTCCATGGTGTTCTTATGGAGCTACATGCTGCTGGCAGAGAAATGTGCCCTGTTGCCTCCTAAGGCTGACATTGAGACCTCTGAGATCTTCTTGCAAAAGGATGAGCTGATGAGAAGGTCTGAGAAATGGAGCACAAGGGGAACAACTCTACCTCATGTGCTTGCTCTGCAACCACTTCTCCACTACATGGAGCTGTTGAAGTTCAGATTTTCAGCTCAGGGAATTGTTTGCTTTAGATAAGAGCTAGCGTACCCATGGTGTTCCCAACCATATAGATGCACGAGGGAGTTCCTAGTGTAGTGGAACACGAAGATGATGCATATTGCCCTTCTTGGTAAATAAATAAGCACACTTCCTTTTAAACAAAGCACTTGCATCCTCAGCATTCTTATGTGATCAGAGAGGTCCACAATGCATCACGCTCAGGAGAAAGCCCAGGACAGGAAGTCCTATGCCCAATGAAATCCACAGATCTGTTGTCCCCATGCCCTTTTCCTCCCACTTCTCCTCCATCCCACTTCCTTTTCCTGTGACAGTTACATTGCAGCTCCTGCACATGCTAATTGGTAAATCAAACCATTTGCAGGTTACTATTCTCAGTCTTATCTGCCCGGCAAAACGTTTCCTGATTTCCTGCCTGCAGCATTTCTCCAAGGTGCCCCTCAGCAGTGAAGTCCCAGCACAGACGTGCCAGGGGAGCCTGCGCATGCAGGTCAGTTCAGGAGCAATTTCCCCTGGCAGGGCACAAGCTTCCTAAAAGCCACTCACCCTCAGAGTACATAGAACAGCTCTCTGAAGTGGTCTGAGGGGGTCTTTGCCATAGATAGCCTACAGGGAGGCTCCTTGAGCACACATGGAGGAGTGATCAAGTGTCTATAATTTGCTAAACCTTGCTGCAGATCAGCAACAGGAGGGAAAATCCACTGGGATCTACAGCTGAGGTCTTTGAGTCGCTGATCCCCGATCCCTTCTGCGTGTCCTTGGGCTGTTCACCTCCCTGGAGTTTTCAAACCAGTAGACAAGTTTGATTATACTGATTTCACGGTTGACACAGTTTTTCTATAACCTAAGATAGAGCAAACAAATATAAAAGGACCACAGAGGAGCTTTCGGTAGCCACATGAAAAGGTCCAGCCTCCTCATAAACCATTCCCTTGAGTGGTACTCACATACTGCAGGTTCATCATTCTCCTTTCAAGGAGAAACAAAACAAACACACACAAAAAAAGAAGACGCAGATTTGAAATTACAACACAGTGTATAGAAGGTGCAAAAACAGCTTGAATTTCTCTGTATTTACACCACAGGATAAACTTGGTTGCTCAGATCAGACCGTGTCATAGACATTCAATTGGTTCTTCCCTGAGCGTCTGCCAGGGCTGAGCACAATTCAGGCACTGCTTCTCTGACTTCGTTAAAAAAAATCAGAAATGCCTATGCTTTGAGCCACACCTTTTTGCAGCACAACATAGACAGCAGAACCTTTTTCACCCTGGGAGCGTTATTTCTTAGAATAAGAAGGTGTTCAATAAAAACAACAAGAAAAAAAACCAACCTAGACGTATCTGTCAGGGGGCTCCAGCCCATCTGCAAGCACAGCAGCAGCAGCACCATCATGCAGCAGCACCATCATGCAGCAGCTCAGCAGTTCAGGCTGCAGTCCCCACCTGCTATCTGTATCTATTTATAGTTTTCAGCTGCCTGTTTTTTGTTTGTTTGTTTGTTTGTTTGTTTGTTTTTAATGGCATTTCAAGCCATAGGAAATAACGATGTGGGTGGGTTGTAAGGTCTGGGAATGTGCAGCCAAACCCATTCTTGCTGCAGCACACTCACTAACTTCAGCTTAGGCTGCAGTAGTGTCTCCTTGTGAGGCTGCTGTATCTACTGTACTACCTACTGTAAGGTAGCAGTGCATCCTATCTCCTCCTGAGGACCCCACGGACACACAGACACCTCTTTACTCTGACCATATGAAAGACAAATCTCTTATTGCCCTGGAGAAGTAAGTAAAGCCAAAAGTAAAACTAAAGGTCTCCAAAACACATTGTGTGACGATTAATTGCACACTGCCAGGGAGTTTTGCCATGGCTTACGTTAATCCCAGTGCCTGCACAGGACTGCCAAACCAAACAGGGCTTTGCTGTTCAGGGTGAGAGACTTTTGATTGAGGAGGTCATGATCAGGCACAGGACTTACAGATTTCCACCCCCCAGGTATACATCCTCAGTGCAGGCTGAGGAAGGACATATTTCTACAATTTACAGAATTAGGTGAGTCAAAATCAGTAGAGCTTTCAAGCAAAGGTGTGGGATGCAAGCGTTTATGCAGACTGACAAAACAAAAGCAATTTATCAATGTCATCCCACCTTATGACAGCACAGCACACATCACGCTTAGAAAAAAAAAATCAGTGCATTAGAAATCTCAGCAGCTGACACTTCTGTGTTTCAGATCCATCAGCACTACAGGAGGGTTTCTGTGTGTGTGTGCCTAAGAAACCAGAAAGGCACACTACTTCTTTTGTCACTTATCTGACCTGACTGACAAGGTGGAGTGGAGCTGCCCTGCCCATCCCCAGTATCTCGCTTGAGGGATCCTACCTGTGATCAATTTTGGTATCAGGTGCAAAAAAAAAGCCTGCATTCCTGGGTTTTGTTCCTGTCACAGATTGTGGTGCCCAGTGGTGTCACAGCCACTGTCATGTCTAAACTGGGTTCAGGTCTGGAGCTGCTGAGGCTCTTCCTTAGGTACATTAGGTGTGTCGTATCTGTGCAGGGAGACTTGTTCACTGAGAGATCTCCACCTTGTGCTTGCTCAGAGAGACACAGAGCTCAGCAGCCCTCTGTGCTTCTGAGCATCACTTTGGCCATCGCTATCCTGGAGTGGTTCAGGGGGAGGTAGAACAGAGATGGAGTCTGAGGTCTTCTTCATTCATAGGTTCTTGCTATTTTTAATTTAGGTCACAGTGAGGGGAAGATAACACTAACAATGCACATTTTCATCCGCAGTGGAATAGAGAAACGTCAAATATTCTACCAGAAACTACTCAGGAGTTTCTGAATTAAAATGGGGAGTGAATAACTCAGCCTGAAAGTCCTTCAAAGACACTGAACCCCGCCAGTCTCACGTAGCTATTTCTGTTTTCTGATCAACGATGCACAATCATTTTCTCTAACGTAGTACTGCAAAACTCTCAAGAAAGTTCTATGCTATGCAGCAGTGAGCTAACAAAGGCTGGACTCTGCCTATTCTTTGGGTAGCCTCGGTACACCAGTAGGAAGATTGTATGAAGACACCTTATATGAAGTTCAACCTGTGCAAACAGAGTGCCTGTCTTAATAGCACCCAGCAATTAAAAGACAGAAAGAAATAAGCTCAAAGTGACATATCTAAACTCACCAAGGTGCAAAGGAATGTTTCCATTTACTTCAGTTGAATTTAGATAGAGGCCAGAGGGTTTCTGCTCTCTGCTGTAAATGGTTCGTTATCAGATCTTTATTCTGCCTGGATATGACAGCAGTACAATACATCTGAGGCCAAAATTTATATTGCTGTACTGCTTATGTTATCTCTATGGAATACAGACTAAACTTACTTGAAATGTTTGGTTTGTTTTTGCCACCCATGAAAGTGCTAGCTCTGTTTTCATCTCTAGTCACTGAAGATTGTGTCAAAAGCTTTTGAAAGTATCTTGAATGTGAAATCTTGACATCTGACCTCAACTTGCTAGGGCAATAATTGTGGGTAATGCTGATTTGGGCCATACATGAGGAAGTGATTCTAAGTAGTAATGTTTTTTAGGTCCATATGGAATATTCAAGGGCACAGAGAGGTGTTGTCTTCCATTTGTCTATGGAGAACCACAGAACTTTCAAGGTGTCACCATAATATCTTGTTAGCAAATGCATATGTGTTTTTATTTGGATATCCTCATATCCATGTCAGTAAGCATCACAGGTGGCATAATCCATTCTAGCATCACTGGAAACAGAATAGCTTTTCCCTCATATCACCACCCTCTTCTGTTGGGCTTCTCATCCAACTAAATACCTAACTTTTTTCATATATGTACAACTGAATTTGCTTGTAACACCCTGGATATGTTTTATCTCCACCATGCATATAAGAAATGAGAGCCTATTGCCGTTAGCCTGTTTCTCTGCCAGAGCCTGAGAGCCCAACACTGTAGTGTTCATGGCATGTTGGGTATACACCAAGGGCAGGAGTCCAAGAAATGATGTTCCTGGTCACAAATGAAGCCTAGTAGTTACAAGAGCTAATCCTACATTTTCTCACCACCGTGCAAATGGCTGAATTCGAAAGAAATTAATTCCTTTGTTAAGGCTTTCTTTTCTCCTAGCTTCTCTCCTGACAGCATGGGTCGGTCTCTGCTTCCTTCATCAGCCATCAGCTCTTCACGCCACAGTCACACATTCCTAGCAGAGCCCTAGGCATAACAAGATATAACAAGAAGGATGGATTAAATGGAGGCTGGAGACAAAGAGCAACAGCCCGAACACCTCCGAAGAAGGCTGTGAAGCCTCATTCGTCACAGCAGGGCAGGAAGCTGTGCCCTTCTCACACACTCCCTCCTAAAATGCAGCTGTGGTTTCTGAGCTGCTAGCTGGTAAAAGGCAGCAGCCATGCAAAGCGGATCTTGTGCATGCAAGAGCCGCAGTGGGTGGGCAGCAGTGTGTGGGCACTGTTTTGTGTCTGAAGGCAGTACAGAGGACATCCATGAGAACACACTGCTTCAGAGGACTTTTTGAAACCTCTGAATTTGCAGCAGTGTTGTAGGAACTCCCATAATCTGTGTGCTCTGATCAGTAGAAATGTCACAGCCCTCAGTCCGGGGGCTGTGCTGACACAGACTCACAAGCATCATGCTATTTATTCCTCTAGCTTCCCACCAATGCCACATTTTCCAGTCCCGACCATTTGTATTTTCCCCTTTCTGAGTGTCCTCTACTTACAGTAAGTAGTAAATAGTTTCTTCTACCTCTTGTCTTTCAGGATATTTTCAGGAGCAGTGGAGTTACTGTAGATGCCTCTTTACAACAACCTCAAGTAATGACAGCACCAAGACTCTAAAGGCTAGGGGATTCCACTCACTCTCCTTTCTGTAACCATGCTCCTAACTACAAGTGACACTTGCATGCTGATGAAGTCGTCAGCAGTGCACTTTCTTTAAGCCCATGACTCTTATGACTACGTATCGTAGGCAACTTCCTGAAGTCCCTACAGAGCACCCTGTGAGTACGGCACGGGTCAGAGCGCCTTACCATCTTCTCCGTGAAAGCCAGGGAGCAGAAAAGAAGTAAGTGATTGCTGGCAGTGAGACAAAGCTTCAGCTCAGCAGCGTTTTGCTTTCTTTGCTTTGTTGCTGCTTCTCCATACTGTGCATTTGTGTTTCAGAGATGTAGACTTTGTTGATGTTTCACAGCCTAAAACTCCGTGTGATTGATATGATAAAGTGCTGTTGGGTCTGTATTAGTTAGAGTTCACTGCAGTTAATGGAGCCTTTGCTACCTGTTATTCTTACAGATTTCCTTTCCTAAACAAAACACAGTCCTTTCGTACAAAAAGAATTAGTTCCAATCAGAAATGTGTGATAAGTAAGACTGAAATATTGTGGTAGGATCCAGGCTGCTGAGATTTGACGGTCACTGCAGTGCATGAGGCATAAATTCTGAATTACTTTAGAAATGCCAATAGCACCATCGTCCTTGCTGGGCTTCTTTTGGTTGACCATAAGAATTCACACCCAGAGCTTCCTCTCATTCTTTCTCAGATGGAAAAGCAAGACAGGCATTTTATCGTGTTTATCTGCTGATATTTAGTGACTGATCAGGTCTACAAACTTCCTTTATTTTCTCCATCTCCTATTCACACAGTTCTGCTGATCACTGGCAGACAGAAATATCAAGACTAAGTGGAGATAATTCTTTTTCCAATCAATATTTTGAGATTTTCCTTGTTTTATTGAGGCATTAAAAATGCTGAGATCAGGCTCAGTGTTGTTCTCTTGCTTAGAAATGAAAGCTGCCCTGCCGTTGCATTTAGTGAAGCTGCAGCATGATGGAGACCACAGATTTTGTGATTAAGTCACAGGTTGGTAACAGTTGGCACTACGTTGGCATGTGGTTGGCATGTGGGCAGAAAGAAACAGTTTGAGCTCCTTACTGTAAGACTTGAAGGGAACTTAGTTTTGCTCTGTGAGATTCTGAAGTCAGAATGGATCTTTCCTATGCCAAATTGCATTTAGCAAAGGGTAAGCATCCTAGTGCCAGGCTGTCCTATTTAGGACAATATGTCCTAAGCTTGATACTCTGCCACAGACTAATGTGCATGTAGACATAGTTTTAACCTATTTTTCTGAGATCCTATTTAAACCAAACACCACATCCATACAAGCAGTTCCTCAGCTTCCAATAACTTCGTTTGAAGAAATAAAAAAAGACTCTTTTTCTGCTCTTACACAGCTAATAAGCAAGGCTTGTTTTCTACTGAGGACTTTTCCATAGTCTGTGCAAATGACACTGCATTTAAACAAATAGAGTATGAATTGAGCACCTCTTCTGTAGAGGTTTCTGCCTGAAACTGCAGATGACTCTTTCAGGTTCTGCATTTTCCATGCCTCTTAGGGGGAAACTTAATTTAGAGCCTCATCGCAAGCACACAGGTAGCGTTTCTGTCAAGGGCAATGTTTCAGCTCTCTCTGGCTGCAATGGCAAAACTCAGCCATGATTTGTGGGGATCATTTTAACTGTTGTGGTGCCAATGCAGCAGCAGCATGACTGGAGTGACAGCTGCAGCAGCAGGAGGACAAATTTCTGTGGCCAATATTCATGACTGCAGCCTGAGCTCAGACAAGCTCCAGTTTTGTCTGCCTTCTCTTGATACTCCTTGTGTTTTCAGTGCGTTATGGAGTGTAGTGAGCTAAAGCAATGAGCAGTTCTGTGCTGAAACTAAAACGTGTTGTTCCATTCCCACCTGACTTAAGCCCTTTTCCTTCCCTGTGCAGACTTGGTGGCCTATCCAAAAGCATCTGAATATCTCCACATTGCTCCTGTCTCTAAGGTTCCTGTGGTTGGGTATAGCAGATGGGACACCTCCTCATGTCCCTCTGTCACATGTTACTGCCTCCTCCATGAATGTGCCTCACTATGTGAAAAATCACTGCTTTAAATCACTTTGGGGACAGTGTACATAAGGGACAGTATTTTTCTTAACAACGTCTCCTGTGCTGGAAATATATCAAAGCATTGGAGGAGGAAGTAGTCAAGGATCATTTTGGCAGAAATCCCATAATCTTTACAGATGTCTTCTGTAAAGCACATCAGGTTTGACAGAATCTTATCCAATTTCATGAATTATGACCATTTTTATAGCAGAGTATTCAGTGCAGATGTACGCTATCAGACACATCAGAGGTTCAGCCACTGTTGATAGAGGGTTGGGAGAGGTGGCAGCTGAGTATTTGGACAAAACACAATAGGAGATTTAGCAGAGAGAAGAATGAGCTCACAAACACATCAGAGGTGCACACAGATGCAGTGAGGAATTTCTGAGCATGACAGTTTTGGTGCTATAACTTAAGTCTTAAGAGGAAAACCCTGTCAATGGTACTTGAGCTAGCTCTACAGGAGAAGACCCATTTGGCAAAAAAGGGAAATCGCTAGTTCTCCAATTAGTTGAGAGTGAACCATAGAACAAGAGGGAACAAAGAAAATGAGTTTCAGGGTAAATGGAAAAGGAGGAAATATTGATGTCTGAGCTCTGAGTACCATTTTTAAGTTTTTTGTTTAAAATAGCATTGTTTCAAGAATAGAAAGCACTGTGGTTTTCATGAAGCTTTGCAAATTCTACCTGCTGAGACACATTCACTTCAGCTCATCTAAAAAAATTCTGAGCAGACACTAGCTAGAATTCCCAGAGACAAGCAATTTGTCAGTGACCCCAAATCTGGCAGGTCACAAAATTATTCTGGGCATCTTTTTTGCTGTAGTTTTCCCCTTTAGCCTCTTTTACCAGCACCAGTGCAGCTCCCACAAGTGGTTCCTGTGGACATGCATAAGGGCAGGGCCAAGATCACTAAGCCCCCCACAGCATCATGAGGTTGTAAGCTGAACACTGTCTATGTGTTCTCCTACTACAGGCAGAGATAAGTCATACTACCTACTCATTCTTTTTAGCACTACCTTGCTGTGCTCAGACCGGAGAATTTCAGAGGGATGATACATTTTTGGGATGCAGGGACAACCTATGACAAGGGAGATGTCAGTGCAGGAAGAGGGAAAGCTTGTGCACTTATGAGTTTGAGTAGGAGATGTCTGGTTATGAATAAATATTCTCTGCTTGTATCGCTGCCTGGTGGCAGTGGCCAGTCAGCATCGTCTGGCTTCTCTGGGAGATTGAATGACAGAGGAGTTACAAGTTACCAGCTGCAGATCTCCTGGGTCAGCAGTGGATTGCAAATCACTGATTGACTTGGGACAGAGGTGTGGAAAGCAACAGCAAGTTGGTGAAAGGCAAGAGCAAACCGTGGCAATGCACAGATCATATTTAAAGAAAAACAGACCCAGGTGATGACAGGCTGGCAGGATCTGTACTGATCCTGGAGGACAGAGCCTGGAAGGGCTCAGTGTTGAAAGACCAACGGCACAGAAGATGGGTGCCAGCTACAGGCTACCACAAGCCATAGGCATGGCCATGGAGATGTTGGCAGGAGTCTTCTGCATTCAGGCCTAGATAACTGAGGCTCAGAAGAAGGAGGAAGGCATCCATAAGTACTGAGATCCTAAGATAAGAAGGTGACAGTGCAGATACTTGTCATCATTCTTGCATCATCTCTTGGATACCCACCTAAGAAATGGGAAGGAGGCCCAGTATGTAAGCAAAGAGCATTGAAACCTAGGAGGAGAGAGCAAAGATTATTGTGCTGAGGCTTGGGAAATGGACCTCATGAACCATCTGGGCCTCAAAGCAGAGCAGCACAATAGGAAGCTTAAGCATGAGGGTTGAAGGCAGCCTGTAGCAGTCACAATGGCCTCACATGGCCACAACACCACCAGTATCAACTTCTTGGTATACCAGCCTGTCTTTTTAAGAACCCAGAGCAGTATTCATCTTTGTATAAGACCTCAGTGTCAAATTTGAAGGCACCTGGCTGTTCTGAGCATCCAAGAGCTCTCAAGGGGGTTCCAAATAAGTTGCACATGGGAATCCTCTCTCAATTTTTCCAAGATTTGATAATTTCAGCATGAAATAGCAAGGAGGTGTTACCTGTTCAATTTTTACATGAGCCATTCAAGTAAGGAAAGCCTTATTTGAATAGCCTCTGTCACCAAGGTTATATGTTAGATCTGTTCTAGCTTCATGGAGACATCAGGCACAAATGCTTTCTGGTTTCTTGTCAGGGGAAGATGTGAAGCAGAAGTACAAAACTTGCAGTCTTGGGGTTGTTCTCACTTGTTCACTTTCACTGTATCTGTTCTACAATCTTGGACCTTCCTTCAACATTTTGACCCAACTGGCTTTGTAGTTCATCTTCAAATTTATGACAACATTTCTGGGGTTCTGATGGCTCTCCAAACTGAATCAATTCCTCTGAATGTGGTACATTTTCTAGACAATCTAATAAGTGTTGTAAAGTAAATCTGCCCTGCAATAGCCATTCTCTGATACTCTCAAGGAGGACTTTTCTCAGTCACTGGCTATGAAGTTCCCAAAATCATTACTCATGACCTCAGATTTAAGACTGGGAAGAAAACTCGACCGGTATAGGGGAATTGAAGGTCTGTTTTTCAGCTTTCCCATCACCTCGTATGAAGTGCACATGGTTTTACCTACTGCCTTGAATGAAGTGGTTTTAAACTCTGTAGCTGGAGCTTTCATTTGCATGTCTATCTGCCTGACATTGTTTTTTTTCATTTTCGGCCCCTCACCAGGCAATGTAACACAAGCCCAGGATGCCTTGTTTATGGAAGGATCACAATTCCAAGCCAGGTCCTTCATCCACTTGAATTATGGGACCGTTTCACTTCATTGTCCCCACAACAGCTTATTTTGGCAAAATAATACACATAGGGAAGTAGATATGTGAGTATATGTAAACTCACATGCCTCCACACACGTATTTAAAACATCTAGTTGCTGAGAGTTCACATCTAAGAACAGCGTATCACGAGGTAAATCATACACCTTCCTCTCACTAGAAACAGTTGCTCCTTTTGAATAGCAGACGATGAATATCTTCTCTCTTACAAATATCTTCTGTTTTTTTTCAAGACTGCTTACATCTGCAGTATGAAGTTACATACCAAGGCTGTATAACTAATCCCAAGTTCCTGCTGCTTCCTCTCTGAGGCTATTTTCAGTGGCAGTAGTCTACAAATGCTCTATAGCTTATTTTAACCAGCATTAGTTAACAGAGATATTACCTTGTTCTTAATGTCCACATAAGCCTTTCAAAATTCTCATCTCTGACAATAATCCTTGGCATAGAAGGATGATCAGAAAATGATTAGAAAAGGAAAAACAGATAAATACCGTGCTCAGCTGAGGTACCTGTACTCGTTACAGATTTCACTGTCTTTTTTTTCTCTTCTGTCCTTCTGTACCTAAGGTGAATCAATCCACAGCCTTTCCACCACTGCTTTATTCAACTGTTGTGCTTTTTTCTACTTCTTCCTCTTCTATCTGAAATTTTCTCTTTTCCTAATAGTGGTTATTTTTATCCTCCAATTTCTCTGTTGGGAATCAAAACAGTTTTACACGAATAGCTAATAAATATCAGACAACTACAAAAGAAAGCCTTTTGCTTTCTTCCTTGTTTTCACTTCCCTCTTTACACCTCAGTGTTAGCAAAAACAGTTCAGACTCTTTAGGGAAGATCAGATATTGACAAAACTGTCCTGGATGTGCAGCAGCAGCCCTCAAGTGAAGTTGGCCAAGTCTCCACACCTCCCAGGATCCTTTTCTGTTTCACACAGGGCCAGATTCCAGCGAAGGTCTTTAAATCTGCTAAGGCAGTAAGACAACTGCAGAGACCAGGAGCATCTCTGGTGGCTGATGGAGGGTGCAGTTCACATCCAGATTAAGCTTCTCTCTACACACCTCGTCTGGCACTGTCTGTTCTGCTCCTGACCACTTGCAACTACCAACGCCCTCACACCAGCCTTGGTGCTGCTGTGACTTTGGTCAACCAATTCCGAAAGATAAACCAGTGGTCAGTTGACCCAGATAAGAAAGGGGACACATTATCTGCTAGCTTACCACTATGCACGTATTCACTGCAGGGTCAGGCGATGTACTGGTCAGGGACAAGGTGGAGAATAAAACAATGAGAGCCAAGCTGTTACTCTAGAGTGGCTGTGTTGTGAAACCACATCCTCACGGCATCCCAGATTCATGGCCTCATCTCCCATGAGCTGTGTGGGGCATCTCTGTAGGAGACTTTAATGCTCCCTCATGCTCAGTAAGGAAGAGGACAGATCACTTGCACACAGGTGTCCATCTCCTGCATGACAGTGCTGTCGTCCCTGCCCACACAACAGGAGATCTGATCCCTAGATTGAATTTAATCAGTCTGGTGTTTGAACTCAAATCTGCTGCTGTTTAGGAAGGCCTGAGAATCTTTTCTTTCCAGTCCCTCTGGTAAAACTGTGCTGCCAGCCAGGAGAAAATACAAGGTGCAGTGGATCAAAGACAGAGTGAAGGAAGAGTAGGCAACATCGAATACGGTTTTGTTGTTCCTTTGAGTGGGCATCCAGCAAGATACATCTGCTGCTTTCTCACCACACCTCAAGAAAGTGGGGTTTCACATCCAATTTGCCTTATTTGTCCACATACCTTTTAACTTGAGCATCTCCATCTACATTCTTCTAGGATTTTCTCTATGTAAGATCTCAGTACATTAGAGCAGGTAAGCACTACATTTCAGGAATAAGAAATTTAATGATCCATTTGTTTAGCAGGTGTGAAACTCTACTGGAGATCTACCTGCTCTAATATATATATAATCTATACATAATGTATAACCTAGGCCAAGAGCAGACATCCGAGAAAGAGGGCAAACACAGGGCAGGAGCACAGCAAGTCTTCTGTAGTGCATTATCCTATTTTACTGTGATTTGTGCTTACACGCTTTGCTAGTCAGAGATGTCTCTGTTCTTTCAACAAACCAGGAAGATGAGATGTTTTACAAATCTTAAAGGAAGGTGAGAAACATACATGTGCTGGCTGCGGTTTGAGTCTTGCTCTTGAGTCTCTGAGAGCAAGAAGCCCCAGCGTGCTGCTAAATATATGTTGAGCTGTTGAATCAAAACACAACCACGATCCACGGTAACACATTTTGGTGGGTGGTGAACCCAAGCAGAATCATTGCTGTTGCAGAAAGGTGAGGACTACTACTTTGGACAGGATCGGCACAGCTGAAAGCTACAGAGCTGATAAGAGTGAACATTACAGGGAGAATATTCATTAACTGCCTGCCAAGTGCTGCTTCCTGATCTTTAGTTTGAGAAGGAAGCCCCTCTCCAGGTCTAGAGAGCTGAGCAGCATTGCTAGATTCAGGACTGAACTGGATGTGTTGCTCAGGGCTGGAAGGCTGCTCCAGGTGAAGCTGAGAATCAGGAGGAAGGGAGGGAGGGGAGCAAATGTCCTCCTTCCCCTCCTGCCTCCTGGCCTGGAGCTACAGTAGGAAGCACTGCTGCTGGGAAGGATCCAGGCTTCATCACTGACAACCCAGGCCTTGGCCAGAAACACCAAGCACATGCTTTCTCTGCAAGCATAGATGTGTGCTCTTTGTTTGTCAAGACCTGGTGGCTGGCAGCTGGCTGCCAAGAGTGTCGGTCTCCTCAACCCAATATGCTGACAAACCAAGAAAGGAAAAGAGTGTCTGATGCAGGCAACTTTAAAAAGTCACACAGAACTCCTTTCTGAGACTCACTTGCAGGTGCCAAACACAGGAAAGAGCTGTGGTCTGGAGGCAGACCCTTGCCTCCCATTGCTGTCTGGCTGGTGCGGAAGGGAGGTGTTGGGACCAGGCTTCATGCTTCTTCTTGCCCCAAGCAGCACCCACAGACCTTCCTGCGGCAGACTGCCATGCAGAGAGCAAGCAGCAGTGCTGTGGTTTAACCTGGCATACAGCTGAATGCAACACAGCTTTTTCCTCATTCACCCCTGCCCGTGGGATGGAGGAGAGGATCAGAGGAAAAAAACAGAAGTAAAACTCGTGGGTTGAGATACGGTCTATTTACTAAGATGGAACAGGAAGAGTGAAAAAACAGTCGTGATAATTTTATATAATGTATACTATGACAATAAAAATATTTTTTACAGAATCATAGAATCATTAAGGTTGGAAAAGACCTCTAAGATCATCTAGTCCAAGCGTCCACCAGTCACAAATATTGCCCACTAAACCATGTCCCTCAGTTCCACTTGGTCTAGTACCAGATCTGAAGGTCTGCTGCCCTGCCTGTAGCAGGGGCTTTGGAACTTGATGATCCTAGAGGTCCCTTCCAACCCCAAGCCATTCTATGATTCTGTGATATTCATGGTTCTTGAATGCCTCCAAGAATGGTGACTCCTCCCTGGGCAGCCAGTGTCAGTGCCCAACCACTCTTTCTGAGAAGAAATGTTTCCTAATATCCAACCTGAACGTCTTCTGGCATACATACATATATATGTGTGTATGTATATACGTATGAGGGATGCAGGAGGAGGCCAGAGACCCAAGAACCCTGGAGTGCTGGACATGAAGAAAGGGAGGAGCAGAGTAGGTAGAGAGGAGGCTAAGGAAGAGAAAGAAACAATAGGAGTTGTGTCTTTGGGAACCATGTGTCTATGGAGTAAGCCTGACACTTTCTGCTCTGCACCATTGCTGCTGCTCACTGTTAAGGCAGATACCTCTGAGGGAAGCAGGCCTCTGCACAGCCAGCAGTGAACAGGTGTAAGAAAGGCGAGAAGGAGAGCGTTTGAACGCAAGCAGAGGGCCAAGAAACACATGTGAAGCCTGAGGAGAGGAGAACACACCTTCAACCTCTCTGAAAGGTTTTGTGTGCGATGCTCTTAGGGTAGACTATTGGTCTGTAGCTGAAACAGCATGCAACAGTGCCACATTCCCAAGGTGACTGTTGCTATTTCCATTACAAATCAGTTTCATTCATCTGCTATGCTTCACTTTGGAAGGGGAGGTCTCCAAGGAGCCTTTGTGTTATGTGGGTTCCTAGAGGTCTCATACTGGTTGGACACAAGCAGAGGACAAGCTCTCCTATGTCACATGCCAGGTGAGATCTGGCACAGAATCTCTGCTGACCCAGAAGTCAAAACACATTTTTATCCCTCTATGCAGTTGTTTGGTTTGTGGCCTGGGTAAGGTTTGTGGCCTCATTGATCAAGGGTGGTATAGACAGAAAAACCTAATGTCACTACCATCTCTTAAAACTACCAATTTTCTATATTGATACTAGCTATGATTCTAGCTATAAAAACACTTTCACTGCTAGCAAAAAATGGAAATAAATTTAAAAACTTTGCAACAGCCTTGCTGAGTACTGTGCTGTCGTTCCCACACACAGTAGTGAAGATCCTCTTCTTCAGTCATCCTTAAGCTGGAGCATTTAAGCTAAGGGCAACTTCAAATCCTCCTTGAGAGGACCTGAACATATCCATTGGGTACCAGATGGCCCAGCTCTCAGACAAGGAAAGATGTGGCCTTCCATCACTTGGCAGCAACAGGATACTTTGGCCCAACTAGTGAGGCAACCACTTGCTAACCTCATCAACATGTCAGCAAGCAAGCAGAGCGTGGTTTGCCATAAGAGGAAGTGGAAGGTAGTCGCAGAGCACCGTCACAAACGCCTGTATACTTCTTCCACACCAGCAGCGCTTTCTCAGTTTGTCTGTATACAGAGTCCCTATTCCAAGTGTCACCTTGAGAAACAGTTTTCTCTGCCACCAGTGCTGGGAATGGCCGGTACCATTGCCTCTGCCCTATCTGCCTTCTTGCCAGGATTGGGAATGAGTCTTCAGTCAGAAGCTGCTATCATTGAGTGGACTCTGACTGTGTCTGGTACTTGTAGCAGATGAGCACCTCTTGTCATGGACCAGGAGAATCTCTCCTGATGCTTATGGCTATGGCTAGCATTTCACAGCTGTGAGGACTGTGCAGCCTACTGCACCCTGTGTTGGTTTTCTCATACCATACTCATCCTACAGTAACTAAACTTAGTCAGAGAACCTGAATGCCCCTCAGACTTGGATGGTAGGCATTCTGTTAGGCTTTCAGAGTAGAGCTGCTTCTGACATCCCAGAGAGGGGAAAGAAAGGCTCCACCAGCTTGTCTATGCCAGTGATGCATGAGACAATCTAGGTCCTCACTGAACTGGGAGCAGACTGTTTCCCCTAGGTCTGCTTGAGACTGGACCAAGCAAACAACAAATAAATGTTCATAGGCTGACAAAAGGTACCTTCTTCCCTATATGAACACAGGTTGAAAAATGGTTCATGCAGAGTGGATCAGGAAGGCACGTGCCCATCCTCAGGGTGATGGGACACAACTTCTATCAGGCTCTTGGCAGCTACCTGATTGGAGTAGGTGTCCACCCCATTAGTGAATGTCCAAAGGATTAGTCCAGGCAAGATCTCTTTTTATGAAGTATATTATGCGATGGAAACTTTCAACTCATAAATACAACAAAGTACAATTTTTAAGACAACTCAGTTCCATTGGGGCATATTCCATGTTTCTCTCTTCAATCGATTGGACATTTTAGTGTGGAAATCATCATGTCACTTTGCAAGAAATGCTTCTCCTAGCTCTACATCAACCAACTGCCAGGTCTTCTCTTGTGCATGGTTGCCTTGGATAGATGGTGTTTTTAGCAGCCACTCCTGTTCAAGGAACATTAATTTTCTTCACCTCCATTTCTTAAAAGCGTAAATGTCCTTCCCTTGTTTACTTCCTTTAACTACCCTTATTTCCTGTCTTTTTTTTTTCCAAGAGCTATCAAATAGGCGTGGTAGGCAGTTCTGTCGAGTTACAATGGTGAATGTTGTATAGCACTACAAGTTTGTGTTCTTCATCTGCAGCTATTCATCAAGAGGAGAGAGGTGTGAATTATATGTGAGTACACACCAGCAGCCAGACTCTGCTTCCTGTATGCTGGGTAGTTTTTGACACAAAACTGCCTCCACCCAGTTCACCCATCTGATCAGAAATGTTAAGTTCTTCTACAAGTCCATCTCTGAAATCTCCACAGTTTGCATTTTTTTTTACTATTGAGTTTGGGAAGGAAAAAAAAAAAAAAAAAAAAAAAAAGATTAATGGCCTTAATTTCCTCTGCAAAGCGATTTTAGTAACTGATCAGCAGCTTGGTCCTATTTTTAGGCAGCCTGGTTTAGGGTCGGTCCCCACTACGCCATCTTAGTGGATAGGCATGGTATAGTCAATAAATTCCTTGTGAATAAAGATCCTTTTTCCTGGAACTAACTGCAAACTGGCTCCCTGGGGAGAACACCAGCAGGTCGTGGAAAACTCCCCCTTCTTAGGTGGATTAAGGCAAGCACCCCGCCATGTCTTTGCATCTGTGGGACTGCAGCCTTTACTGACACACTTTGAATCGATGCAAATACTAACTTTCCATCTTGTCTTCTGATTCACAGAAAAAAACAGCTGAGAAAAAAATTATCATGGGGGATCGTGCAGCCTGTACCACAATTGAAAAGGATAACTCCACTATTTGCCTGGACATTCCCTACAAAGACAGCAAGATACTTCTAATTGCTGTTTACAGCATTGTTTTTGCCATTGGTCTTCCAGCAAATTGCTTAACTTCCCTGCTCGCATTTGTACAAATCCGAAGGAATAATGCAATTGCCATCTACATTTTCAGTTTGTCATTGTGTGATCTGATGTATTTAAGTACCTTGCCTCTCTGGATTATCTATGTGCAACACGATCACCAGTGGACTATGGGTGAACAGGTTTGCAAATTAACAGGATTCATATTTTTCTGCAACATATACATCAGCATTCTGCTTTTATGCTGCATTTCTCTGGATCGTTATGTGGCACTGGTATATGCTCTGGAATCAAGAGGGAGAAGAGGACGCAAAAAGGCAATCATAATAGTATGTCTTCTTGTTGTGGTGGTTGCAATAATCCACAGTCCAATATTTAACATGAAAAGTATACATAACGATAACTGCTTCGAGACCTTACCCCTTGACAAAACACTGGCTTCTTTCAGCTTTGCCAGATTCTTACTTGGATTTGTCATACCTTTCACAATTCTCATTTTCACCAACTACAAAATTTTCCAAAGAACAAAAACAAGTGACAGCGTGACTTGTCACCAGAAAGCCAAAGTGAAGTATCTGGCAATTGCCATCATTGTCATTTTCCTGATGTGCTTTGCTCCCTACCATGTGGTACTCCTAATAAGAGCCATATACTTTATGTTTCATCAGGATTGCTCATGTCCATTTGAAAAAAGCATATATTCAGTTTTTACAGTGTTTCTGTGTTTATCAACTGCAAATGGCATTGCTGATCCAATCATCTATGTGCTGACTAGTGAAAATGTCAGGAAAGATTTCTACAGAAGCCTGAGAAGGTGGAAATCAAACTCATCCAGGCTCAACTCATCCATTAATCATAAGACTGACAGTAGCAAATTGAAAATGCAGAAAGAATCACAAGAAGGAGTATTAGGGGAAGAAAACAAAGAGATAGCAACTTCATCACAGGTACAGGAGACCATATGCAGTCATAATAGCAAAGACCCAGAAGGTGGTAGCTAGCAGTTTGCGGCTGCAGCTGGCTGCTGACAGCAAAGAAGTTCTCTGTGTGAGTTGCAGACTGCGCAGTGCAGCACACAAATATTTACATGCCGATGTCCAAAGGAAAGGAAGGGTTGTGGATTTTTTTTTTTTTTTTTTTTTTTTTTTTGCAGTACACGGGCCAGCAACTCCTTGAAAACATTATGGGAACATTACTTCTTTTTTCTGTTTCTCCCCTTCTATGAGGTTTGCCCATCAGTACCATCAGTGAAAACCTTGCTTTGTGAAGAACATGTGGAATAAACTGTGAAATCAACTTTGACCCAAACTGAAGTCTTAAAAGCTTATTTTTTGGACTCTCACAAGCTGAGAATCAGTTTCTTCTTCTGAGCTGAACAAAAAGAAACACCCAACCTGGTAGAACAACATGAGGCCCATTCTTTTGGTTGAAATCACTAGGTTCAGGAGGTAGATGTTCAGATTCTCATGCATGTATCCTGTTGTTAAAGTTTGTGGTTAACCAGTGGAAAATATGAAAAATGAGGAAGTCTTTCATGAGCCTTGAAAATGTTCCTAATGCTTCAGTATGCAGTTTAATCTACCTTGCATGTACTGAGTAAAGGGCAAAGCAGTGTCCTGGTAACGTGTGCAGACAGTACTTTTATGGTATTCGTCAGGAAACAGCACCAAACAGCCTTGAAATGCTTAAAAATGTACCCTTCTACTGGCTGATATTTTACAGGTGGTAGATTTTCCTTGTTTTGTTGTTAACTCTGGAACGTGCTGAAATGTTTAGAAAATGCAGACATTTTCAGGTGGAATCGGGGACTGTTTTTATGCCATCTCCAAACATCTGTTGAACTCGTGTTTCATTTCTGACTACAATAATGCTTCCCTCTCTGTATCAATCTGGATTTTAGTGTGCAGGACCTATACAAGAGTAGAGCCTTTCTGCCAATGAAGCCTTTCTGGCAAGGAAGGGTGGCAACATAGAGAACACAGTCCCTTCTCATGGCTGAGACACACTGGTGGTGCACACTGAGACTGTGCTGGGCAGATTTCGTTGTTTCTGTCTCCTTTTTTGTTGTGTATAAACTACTGATGGCAGTATCCTGTACTTTCAAACTAGAAATCACAACATAAGAAGCATCTAACTCTAACCCCTGGCAAGACTTATCTAAAAACCTTCTCATATTTTTATGTGACCAAAATAAAACATCACAAAAGTAGTAAACCAATTGCATGTTTATTTCAGTACAAGTTTCTAAAGTGTTCAGTAGTGCCATTCTGCTTTATCTGCAATGCTGTATTTCAGTAATAGTTTAAAATTGGCATTAATATCCACATTTCTGAGTTGAATTAATATTAGTCAAGGCTACTCTGAGTATTTGTTAATATTTTAAAATCATGCTAGATATTTCTGCATGTTATACTTAATTCTTACACACTTTGATGAAGAAGTATTGTGCCCAAATGGCATTTCCTCAAGCTACTGTATTTATGACATATTTAATTTTTGTATTATTTAATGAGTCCTCTGACATCTTTCTATGAAATGTTTGTCTTTTCAAAGGGAGTTCTTACAATTCTGAATGTAATAGAAGATTGCTTCTTGGAAAAATGTGAAATTGTGCTGTGATATTAATTAACAAATTGTAATTTTCTATTTTCACGTGCATCTCAGAGCTCAAACACTCTGAGGTAAAAAGGAGAGTGCTGAATATCTGTAACTTGGTTGAAAATCAAGCTTTGCGTTACTAAGAAAATCAGCAGCAGGCGTTGCTCAGATCAGCCCCAGTCAGCCAGGGGGTTGCTGATTAATCTCTGAAGACACGTATGCAAACTGCTCCAGCCTCAGGATTTTCATAGCCTTCATGTAAAGCTTTGGTGAACAATGGCGGTGAATTCGGAAGAAACCAAAGAGACAGACTTCAGACTTCTGAGCTGACTGAAATGGTTGCAAATGGGATATTCAACCTGATGACTTTAGAAATCTCTCTGATACTTTTCGTATGAGAAAAAGCAAGTGTATTTAAATCAAACAATATTGGAGTCCAGTGCCATCAATGCAGGGGACAGGGATTAGCAGGATCTGACACAACATCAGTA
This sequence comes from Perdix hodgsoniae, assembly GCA_035772895.1. Classification (NCBI taxonomy): domain Eukaryota; kingdom Metazoa; phylum Chordata; class Aves; order Galliformes; family Phasianidae; genus Perdix; species Perdix hodgsoniae. The sequence continues at coordinate 49,290,642 of JAPSGF010000001.1, read as the reverse complement.
ATCCTTTTGCCTTGTCTAATTCACTTGCCTTTCCAAATTACCGAATCACTGTGCATCTTCTCTTAATATAAGTCTTTGGAGAATCATTGTTCTGATACACTCTGAAATAAACCCTTCTGCAACCCGATCTGACTTTGAAGATGACCTACACAATCCCCAGAGATCCCTTCCAATCTAGCATATCCTGTGACAGAATACTGAAGGGATTACGGGGGCCAGGTGAAGACACCAAGAAATGCTATTTCCACATTGTCAGAGCAGCCCATCAGGTACACGAGTGCTCCCACGCCATGAATTGAAGCATATGAGCTCACTGCTTTGTTACACGGTATATCATAAGGGAAAGGAAGGATCTCAATGCTGAGATACTTACTGGAGACCTAGCAAAGAACATTACTTAGGTCAGGACAGATCTGAAAGGTCAACTGATTGTGTGGATTAGGGTTAGGTGTCCCAGTGCTCCCTGAACTCCAGCACTCAGGGCTGTGCCCACTGCCCTGAGCAGCCAGTTCCGTGCCCACTGCCCTCTGGGGCACAGCCTTTCCCTAACCCCCAGCTGACCCTCCCCCAACACAGCTCCATGCCTTTCCCTCACCTCCTATTGCTGTCATCCAAGATAATAAAAGATGATTTTATTTCTATGTCTCTCAGACATTCCTAGTGTACTTGGGATACAAGTGGATTGCTGATTGTTTTAAGCATGGATGTGAAGCATAAAGTGAATAATTTCTGGATATCAGCTAGAGCTTGACAAACTAGTTTTTGCAGATAATATATATTTTTTTTGCTCATCAATTCTACAAATGCTGCATTACATCTTTGCTGGCAAAAACTCACTTGGAATTCTCCACTACTCTCTAAGAAATATTCAGTATGCTCAATATTAAATTTTGCTTCACAAGTACAATTATTCTTCCTCTGTAAAACAGGCCAACACAGATATGAATAAAGTCAGACTCTAAGCGTGACAAAGTTTCATGTGCAGCTGGTGGCCCTGCAGCTGCTCTCATTCAGTCCCTGCTGTACGAACAACTCAATGTCAAAGTTCTGTTTGGTAGTGAGTGACGAAACCTAACTTAGAACCAAGGTTTCAAGGCTGTTCACAATCTTATATTTTCACATCAAGACCAAATTGCCTTCCTACGGGTCATGCTGTGGTCTGTTAGGAAATGTCCTCTGTAGGGAAAAATAAGGCAAAGCTGCCTGTCTACCTTACTTTCACGGAACAAATAAGGGTGGGGGGATTGCATCAGAGAAATACAGCCGCATTTGGAACCCCTTTGGTGTGCAAAGGAAGCATATGGGCAGCGGCACCTCCCAGCACGGCTTCTGCAAGTTGTGTCTAAAAATGAGGGTATCATACATACCTGACCTCTCCATCTCTTTCATTCTCTTTTGCGGTGCTTTACATCCTGCTGAATTCCTTCTCATTCCCTGCACAATTAAGCTTTGCACAGGAGAGGGCGCTTCTTGTACTCTGTTTGCACCAGGGATGCAGTGAGGCCTCCTGACAGGCAGATCTCAAGTGAAAGGAATGTGAATAACAAAGGGAAATCTGTTATCCCAAATGAGGCTAATGCTGATGTCCTGGTAATTGGTGTTAGTTGCTGTTCTCAAGAGCCATTAGTAAGAAAGGACTCTAAACTCACGTCTCATCTCTGTGTTTCAGATCACTGATAAATTCTAGGGTCTCACCCTTTTACTCCATCTGTAAGAAATGCTCAGAGATAATCAAGAAAAAAGAAAAAAAAAAAAACAACAAAAAAAAACCCAACAAAACCAGCCTTGTAGGCAGATAGAAAGTCTGCTGAGGAGGGGCAATAAGTTATGTGGTAAGAATTTCACAGAACATCATATGTATATTGTCTGCACGAGCAACCACAGAATATGCCTTCTCAGTACACCATTAGACGATCCATCCTGTTTGGCAGCCTCAGTCTGTCCGTCTGTAGTGGGGCACGTACATCACAGCCTATGAGCACAAAGCATCCCTTGCATGTTCAAAGGTCTGTCTTGAAATGCTTTCTTGAGGGGGGTGAAGAATTAAAGAGAAGTGTGGGAAAAGGATGTTGTATGATATACAAAGTCCTGGAAAGCCTTGTAAACCTGAGGTCACAGATGTTCTGAACAAGTATGCAAATACCTACGTATTCAAAACTTGCTTACAAATTCTTCAGTCTGAATCACAGTTCTTCTTCTGTAAAATGGAACGCCTCTTCCCTTGAGCATTGTCTGCCTGTTTAAAACACAGCCCCTGCATGAGATACTAGAAAGAGGGATCAGGTGGGTGCTGTATGCATAGACAGTGCTGATTGCAGGGGGGCAGTGAGCTGTGTGGAGGTGATTATAAGCGACTGAAACACAAATTCTACTGAGTCAGCACTTCCTGAGACAGCTTTGAAGCTCTGTAATTGCTTCTGTTTATTCGTAAGCTTTAGGGAAGGAAAAAAAATAAAAGAAGAAGAAGAAAAAGAAAAAAAAAAAAAAAAAAGAGGACCTCCATTTAACTTTAACCCCCCTGCTAGTGATATGGTTACCAGACCCTTGGGGATTTCACAGAGATTGCTCCTTAATAGGATGCTTTGGAGTTTAGAGTTTGGCTGTCTCTTGAAGGCAAGAGAAAGTCAGTAGCACAGATCCATAGAGTTGTTGTCCAGGCTGAAAATACTCAAGGCCGAGCACTCAAGAGGCTTGTAGCATCTCTCCATCAGTAATGCTAATTGCACTTGCTGTTTCTGTATATTGCAGATTGCTGGTAATGATCTTTAAAATCCTCAGTGCTTTAAGATCTATCCATGTGGACACTGCCTCTCTCAAGTTCCTTCCTCCCTAGAAAAGTTTTTGTAGGTGGGGAAGCACTTTCCTAGCAGCAGATTTCTGACATGGGTCTCTGACAATCTAACAATAATGTGCTTGAGGCACTCATTTGGTTGATTAAGGGCTGCTTTTTTTTGTTTTCTTAAATATAGTGGGGACAGGACTGGGATGACACTACCCACTATAGATAGGTTTTACTCTTGTGTGCTTGCCATTTACCAGTGACATCACAATATGTTGTATACAGGACATTTGATAAGGTATTTAAAAAACCCTGTAATTTTCCATTTAGCTGCATGTATGGTTCCTGTCTACTTCTAATTATTTTCTTCATATCTTTCTGAAACAAAGTAAAGCTTATGAAAACGAATAGTCCACAGCTCTTGATAGAATGATGTGCTTAACTCCATTACTTGTAGTAATAACTGTGTCCCAAAGATAAGAAACATACTTCTCAAGCTGAACTCAGATGAATGCATATTGCTGTGTGCAAAAGGAAGAAAAATATGCTTTAAATTAAAAAAGAATCTCAGAGATATGACTTACTTCTTGCTTTCTTGACTTACTGTGGGGATGGCCCCTCAACAAAAGGCAGACGATCAGAGCTAAGCCAAGAATGAACCTAAAGCTCCCATCAGAAACAAAAAAAAGAGAGGGATGGGGGAACTTTCTTTGTACACTGAACTGTAAAGGAAATACTGAAAGGTAATAAGGTAATAATGGGAAAGATTTGTGGGGGTAGGAAGGAGCAGCAGGTTAACTTCAGTGCTCCAGAAAAGCAGAATTGAAGATGTGTGATCTTACAGCACCACCTGCTCTGAGGAGAGCTGTGGGCCCTGTTTGCTTCATTTGGGGACACGTCATTCATTCTTCCAGCCAGAAACACTTCTTCACTAAAAGCTAGAAACTGTATTAAATCTTGGTCTCTTTGTTTTCTTGCCTTTCAGTTTCAGATACTAGAACCTCTTAGTCAAATTCCAAGATGAAGAATGACACTGTACAAGCAAAAATCCCAGAAAAGCATTGTATTCTCTGGAGATAGCAAAAACCATTAAAAATAAATCAACACAAAGTTAAACCAAATGTATGAAATCAGCATTCCTACCATGAATTGAATGCAAATCTGAAGGGTTTTTGCTGGCCTGGGTTTCCATTTCATATCAATTTTAAAACACCTGGATTCGGAGGAAATATTTTTGATGTAGAAATATAGCTTGGACATATCCATTATAACATAAAGCCACGTTAATGTATAATCCTGACTTGTTGTTTCATCATCATGGGTCAAACTGGCTAACATGAAGAAAAGCTTCTATACCCAACATACTCCAACAGTCAACACACCAGTCAACTCCAGATCACGAGCCTACTCAGCAGCAGGAGTTTCTGATTTCAGAAATGACACAGAGATTTAATTCTCTTTCCGATAGTTCCGGTTTTTATTATTCTGGCCAGGTTTCTTGTGTTGCACAATTCAAACCCACATCCTTTCCACTCACCAGCTGCTGTTTCTCCAAGAGCTCAGTGCAGGCACCAGAGGGCACCACACTCTCATTTATTTGCCCTGCTGGCCGTGGTGGACTTCAGAGTGAAAGAAAAAAAAAAAGGGTCATGGTGCTTACCCAGCTATGGCAGAAACACAAATCCGTATTCAAATGGTGGCTATGTACAGAAAGAAAAAGGAGAAGCAGAAAACAGAAGTGAAAACAAGAAATATCACGCTAAGAAAAGAACAGAGCCGATTTCCTTGTGTCGAACGATAAAAAACAGAGTGTGATGGGGTTCACCAGGATCTGCCCATGATTCCCTGGAGATGATGTTAGGGACAGAGGGAAATGCACCACCTTCTGCATGCAGCTGAGCCGGCTGCTGCAGTACCTGCACACCCAGCATGCTGTGAGCAAAGCCTCAGAGCCCCTCTGTCTCTGTGCCTACACACACCGCCGTGCATTGCCCTGCACTGCTGCTCCACACAGCTCCTGAGCCTTTACTGCACATCGGTGCAATAACTGGCACTCAGTGCTGTTTGCTAGTCACATTAAGTAAGGCCAATTAAACATGTATTACTCTGTTAACCTAAGACATTTTGAAATGATTGCTGGGCTGTCACTGGCCACTGATAGAGCAGCAGGAGACGTGAGTTAACGTTCCTTTATTGCTACAGAAGTCAGGGCTGTCATTCCCATCAAGGCACAGGACCCAGAGCAGAGAAAGAGACTTGCTCATAGCCTCTTATCTGTGTTCATGCTCATGCCTCTAATTGAGTTAACCCTTTAACTAGATAAGTCAGACAGGCATTCACAAGCATTCCCTTAGGAAAAAAAAAAAAAAAAAAAAGAAGAAAAAAAAAAGCTAAAAAATTACATTTTAAATATGACTTTCTATGCCCTAGTTCATGAGTTCATGCACATTTTATGTTCATCTTTAGATACCCTTTGTAAATCATAATTGTTACCTTCTTATTTAATTTAAGATGATTTTTTTTCTTACAGACTGTAATTCAGATAAGCCACCATCAAATCAACATTGGCAAGAATTTGTGGATACAGAATGTTTTACAGTTTAACCTATCAATTCACTAGACTATAAGGCAAAATTGGGAAACAATCTGAGCATGTATCACAGCCTTCATTTACTCTCCCAGTCAGGGAAGGGTCAATGTAACTCGGAGATAAAGCACTACTTCTGTACCAGCTTATCCGCAGCTCTCTTACCTCTAGAGTTCTATTCTCCTTAGTAATCACTGGCCAGAGGAAAATCCCATGTCTGTTTTGGACAATGTCAGACTATGAATGCTGTTAATGGTTGTTATTGGGGTCCCATCTAGCAGAACCATGCCGAATGCCTCAAAACTACACGGCAAACTGAGCTAAATACTCTGAAAAGTTCTGTTAGTTCTACCCATGCTCTTCAATTATAACTCTCTGGTTTGCCAGTACTGCAGAAATTGGTTTCCCATTGTCATTGTAATTTTCAGGGACACAAATTCTCACAAGAGCGCAACACCTCCCAAAAGGCTGATTCCAAGAGAATAACACTGCCATATCAAAATATGCAGAACAGCAAAAGTGCAAGCCTCAAATCTGACCTGAAGGATCTGAAAGCCATCCTTTAACGTATTTTCAAGGATATCAGAAAAAGGAATTATTCATTAACTTCTTCAGCTTGCAACTGCTTCAGGCTATTTTGTTCCTACAGTAGCTGCAATTTTCAAAGGAAGGTAGAGCTACTGAAGAAGAAAAGACCTTCATATGCACAGCACAAACACATCATCAGCATCAGACTAACTCCAAGAAGAAAATATGGTAGTTAGCCTGCTGCAAAGACAGGAATACCTTGTGTAGTGACAGGCTGCACATGTTTTATGAGCTTGGGGTGCTATTTAATAGTAGATGCTTAGTTACTATAGCAACTGTCATATCCCATGATATTTATGCTTAGATGTGGAACATATTTTAGGCAGCACCAGACAACATGTAATTCAAATTTCCAAAATGTATGTTTAAAATAAAACCCCTGTTACAAAGCAAATAGGTGTGCTGCTCCAGTTATGAGAGGAGCACACCTGTTTGTTGTCTGCAACAACAATGTTACCCCTCACACACACGGAGCAGAACTGCCATAATCCAGAAGGGGGCTCAGAAGCCTTAAAATAAAACCCCAAACAGCATTCAGCACTTTAAAATCCATTTTTGCTGACTGCTACTGCAAAACTTGGAGAGTTCTGCTGTTCAATACAAAACAGAGCTTTGCCATAAAGGTTTCTATCACAGTAGTGCTACCTTGCGAGGTATCACTTTGAAAGTCTCTTTCTTCGAAAACTTTCATCATCTGTGTTTTGTGCCTACTGCAAATATTCTACCACCAACATGAAGCATGTATTATTGCTGTCCCTTGCATACAATATACATTACTTGTGTTTTATGGCTGGAACGTCTCAGTTTGCAGTTCCTTCAGCTTGTGTAGTTTTGCATACCACCCACTGCTGAAATCACTTCCTCTGAACCAGCTGACAGATGCAAATCTTGATGAAGACACTTATTTTTATTTTGTGACATCTTGATGGCTGAGGACCACCAACAAGTAATGTAATATGAAGGCACTCTATCTCTCTTGTCTTTTTGATCAGCAGCGGAAACTGATGGCTACTAACTTCTACAGTTTTCTGTGAAGAGCTCTTAACTCCAATATGACCACGTTAGAAAGGCAGGCTAAAAGAGTCTGTGGACTAGTACAAGCCTAACAGTTTTCCATTTTCCATTTTCCATTTTCCATTTTCCATTTTCCATTTTCCATTTTCCATTTTCCATTTTCCTCTCCTCTCCTCTCCTCTCCTCTCCTCTCCTGTCATTTCATTTCATTTCATTTCATTTCCTGCAGTCGGAACATATCAATACCTCTTCTTAACAATTTGTTATCGGTTCCAGAGAGCTATTAGCTGATAAGAGTGATGGTGGTTTTAGCACATAGGGTTTCTTAGTCAGACCACAGAATCATAGAATCAGTTGCGTTGGAAGGGACCTTTAAAGACCATCTATAATCTGGCTCCTCTGCAATGAACAGGGACACCTACAGCTCAGAGGCCCGTTCAGCCTGACTTTGAGTATCTCCAGCAACAGGACATACACCACCTCTATGAGCAACCCATGCCAGTGCTTCAGCACCCTCACAGTAATGAAATACCTTTTCCTTATATCCAGTCTAAATCTCCCCTCTTTCCGTTTGAAATCATTTCTCCTTGTTCTATCCCAACAGAGCCTGCTAAAGTTCTTTTTATCCCATTCTCTGCTCATTTCTTGGCTCGTGTCATCCCTAATCCTCCTGGCCTTCTTGTAGACAGATCAGAACCTAAGGCCTGAGGCTGGTGGCCTGAGGCAGACAAATTTCTACCTAGGAATGGATTTGCTTCACCACAGCTCAGGCTGACAGCCACACACCCTCCCTTCCATCACCTGTCTGCTACAGCTCCTCAGTTGTTCAACAGCTGAGCCAACACAGCCAAACGCTGCCCTCATCAAGTACCTATTGGCTGGTGCACATAATAGTTGATGCGATGATTGCTCTGACTGCTATGTTCATTTTCTAAACCACTAACACTTAATGCCAGTGTCACCATCACCCAACATCAAGCTACATTTAGCCCATCAATGCACCGTTCAGATATATTCTCCTTTTCCTCCTCACTCACTCACTCCAAACTCCATGTTTGTTCCGCAGGCACTGGATGCCCCCATTCCTTGTTCACCCCCCTACTACAGACAGAAGTAACAGCTTTCCAGGCTCAGGGCAGTGACAGAGACTTTACTGAATGCTGAGCAGGACTTCTGGTCACATTTTGTGTTCCACACATTAACACACAACAGTAACATGAAAACACTTTCTCTTGGACCTTCTCAGCTTTTCAGTATCTAAAGGAAGTCTATAAGAAAGAAGGAAACAGACACTTTAGACATTCAAGGTCAGGCTGGACGGGGCTCTGAACACCTGATCGAGCTGTAGGTGTCCCTTTTGTTGCAGGGGAGTTGGATCAGACTGCCTTTAAAGGTTGCTTCCAATTCAAACGATTCTATGATTTTACAAAATTTGGAGTGCTGTGACTGCACAAAGTGAGGCTGTAGCCTGTATCTGGCTTACAGGGCTCATCTGAGCTGCTACAACAGGCTTACTTCTCAGGGAACAGCCACATTTAATTATCTTCCTTAGCCTTTCTTCCAGCGCTCCTGGAGTTCTAGGCTGAGCTCTGCTGCAGGAATGTGCTCGTCTGCAGAAACACTCAGGACTGTTTTGCAATGCTGCTTATTTCAAGGGTAGTCAGAATTTGCCAGGTTGGGCTTAAAGGAAACTGTACATTACAGACGGGCCTCCTGCCCTACTCCTGAGCCAAATTAAAGAAAGACACACGTAATTTACAAGCTTTAATCAAACATTTATTATGAGAGAAACAACACAGACTCTGAGCACGTCCACATTGTCTTTGGCAGGCAGAGGCAAGCAAGCTTTGTCCCAGTGTTGAACCACAGCCCAAACTCTTCCCCAGCCACACAGGGTCATGCTGGTGCAGCACGGAGCTGGATGAGCACACCTTGCCTCCCGACAGGGCTCGGCAGCAGCACTGCACTGACGACAGCTGCACAGCTTCCAGCTCAAGGCTGACTCATGTCTGCTTGGCTCCCAGCACCGGCAGTGCAAGCACACATTTTCCTGTTCTCCTCGCCCAGCTTTCTGGCCCCCAGGGCCCTAGAAGGAGAGACAGAAAATGCTGCAACCACACAGCAGGGTAGTGGAAAATGCTTCATTGTCGTCACAGTTTTGGGCCTGGGACAGGACTCACTCCTATCTCTCTTAAACTATTTGCTTCAAAGCTTAAGCAACCTCATGACTGACTTTCCTAACCTCTTTATCTGCAGGCATGCAACCCACTGGTTGAGAAACACGGAAGCAAGCCCCAAACACCCAGAGAGAGACAGTGCAAATGAAACACTCTCTTGGGAAGGCCTTTCTGTGGGCTGGAAATCATACCAGCACAGTGACCCAACAGAAGTGAGGAACTTCACTCTGCATGGATTTCTGCCTCTTGTTCACTGTCACAGAATTGCAGGGGTCAGAAGAGACCTCTGGAGATCATTTTAGTGCAACCCCCTGCTAATGCAGGTTCACCTATATAAGTAGTAACAGCATTGACCCTTTAAAACTATTATAAAAACACATTTTTTTTAGACTCATTTGCAGTGTGGAAATCTCACGGTCTGAGATCCTTTGCAAAGCTCAAAGCTGCACAAATAAACTGGAAATCACTTTTTTTTTTTTTTCTCTCTTTAAAAACACAGTTTCAGCCCTGCTCTCAGCCATTGAGTTCCTATTAATTCCTGCGGTTTTATAAACACTGTCCAACTCTACAGCAGCCTTCCCGTCACCGCTGATGTGTGAAAGTCTGGCCAGCCCAGCAGGGGCTCTGCGAAAGGAGCAGCAAAGCTCCGGAGGCATCAAGCGCAGCCCAGCACGGGAAGGGGGCTGGGAGGGTCAGCGGCCGCCTGCAGAACAGCGCGGCACGCAGCTCACGCAGCCGGTACCAAGCAGTGCCAGGGAAGGAGGCCCTGGGAGAGCTGGCTGTCTGCTGGAGCAGAGGGCTGGGGACAGCCAGGGCCGGCTGCCAGCACGGCTCCGGCAGCCGCTGAGCGGTGGCATGGGCACAGCCGGTCTGCACGTGTGGCTCACGCGGACTGAAGCCGGATCTGTCCTGCATCTGTGTGCCAAGCCGAGGAACGGGGGGGGGGGGGGGGGGGGGGTCACGCTAAAGATGCTAAAGATGAACCTGTATCATGGTCCAGCTCAGTGAGGCCACAGTGAAGCCCACTGCGGTTAAACTATGCGGTTACACTTTCAGAGGGCTGCTGCCAAGGCTTCTAAATTTCCTCAGGTCTACCATTCTGAAGTTTCTGCCGGGTGCCACTGCTGATCCACTTTCCAATGAGAGGTGTGCTGAGCTGGTTTGCATCATTTTCTCCTGTCATACATGGTAGTCATTACATCAGCAAGCAGTTCACCAGTGTCTCACCAGGTGTAAGCTCTCACATTACTCCAGCAGCTCTGAATACCTTTTGCTTTTTGTCACCTGCCATTTCAAGCCAGCACAATTATTTTTTCTTTTTCTTAACAGCAGCTCCCATCTTCATTTCAGCTTCCTGATCAGATTGTTCAGTAGACATTTATTTCCAGTTTTGCTCTGTGCTTTGTCTCCAACTGCTATGCACTACTTCTGCTTTTGCTTGCAGACTACTTTACCTGCTAAGGTTTCACGTGCTGACACAGCTTTCCCAACTAGCATTTATCATTTGCTCTTTTTAACTCTGACATTAACATTTAGTTTACCAAAACCAGTAGGTCGATAGAAAACATCAGCATGTAGCTAAAAATTGACATCTTTATCACACTGTGGTTACAATTCAATTATTTTCTTTATAGCACTATCGTAGTACTATCAGAGATTGTCTGCTTTCTAGCAAATGCTTACTCTGTATTGTTTTGCATCAGTGTGTCCAGATATTTCCCTTCTGACTTGTCAAGCTATGTTTCACACATGTGAGACGCAAGAGTTGTTCTCTCCTGAGAGTAATCACATCTTGTCATATCTTGACAAAGTGTGCAGAAGTCTTCTCAGCTTTTCAAAGAAAGCACTGAGAACCTTTCCATAGTTCCCCTTTTCAAACAACGTGGACATTTTAATCTATCAGCTATCCCTCTTATTTCATTTGTTCTTCCTATATTTCACCGGAGAATTTATTGGGGGAAAAGTTGAGATACTCTCATTGTAGCTAAAAGAGGAAAAAAGATAATTGGGAATATGGAGATGATGCTACTACCAGTTCAAGCAGTACCACGGCATTTTTCTACAGTGAGATCCTGCAGGGAACAACAGAAAGGCTCGAGGGTTCGTGCAGGACTTAAAGTGAGCTTACATACTGAATTCATCACAGCTCATCTAGAAAAAGTTAGTGTTGAGACAGAGAGCAGGGGAACACTCCTCTTTGCTGTATTGTTCTTTCAAAGTCTTCACACGTGCGTTTGCATCGTGATGTCATTATGTGCTGCATGAGAAACCGTAAGAAACATGGGGAGATAACGCACTTTCTAACATATCTCATCCCAAGAGTGACCTTGCTTGTACAAGCACTGTTTTCTCCTGCTGTCTCCTACCGAGTTACAGCTCTCCGCTGCTTCACAGCCCTCCCTACCGACTCACTCCCAGGCCCACTCTCTGCTCCCCCCTGCTGCCCAGTCTCCCCTTTCTCTCCATTTCTCTTCTCTCCCCGGGGCCGCAGAGCTTTTCGTCGCCCACCCTTCGGCCGCGGTCGCCGGTGCCGAGCAGCTGCAGCCGGGACGAGCTCGCCCCCAACTCCTGGCTGCTGACAGGGAAAGCAGCTGAGCTCTGCGGCCAGCTAAGCGCTTGCAGATGTGCCGCAGCGCCAAGCCAGCGCGACAGGCGTCCAAAGCGTCGGGTCGTGCGCTCCAGACGAAGGTCGGAGCTGCCGCGGCACCGGGCTCCATCCCTTCCCCGCCTGAGGGAGGCGGCCCGCCCGTCCTCCGCCCGCGAGGCTCAGACAGGAAATGCCACAGGCCTTGCTAATGGAGTCACGAGGCCCGGCACCCCGCGGGCTGCGGGGGCGGGAGGCGTCGCGGTCTCTCGGCCCAGAGGGAAGCGGCGGCTCGGCCCGGCGGGGGCGGAGCCCCTCCCAGAGCCGGGGCCCCGCGGGCCGCTGCCGGGCCAGGTCTCGACCCGTTCCCGCCGGAGCCCGTGGCCGGGAGCCCGGCCGCGCCGCGGGACTTTGGCTGCCGTTTGAAATGGGGGCCCCGCCTCGGCCCCCGCCTCCCGGCCTCTCACGGCCGAGGGGAAGGGCCCGGCCGTCCAGCCTCCCGTGCGCGGCGCCCGAGGGGCGGGAGCGGCTGGGCGCCGCGGCCACGGCGCAACCAATCGCAAAGACGAGCGCCGCATGCGCCATCCGGCGGCAGCCAATAGAGACATGCGGGCGCGGCCCGAGGCTGAAGCCCCGCCCCCAGCGGCGGGGCGGGGGCGGGGAGCGAGGCCCTTTGTGGGCTTCTACAATAAGATGGCGGGCGAGGGGGGCGGGGCCGGGCGCTACGGTTGGCCGCGCCCCTTCCCTCTAGCGCGGAGCGAGCGCCGAGGCGGGAGCCGGGCTCCTGCGCCGGGAGGCGACGGCAGCGGCAGTGGAGCGGTGAGCGGGGAGAGCCGAGCGGGGCGCGGGGCCGTGGGGCCACGGCAGCGCCCGCTCTCCGTCCCACGCGGGACTTTACGCGGGGGGTGGGGGCAGCGGGCGGGGGTCGGGTCCGGCGGAGCCCGCGGAGGAGGGAGCGGATCCAAAATGGCGGCGGGCAGTTCGCCGGGAGCGCGGGGCCCCGGGCATCGGGCGCCCGTTGGCTCGTCGTGAAGCGACTGGGAGCCCCGGAGGGCCCTTCCCCCTCGGGGCCGCCTCCTCCTCGGCCCCTTCCCTTCCTGCGCCGCCCTCGCGCCGTCGCGCGGTTCCCCGGCACTCCCCCGGCTCCCCCCGAGCGCACGCACCGATGCTCGGCCCCGCCTCGGCCCCCCCGCCGCGCTCCCTCCGTCGCCTGCGTGCGCCCGCGCTCGCTCCCCGCCCCGGCCCCGCCTCCGCCGCCTTCCCCGGCCCCGCCGCCCTGGCTCCGTTCCCGCAGCCCTCGCGTGCTGCCCTCGGGGCGCCCGGCCCCAGCGCCTTCCTGCCGCCTTTGTCTCGGGCCCGTCGGGTTGTTCCCCGCCCTGGGAGCCCACCCTGGATTCGGGCCCGAAAAGGAGTCGCCGCCTTTCCAGCTTCTCTTCGGGTTTACGCTTCTTATGTCCGCTTCCTCCTAAAGGCGAACGGTGGCAGAGCCTCCTCTGTTAGCTCAACTGTTAGGAAGCGCCTTGTTCTGAAGCAGCCGGTGTGTCGGTTGCGGGGTGTTACCGCCTCCCTCTGACTGCGGTTCTGGGATGTGTAAGCTGATGCTCCAGCAAGAATTGGATCAGGTTTCAAGCACCTTATTTGTAAAGCGGGCTGGGAGTTTGTCGCAAACTCAAAAGCAGCATTTTTTGTGAATGACATAGCACTGTGCTTCCTGCGCTGCGATTCCAGCAAGCAGAAAGCCACGCAGCTCCCCCTTTTTTTCATACTTAGTTATCCTGCAAATAGCCGTTGTCTCCTTGACAACTTCTTTCCTACAGCTGTTTCAAACAACAGTTAAAGGTTTTGGCGCAGTAGGTTTGGGCTTGCGAGGTAGCAGCAGTAGAAGGGAGATGGTAGGATACAGGCAGTCCAGATATTGCCTTTGAACAGAGGCAAATCCTGCCTGAAAGCAGGGGGGGGACTTGGAACACCTTGCATCCAGAGCAGCAGCAATCCTGTGGCACGTACCAGGAGGTTGTATGTAACAGCTGATACCTTTTTGAGTACATTAATATGTAAATCAATTGAGAAGCATACTTAGCATTTTAATTAATTCGATTTTAAGGTTAGCATTCTCCTGAGATAAGCACTTGTTGGAGATGGCGCAGAAAAATCAGGGGGTGGCTGTTTATGTGCAAGGTTTTAATTGAATTTGATTGTGGCTATGAAGGTTAAAAAATGACTAAGAACTTAGGTTCTGAGGCACACTCATTGGACAGGGAAGAGAATCTGAAGAAATAGTTGCTATGATGGACAAATTCTTCAGGACATTTATGCTAGCAGAGATCCATGTGGTTTGTTTATTGCTGTAGGCAAGAATGTAGAATCACATGTAGCAGGTCTTACACACTAACACATTGCATGGGAAAACCGTGTCCTTCTTTAGTGTGCTAAAGCCACAGGCTGGACTGATCTGCCAGCATCCCTGGTGTTCTTTCATTTGTGGATGTGACAGTGTTTTTCCTCCAGGTGTTCTCATCAAGGGTCCCCTCCCATATCATCCCAGGAGGCAAACGGCCATGCTCTCTTCCTCTCAACTGTCTAATATCCAAAATAGCACTAGAAAATCTTTTCATTTATTGTTCTCATGACTGTATCATCTCTACCTGCAGTTGCATTTTTGTTTATTCTGTATGGAAAAAGCTTTGTCCTCGTCACTTACCCAAAGCAGCGTTCAGAGATTCAAATGGTTGCTGTGTGGAGAGCCTGCATTTCATTTACAGAATGGGCTGAGAATATAGCCAGGGAGCAACAGCTTCAGAACTTCTGTAGCATCATGAGGTGATTGATAGAGATGAGGAATACTGACTAGGTGCTGTGATGTCTCACTGGAGCTGTAGTTCAAGTGCCTCACCACCATCTTTCGAACGCTGCTGTTAGCTCAGTCTGTAAGAGAATGAGTTGGCTGAAATAGTTTTTTGTGATGTGACAGTGCTTTAGTCCTATTAGTTTGGGGTTGTGTCAAAAGATTTGAGGTGGCTTAAAAAAGATATTTTAGTATGCAGCCCTTGGAGAAAAACAGATGGCTTTCTGCCAAAAAAAAGGAAAGGCCTTTGTCAACCATCTCTTCCCTTCTGCCCAGTTTCAAAAACAAGTGCTTTTTCAACAATTTTAATTACCAGCCACAACAGAAAACAAAGGTGTACATATGCATCCAGTTAACTTACTTATTTTCTAGGTCGGCTTCAGTTGCAGACACTGAACTGACTTGTACAGTCAGACATGTCTAGAACAGTAGCAGGATTGTATTCATGTTTTTTTCCTATAAGTTATTTGTAGCCCATTTTTAATGGCATTCTTTTTCGCTTTAGTTGTTAAAGGAATTCTTGTGTGTGTTTGATAGTTGTGTTTGGTATATTCGATCTTGTTTTGCCTCGAATATGTTTTGAAAACTCAGCCTTCCCAGCCAGACCAATTTCATTACTGTCATTACTTTCATTCTTGTCATTTTGCAAAGAAAATCTTAGTCATGAGGTTTCTGTGCTGCTGCTAAAGGAAAATCCTCCCCACCTTTGCTCTTTTGGTTTTATACTTGTACGTGCATATTCTTTTCCTGTAGATGACGTGGTTGGTTCTGTACGACAAAGGTGAAAACTGCAAGCTTTTGTGATAAACTTGTTTTCACTATGCCTTGCTACACATTTATGCTTTTCAGATGATGGCTAAAGATTTTGTTTGCTCTTCAGATGGCAAAGGCACAGGGATAAGGGGGAGGCTGGTCCAAAGGTCAGCATAATAGCCCAGGACTTGGACTTAAATTGGCAGTTTCCTTCTCCTGTCACAGATTCTGTGTGTATTGTTCAGCAAATCACCTTTGTGTTTCAGTTGTAAACCGGGTTTTATAGCAGTCACAGGACTGCAGTGAGGATAGAGATGCTGAAGCAATTGAAAAAGTAGTGCTGTGTATGTTTTTGAAATGGGAAATGGTTCTGCTGTGTATCTCCTGTACTTGCCTGATGCCTTGCTTCCTCGTACTTGGTAGGTGCTGCCCTAACTGTTACTGTATGGACTCTTGCTCAGTAGCATGGGAGAAGAGGAAGGACTACATCAAGCACAATTACTGGTATGTAGCTTATTTTCCTTAGCCTAAACAGAAATTTATTAGTATTTTGAGCAGATTCAGAAAGAAGGTGACAAAGAACTGCTTTTTTTTATGATGTAGGATACCTATTAGAAGTAAATATTATAATGGGTAAAGTGATTGAAAATTCCAGTGAATTCTGTGAAATGCTTAAGAATAAATTTTGTTGGGTTTTTTTTGGTCTTCTACCAACTTGCATGTGTGATGTACTGATGTTTTCAAGTTCTATACTACATTCATTTATTCCACTGGTGTGCCTTAGAAGGTATTTAATTGTCAAACAGTAGTTTTAAAAATCAGGTTAACATTCAAGTATAGTTTTATTATTCTTTTACAAGAAAAGAAATTGAAATAAACAGAAATTTGAAATTCTGTGTGGAACGTTTAAAGTCTGATGACATAACCAACCCTGTATGATCATTAGGCACAAAAGGTGTTTCCTAGGGGTTGTTTCACATAGGGTGTGTGTGTGTAAACATTGTAAATACAGCATTACATAAAGAATAATACAGGATATAACCAGATACACTTTTAATGCCTAAAGGTCTGGAAAAGGCACTATCAAGTGAGAACTCGGGTTGGTTTTTTGTTGTTTTATTTTTTTAAATTGGAAATAATACAAATATGTTGAGTTACAGGAAAAAACTTTAGAATGAAACTTCAAAAGCATTTAAAACCCTGGTAGTCTGTATATAGCTTTTTAGAAGCCTGTTAAACATGACCTTAAGACAAAGTTCTTATGTTCTATACTGTATTCAGTGTGCATTGTGATTTTTAAAGAGTTCTGAGCCTCCTCTGGAAGGAAGCCTTTAAGAGACAGCAAATTCAATAAAATGTTAATTTGTAGAAGGGTTGTACAGAGGTAGACCAAATGTTTATGTAGCTACTGTTCTAGCCTCATGTTTTCAGAGTAGATAAGAGTGTAATGCACGATAAAAGGAGCAATGTAGTCTCACTTGGGTGCATTTTTACTAAGGCTGAAAAAGCTGAAAAGAGACCTCTCTGAAAACATGTGAACCATTCAGTAGCTACCAAAAAGCAAGGTAGAGATTAGGCTTTACCAAGAGAAGCAGAGTAAACCATACTGCAGCAATAGCAGTTTGGTCTTAGCAGCTTTGAGCTGAAAAATGTCATTCTATTTGAATCCCTTCCCAAAATGTTAGTTAAAGAACTCTGAGGACAGAAGACTTGAAAGGGACTTAATAAAGGTGCAGAAATGGTGCAGATTAGGTGCTGGCTTTCTTTTGCATCCTAGCTTTTCTAAGGCTAAGTGAAGTGACATATATTGCATTTACAGACAGCTACTTTGTATTTGAAGGAGTCAGCTACAGTACTTCACTTGCATGGAGCGCTGCTATAAAAACCAGTGCAATTCAGATGACAATCTGGAAGCTGCTGCTTGAAATTCATACCTTGGTTAATTCTGCAGGTGATTTTTTAGATGTAGATAATCAGAAGCCTGCATGTGCTCCAGTCGTTTTAGCTAGTGAACGTAAAGTAAGAATACAAGAGTTTTGTTTTTCAATAGTCAGCTGTGAAAGAAGTACAGAAGCCCATACAGAGGATGAGTCTGTCCTTATTGGAATTGCACAATTCACACTGCAACTGAGCTATTCATTTACTCACTTGACTAAGGGCACATGAAGGAATGCTTGAGTTATATGAACTGAATCTGTGTTACACCCCAAGTGACTAAACTTAACCTTTTCTAGTACACTGTCTGTGAGATATATCTTCTTTTTGTTACTACATTAGGCATATTGGTTTTCCACAGGGGTCATATATTTAAAAGATGGTGTGCCAGGTTGTATTTTTATTTCCAAAATTAGAGGTTAAGCATGCCAGTAGAAACTCAGGAGGAGCGAGGAGAAACTGCCTCTCCAGTAGGTGAAATACAACTGTTGAGATGGTCGCTTCTGTGCGAAGCAGCGGCTCCTGACTTCCATCAAGTTTGGCATTTAATGGGAACCAGGAGCTGGGAGCCCCTGCCTCTCTCAGGTGCCTCTCTGCGAAGCCATGACTCATGGACCTGCTCACTCCTGGTTCCTGAGTGTCGTCTTTGGGACCCTGTCCATGTGTTCCTGACCCCTGTTGTACCACAATGGCCATTCTATAACCTGGTATGATAATTCTGATGTTTCTATCTTCAAAGAATTTGCTGTTTAGTTTTTCTGTTTCGGTTTACTTTTTTAGTCTTTTGTTTTTCTGTCTATTGAGCAGCTTACGTTGTACAATATTTTTTTAATTTTTTTTTTTAACAGGACACAATGTTTATGCGAGGACTGAAAAGAAAATGTTTTGATGGCGAAGAAGATATTGAAGGAACTCTGGCTGGTATTAAGGCTATTCCTTCATATAATCTTCAGCGACAGTCACTTTTAGATATGTCCTTGGTTAAACTTCAGCTGTGTCACATGCTGGTCGAACCTAACCTTTGTCGTTCGGTACTTATAGCCAACACGGTACGCCAGATCCAAGAGGAAATGACCCAAGATGGGACTTGGCAGATGATAAATATGCAGAATTCAGGCCAGGCATCTGTGGATCGTCTTGTTTCAACAGATATCCTCTGTCGCTCATCTAGGGAGCAAGCTGAGGGAAAGCATGTTCCAGGTTACAGTACTTTCAGTAAAGACTTTGAGGGTGACCAGGCACAAGATAGTTCAGAAACTATGTCAACAGCCTCTTCAGTGCAAGCTCTAAGAAACCTGCAAAGTAATGTGTGGGAAATGGAGAATTCACAAGAAAATAAAGGAAATTTTCAAAAATCGTTAGATCAAATATTTGAGACACTGGAGAACAAAAGTCCTAATTCAGTTGAAGACCTGTTTTCAGAAGTTGACAATTCTTACTATGATCTTGATACTATGTTAACAGGCATGATGAGCAACACCAAAATGGGACACTGTGATGGGCTAGAACCATTTCCTTCTCCAGCAGCTACAGCTTCTAGCTCTAATTGTAAATCTGATCTTAATGAGCTTGATCATATTGTAGAAATCCTTGTTGAATCCTGAAACTCCTTGTGTAGGAGATAAAGATCTTTTAATGGAAAAAAAGACTCAAGAAAGCTATTTCCACAGTTTGTTCTATCAAATCTGCACATGTATTTTACAAATATCTATATATTATATAGATATATATTAAAAAAGCACTTCATATTGCAAAATAGTGTTAACTCCTGAAGTTAACCTGCAACTTGTAGTGCAATGATCCAATCTCTTGTCCACTGAACTGTAAGTACATACGGTAAACGTTTTTAAGTATGTGGTCCAAGGCTTTCAAATTTGGGTTACTTCTACAAATTTGTTCTAGCCTTTGACAGAGGATATGCTTAGTGAGAAGGATTCTCTCATCCTTCTTTTTTTTATTGTTCTCTCACTGGAAATGGTAACAAACAGTGAGAAGCTGGATAACTGGCTTCCCATTTTCCTCCAGTTTCCACTTTGCTACACCACATAACTCCTATAATACTTGCTGCTTCTGTTCTAAGTCGCTACATGGCTCTTAAAGAGCAGTATGCAATAGTTCCCATTATTCTAGCTAGCTTCTTCTGGTTTTTGCTACATTTTTTTACTTTAAAGATAGTTTTAAAATGTTTATTGGTGTTTAGAATTTTCCAGGTATTTTCCTAAAATATATTTTTACTACAGATGTTGTGTCAGCTGCTAACTTAGCAACTTTTGATCATATCTGCAGTTGATGTATTTTTTGAAAGGTTTTCAAAAAGGGATGGTTTTTTTTTACTGTGAGCTACCCGATGTAGTTCAGTAAAGTGTATGTAAATGTAAATATACAATTTTATACTTTACATTAAAATGTAAGAGCTGTTTTCATGATTCTGTTTTATAGAGTAGTACTTTACTAAATTGAGAATTGTACTATTATGCTTTTTATACCCCATATACTTGGTTGTCATTAGAGGAAGAGCTCTGATCCAACTAGAGACAATAACATTTAATTCATTTCAGACCGTATTTTTCCTTAACTACAAACCTAAATTACATAGGATTTTATTTATGTGTATTTATATGTAAATGTCATCAAGTGAATTGTTTGTCGCTGAAATCTACCATCAAATATTTGTTTATATGGGTTAACTATCTTGCACTAATTACTACAAAAAGTGTTACTAGCGGCCTTTAAATCTCAACTGGTATGTCTCCATGTTTTGTCATGATTAGTATGCTCCACTCTTAAATGAGTTTCCTCTTGCTTTTTTTTTTTTTTTAATAACAAAAGATAATACAACATGGGATGGTGTTCTTTTCTTCAAATACTCACATTCATGTGAGTGTATATAATTAAGTATATTGTTACGGGACTTCTTCTGGGGGGGAGGGAAGAAGTGAGGGGAAGGATACATAAAGTACATACACTGTATGATTTTGTTGCTAAAGATAAAATGTGGCAAGAGGCCTGACCGAGCAGTGAGGTAGGCAATGGGGAGATTGTTTGATTTGTTTCTGGATTGTTTTAGCCAAAAGAAGGAAGACATACACCACTTGGTGATTTTTCTGTAGATTTGAATCCAGCAAGTCACTGAACTTGAAGGGAGTGTGTTTCTGTACCTGGCAGCCCGTGCTTTCTTACAAGTGATCTTACTGCATACTGCTTTTTTCAGATTCTCAGACATCCCCAAAGCAGAGAGGGTGAGGGCAGGAGGATGGATGTGTGAAGGGTATTCTGGTGTCACCTCTGCAAAAATACACTGCTGGGCTTAGGTTTTCAACAAGTGATTCAAAAGCATCTGGTTTGGGGGAAAAATGCCATCACTTGCTAAATTATTCAAACTTGATAGCGGAATTCATATTAATCTTTACTTGCTGTAGTAGTCAAATATTGCTTCCTCAATTAAATCTCCATTAATAGCCATATTAAATATGAAATACTATATAGACACGTGGCAGTGTCAGTCTGTATAATACAGCTGGACCTAAGAAACACAAAGTACTACTGGACATCTTAAACAATAGAGACATCACCGATAACTGAAAGGTGTGGTAGTATAATATCGTAGCCCAAGAGGATACAAATATTGATGTAAACTATCATATCTCTCAGGGAAAGAATAGTCTGTTTTATTTGTCAGTGTTACAGTATAAGAAGTAATTTCTAACATGATGAATCCTCAAGAAAACATGCTTGATGCTTTTCTGTATGGATAGACAGCAGATGCCTTAGAATAAAGTAGTCAGACTGCTTCAAAGTTTTACAAACAGAACAGGAGTGATGAGTTGAATAAATTAATATCTTCCATACCTCTGGAACGTTCCCCCAAACTGCTCTGAACTGTGGTGGTTCAAAACTCCAAGCATTGAACAACTGTGGACGTAGCCCACTTCTCCTTTTCCCCTTCCATTCTTTTGTTAAATGAGAAATTACAAGTTTAGATATTTAGATCTTTCCCCCTTTCCTCTTCAGTATGCTTCAGTCTTTGTGTATGAGGTGGGAGTTGGTGTGAGTGTTCCTGGCTTTTACACTGTGTGTGTGTCAAATACACACACACGAATGATTGCACCAAAGATGTAGTCAGCTGCATTCCTTCGCTGGGGAGGCCATACCCAGCAAAGAGCAATTTGTAGGGACTGCTTGGCTTAACAGGAATGGCATTAGGTAAGTATGTGGTTATGTCGTTAACTATTTTAAACAGAAATATGTATTCTGCTTTATTATGTTCTTAAGACTTGTGCCAAATCTTATGTGCTCTTACATGTCTGATGTCTTGGCTCAAGCGTGGAGCAGGTCTAAGAATTTGTGTTGCTGAAACTTGCACAGTCACTCTGCAGATGTGTACGTAGAGCTGGCCTGACTTTGCAAGTCAGTGTAGAGTCAGCCTATTGCTTTCTGGTATGCCTCAGACTAACTGCTGCTCATTCTGTAGCTTCACTTCTTTTATATAAAAAAAAAAAAGCTAATTTTATTTTCGTGCTCATATTGTCATTTCTTTGTTAGTCCAAATAGGTCATAGTTAAATATCCTTCACATTAAGGTTAATAAAATATTTTGCTCTGTGTTCCTCCCTGATAAAGAAAGAGAGCAGGGATGATAGGGTGCCTGCAAGTTGGTGAACTCTAAATTGCTTTCTTTTTTGTGAATTCTTATTACAAATGAGGAATGTGATATTTGCTGATGGCAATTTTCTTAATTTCTACATATATATGGAAATTAATTGAACCACTGGTAAGGCTTCGTTAAGATTCTCCTACCATTTCTTGTGGCCTCTTTCTTTTATGTCTTCCTAGGGAAAAGAGTTGCATGACAGTCTGTGCTGTCTCAAAGTGAGCTGTGTGTCTGAATGCCATAACTCTGCTTTAGATTTGCATTAAAGAAAGTACTTTCTAGCTGACACACATCTGCTTCCTTCTCAGGTAACCCTGAATATCTGTCCCCTCTGCCTCTTTACGTGTAGTTTTGTCTCTCCTTTCTTTCAGGAAAACCCAGGATATGTGGAACTTCTGGAGTCAGGGCATTCGGCAAGGTGTGTGAGAACTGAGGCTGAGATGGCTTGCGAACCACTTTGCAATTTTTTTTTTCTTAATCCCTTTCTCTTCCACAGCTCCGTGAATTTATTTAGGAAAAAGATTTGGCATAGCTCTCTGAATGTAGCCATGTTTGCATAAAGGACAAATCTGGTAAACAAGGAGGGGATCATTTATTTGGACGAAAACTGCAATTGCAGATTGTCTGAAGGGTACAGCAACACCTGTGGCTTTCATCCTCTAGCAGGTTAGGGACTCAGACAGGAGTCTGTGCACTCACTTGTGCTGGAGGCTGTCCTTTGGTCATTTCTTGAAATCTCAGGTCTAGACTGGTTTAGCAGGCATTTCAAAAAGCATTTCTGTAAACTGCTTGATAGTACAGTTTTATACTGTAATTATCAGTCCATTATGGATGTCTCATGTCTCGGGATATTGATGTGAGCGTATGACTGCTGATGTATGTTCCCATGTAACCAAACAAACTTGGTCAAAAGGCAGCGTGAAAAAAACATCCTGTCTTATGCTGACACTTTCAAAAGTGGGTTACGTTCAGAGTGAAAGTATGCGTGTGTCTGTGCTATATAGCCCCTTATGCAAAAAATACATGATTGATCGTGACAAATT
Organism: Perdix hodgsoniae; assembly: GCA_035772895.1. Lineage (NCBI taxonomy): Eukaryota > Metazoa > Chordata > Aves > Galliformes > Phasianidae > Perdix > Perdix hodgsoniae. The sequence goes on along the minus strand of JAPSGF010000001.1, from coordinate 49,267,687 downwards.
TTGATTGCTCATCAATTCCTAAATGAGTGTGATTTCACGGTATAGGAAACATGATTAATACTAAAAGTACCAGAACGCCAACTTATCTCTAATACTCTACAGCAATGAAGTGTACATCTTAAAAAAAAATCCAACTATAAGGCCTCACAGAGTTTATTCCAGCTCCTTTAGGTATCTCTTATAAAACTGACAGTTAATTTTTTTTTTTAATTTACTTTTTGCTTCTTTTTTTTTTCAAGGAAGTTCCACAAAGAGCTGAAATCACTGGATAGTTCAAGTTACCAAGTTCAGTTGCATGTAGTGGCTTGACTTCTTTATATAGTCAATGGAAAATAAGCAAAATTTTGTCTGAATTGTAGCTTTTTTTTTTTTTAATACAATTATTCCTTTGCTTAACTAAGATTCTGCTAAAAATGAGTGCTTTATGACCTGAAAAATTATTGTGGTAAATGTTGATGCACGACCAACTTGTCAACGGGAAAATATATAGCTAGGGGCAGCTTTCCACTGCAGGGAAAACAGGCAGTAATTCCAGCTGTCATCTTTTTAGGGAAGAATAATTGAAGATGCAGGTGATTACATGACTTCTTGCAAAAACAGAATTAAAAAGAAATTGTAAGAACATGTAGGCTGTACTTGGAAGTCCCCTAGGAGCATGTGGGAAGTAGCAAGTAAGTACTGCAGGAGTAAGTGTTACAACAAAGGAGCAGTGTATTGCAATTCTCATGTGCCCCTCGCAGACAAGTTTTGGAGATCAAGAAAGTGTAATTTCAGTCTCTGATTGTGCAAGCTTCCAAAACAAGACTCTAAGGAAGAGTGGCTTATATTGTTTAAAAAACACCAGAAGAGTTTAATACTCACAGGAGAAAAACAGCACTTAGAGGAAATTCACTTTTGTGCCCAGAAATGTTTGCTTCCGTGCCTCTGCTTTGCTTCACAGAATCACAGAATGGCCAGGGTTGGAAGGGACCTCGAGGATCGTGAATCTCCAGCCCCCCAGGGCCACCAACCTCCCCATTTAATGCTAGGCCAGGCTGCCCAGGGCCCCATCCAACCTGGCCTTGAACACCTCCGGGGACGGGGCATCCACAACCTCTCTCTCAACACCTCACCACTCTCCTGTAAATTTCCCCCTGGCATCCAACCTAAATCTCCCCTCCCTCAACTTTAAACCCCCCTTGTCCTGCTTGAAAGGGAGAAGGCACTTCTAGCTGTTCTTTGTGGCCAAACAGAATCATGGTTTACTTAAAATCTTCAATAATGTGTAATGTGTATTCTCAAGCACAACTTTCTACCATTCTGCTTTTTTTTTCCTTCTTTTTTTGGACCGGCATTAAATACGTGGTTAATTAGTAGCTCGTAGAGGCGTAACCAACAGAAAGAGATGGTGAAACTCACGAGGCTTGGTGCACTCTTCCTCACTTTGCCGTGGAAGCGTGGCACACCGTGATTGTTCTGCAATTCCCCTTCAATTAGCTCATTAATTGCAACCAGGTCTTGTAGTTGCCGCACAGAGAAGTGCTCAGGTGAAAGAGAGACCAGAAGAAAACTATTGTGCTGACTCCAGTAACTGGGATAAGATAGAGACGTTTTTCAGTTTCCAGGCAGAAGACCAAGTTCAATTAGAGCATTAGACGCAGAGTCAATTAATCACAGACGTAAATCCATAGGAAAGCAGTCTGCATCAGTTCCTGCCTTCTGGGGCTGTGACCAACTAGCAGCCTCGCGCTAAGGTAAGTGGGGGAGCAGAGCCCAGCGCTCCTTTCAGACGTGTTACACACAGAGCCCGGGTTTGGGGTGTGGTTTTTCTGCCTCCTGCAGAACTGTGTGAAAACCACAACGCTGCTTGTGAGAGCGGTGTCCTGCCGCGTGCTGGGAGAGGAGTCAGGCTGAAAGGCCGCGTTTGAATCATAAAGAATTCATGTTCTTAAGTCTTCTGTTTGCCTTTGGGTTTCAAGCAAAATGGGAGAGCGCGGAGGACTTGTGAGACGTGCTGTCCCTAGAGAAAACACGGGCTTCTGTCAACGTTAGGTCATGAATGGGGGGTGAGGGATGGAAAAAGGCCCCGTGGCCCTGTGGGGTTGGCCTGGGCCGGGCCGCTGGGATTTCAGGTGGCCCTGCTGGGGCTGACGACGGCCCCAACCCATCGCTAGGTGCAAGGCGGGTGTTGAAATCGGCCTTGCACAAGCACCGTGCCGCTGTCACTCGATTACCCAAACGCTCACGGAAAGCAAACAGAAAAGGGCTGTGAGCGTGGCCAAAAAGCTCTTGTTTGTAAAGGGAGAAAGAAATTGAAGTGAAAACGTGTTTCGGCAGCGTTTGACGCAGCGTTATCAGCGGGCACGGCAGGGCGCAGCCGGGGGAGCCCCTCCTTTTTTTCGGTCAGCGACTTTATTGAATTTTACTTTATGTAGGTTTAATAACAGCAATAAAAGGAGGGCAGAGATGCGGGGTCCGCGCGGAGCGGTGCGGTTCCGGCCGGGTCCCAGAGCTGCGGGCCGAGCCCGGCGCTCCCCGCGGGGAACGAGGCGTGCAGCCGTGCCGCGTGCCGCCCCGTGCCGGCCTGCCTCCCTGCCCCCCGCCCTCCGCCCGCGGCACCCGGAGCGCCGCGCAGGGAGACGGGTGGGTGGGGGGGACTGAGCGGCGCCCGCCTCGCGATTGGGCGAAGCCTGCGGAGAGCCCCGCCCACTTCAGCTCTTCCGGCCGTCTCATTGGGCGGCGCCGCGGGTCCAGCCGGAGCCCAACCCCCCCCGGGCTCGCGGACCAGTGAGAAAATGGTTGCCGGGCAGGTTGTGACGGCCGCTGGCCAATAGGGACGCGGCCAGCTGGCGGGCGCCGCGCGCGCGGCGTTCCACCTCCCTCCCCCCCTCCCCCCCCCGCTCCACACACACCCCTCCCCGCCGCCACCGCTGTGGGTGCCGCGGGCGGAGGGAAGGGCGGAGCGGAGGCTGCCGGGACCCGGCGGGGGTGGTGCCTCCTCCCGGTCGGAGTCCCAGCCCCGCCGAAGGGAGCCCGGCCGGCAGGCGCGGGAGGGCACGGCAGGCAGGGAGGCAGGCAGGCAGGCAGGCGGGCGGGCGGGCGGCGACGGAACGGGAACGGCCGCTCCGCTGCCAGGTGAGGCGCTGGGCAGGGCAGAGCCGGGCGGCGGCCCGGGGGGCTGGGGGAGGCGCGTGAGGGGGCGTAACGGCCGCGCGGGGGGGGGGGTTGGGGCGCTCGGTCTGAGCCCCGCGAGGGGAGCGCGAGGGGCGGGCGGCGGGCACGGAGGGGAGCCGGGCGGGCGCGGGGCGAGGGGTCGGAGCGGGCCGCCGCCGCCGCTGCCGGGCCTGGGGCTGGAAGTTGGCCGCGCAGTTATAATTAGCCGCTCGGGGTCCGCCGGCGGCAGGAAGGGGGGAGGAGCGCAACTTTTCGCAGCTCGGGGAGCCCGGGGGCGGCTCCGGTTACGGCCGGGGGGAGGTGCAGGAAGTAACGGCGCGGCTCCCGCCTGCCGCCACAAAGGCCGAGTGGTGGCGGGGCCCCGGCCGCTGTCGGGGCGCGCTGCCGTGCGGCCGGTGCGTGCTGCGTACCGCGCCTTCGCCGCGTGCGTTGTGAGGTCTGCGCCCGCCGACCTCCCCTCCGTACGGCCGTAACCTCGGCTTTAGCGTTAAAGGGGTTCCTTACAGTGCGCGGAATGAGAGTTCGATTTGGTAACTGCTCGGACTCCGGCTCCTTCCAGCGAAAGGTCGGGCTTCTGGTGGGCAGAGCTCTGGGCCTTTCTTATCTTCAATGCGAAACTTTTAAATGTTGCGGCGTATTTGTTAGCTTTTTTTTTTTTTTTTTTTTAAAAAGGGATATTTAATACCGGAAAGATTTCGCTTTCCGAAACATTTGTCCTTTCATCTTTGGTGTGTAGAAAATGCTGTCAGTGAACGTGCTCCCCCCGCCCCTCATGACTTAGCAGCTACACCTCAGTAGATCACCACGTTGACCTTTTAAGCTGTTGTTCTTACAGTGAAACAAGAAAAAGACTATGACTTGTCTCATTTTTTTTAGTTACTTATAACGTTGGTCTTCTCATGATTCACTGGAACACGTTGCCAAGAGAGGCTGTGGATGCCCTGTCCCTGGAAGCATTCAAGGCCGGGCCGGATGGGGCTGTGAGCAACCTGCTCTAGAGGGAGGTGTCCGTAGCAGGGGGTTGGAACTGCGTGATCTTAATGGTCCCTTCCGGCCCAAACCTTCCTTCGCAAGGAAGTCAGCTTCTAGAAGTAGGAGGGCAGTATTGCTGTACTTATTACTGAGGTTACATGGAGCATTACCGGCCACAAGCACCTCTCTGCTGTTTCACTGCACTTTTTCAGTTCCAAGAACCTGTGAATGGAAGAGCCCATTGGTAACATCAGGCTAGGAGTTGCTGTCTGAAATCACACGTGTTCATTTACTGTTCTGTCTGGCTAAATACAACACCAGCTTTCACTACGTATTATTTTAAGCAGAGTTAAGTAGCATATGAACTGTTATTCTTTAAATGCGGTCCTTCACGATCATCTGGATAAAACTGATCTTGGATCTTGTGGTAGCTTTGTGAAGTAGTTGGAATGCTGTAGGTGGGCATCTGTACGTATGTGTGCATACACACAAGCATATTAAGTACAACGCAGAGGGTAGGCTGCCAGCCTTCATGAGGGCATTACGTCTTGAAACTAGGGAACTTGGGTTTTCCAGGTGGAGCTGAGACCACAAGAACATGGATCATACAATTCCATCTGCGTGTTCCAGCCTCTTCCTCAGATCATTGTCACTTCAGCCTTTTCATGTCCCCCTGAGTTCCCAGTCTTTGGTCTAATCCACGATTTAATCCGTGTGGTCTGTTGGCAAACTGCAGATGTTGCTTTATCAGGGTTCTGATGAAAATGCTGTGCTGATTACATGCAGTCCTGGGGCATCCTGCCTGTTATCTACTTGCAGTGGTTTTGTTTGTGCTGAAAATGAGAGGAATCGGGGCATTCCATAACAACTGATCTCATTTTGCAGCCTGTAAAAGTTAGGGTTTAATTCTCAAATGTGCTTCACAATTCTCCTGATGTGTGATTTCTGATATTATTGCAATTGGAAGTCAGCATTCAGTAACCTGAAGAAGTACCAGTGCATGTTCTTACCCAAAAGCCCAACATGTGGAGGATCAGTACTCTTCTGTCATTTCACAGAAGAATACATAATTTTCACATTTTGCATGTTTGTAAGTGGAACTACCAGGTCCTCGTAATGCAGTGCATTTATGAACTCCTGTTTTTTTTGTATTTCAGTTTCACTGCTTTAGTAGGATTTAGCACAGTCGTTCAGGTAGCTCTGTTGATTTGCAAGCTTAATATTTCTGATTTAAAAATATCATAGCAGTTAATAATTTTTTTTTTTCATGTTTTTCCCCTTAAGTCACATCATCCTACCTCTGTGGATGGCCTGGACCCCTGAATAGCTGGAGACTCTTTGGATGACCACACTTTATGCAAAATCCGGAATCTTCCTGCCTGGACTCCTCTCTCTTTTCTAAGGGTATCTGCTTGTATATTTTTAAATCTTACCTTCTGAGCATATCCCGTGTTTTGATAATCAGCTGTAGGTGTTATTTTTGTGGGCTAGAATGTTAAACTGAATAATGAAGTTTAAAATTTGAGTATATCTTGCAAGGCCAGACTGGATGTGGCTCTGGGCAGCCTGGTCTGGTGGTTAGTGACCCTGAACATAGCAGAGGGGTTGAAACTAGATGATCTTTGTGGTTCTTTGCAACCCAGGCCATTCTGTGATTTTATGATGATAGAGTATAAACTGAAGTGCTTTAGGCTTTATTTAGGGGTGCAGATTTGACATAGGTAATAAGCTGTAACTTTTGTTATTAATGGATCTACATCTAGATCACTATAGCCCTATAATATGTCAGTATTAAGTAGGTGAATACATTCAGTACCTCTATTTGAAGTAAAAGATCAAGTAAGAAAAGAGAATTGATAATTATTCTCTTATTGTTTGTCCTCACACTGGAAGTTCTAAGGATCATTTGCCTCCCCAGTCTTTTTTCTGTGGACAAACAAAACAACCGTGGTTGTTTTGTCTCTGGTTTCATGTGTGTTCTCATTTAATTATGTTCTAGTTTTATTATAGCCGTTTGTTGATTTAGTAACTCTTGATCAGGTGTTAGCTCTTACCATCTATTATTGATCTCCAGTTTAAATGATTCCAGGCCTTTCTTCCCACTTAAAAAAAAGCCTGAAAAGCCAACCAAACAAATAAAAAAAAAGACCCACACTACACACTCCTGAAAAATATTTGATAGATGCTTTCTCATTAAAAATACACACCTGTAAGCTTTGCTTGTATGTGTGGAGCTACAGTCACAAGTTAAGAGGAGAATAATGCTAGTGTTTTTTTTTTGTTGTTTAGTTGTTGGGTTTTCCTTAAGTATGAAGAATTTTATTTGCTTAACAGCAGTAATGTCTGAGTACATCTATATTATCAGCCTGTAGTGATAGATAGCAGTTGCTAAGAATGCTAAGCTGCATGTTTGTACCTTGTGGAGAATGTACATCACAGTTGAGGGTCATCTTGTCCAGAGTGAAATGTTGTGCCCTGAAACTTAGATAGTGTGGTGTAGCTTTTGAAGCAAAGCTCTTATCAGCACCAAAGAAGGGAGTAGGGAACTTAGGAAGATGTCCTCCAAATGTAGGAATTAGTATTAGACATAATTAGACATAATATAAATAGATGGGAGGTTGCCTTCATCTAAATTCTAAATAGAAGTGAAACTTGCTCATAAGTGCTTTGTAAACATAATTTCAGTCCCTAAAATATGACTGTACGGTAGATATTTGTTCCGTTTCCACAAATAGTGAAGGGACAGTGGGAAGGTTATGAATTCCACAAAGTAATTCTGTGCTTAGCTCAGTCTTCCTCTCACTTCTTTCCTATTCTTAATTAATGAATACTTTTCAGCCTATTTTTATTTTCTGAATACAGGAAAAGATGCTAGGTGCATCCATGTGTGGGGTGTTCTATTTTTGCTGTTTGCTTGGTTGTTTTTTTAGCCTGAACAGTGGCATGTTGGTTCTGTGTTCTGGTTAGCAGAGTAGTAGCAGAAAGACTTCGGTGTTATACATCAGGATTTCGTGACCCAAAGTTGACCTTCTTTGAGCAGCTCTGTTCTGGTCATTTCTAAGTCCTGTAGAAGAGACTGTTACATAGGACTTTAGGTATGGGAGTAAGCTGGTAGCACTGCACTCCTCCCTATATGTACATTTTTAGCCACCTCTAGCAGTTACTCATCTTGGCTAAAATGGGGCAGGGCGGGGAGGAGGGGACTTAAATACATCTTTGTGTCTTTTAAAGTGTATTCTTGTCTGGGTTACTTTCTTACTCTTCAGTCTTTTAAGGCATTTAATCCTCCTTCCCCTGCTTCCTCTTAATTTTCAGTTGCAGCCAGGATGTGGCTGTGTTGGGGGGGATCTCCAGCAGCTCAGATAGGCTGTCCTGTGCAGTCTGTTGACAGCTTACTGTGTTATGTAAGTCGTGTTGAAGTGATCAGTGTTAAGTCCAGATGGGGGGAAAGGATTTACGCTGTTAACTGTACCTTCAGACTTACCTTTTTCCTTTGCAGCTTCTGATAGATGCAGTACTAGCCAAGACTCCACCCACCACGTAATTAAAACTTAATGAAGTTGTGTTGCCTGTGCTCAAACATACATGTGGTAGGGGAAAGGTATCATTAGAACCAGCACGCAGCATACGTTGGATAGTTCCGGGAGATTTCCATTGGCTGTAGGGATGTTTGTCTTCTTTGTGTTTCCTGCAGATGGATGCGTGCTTGTGGCATTTGCCCGTGGAAGGAGGGCAGGAAATCAGGTTATCAGTCAGCTTTAGTCAGTCATTATCAGAAATCTGCAATCCAAAGAGATTTCAGGCTGGCTCTACGTTTGGTGTTTTGGATGGTTATGAGCCAAAGGAGACTTTTAAAGAGAATTACCTAAATTATAAATAATGAGGAGTCTCTAATTTTGATGTAAATTCAAGGTAGTACGGTTGTCCTACTGGAAACTAGGCAGGCAGCTTTCACTTAGGAGGTGCTTACATCTGTTCAAATCTAATATTTCTCTCATGAGAAACAATCGTTTATCACCTGAGACAGATTAAGGCTGAAAAACTTAACAATGTCTGCATGTGAAGAATTAAGCAAGTTTGAATTTAATGATAACCTCAGAAGAAAAGCCAGAAGGGACTGGTGATGAGGAAATAATTTGGACTTCCTGCATGGTGCAGGCCAAGCACTCTATTGGTGATCTAGGCATTTAAACCTACTTAGTGGTAACAGTAATTCTTGTGTAGCTAACTGCCCTGCTGCTTTTCTGCATGACAAGTTTTGTGTTCATGCAATTTTGATTTGCCAGCATGTACTCCTTTTTTGAAACTTTTCTCTTGTCTAAAAAGCTCTGGGCAGTTCCACATTCTACGTGTTGCTCACCTCGCTCTTAAAATGTTTTGGGGAGGTGAAGAAAAAGAAATGCAGTGGTAGTTTGCCTACATACAAGTAATGGAGAGCTTTCACGTGCTGTGTTCTTTGTGGCTGTTTCCAGCTGCACTTCCTAACCATGTGTCAGTGGCAGCTGCACTGCACTCTCAGACCCCGTGACAGATGGAGCTGTGTTTTTCATCTGAAATGGTGGCACGAGTCCTGCATTGTCTGCGACACGTTGCAATGTGAATTTTTCTTGGTAGCCTGGAATGTTTCTTCTGAGTAACGGCAAGCTCTGAGCAGGCCTGTGTGTTTGCTGTTCTCTGCAGATCTGCCAACCCATAACGTGCCTCTTCCCTCCAAGTTTTTTTCCAACTTGGGTACAGTGTAGGATTACAGAGCATGGAGGCTTCTGCTCTTCTTAGCAGGGAGGAGTTTCTTTTAAATGGACTCTGTGGAACTGAAAGTAAATGAGGAGCGTGCTGTCAGGGGCAGAATTTCTATGAATGACATAGGTGGAGAGTTTGGCACTCCTAAACATTGAATTCATTCTGTTTTCTTTTCCACAAAATAACTTCAGTTAAAGAGTATTTTGCCCTAAATGAGCTGTGGCTCTGTTTGCAGTACTGTAATGAGAGAGGATGAGAAAACACCTCAAAATTTGTTGAGATGCTATGTTCCTTATTGTACTTCTGTGTTTTTTTTCCCCATAACAAAAGATTCTAAAAGTCGGATCTTTTAACTTTTTCTTAATGTTGAGGGAAAGAGTGGCTTACAATGCTATCATAAAAGGGTGTTTGGTTGTGATTTTTGGTCTGGGGGGTGTGTTTAAACACACAGTGCTACAACAGGACAAATTGCATGTGAGTATGGAGCAGTTGTTAAGAATATGACCCTGTCAGAAATTCTTATGCTAAAAAGTTAAGCAAAAGACCTGATAAAATGTGGATTAGCTGGTAACAAAGGGACTCTGTATCTTTTGTAGGTCAGCAGCTGAGTATGTTTGACAAGAAAATTCATGTCTCCTGTAGCAACCGTGCCACTGGTCACTTCTGAATCCGCTGTACTGGCGGCACTCTGTTTTTTATTTACCAGAGACTCGAGCATCCTTGCAATTAGGCAAAAAATCAAACTGATCAGGCAGAATTAATGAAATGTAAGATAGGAGTATTTTTAAATAATAATAAATAGAAAACTCCCTCAAAAAAAAAACCTAAACAAACAGCTTTTGCAACATCTGGAGAATGGGGAGTCTGCAAAATAGGAGCACATGGAATTGGAGTAAATACTATTTCTTGTACTTAGTTCTTATAGTTCAAAGTACTGTCAGACCCGAGCTTTGTTACGTATGTCAGGAATACTGTAGGACAGTTCTTCATGAAGGGAAAGAAGGGTGTCTCCTATAGAAGCATAAAATATTTAGTCTAGCCTACTGTATGACTTGAAATGTTAAACATTTGGGTTTAAGTTGTTCTGTGAAATGACGTGTCCTCGTGCACGTTTGTGTGCTCTTTAAGCCTGCTTACAGAATTGAAACACTAGCACGTTTGAGATGTTAGAGGTTAAGATTGCTAACAGCTGTAAAGTGGCAAAACTAAGTATTGTGAATGTATGAACCATCAGAATTGCTGTTCCATGCTCTGTATTTTGTTCTATTGGGAATAGGAATTTTGATCTGCTTGATGCAGAGTGAGGGGGGGGAAAGCCAACACAGCTAATGTGTGGTGTGTGGGAAGGATGGTGCTTAGCAGACACAGAGCTGGTTTGATGTATGCTTTTGTTCCTTACAGGAAGGGTATGTGGGCATGCCTTAGGTTGCACAACCTTAAATGCTGTTTAAAATGGAGAGTTAGTGATTTCTGTGTGATTTTTCACTGATAGGCAGATGCTATTTCTTCACAGGATGCCATGCACTGGCATATCTAGTAACAAATTTATTGCAAGGGCCTGTGTAACTTGTAGTTTACCTTGGTTTGTGTGCGATGTTACCAGTTGCAGGCAATATTGCTGATAGTTTTACAGGCAGTGTCTATCACGTGTACGTGCACATCCCCTTTTAATATTTGGCACTTGAACTTTGTACGTGGATTGGTGCTGATTTTGTTGTAGCTGAGTGCTCAGTACTGCCTGGCTCTGTTTGCTTCAGATGGGGTGCAGGGCTGGAGCAGTGTGGGCACATAAGTAGGCACACAGCATTCAGACACCTCATTTTTATCAAGAGGTTTGGCTGCTGCTCTGGCAGTTTGGCAGAAAACAATCAGAGTGGAACACATTTTTAAGTTTACAAAGTTGAAACTTAGGATTTAAGCTTAAAAAAAATTGCAGCTTTGGTAGACTTGCAAGAAATGAAAGATTCACTTAATATTGTTTTAATAGCAAAAGTGATGGCTAATTGTATTTCTTTTTCAAGCTACTTACCCATTAGCAAAAATACATTCTTACAACAGGCTTTACTTACCTAGGTGTGTCCCAGAAACTGTGGGTATGATTTAGAAGTTGTAAACATAAACTGCTCTACTCACTATCTGTTTTACATGCATTTCTAACTGAGAAGCACACACTGCCTGCTCACTTTCTGTTCCTCCAGAGGAGCTGAGTTCTCCAGCAGCCTTGTCCGGGCACATGAGTGTAGCCATGGAGCCCTGCATTGCTTCCTGCAAATATAAAGAAATCCCAGAAGTAAAAGAGGCTTTATCCTGCTGCCATCTCCTTGTTCCCAAAAGTCTAGCAGCTGGCAGCTGCAGCCATCAGCTGAGCTGCTGCTGGCAATGCCCAGTGCTCACATGAAAAGGAAGTTGGGAGGCCCTGTGCAGTGTCTGGATCTTTGTATGTTCAGGATCTGCCCTTAATCTGCCACTGAGTGTCTAATGTATAATTGCTTAATTTTTTAAATTGTTTGGGAGTGAGGTCCCTGTATTCCTTGAGCACATCAAGATGTGTGTAATCAGTATTCTACCAGTGTTTACTGCTCACTGCTAAAATTCTGTGTGAAAGACTCCTGCTGGATATCCATAGAGTTAGGTTAGTAGCAGGTTGTAAACTGGTGGCCACGAGCTCTGGTAATGATTCTTTGAGCTCTGAGACACTGTCAGATTTCCTCTCATCCCTTAGTTAAACTGCTAAGCAACTGTTTCAATTCATACAGATGTAAGACTTTAAACTTCATTAATGAATCTCATGTACTGCGTAATATTAATGGTAGAGGTTAAAAAAAACACAGATAACCTATAAAGTTCTTATAGTAGAGTTGAAAATAAACATTAAAAATTGGAATTGAAAGTTCTGAGGCTGCTTTTTTGAACAGCACTTACTCTATTTCTAATGTTTTCTCCTTTGAAAAAATGTTGTAGAGCAGTGCAGTTGGAAGGTGCATCTTCTGAATTAAATCATCTTGTATAGGATTTTGTACTGTCTTTCAGTGTTTTACAGTATTAGAATTTTAAGTCAGCTGGTAAGTTGATTGCTGTGGAATTCTGGAAGTGGCTGTTGAGATCTTACAGAGGTGACCATGTTGCCCAAGGTTAATTCAGAGTTCTTTTCTTTCAGGTTCATGTTGGGGAGAGGCCTAAAACGCAAACTGAGTGACTATGAGGAGAACATGGCTGGTCTCTCTAGTGCCTTCGATTCCAGTCGAAATCTGCCATATCCAGTTAAGAGGCAGCTGGTGCTTAACATGTGCCTCACCAAGCTACAGACTTACAAAATGCTGGTGGAACCGAACTTGCACCGCTCTGTCCTCATAGCCAACACGGTGCGGCAAATTCAAGAGGAAATGAGACAAGAGAGTAATCAGCAGGCAATTACTGTCTGCACTGGCATTACTCCTAGTTCTCCCAGCTACACAGGGATGGAGTCATCTGGGATTTCCCTACAGCTGCCTTCAGGTATTAGTCAGCAAGAGTCTAACTGTTGTGACTTGAGGTCTGCAGAGGACCCGATTGAAAATAGCCTGCTGATAGTTTCAGATGATGATATGTCGTCTGCTATTTCATCTATTCTGAAGGATTTAGACTTTGTAGAAGATATAAGCCCACCTACTTGTCTGGTTCCTACTGGAGACGACCAGCCAAAGTTTCCAGAAAATCCTGGTCTAAAACTAGAAGACGATAGACAGGATTTGAAGGGAGCCGAATGCGTGTTTGGTTCCTTTGAGATTTCCAATTCAACCAGCTACTTGAAGGATCTGGCAATAGATGACATTTTTGAAGATATAGATACTTCAATGTATGATTCAGACTTCTGTTGCCCCCCGCTGATGCCGCCCAGACCACCACCTCTTGCTACAGAAGAACCATTGAAGACCTTTCCAACTTGTAATTCTTCTTCAGCAAACAACATTCAAATATGTAGAACAGATCTGAGTGAGTTGGACCACATCATGGAGATTCTGGTTGGATCCTGATATTTGTTTTACCCAAAGATACTTTTTGACTGCCGCTTTCATTTGGTTTCAGGATAAAAGCCACTGGAAACGTTGTAAAGAATTATTTAAAACACAGCTAAAAATAACTTGTCTGTAGTGAGGTTTCCTAAATAATTCCAAAACTTATAAACCTGGAAGGTGGTGGTCCTTTTTTCTTTTTTTCTTTTTTTTTTTTTTTTTAAGAAATATTTATTTATCAGAACTGTGCAATCATCTTTTTTTCCCTCCAGGGTACATGTGGAACAATAGGCACATACCCTTATCACCCCTCATGCCTCTTTCAATAAACTTTTTTATGTGCAATTTTTAATTTGTCAGAAGAATTTACATGCAAAACAAATTTCATATGAGATGATCTTTTACAAAGCCTCCACTTTATTTTTAATATCAGAGTCTATGCCACGTCAGCATACGTCAAGTTGCGTAGTTGGATTGAATGGATGCAGACACATTACTAGAGATGGGTATATTTTAAAAATGAGACAACGCTTTGCTTTCTTTTGGTCGGAAAAGCAGATCAAGACACTTGTCAACAAAGTCTCTTGCATTTTCTAAAGCATTCAGAACTATTTATTTTTGTAAATTTTATAGTCTTTCTACATTTTACTACGTTATTTCATCATAGTTCAGATATAATGGACTTCTAGTTGGATGTGTTTAGCACTACCTCTGAGCTGAAATGCTTTAACTCTTTCCAGTGCTTCGTCTAAGACTGCAGATCTTTTTGTTTCTATTTTTTTTTCTGGGGGAAAGTACTTCTAACTCATCAAGCTGATCCTCTGACAGTGACCCAGCTGATTGGTGAAATCAAGGGTATTCGATGTTTAAAAACTTTTAAGTATTTACAAATGTAATTTATATGTAGATTGTGCAATTTAACATTTTTCTGTCAGTATTATGTGCTTAGATTTTGAATAATCTTGGCGTTCTTTAAATTAAAACTTAATATGTACAGGTAGCTTTTTAATCTGTTTTGGGAAACACTGTCCTCCAACCTTGCTTTCACTACGAAGTTTAAGATGATTTTTATGTGCAATATTATTTAAAAGAGATCCACGTTTGTATACCTGGCATTGTAGAAAGAAACGCTTCAAACTTAAAACTTCTAGCACCTTTGGAGGATACTCGAAGTGTCAGCGTTGCTGTATCCTTTGAGAGACAAAGTTGAGAACGCTTCTCGCTGCGCCGGTGCTGTTCTGAACGCTCCTGAAACGCTCGTGGCGAGGCGGTGCTGTGGGAGCTCAGGGGCTGCCTGTGTGCTTCCAAAGCGTTCTGGCGGTTGCTAATGATGATTATGCTGCAGATTGTACTGAAGGATGGGGGAAGGAGGGGTTTGTGTGCGTGTGGCAGGTGTGTATATAAGTATATATAAGCACGCTCGTTAATTGAAGATGAGATTTGCAGTGAGAGCTATTTTTCTGTAAGGCAGTTTGGCTACCGTGTTTCAGCTTGAACTGAGGTCTGTATTTGATCCTTGCTGTTGTCTTCTGAAGTACACACTTGCACACTAGTGGTTGATTTTTTTTTTATTATTATTTTTTTTTTTTGGGGGGGGGGGGGGTGTTTTTTTTTTTTAATGACAAAACTTTTACTTTGCTCTTGAAAGCTGCAGCACCTGTCTCATAAGAAAATTTGTAGTGGTAAAAGCTTTGCTTTGGTTTTATTTTTTGTTCGTTTTGTTTTTGTTGTGCTGGGACTCTAGATGAACGGGGCATATGCAGAGAAAGAAAACACTGCCCAGGAGTTGCATCTCAAAAGTTGGAGCCCTGGCCCTGCTGAAGGTGCCAGGATGTCACCTCCTATTTCTAGTCTTAACTGATGCTGTAGCACACCTACCTTGTGCAAAGATCTCCATTTCTTACTGTGACTGTTTGGGTTAACAGTGAGCTGCCAATACAGTTTGGTATCCCAGACCAGTGGAGAACCAGTTCAGGTCACATCCTCACAGCCATCTGGGTTGTTCAGCAACCGAAGGGTATAAATGTATTTATATGCATATAATGTATTGATTCTAATATAAAACTTCTGATCTAAAGTATTTTGAATTGCTGGATAAAGGGATTTGTTTGAAGAGTGTATAAGTAGTTCTTGAAGAGGTACAGCTTCAGAATGTACACAGATTGTGCATTGTGTATAGACTACTCTGGCTTTTCCTCAGCCTCTACTTTTGTATTAAAGATATGCCTGAATAAATCCTTGAAATATTAAGGGCCTTCTGCACTGTGATGAAGCAGAGTTATGGTTAAAAATGTCTTTAAATTCAGCGATGAGGAATAAAGCAAAAAGACTGCATTTAATTTCTTCTTGCATTTGAAAATATGGAATGTTACTATGCAGTAAAGGTATTTTGGTATGAAAATTATATCATGTAGCAAATAGCAAACAGTTAATAAATCCGCTTACCTTGCAGCCCCTACAGGGAGACTTGCTTTTCAGCATTTACATGCTAAAAGTTTTTTGTACACTTCAGACATGGATTAAATTGTTGGTACGTTTCATCAACAGGACAAAATGTGATTTCTGTTCAATCTGTTGCCACAAAGCTCTGTTTCTAATTGGTTGCTTGCATCACAGTGCCAAGACCGTAAGCTGGTATGTAATGCAGTTGGGTTATGTATGGAATTATGTGCAAAGGGAAGTTTGATTATTATTATTTTATTTTTTTTTTTAAATATGCACAAACTAATTTTAAAATCCCTCCATGTAAAATGAAGTTAGAGGCTAGTTGTGGTGGACCTATTTATTGTATGTTTGGAAATAAAAGCCACAGTTTTGCAGTTTAACCATTTATATTTTGAAGTCTTCAGTATTTCTTTTATAAACGAATGACCTTGCCACTCTTCAGTCATCCCTCTCCTTTCAAAGATGTGATGTCTTTCCATAGGTCTCTACTGCAGATTACACTGCTGCCTTCAAGTTCTCTGTTCTCTTCCTCTAGTCAACCACTAAAATGAAGTTCACTGCAGAAGAGAGGGGATCCCTCATCTTAATGGTAGAGCAACTGACTGCAGCTTATATGTGAGACACTCCTCCTGCCTGTTGCCACAGAGGCTGCTGAGCACAGCCTGAACAATGTGAGTCTGGAGGTGGCTTCCCAGAAATGTGCTTTTGGCTGTGAGAGCATTGCAGCAGCAGAGACCTGCTCACGTGATGGGTCCTGAAACTCACTAATAGGAAAGCTGCCTTTGTGAAGGTACAGTAGTGCAGCATATTAAGAAAATGAGGGGATCAGATCATGCTAAGACTTCTAATGTAGTGTGAGGTTTCTCTGTTTGCTTACCTCAGTTTTAGCCACTCTGAAGGATCTGGCTTCAAAATGATGCACAGTGCTGGTATAGCATGGCTGGCAGGGAGGTGTAGGCAGTACTCAGAATGCTCTGATTGGAACAATGTTCTGCGTACTGGGAGATGGAACAAGAGTAATTTCCAGCTCACACAACAGGGAAGTACACGCAAGAAGGTAACCTATGCATGAGCTCTGCAAGGAAAATGAATTATAATTAGTTCCCAAACTAATTTTGAGCTATTAAAAAGCAGTATTAGGAGAGTTAAGCTATTAAGATGCAGCAGTGTGTCAGTGAAGTGCGTATTATTAAACCAAGCATTCGTGAAAGTGGGCAGTTGTTTGGCTTTCAGGTATTTACCTAATATCCCAGTATTCATCAGTATCTTGCCTTTAGTGGGAAAAAAAGAAAAAAAATCTGTAACCTTAATTGCCATATATTTTTCCCTCATTAGGACTCAGAGAGCACTGTTCTGGACTGGCTGTGCTTTGGCACTTAAGCTGAGCTGGATGGTTGTGGGTTTTTATTGCCTTCCCCCCCCCCTTCCCCCTCCCTTCACTCTATCAAGGTAAACTCAAATTCACAGTGGCTTTGGGGTTTTGACATTTAATTTGAATGCAGCTTATTTTTAGTTAGATTTTCTCTGCTGTTTTAACTGGAATAGGAGTAAGTATTGGTGGGCTACTCCCATGTTCACTCCTAAGTTTGATCTATAAATGCTGTACATTATAAATGCTGTAATCTGTGTTCACCTCTGACTGCAGCATTTTGGAGTGAGTTAAGAGTAGGGCCTCAAGGATGGTCAATGGGCAGGAGCACCCCTCATATGAAGACAAATCTATAGTGATCAAGTTCAGCATCTAAAGCTTTTTTAAAATTCATATACCTAAGAAATGGTATACTCAGGAATACTTAGATAGTATACTCACAGGTATAGTACTCATGCTGGGGTCTGGATTGCTGTTTATGTTATCAAATTATATGCATTTAAATTTGGTCTTCTACTGGTAGACCTTATTTTTAGGATGCTTCAAAGACAGAATCTCCCAAAACCATGCCTCTCTGCTCTGTTCAACTCGGAGGATTGATTGTTGGAATAAGGGTCCCTAAGAGGTTACAGCTTTGAACAGAGTATCATTGGAATGTTTTCAGTCTTTCACAATGGGACCTTTTGTTGTTGTTGTTCTATTTTACTCAAAACTGTAGACAATGTTCCTTCTACAGAGGAACCATTTCTGTAACCACATCTCTGATTTTAACTTTGTAGGACTTGGTTCTATGGATATATTTTCCCTCTAGTTTCAAACGGGAAGTAAAGTGCATTTCTGTCCAGCTCGGCAATGTAAAACTCTCACCTTGCTTTAGTTTTCATCTTTTCAAAACCATGAGCAAATGCCAAGCTCCGTGGTATTTACCTTTCACAAACACAGAGTAGAGTGACAAGTTTAGTTCATCAAAAACTAGAGTATTTCACAGTTGGGAGTCAAAAGTAAGATTGGAAGTGATGAAATTTGTAGCTTAAAACATGCTAAGTTGCGAAGCTTTTCCTCCCTGTATCATTTTCACAGAACGAACACCTGCTCCTACTTCATACAATTGTGTATTTCAGGAGTTGGTGAGTGGCGATTGTTAGCAGGCTTGGCTTCATGCCCAGGAAGGCAACAAGGAAATGACAAAAGGAAATGAACAGTGAGTATTTGTGCAAAACGCATCATAGGGTTTTCCGTCACCCCTTGTTTCCAAAGATAAGAATAGAAGGCAAGGCTGGTCTACAGCTGAAAATGATCTACTAACAAGTTTGGAGAGGCCTGTCTCCCTTTCTGTGTGAGCATCCCCCAAATAGATTGTATCCTAGTTCTGATGCAGGCAGCTGGGACTCCACAGACTTGATGCTGAATTGAATTGCTTTACACTTTCCTATCTGTGAGTCGCTGTCTTTGAATGAATGAGCTTAGACTGAAGACAGGGGTCACAGATCTTCTCTCACCTGTCATGTGCTGCAGTGCTCAGGTAGCCCAGAGCATCTGTCCAGAAAAAGAAGAAGCTGAAACACTGAGACTATCATCTTTGGAAGCCCAGTAGTTTTTTCCATGCCAAACTGAATTACACAGGGCTGAAATTTCCCTTTCCCTGTCCCTGAGACAGGGTTGAAGGACTGCTTCTGTGACTGAGGTTCGTGTGTTCACCCTTCCCCTGAGGGAATGGTGCAAAAATTCTTTGATACATTGATCTAATGTCAGTGAAAGCAAAGCCTGCAATAAGATAACAGTAACACACCAAAAAATGCCCTCTCAAGGACTCTCTCTTCAGGGCCCTGCTTCTCTGAAATAATAAAAATGACATTTTATAATTGTTTTCAATACCAACCTCAAATTTACATTCTTAACTATAGCAGTTTGCTATTATTTACTGAGTTTGTTACTGCAGACCACCGAATACAGACTTACAGGGGAAGTTCAAACTGATTTCAAATCCAGTGTTAGGTGCTAAAGCTCACCCTGCTGCTGAATGCAGTTGGAGCCATCAGCCCAGCCCTGCAGCAGAACTCCTTTTGAGAGGATAGGAAACTGCTGAGCTGCCTGCTTTCAAACAGCACTTTTCCAAAGGCTCTGTTACTATTTACAGAGGACCACTGTACAGTTTGTTTCATGCTAATAGCACTGAGGTATCATATGCGTTACTAAGAGCAACTGTAATTGCCCTGCTGAACAGTTTGCTGAATGAGGAATTGGAGTCTACCAGTGCTGTGTGGTATTCTTAATTCCAAGAGTAGAGAAGACACATCATTAATGATCCAACTTAGCTCAGGAATATCAGAGTTTGCTCCTTGTTGCATTCTTCAGGCTGAGCTTGGACAAGTTAACAACTTCTTTAAAAAGAAGCTGTACAAAATTCCCATACTGAGAGTGGCTAGAACAGTAAACTTCAACAGGTTTAGGGCCGTGGTTTACAGCACTGTGCAGTACAAGTCCTGCTGTTAAGCTGTGGCAAGCAGGACTGTGTGTGGTATGTGTGCTGAACGAATTCAAGAGAGCCTGACACAATCAGCTTCAGAGATGCAATTTATTTCAGTTAGCAACCAATGCCAGGACAAAACATTTTGAATCCAATCGTGCCATCGACTACCTGTATTACCACAGCAGGCTCTCACAATACACAGAAGCTGTACCTTCCTCAACCCCAATGAAAGCCACAGGTTGCAGAAGGCTCATTTCATCGTGCTAAGCAGTGGCAAAATAGCAGATCTCAGCCTATTCAGATTGGACCAAACAGAAGAGATGGTGTCACTTCACAACACACTTGAGGTGTGCTCAGGTTTTGGCAGGGAAACCAGGTTTTTCATCAGAGGTTTTAAGGCCTGAAAGGTCAGTAATTCCAGAGAGCAGTCCAGCAGAGGATCCTTAAAGTGTGATTGCAGCTGGATTTACAGTAAGAAAGATGAATCAGCAGCAAAACTGCTCAGGACAAAATTCCACCCTTTGACTTCATAACTAGATGGCATACATTCCTTCTAATAGCGTGGCTTTAGGTACCTCCTGTACAGTACTTTCCTAATGAACATCTGCAGCCACCAGTACAAAGCCAATAAGAAAATGCATTCAGTTCAGAAAGAAGGAAAACAATTAAAAAGTGCATTTGGTTCAACAAACATCTCTGTTGAAGAATTTCATGTTTAGGTTGGGTGTACTGAAAATGTGCTTCTTCCTTGGGACTGTAATATATTGCATGTTCCCATTTGATGATGTGGTTTTCAGAAAGAGGTTACAGATGAAAAGCTGATCCTGTCTGGAATCTGGCGATACAGAAAGCTGAACGAAAAATTAAGAGCAAGTTAATGTTTTCTATGCTACATTAACTTCATCACGTAGCATATTTCAATCTGATTTTAAGACAGATTTCATAAAATCAGCATTAAGGAAAAAAAATCAAAAAGGACACAACTAGGAAAGTAAATGGAAAAGATCTCACTGTATGAATTAACTTGCTTCCAAATTAGGGCAAGCAAGTTGCATTTTCTAATAAGCTTCAGTGAGACACCAAGCAGCAAGGCTTGTTCTTTCCCTTCAGAAGCCACTCCTGAATAATTTGTCTATTTCTTAACATTGTATCATGAATCTTTCTACTTTTACTATTCCTGAATTCACCTTGAATCACTTCATAAACTCTTCCTCTGTATTTAACAAAGTTCCAAGCATACATCCCTGCAGAACTGAATTAGGAAGAAACACACTCAAAGGTCTCTTCTGATTTCCTTTCAGAATCCTACAACCTAACATACATCTCCTAGCAGCGTACAGCATCCAGTACAGTAAATGAAATAAAACATGGCAATGAAAACGTGCCTCAAAGTGCACAATCCCACAGCAACAGCAATTGCTTAAGTTAATTGTGTTGAAGATGGGAAGTTAGGTTAGAATGCTGATCCCAAACACTTTGGTAAAAACAGACTGCAATTGATTCATTTAATTTTTTTTAAAGAAATACAGAATGACAGATTTGTGCTTCCAGGTTGCACTGAATGGAGGAAACTGAGCTTATAAATGCCTGCTTGACTGAAGGCAAACACACAGATAACAATTCCCACTTTTGTTTCTCTGTACGTTCTGTAACAAAAATATCCCTGTAATTGTTAACATCAGTTCTACCTTCCTCTTTAGATAGTTCCTATTTTCTCCCATAGTGGAGAAACCAAATCTGAATCTTTCTGAATATGTGAAACGCAAACTCAAATGCAATTTCTTTACAATGAACCTTGTTTCTTGTGTCTCCCTTACAGTGCATCTTAGGAGCAAGCCACAAGCATCTCTCAGTGTTCATCATGTCGACCCTTTAACAAACTAATTTTCTTCTGCTGTTTTCTGACATACACCCTGACAGTAGCTGAGGTATTGTTGCTCCCCCCCACCCAGTAAATAGTTCGACCAGCAGACCAGGTTGCTTAGCAAATAACCTCGCGTTTCAGCATCCTCCATATTATATTGTTTGCATTTGGAATGTTATGTTTTACCTTTTCTGAAGCAGTCAAATGGGTTTTGATGGGTGAAATACAACTGTACATACATACAGTCCTATCAGGACCAAGCTGTTAAGCCAGCACATATGCTCTCACAGCTGACTGCAGCACAGATGAACACATAAAATATGCTGTATGCTTCCCTCGAGTACTTGTGTTTAGAGCAGTTCTTACCTTGGTCTGGATCAGTGCTTTGCAGTTATTAATACAGAACCCATCAAATCTGAAGTCTTCATTATCTTTAGCATTTGATTCCTCAGTAATGTCATTCTGGCTCTCCAGAAAGGCCTAAGAAAGCAAATTTACATTTTCTTTACTAATGACTATCTGATATTAATCTAAAGAGAAGTTTCCTCTCAAATAACAACTCCGAATTCTACTTTCCGAAGCTGTATTTGTCATCTTTCCCAGGCACTGAAACAATTCATTGGCAAAAAAGAGACCCATACATGCAAACCAAATCATGACTTAAAATTTAAAAAATTTAATTTCAAAATTAAACTATTTCTGAATAAAATCAGCCCTAGCCTAAACTAGAAAATATCTGAGGAATCAATATTGTTAAAAGCAACGCAATGCAAACATGTCGATGGGCAAGGAAAGGACAGAAGGGGAAGTTAGAGTTTGGAGAAACGTCTCCCATTTCCTCCTGCTAGATGACAGCTCCTGCAATTCAGAATTGCACAAAGCACCACATCATGGCAATGAAATCATCAACTGGAATAGTTACTCTGAGAAGCACAAACAACTGATTCATGCCATCTAAATAACCAGGTTGAATACTAAACCATCCCCCATGCCTTTATCTTCCCAAAACAAGAGATTAAAGAGACATTTGAGATTTTCAATATTGATAGTTTGTTCTCGTTTCAATTTAAAACATATTCCTCTCAAGTCTTGCAAAAACAGATGGAATCGTCTGAGGAAAAGGGAAGTGAAACACACTTCCAGTTCATATGCAATAAAAACACCCAGTGATTACTTTAGCAGCCTCACTGATTCAAATCCAATTTTCACTTAACAGAGAGATATTAGAGACCGACATCTTTTTCATGCTCTGAGGAAAAAAAAGAAAACCATCCAGTACACACACATCTGAAAGCTATTCCTACATTCATACCCGAAGCTGAGCATACTCTCTAATGCAACAGGGTGCCACGGAACTGAAACCTCAGTGTGTAGGGATCAAATTTTGATCATCTGTACAATTTCATCCGTACTGACACACAGTGATGAGAAAACGTGAGACCACCATTTGAAAAGGCTCCCTCTAAAGAAACTTATGACTCATCCAGATCTTGTTCCTCATGTGTCTGCATGTATATCTTACATAAAATCCAACCTGCAACCAAAGGTTTATACTGGCATACTGGCAGACCTTTGTTCAATTACCGTTTGATTTGCATCTATTCCAAGAACACTCAGGAGGTTTTCTTGGCAACGAGACTTACTCCAGGGATGTCTTAATCTGGAGGTATTATCTAAGTCTCTAATAAGAGTTCTCCATATGTTTCCAGAATCAATGCTAGGAAAGAAAACACGAGTTGAGGTTAGATGGCATACAAAGTTTCCAGTAGACGTGTAATTCTTTCTGTCCATGCAGTGTGTATTAGCCTACCTTTATCTTAAAGCTATTTCTACATTTGTCCAAAGAATCAACCCAACACACTAATAAATTTCCATGATAATTAATGGAAACAGCCAACATAACTGCATGTTGAGGCTTCTCAGAGAAGTGCATTAGAAGCATATGTCAGAGTTTGTTACGTGCCCACAGTTCATTCTGATCAGTCGCTTCTGTAAGGTTGGGTACAGAGTTCAGCCCTATTAATTTTTAATTTTCTACTTTGCATATTCCATCCCTCAGACCTTCCTCCTCCAGGTCAGTCATACTTCACTGCTGCAGCTTGCTACTATTTAACTTGCTGGTACCTGTTCTGGACACACACATACTATGAAACAGAGACCATTCCAGCCGTCCTAAGAGTAAGCTAAGTGATACTAACTGCCAGTAACACAACCCCAGGAAAGAAGTTGGATGCACCACAGCTTCTGAAGAAAATCTAGTTTAACGTGAGAAGTGGTCACCACCTGGGAGAAGCGGGGGGGGAAAAAAAGGCGTGGGTTGTCAGCAGAAGGAGCAGCAACGCTCCTGCTTCAGATGATGGAGAATTGAGTCAGATGTGTTGTAAAGAAAGGACGAGCAAACAGGAAGAACAGGCCGCCTGCTGCTGCTCTGGCATTCCAGAAGCTGAGTCATAAGAAGGAGCACCGACAACAGGAAAAACTCTGAGCAGAAATTTGTACTTCTGATATATTCTCTAACTTGCTTTCCCGTGGCTAAAACATAATCCATTTCCTTGACCAACACAATACATAATTGGTAAGATCTACACACTGAAGGAGCACAGTGATTAAAATGGTTCTTAAGTTTGTTGCCAGTACCACAAATACTTAAATTACAAACAACATAATTTTTTCATTACTTAGGAACAGGAACATTTTTGTTTTATTTTTTTTTTCCCCCCTGACTAAACTCATTACCGAAGTTGATTATTTGTAAGTTCAGGAATCCCAACATCTTCATTATTCACACCAAGTACTTGATCCAGGCTTCTTATGCTCTCGTTGGACTGTGATACAAGGACTTCTGGAAAGCCTGACTTAAATATACCCTCATAGCAGAGGTCTGCCTAGGAAAAAAGAAAAGAGAGTTTCATTCCACATGCTACACGTTGGCAACCCCACGGCTACAACAGAACAATGTTTCCACTGACTGTATTATTAACTGTATTTAAAATCTGTATTACTATTAATAACACAGGGGGACTGAGCCCATAGTTTAACGCCTTGAGTATTTGCTTATGATTAGAGGAGGAGAAACAAGAATCCAAGAGTTTCTGATAAACCTTCCTCTGCAAGGTCACAGCTGCTACGTTGTGGACTGCTTTGCCTACTAGCAGTCAAGACTCCTGTTCAAGAAATTCAGTCCAGGCCAAAACCAATATAGTGTTCACACGTCAACTCAAAGCTTATTTTACTAACAGTATTTTTACCACATCTAACACAACCACGTGTAACATAACTTGCAGTTACCAATAAATACTTGCACCGCACAAGTCCACATAAAAGCTGAGGTCACTCTCTATCTGGATGCCTGCATTTGCACCAAACGTTTTCCAGCTTCCTCTTCCAGCAGCGATAGGGAGGTTTGCAGGATGGACAAGGCCATGAGCAATCTAACCTCATGTAAACAGGACAAGTGGAAGTAACAGGGTTATCCAAGGAGCAGTAATTGACATCCTATCCTAAAAGGATGTTGTTGTGCCATCTCATCCAGAAGCTTTATTCTTTCAAATAAGGAGGTTTTCAAGTTCTCTAAATCAAAGTACTTAATTGCATTTAACACCCTACAGCGTGACTGCAGTCCAGGAGCAGAGATGCTGTACGAAAACTGGAGAATGAACCCAGTCAGCTTGTTTTCCCTGCCTAGCAATCAACAATCTGATCTGAAAAACATAAATGTGGATACTTTGACAGGTTGGCTTAATTGGAATTCGAGTTACTGAAATAAATTGAGATATTTCCAGTTTCATTACTCTGAACTCAGACAAATGCAGTGAACAGTGGAAGTACTGGGGGCGTGCACAGTCAGCAGAGCTGGCAGAGGGTTCTGTGCTTCTGAGCATGCTCCCAGAAGTGCAGCGTAGCCCACACTGCCATCCCTGAAATTCAGCCCTTACTGAACTGCCTTTCCTGACGGGTGACTGCAGAGACACTCAGAAACACCTGGATAAAAACCTCCAAATCTCGCCCAAAATATCACAAAACTTTAAACTGATTTGTAAATTGCTTTAGCGAACTTAAACTATATGGGGGAGAAAAGCAATTGAAAAGCAGAATTCTGTGACAGAACACTTGCAGAAGAACTAACAAAGGAAAGCAGAGGTCTGCCTTGTTTGTCATTTCTTCCTGCACCCTGTGATGTTGCACAGGCATGCACATGAGCCACTGAAGTACAGCTTATCAAGCCAGATGAAGAGCTCAGTGTACAGGAAAACCACAAGATCTTTTCTGGTATTAATTTTGGTTTTATTACTGTCTACTTCACTGTATGTTTAAACACAAAATGCAGGTAATTTTCATTTAGCTTGCAGCTTTGTACTGATGATAAAAATACAAATGCAAAAATTTCAAATCTGCTTTTTGAAAAAATCCTCTATATTATATCAGAGCACTTGCTTAAAGCAAGTGCGCTCATTGCTCTTACAATGGCCTGAACTTAAAGAACACAAGAAAAATCCTTGAAGTCCTGGCAGTCGGCCTTTCCTCCCATGTAACTAGCAACAGGACAAGAGGGAATGGCCTCTAGTTGCATCAGGGGAGATTCAAGTTGGACATTAGGAAATATTTCTTCTCTAAAAGAGTGGCCAGGCACTGGAATGGGCTGCCCAGGGGGATGGTGGAGTCGCCAGCCCTTGAGGTGATAAAGAAACGTTTAGATGCTGTAGTGAGGGTCGTGGTTTAGTGGGGAATATTGGTGGTAGGTGGATGGTTGGACTGCATGATCTTGGAGGTTTTTTTGGTGGTTCTATGATTGTAGGCGCAGTATCCTGATACTGCAAGGAAATGGTGTCTGTTTTCATTTGTAAGTAGGGGAGTCTGCTCCTGACTGTTATAATTTAATTAACTGGTGATCTATAGATCCCTTCCAGCCTTCCTCTACTGACCATACAGAAGGACTGCACTCCAACCCGAGGAGTTTATGATCTCAAACAATATAAAAAGCACAGAAATGAACAACTACATGTGTTCTACTCCCAAAGAAATCTCCAGCAGCACTGCAGCTGCTTCTCTACCCTAAGAAAAAGACACCTTACGTATGTTAACTCCGCCTGAAGTTTCAGCTCATGTTGGATATTTCCTTTTGATTTTAATAAACACCCCCCCCCCAAATAAATAAATAAATAAATAAATAAATTAAAGCAAAGGCTACAATTAGATTAGTATGTACAACTTCTAAGTAAGAAACCATACAGTCTGTTATATTTCTGCCCTGGTTGCCACATACTCTGCTTTTTCAGGATAAGACTGCATGTCTGAAATTCCAACCCTAGAATTTAACTTCTGTTTATGCATACCAGCAACTCATCACCAGGTACGTTGTGATCTCTGTTCTACCAGTGCTAGATAGCTCACCCCATGCTCAGCTTTCCCGAGTAAAGCCTCTGTAGAAGGCAAAGCTCCACAGGGACAGGGAAGCCTGGCTCCACAAAACTCTGATCCCTCCATGTTAAAGCTGATCATACAACTATAGGCTGTGACCTATGAAGTACTATTAGCTCCATGAAAGCCCAAGCTGACTGCTCTCCTTTTTCTCACGTTTTAATTCATAAAAGTAGCAATAATGAAGTCTTGCCATTTTGTTAGTATTTCATTCCATTTTTCTTTTGTTAGTGTGCTTACCTGCGCCTGGTAAACATTAAAACACATCAGTTTCAGCAAGGTAGAACACTTATGCTGAACAAACAACTTAGTAAGCATTCAGATTTTAGCTCCAACATTGTACAAGAGAATGTACTCCATGATAGGAGAGGAATGGTGTCAAATTACTTGCTATTCATTTTCTTGTATCATATTAACTTCTACCCACGATCAGTCCGAAATGCCAGAAAGACTGCTGGGTTATTCAGGCAGCATACTACACAACAGAAGCGATTGTTTTTGTCGGTTTCTAACTCAATTTTATTTTGGTTTATTTCAAGAAGCTTGCAGGCAACTTGCCCACTCTATTTTTGTTACCTGCCTTCCCAGCTCTTTGCTTCCTATGCTCATTTTGCCTGGCTTTTAACTCTCACATGCTTCAGGGCCCATTGTTTCTGAAGGGCTGTAACCCATTCCTGGTGCCCAGAAGAAAAGCAGTGTGTTACATTCTTCAAAGCTCTCCAGCAGGACAATTGAAGTATTTGTCAAACACTGGAAAGAAGTTGCATTTTGTTCCACTCATGTTAACTAAAAAGCAGCCTGACAGTTTCTCTCCCTGGACAGAGTTATTCTCTATAGAGAAGACATTCAGATACAAATCTTAAAATGCAGGAAGCAGTAACACAAACACTTCTGGTCTTTGGTTTAGTGTGAACACTTACCTCATTCAGAGAGCTGGAAGCCTCACAGCATAGAGATGGCTCAGAACAGAAGTGACCGGCAGCAGCACCGCAATGTCCTCTGCTCACGCCTGCACCACCATCAGAAGTGTTTTCTGACTTCAGCAAAATGTCAGGACTGGGATGGGACCTCTGCCATTTGCCCAAGGATTCCCTGAAGCCCTCAAACTCCCCCCAGGAACCGCTGGGCGCCGAGGTACAGCAGCTTTCACCAGACCCCTCACAACTCCGCCTGTCGCTCTTCAGTACCGGGAAGCTCTGCTGCATTACCTCGAGGTGAGTAATTCCTTCATTATTTGTCCCTGCGTTTGAGTTCCAGCCATTCTCAGCGCCAGACATGCCGCCCACCTCCAGCTCTGTCACACACAACCGGCGCGATGCGTCTGTGCTACTGCGACTTCCCGACTGCAACAGGTTCTGCATCGTGCTTGGAAAACCACCCCCACTCAGGCATCGTTTGGTGAAATCTGTGCTGAGAAACAAAACAAAACCCAACCAGCAGTTAAGCTCGCTTGCATTAGAACTCTGAATGTTTCTAAAACGTGGCCAAATTCTTCATGTTACCCCTTAAATATCCCCTAAATCACAGCAGGACGTCCTTCAGCCTCTCCTGCAGCATTGGCATGTGCGTGTTGTTCGGTCTCACTCCTGTGTAAGCTGTTGGCCTGCAAGGAAAGAATAGCAAATAAATACTTCTGTGATTAGGGCTGCGTAGGAATGACCACCGCGAGCCGATAAGGCAGCAGAAAGAATGCTTAGGTTAAAACAAGCACATTCCAGCACTGCATAACTGAAAATCGCAGCAGTTTGGAGCAAATTTCTGATAGCGCAAGAAAAGCATTATGGTAGTAGCAGTATTTCAGGAAATGTTTAACAGAAGTTGTTGGATCTTCAGGGAGTGCTGGAGTGGGTGCAGGAGTCACAGAGAACAAACACCTCCTAGGCATTACCCAGTCCTGTAGTTCTGCCACCCAGTGCTGGTGCTGGCTGCAAACAGAGCCCTTTTTGTCTGCGTGGGCTTTCCAGGTCCCAAAGATTACCCAAGAGGAGAACGTGACCTGCGGCACCGCAGGCACTGGCAGCTCAGTTCTGTGAAAAGCAACAGCACTCCAACTATTTAAGCAATTAAGGCTGATTTAAGAAGATGGATTTAACATCTGTGAGTTATGCACACATGTATTGCTTTGGGTAGATCGCATCTCCTCCAGCACCCTTCCCATCGCTAAGTGAAGAGATGCAGTCACTATTAGATGTTACATAGTCCTCAGATGGAAAAATAACAGAGGTTTTTCCCAAGTTTACCCCAACACGAGGCACAAATGACCACGGGCACAGCTAACCCCACTGTGAGCAGCCCCAGATGCAAATGAACCAGGCTATGGGGCAACATAACACTGGAGATCCAGGGTTACGTGAGGAGCTGAGCTGGTTGGCAGGGACCTGCCCGACCTCCTCGTTCCATTCCAACCTGACCTCCATGTCCTTTCTGAGCTCTCCTTTCTCAGCTCCCTGTGGCCATCCCAAGCACAGTTGCCCTGAGAAATCCTCACTCCTCCTTATTATAATATAAGGTAGAAATGTTTCACTCAGGGGGCTTTGAGGCCCTGGCACAGGCTGCCCAGAGACCTGCAGGCTCCCTGCAGGTGCCCAGGGCTTGGTTAGGCAGAGCCATGGGCAGCTTGAGCTGGTGGAGCTCATGGCAGGGCTTGAAACTGGGCAATCTCTAAGGTCCCATCCAGCCCATCATGGATCCCTCCCATTTCTCTGGGTTAACAAGTTCTTCACTCACAGTGTTCCTGGCCCTCTGCCATTCCCATTGCCTCCCATTTCAGCACCCTGGGTCGGGACCACCGGCTGTCCTGCAGCTAGGAGTCAGCTCCTAGAAAGGTTCATGAGGCAGATTTTAAAGTCAAGACATGAAGAAGAAAAGTTCACATTTCTAGTTTCTTCCTCCAAGCTGGCAGGCTAGGAACATACAGGTTGATGGTGGCAATTTGTGTTTGTTTTCAAGCTAAAATGCCCACATAATCACATAATTCCAAGGTTCTGAGTTAGGGAGAAACACAAACAAAAAAACAAAAAAAAAACAACTACACCCTCACACAGGAACATAAACCCATGATAAAATGATAGCAATAAGCCAACTGCAGACTGTCAAGATCTTTCCTTCCCCTACCCACCTCCCCATTTTGCCCTGTCAGGCACCTGTGTAGTTGGGACTCCACCTGCCTGTTGTGTCAGATAAAGCTGGAAGCTGTGGGTCAAGTGGCTGTGGTCATCCCACCCCACAGCCTGAGGCGATCATCCCTTCTTGCCCATATCTTGAAGAGCACTGGCAGGGGATGGAGGTTTCTCCATGGGGGAGAACACAGAGAAAATCCCTCAGGGTGTTGGCACTCCCTGTCCACTCGGCTGGGTTTAAAACCTGGGCAGTCCCAAGCAACACAGGATGGTTGTAAAAGCAAGGAAAAAGGTTTTCTGGAGCAAGGCCCAAAATAAAAAGCATTTTCTAGGCATTACAGTGCGTGTGTTTTTCAGCCCAGGCACAGATATGTGCGCTCCCCTCCCACACATCTGACTCTCATTTCAGGCTGTAGCGCTTTATCTGAGAGTGAGAGGCTGAATTTGGGAGCAATGCCCAGACTTAAAGCCAAAAGAACTTTACTGGCAGGTCTCTGAAAGACTTCCCCCCCCCCTCTATTTTCTTTCTGCTTTGGAGCCATTTCTTACCCTCCGTGGCCATCCCGTGGCAGCCTGAGGAAATCCGACTGGCTCAGCGAGCCTATGATTCAGGCTCAAAGCATCTGACACTTGTTAGGATAGCATTATCCTACACTGCAGTAAGTTTGTGCTTTATAAGCCTCAGTGGTTCCAGATCTCTTAAGTTTTTAGGGGAGCTCAGCTTTTTTTTTTCCTTTTTCTTTTCTTTTCTTTTTTTCCCCAGCTGCTGAGATTGTTTAGCACTATTTTTACATATCCACCTTTGTTTTCTCACAGCAAAAGGCAGCACGCAGACTGTGTGAAGACAATGATGCCCCCTTTGTACCACACTTTGCACCTGGAGGGGAAGGTGTTTTGCAAACCTGCCTCTGTCTTGCCAAGCTCAAGCTGCCTTTAGTTATGCGAGCAGCGCAGTGGAAGAGCAGCTGAGCATCAGAAGCTGCCGTAAGTCCCAGAAACCTGCAGTGAGTGCTTTGGTATATAGCCGGCAGCACCATCTGCTGGACATACCTACCCCAGCCTCTGCTCACCAGCAAAGGCAGCCAAAAACATACGGAATCACCTCCCCCCCAAAAAACTGCTCAGCTGTGTTTTGGGCAGATATTAAAATCTCAGGCATGGCTGCCTACAAAGTCGATTCTGTTCGATCTATCTGAATTAGTATCCCTTGACTCAGTCCAGCTGAGTTGAACTGGTGTTAAAATTCATGTCATGTGTTTGGTGGATAAGGCTCATGATTTTGTCTGACATGCAACAGTCCTTGGGATTTACTCATAACTCCTTCAAAAATCAAACAAAACAACAACCTTTATATAAACTTCAGTATGCTAAATGCTTCAAACATGGACTGTAAGCTTATATTTAGACACTTCAACGTATACAGCAAGTAAATCAGAACCTCAGTATTCCAAACTTCACCACTATAACTGGCTGAATTAACTGAACACTCACCTGCAGCTTCTGCTGGTTAGAATAATTCTGCAGTATGTGTACTTTTTCTTTTCCTCATTTTGCCCTTTAGGGGGGAAAAAAAAAATGCAATAAAGAACCTTGATAGAATAGCTGAAAAACATTTACTTTCATAGAGATCAGCTGTGGCTTCATTTGGAAGTACAGTTCATAACTCCACTGAACTTCCTCCTGGAGAAACAGCGACTTTGCCATACCTTCCAGCTTCACATCATTTCAAAACTTAAAGTAAAATGCTATGGCTTTTTCTTGATTGAGTAACAAGAATAGCAACACTTCAGGGCAAATTTTGCTTCTCCCCAGTGCTAGATGGGCCTGGGTTTCCTGCAACCCCTGCAAAATACTGCTTTATGGGATGGAAGTAGCTGGCACTAAGGAGGCACCTACAGCAGTTACAGCATCCAGGCTAAAAGATCAACCAGAATGTTTTCAACAGCAGGTGGCAGCTCTCCCTTATTATCTCTCGCATGCATGTAGCAATATCCTGATACTCCTTCTGAGTAAGGGAAGTAATTCATCGCCTCTACACACTATGTTACAGAGGTTTAAGACTACCTGCTTCATGTGCTGACAGCAGAAAAGCCATTTCACTGGTGGGCTGCCAGTGTAGAAAGGTACTTTGGGCATGGAAGATGAACAGTAAGACACCTCCCAAAGACACTAGACGTGCAAGAGATGTATGTGCCCTGGCTTTAATGGCTGTGTTTAGCAATTTTGTCCAGCCTGGCAGTGTCATTTTGAATCAAACCTCACAGATGCTTCAGTGGCTTTTCAGAGTGATTTTGAAGAGCTCAAACTAAATGTCTTCTGGGGAAAGGCAGTAGAATGCAATTACATTCCGGAAGCTCATGGATACACCATCTTCCAAACCTACATGTGGGCTACGCTATATTATGAACCTCCAGGATGTTACTACCTAACACGTGTCAAAATAAGACTCAAACCATTCAGGGTTCCTGCAACATCCCGTGGTGGTTATTGTGCCATATGTAAAGCCTTCAGCTCTTTGCTACCACTCCATCACCCATTGACACTTCTAGATGGAAATCCTTTCCTGTCTTAAGCTGCTTTCCCTTCTGTTGTCAATCCCACCCCAACGGCTGAACCCCTCATTTCTTTTATCAGATCTCATTTTTTCCACTATCCATCTATCAGCCCTTCTTCCTTGAGCCTCCTTAGAGAGGGGCACTAAGAAAGTGGTAGTGCTTGTTGATCTGTGTGCCAGTCTCTTGTGCAGTAGAAATCTAATGGCAGAAACAGGAGGCTACTGTATAATGGCAACCTTGTGGCAGTTGCTGTTATGAGACCACTGGCAAGCAATAGTTCATAGATTTCAGGAGAATAAAAGTGACCTTCTTCAAGTCCCATTGCACAACAACCATCATAAACCCTCATAAACTGCTATGAATGGCCCACCCACTGTGGATGGCTTTGCCTCACAACCACACAACTAACTCTGTCATCACAGGATTGTTTAGGTCAGAAAAGACCCTTAAGATCATCAAGTTCAACCACCAGGTAACACAAATCCATCACTAAAGCACGTTCACAAGTGTCACATCCACACATCTCTTATACATCTCCAGGGATGGCAAATCCTTCACTTCCCTGGATAGCTTTTTCCATCACCCTTCCTGTGCAAGAATTCTTCCTGCTATCAATTCTAAACCCCTGGAGCAACTTCAGGCCATTTTCTCACATCTTATCATCTGTGATCTGAGAAAACAGACCGACTGCAACCTTCTTTCAGGCAGTTGTAGTACCTGTGCTTAACATTCACTGCTCCTTGCTCTATTATAATTTCATATTAAGTCTGTGTCTCTTTTCTGCTGATGATCCAAAGTCCTCATTGAGCAGCTCCATAAATCCAACGGGCTTTGCTGCCCACATTGTTTTGTCAGATATCTAGATACTCATTTACTGAAAGCATGCCTTGTAACTTCTACCAGTGCACTGCATGCACTGTAAATTGAGTTGTGATCCCTGCAGTTTGCAGCTCACTAATCCTCTGTTTTAATGCCTGATTAGGTCCCAAATCCATTATTGTTAGTGAGATGTCAGTGCAGGGCAGGCAGGAGGACTTCATCCTCTTGGCTAAGAGTTAAGCTGCTAAAGGTACACCTGACTTGTGCCTTACCCACGTATTAATTAGCTTGCCAGGAAATTTCATTAGTGCTGTTCAGTGAAGATGCTGAAAGGTCAGGTACTCTATTAGCAGTGCTGTGCTTCAGCATTAACAAACCTCTAGATAAAAAAAAATAAAATCAAACATACCATTAACACAAAAACAGTTTAAAAATGAATGCTTAATGCAAGTAACATTTGAAAGAATACTGGATTCTATTATTAGCATCTCTGAAGAAGACGCAAGAGATTACAAAGACCTTGGCTCCATATTCCCCAAGTGAGCTTCAGGTGAACCACGAGGTGTAGGAGTATTGCTCTTGTGCTACCAATGCTATCACAGCCAAAGCTGCAAGAGGGCAGCACAGGTTTTGTTTAATGGTTTATTTGCTTCAGGGCTGAGGGCTCAATTCTGAGAGCTAAACAATTCAGCCAGAAAATTAGAGAACCTCTACTGCCACAGCTGGGTCTGGCCTGGGACTTGAAGTCTGGATCCAGATTCAAACTCTCCCCAAATGCCCACGTACTTAAGGCTGTGATAATCTCTATTTATGGTTAAAAGAAAGAAAAGAAAACAAGACTGAAAAGGGTTAGCATACATTAGCAGCAGTACTGGGCTTCTTGTGAATGAGGTTAGCAGTGCTTTACAGAGTACCATCATAAGGTTGCAATTAGCAATGAGAATTATGCCACAGACATTTTACATTAAAGAAAACAGTTGTAGCAAAAGTCCAATGTTGAATTCCAGAAACATCAAAGCCTGCAGTTCGTATAAATTAATAATACAGCAAAGTGTAAGCTTTGAATAGACACACCAATAACTTGTTTCTGAAAAAGCTCTTGTTTGAAAAGAATGGCCACACTTGATATTAATTTTCCATTTTGGGATATTTTATAAAAGAGCATTGATTTATTATTACCTTGCAGACAGACATGATTTATTTTGGTATCAACAGGTCAGGAAAATACATGAGTTATATGGATATGAACATGCCAGGGAAAATCACTTTGTTAACTAAAACTTTACTTAAAAACAAATTCACCAAGTTACTAACTTTTATAAAACACCTAACCATGTACAAGCTCTCTAAATATTCACCATTTGCTTCTACTCACCAGCTATTCATGTTGTATATCCTGTTTATGAGCAGGAACTTACTGAATAAGGTGACTTGAAAGCTTCTGAAGCCTCTCAATTTTGAACTTATAGCTAACACCAGGATGTGATTCTCCCTACAGGTGAGACTGGGCCATCAGCTACCACCTGAAGAAAGCCTGAGTTCTCTCTTTTGAAATAATGAAACCAAGGGTTCTCTATTTAAATCGATTAATGGCAGGCAAAAATACACTGAATAAAGAAATGCCTGAAGTAATAGAGTGGGGTAAATTCAGTATTTCAGATCTTGTCCTTTTTTAATTTTAATGCATTAATTTTGCATTTCTACACAACATCTTTCAACACAGAAATATAAAGCCAAATGTAATGCCCATTACTGCAGTCTCCACTAAATAAATAAGGGCCATGAAAGCATTTGACAGCATGTTTACAAAGGATTGTAATGGTACAAAGTACCTTCCTGCAGAATGTTCCAAATGGATACTCAGAAGTCGCAGACACCAGATGGCAAATGCATGTGGTCAGCACATTGGGCTCAATTTACCAGGACAGAAGGTGCTGGTAGGGACTCTTCCAAGCCATGGTTGCATTCAGGCTGCTAATTTTCAGGCAGAAACCTCATGAAGGACTGCAGTGTAATTTTCCCAAGTTGAGTCTGTTGGTGAAACGGGATGTTGTGTTACCCTGTTCTCTGTACTCCCCTAATGGGGGTAGAAATTGTTATTTCGAGGTTATTTAAAAGGCTGTTAGTGAAGTGGCAAGAGAAAAGCAGAAAAGCAGCACCTGTAACATGGGCAAAAGCATCTAAAGGGGTTCTACATGTTGAAAATGATCTTCAGACCCGGTGTTCCTACTAATAGAGAGACCGAGGTTTGGTGTGGTCTCTGGGGAGCCTTGTTGATTTGTCTCCATGCTGGGAATCTGGATAATGCAGTATAATATGAGCCATGGGCTTGGAGAGGAGGAGAGGAGGTGGGCTTCATCTGCTTGGAAACGGCATGTGGCTGCTGGCTGATCACCCCTTGTGCACAGGGCTGCAGTCTGCCCCCAGTTTCTACCAAGACATGTGCAAAGATGCTGCAGACCTCGGGTATGTGCTGACCCTAATTTGTGCTGCTACACTGCTGGTAACACTCCTGAAGATCTTCCCTTTCTCACCCATGAGCAGAAGCTAAAAAATATGATTGCCTGTTACTTGTTCTCCAACTGAATCTTAGCTACCATGGCTTGGTGGTTCAGCCAAGGGATAAAATGCATGATTTAGACCTCATCCCCCAGACAGCCATGACAGCAGTCTGCAATTCACAGCACTCTGAGTTGTCTGCCCCATCTCGGTTTTGTTGCTATTTTTGCTCATTTCTATTGCTGCAACAAACAAACAAATAAATAAATATAAATCTGCAAAGCCCCAGCTGATCTGCGTTCATTTACTGAAACTATTTCAACATTCAACCAGCCAGACCAAATTACCAGTTTCAAATATCTAATCTATAGCGTGGATAGAGTCTTGAAACAATTAAATCTAGCAGAACGGGCGTGCATACTGAAATGCAGACTGGCTGCAGCATCATCCCCTGTTCCATCTCTGTGCTTCTTGCAGGAACTGAAGAGACGTTTTCAATACAGTATGGAGTCTGAGTTTTAGAACCATACTTTCTAAAGACAGTTTTGCTGACTGCGCCTCAAAGTTCCTGGCGCTCAAAGAAACAAGCCTCAGCAAGAAAAGCGAGTGTCTCTTTCTGGAGCATGAGGAAAATCCTGGGGATATGATTTTCCTAAATTTTCTTCATGAAATGGCAGTTGCCTTCCTAGCTGTTGGAAGTCTCTAGAATCACTATGAATAAAACCACACAAGGTGTAACTGGTAGCTGCAACTTAAGGCATTTCCAGCCATCAGTGGATCACCCTGCAAAGCACCAAATTTCTTAGATCTCTCCCATGAGGAAGGAGATCTCCGTTCTATAAGGAGTAAAATCCCATCAGCTGAGCGCTTCCTGCTCACCCCATACACATTTTCTGCTAAGTTAACAAGTGTGTTTTGTTTCTTGGGTGAAGCAGATAGAATCGTAGAATATCTTGAGTTGGAAGGGATCCATAAAGATTATCAAGTCCAGCTCCTGGCTATGCACAGTCCAATTCCCATCTTCCCCTTTAGACCATTTACCACCGCTGTAGCCCTGTAAGATAGGAAGAACACATGCAAGACTGTGATCAGGCTTGTGGCAGCTTAATAGCTTTTGGTGTTGACCCACACCTTTCCCATAAATATAAGTTACTATGGCTGGTTAGCCCATCCCAATTGCCTATGCCAGGTATGTTTTGTGCAGACAGAGCTCTTCCCTAAGGCCTCAGCTGCTGGCATAGAGAAGTAAACCTGTTTGCTTGTTTCTTTAATAATTATTCCTTAATTTGCCCAGGTTTTTCTACCATTTTAGCACAGTTTTCTAGTAACTAAATTAAGGAAGTAGATTTGTGAAGACCATACTAAAAGATTCTTCTGTTTTCTTAAATATCAGTTTACCCTAATTTCATATGCGAAACAATTGTACGATGTGATAAAATTTGTGCCGTGCCTTGGTTGTTCCAATTGATCCAACAGCTTTTTTCAATGAATAACAGTTTTTCCATAGTATAAAAATGAGTTGAGCCATTTTACAGACTTGCAGCCCGAGCTTTTGAATGAATGCGTTCAGAATTTTATATTTCTGAAGAGGACTCGTAGCACTAAAAGAGTGGTATATGCAGCAACTTAAATAATCAGATTAAATGATCCACAGAGTATATATAAAGTTGCAAAATACTCACCCAACATATGTTTGATGAACACTTAATGCTTATTCTCCTGTTATTTGAGTAATTCTGAGAGGCATTTTTCATATATACACAGTGTTAAGTAAGAAATATTACAATATTTTGCCTTAGGGAGATTGTGTTCTTATCTTTCGACATGCGAGAGGCACGAGGTGAAATGTCCAAGCTGTTCTAGATGTCATAGCTATATAATACCATTTTGAAGTATGTTAATGCTCTTTTTGAGCTGTTCCACCGCTGTCCACAGAAATCCTCCCATTACAAGTAGCCTTTAAATAACAGAAACAGCTCAAAGAGCCACTAATCTTCAAGGCCATATGATGCTGCTGTATTCACGTTGCAGAAGTGGAAGAGGAAAGACAAGAAGTTAAAACTAACAGATGTGGTTAAACTGTGGAAATTCATGCGTCTTGAATTCCACGGGTTTACTTTAATCAGCTCTGTGATCTGTTTTGTTAAGCAGTTGTAAATCCTAGTGCATGCACTAGGAGGGATATTTAGCAAGGCCAATACAAGTAGGCCCTTTCTACAGTCATAGGCTTTATTTAGGAGAAAACTGGGGCTGTGAATTCACTGAAGTGATTTCATGAAAAGATGCTGAAAGAGCAGTGTCCCTTCCTCCAGCCCTTTTTATTCCTGCAGCCAGCTCTGGTACTCGCCAGTTTTCCCATCAGCCCAATCAGCTCTAGCACTGCAGAAAACTGTGCTAGATGTTTTTTTCTGTCAGGTTAACCTGCTGCCAGGCTGGTGGCTGAACTGCCACACACTGAAGTGCAAGTTGGTGGGCAACACATTAAGCCACTGAGCATATTCAGAGAGCTCTGTGCCTTGCATGGCATCAACGCTGTACGTTAAGTATTGTACATACACAAATCTACCCATACACACACAGAATTATATTACATATGTAAATATGCATATTTAAATTCTTATGTACTTACATCAACCTATAAAAACGATGCTGAGGAACAGTTTGTTTAAAAAATGTTGCTATGGCTGCAGTGACTTTTGTGTATATTTATTTAAAAATGGGCTTATGCTGAATGAAGTGACAGGCTGATGTGTATCTTCCTGGGGCCAAATTGACATTGGTGGTTGATTCAGCTCTGCTCACTATTTTTGACAAAGGACAGCATCTCTGTGTCCTAGTTTAGCAAGTCCAGAACTCATAATCATCTTCACGCAGCTGTGACTCAAGCAAACTCAGACTGTTTCCGTGCCCAAGAAAGGAAGAGGATATGTGTCATTTCCTCATGTAGACAAATAAGGCTTCATTTTCCCTTTTATTTTATTTTTTATAATTATTTTTTATGTGATAGCAAATGGTTTGGGACCAACAGTGCAGTGCAAACTGCATAGCAAGATCAAAAGCACCAACAGTGAAAAGACTGAAAGGCCCATGTTCCTTTAATGGGTCTTCTTCTGGACTCAGACTTCAAAGTGCAGATTGATAAAGCCATGAGCTATTATACTAGTATTCATAACTATTGAAATGAGTACCATCCTTTTCTTCCTGTATTCTTGAAAACGTTAATGAATAGTCTGCCATTATACACTTGTCCAAAGAAACCAAGTCTAAGACCTGATCGAACAGAACATGGTGCAGATCCCTGCAGCCTGTTAGCAGAAGTCTATACAAGTGCCCATTGGTAGGTCAGTGTCCAAGTTTTGCCCATAGAAGAGATAAGTGTAGCTTAAGGGTCATGCTCTGCATAAGATGCAAAAATATACCTTTGGAGGAGGACAAGTAAATAAGTGGTCAGCTCCAAGCCAGCCATCTTTGTGGGTCAGAAGTAATCTGTACAGATACTCAGGAGCTGATGGATGCAAACACTGTGTGCAGGAAACAGATCCAGATCCAATGAGATTCTGTCCTCTATTTCAGATCCACTCTGCCAGAGAAGTCTGCCAAAAGTTCATCTGAAATTGTTTCAATATCTGTGTCTTTATAATGGGGTCATTAATTACCCTCCATGTTGTTTACAAGACAGTTTCAGTGATTTGCAGACTTGGCTGTTCCCAGCTGACATCTGTGCTCCGGAGATGTACTTGACCAAGGCCCTGATGGCCCAAGAGCTCTGCATGGGCAGTCCCCTGCATGGGTGCCACTTCTCTGGAGGTGCGGACTCTCCTCTGTGCAATCAGATCAGATCAGAGCTTACAAATAAATCGCTGTTTTTCCCATTCACAACTTGAATAATGTCTTCTGGGTCTCTTCACTTTCATCCATGACATTATGTGGTGGACTAGCCTGCTTTTTCCTATGAGATGTACTTCAGCAGGATCTTAAGTACAAGGATTGGTTCAAACCACTCACTTTTTGGCAGCAGAGGTAGAACCACATGTACAAAAATGTTACCTAGCAAAGCCCAACTGAAGAGATGAAGACAGAAAGATCAATTAGATAGCACTTAGTTGGCAAGAATTTGGACTGGTTTTGTCAGAAGATACCTTTCTACCCACAACGGAGATACTGCCTGCCATCAAAGACTTCATAAGCAGATATATCAATGATGTTTGTGTGGGTTATAGTCTGTGCTCTTAGCTGGTGTCCCTGTTATTCACCATTAGGTGTAAAAACCTTGAAATGAAATTTAAAAATGAGACCATCTGTCAACGCTTTCCCAGGAGGTAGGGTAGCAGTAACACTGTAAACTCACCACTTCAATTAGTAGAAGTATGGGATTCTGTAGTTTGAGCTAGAAGATCATTCTCTGCGAGAAAATGGGATGAGGTCTGGATCTGAACACTGTCTGTGGTCATCACCATCACAAAGCTAATATGATTTTGTCCCTGTGTTTAGAGTTTGTAAAGCCAATGATCTCTCCTATGGTCATATTGATGCTGGTGAGAGGTGAGCTGTACTGGTGCAAGCTGTGCCATGCCACAACCAGAGAACAGCTCATGGCCCATTTTTTCTTTTTGCTTGAATGCGGCCAAAAATGTAGCAGTTGTGCTGAGCACTGTGACTAGCACAGTACTCTGTGTATTGAGTACTAGCTGGGAGATGGAGCAGACATTGGCAGCTGTTACACACTCAACATACCAGGTTAAATACGTGATCCATACTGTGGATCCCATGAAAGAAATAGGCCCAAAAAACCCTCTGTGGTTGTGGGCTTAAGGCATTTAAATGGGCAGCTGTGGCTCTGAAAATCCTCTCTCAGTAGAGAAGATCCAGAGTATCTAAACATTAAAGATTCTCTACTCCCTGACCTTAACACTTCTCTGACTTTCAACTAGTGTGCTCTGGGCCTGCAGATCTACAGACGCAGCACTTGCCATGCACATCTCACCAACTAGATACAGGAAAACACTGAGGAGACTGTGTCTGTATTTACAGACATTGATAAGGCCTCCCACTGACCTTTTCCAGGCTGAACAGTCTCACTCTCAGCCTCTCATAGCAGAGGCACACTGGGTCCTTCAGCATCTCAGTGGCCACCTGTTGGGCTCTCTGTATTATGCCCAGCTCTCTCTTGTACTGAGGGGCCCAGAACTGCCCACAGAACTCCAGATGCAGCCTTAATAGTCCTGAGCAGTGAGAAGGATTACCTCTCTTGACCTGCTGGTGATATGCTGCCTAATGCAGCCAAGAATACCATTAGCCTTCTTACTGGCAAGAGCACATTGCTGACTCAGATTCAACTTGGTGTCACTGGG
Source organism: Perdix hodgsoniae (assembly GCA_035772895.1). Lineage (NCBI taxonomy): Eukaryota > Metazoa > Chordata > Aves > Galliformes > Phasianidae > Perdix > Perdix hodgsoniae. The sequence continues at coordinate 49,226,921 of JAPSGF010000001.1, read as the reverse complement.
ACTCCTAGGTCCTTTTCTGCAGAGCTTCATCCAGCAGAGTGGCCCTTAGCATATGTATACTACTGGTGTAATATGTGTGAACATATGCTTGTACTGACAAACAGAGACCATCTTCTGACTTATTTGCAATAATACATTGCAGTACCATAGCAGTTGAAGGGTGACATTGAAAAAAAACAAGAATCAATACCCATGTTAATAAATAATGGCTAAAACTTATTCAGATCGGTTTTCCAAAGATATCAAAGTACTTGGCAAGCATGAAGCTAATTCATGGGTTTTTTTATATAGTCATATTGACTTCAGAGGAAGTGTGTGTGCAGAAAAGGAATATTTGGCTACTTCATACCAATGAAAGCAGAAAAGGTGAGTGAATCTTGTATAGTTTCTTTTGAGAAAGAAACTGGCATTCCCAGTTTGGCTGGCTGCAATGTGGTCAGTTCATGTTTATCCTCTTTAAATTCTGTTAGACAAAGGCTTCTCCTCAGGTCTGTGTTTCAGTGCTTTTGATATCCTGCTGGATTTGAGCCCTGTTTTTGCCAAGTCAGTAGAAATAAACAGTAATTCAAAATCCTTATCTTTATATTTGTCAATGTGCTGGAGTAATTGGAAGGAAGAACTATACTACCATAAAAGAAAAGGCAAGGTTAATGAAACTCCTCCAGACACCCTCTACTGGTGTGTGGCACTGTCTCCTTTTCTCTCATCAACCTATGCAATACCCACCCTCAGATATCATTTGCTAATTTAGAATTGAAGTAGAAGGTCTTAGGGTCTGCGAGGCAAATGAAAAAAGCAGGCTATGACTTATAAATGAGACATATGTGAAGGTGAAAGATCCAAAATGGTTATTCAGTCAATCCTCAAATCTGGGCCAGTCAAAATTGTTTTTCAATCAGGTTTCAGAGCAAATGACCAGGCACAGATTGAATGTGAGTCAGCAATGTGCCCTTGCCACTAAGAAGGCTAATGGTATTCTTGGCTTCATTAGGCAGCATATCACCAGCAGGTCAAGAGAGGTGATCTTTCTGCTCCATTCAGCACTGGTGAGGCTGCACCCTGAGTGTTGTGTCCAGTTCCAGATCCCTCAGTACAAGAGAAAGCTGGGCATACTGGAAAGAGTCCAGCAGAGGGTCACCATGATGACTGAAGGACCAGAGTACCTCTTCTGCGAGGAGAGGCTGAATCTGTTCAGCCTGGAGAAGAGGAGGCTGAGAGGATCTCATCAATGTCCATAAATACCTGAAAACAGTGCAAAGAGGAGAGAGCAAGGCTTTTTTCAGTGATGCCCAGTGCCAGGATGAGAGGCAGTGGGCACAAACTGGATCACAGGAGGTTCCATTTGAACAACAGGAAACTCTTCAATGCTATGCAGGTGATGGAGCACTGGCACAGGCTGCCCAGAGATGTTGTGGAGTTTCATCCTTGATGTTCTTCAAAAACCTCCACCTGGACATAGGCCTGGGCACCCTGCTCTGGTTGTCCTCGAGGTTTGGTTGGAGCAGTGGGACTCAGTGCTGTGATTCAAATCTATCAGCATAGAAGACAGAAGAGAAAGGAACAGTACATGAGAAATCAGAGAAACACTGACAAATTCTGGTTGGAAGGCACCTTTAACTGTCATCTAATCCAGCTCTCCACTCACAACAGGACCAGCTGAATGACTTGCTCATGGTCTCATCTAGGTTTTTACTAGATTTTTACTGTTTCTAAAGATAGCAGTTTCCCGTCCTCTGGGCAACCTGCTTGGCCAGTGCTTGCATATCCTCATAGTAATGTCTTTTCCCCTGATGTCTGACCAGAGTTTCTCGCTTACCTGCTTGTGTCCTTTGCTTTTTGTTCTATTGCTGTGCACCTCTGAGAAGAGTGTGGCTGTGTCTTCTAGTACTCTCCTACACAATACTTGAAGACACTGGTAAAATCCGCTCAGCCTTCTCGTTTTAAGGCTGTTTAAGACTAGTAACCCCAGTCCCTCTCTGTATATTATGTGCTCCAGACCCATACCTATCCTATCTGCTACAGGAACAGGTCAGTACAACTGGGAGGTACTGTGATACATGGTAGAATTCCTGCCCTACTACAATGGGGAGCAACTGCACAGAAGTTGCTGGGGTAGCATCAGGGCTATCCAGGCTCCAAAACCTTCTTAAAGCTGCAGTTTTCAAAATACAGCAGTCTCTGAATTAAAAGTGCTCGTGAATGTTGCTGCCAAGGTAGTTCTACATCTCTGCTCACTGCAATTACTGCTACAGGAACATTGCTGGCATAACATTTTCTCCTGGAGTCTTTCTAGAGCACCTGCTCCATTCACCACGTGTGCAGACATAAGCCAGGACAGATGCTTTGGGAAAGAGCTGAAGCCCCAAGGCTCACAGGGCTGACACCCTTTTATCAGAAAAGAGGCCACCCAAGTTCTTGAATAAGGAGAGAGGCAGTAAAAAAATCTTTGGAAGGGAACAAACTTCCTTAAAGTGTTTAAGAAAAGCCTTTCCAGAGACAATGTTAAAAATACATGGGTGGGGTGAGAGAGAAAGAATTCTTATTTATGTATAAAGTTACATGGGGAGACAATGTCCAAAATCACTGAAAAAAAGAGTCTGTGTGTCTCTGTTTTCCTGAGTTATGATAGCATGTGTTTAGTATTACGGCTAATCCCTTTGAGGAGCCAAAGTTAACATCTTCCAAAGTATAAAGTTTTTTTTTTTCTTTAAAGGCTGAGTTAAATTCTAATGCTTCAGTCCTACTCAAACAACAACAACATAATCTCTGGAAATGCTTTATTTAGCTTTCTGTAGTCGAAACATTTATGCAATTGGATAAGTAATGAGGCCAGTTCACGTTGGTGAAATTCTGTGTGGCTGAGCAGAACAAATTATACTTTCTGTGAACTTGGAGAAAATATCTGTATTGTAAAAACAAACAAACAAACAAAAAAAGTACCTTTCTTTTCCATTAAAAAAGGACAGCCACATAGACTCAGTCTAACAGGGTCTTGCTGCAGCTTAAGGAGAGAAGCATGAAGATTTCATAGGATGAAATATCGTGCACATCCCACAGTGCAGGGCTGTCATGGGACAGTTGGATACAATGAAAGGTGGCAAAAGAGGGCATCTCTGCAGGTACTGCACAGGTCTCACATGCCAACATCTGATGTTCCAGTCACTGAAACTGTTTCCTGTTTTTTATTTGCTCAGCAGGCTCTGGAGTTTATATGTTGTAAGAGGGATATAGGAGCAGCTCATGACTCCCCATCCTTTCACTCCATAAATGTGTCTCCTGAGTGGCCTAAGTCATTTGTCTTGAACTCAAACATCCTTTGAGTTGAGGAATAGCTAGTTTCATTTTTTCATCTCCCTTTTGGTGACCCAAGGCTGGTGGATGTGGCAGTGCCCTTGCCATGGTGACGAGCTGTCAGAGGCAGTGTGTGGAGCGCACAGCAGTGCCTAGGCAGGACAAGTCCAGGCTCCTTGCTTGGTTCTACAAGACCCAGGTCTTCTGCTGTGGTCCTCAGTTTATGACTGATAGGGAGTGGGGTTCCTTTTTGGATAGGAATAGCTGAAGAAAATATTGTGCTTCCATTTGTTGTTGTCACAGAGATTTTCTTTAATGATTTTCTTGTCTTAAAGGACTTAAAGGGAATGGCTGGGACTCGGGACACTTCATGCCTTGAGAGACATCAAATTCATGATTGCTTTCAAGGGTCAGCTCTGGCAGGACAAGGAAAACAGTGCTGCTGGAGTTTCTGTACCTCATCCCACTGTCGTCCAAGGACAGTTAATTCCATGCAGTTTAAAGCAGGGAAATTGAATAAGAAAGCAGAAAGATCCCTTAGTTACAACCTCAGGGATTCGGTGTGGATCCAGTGGCACTCAGTGTCAGCCAAAGTTCTCAATCACCCAAGCTTCATTCCCTTCAATCTGTTCCATCTCACCAAAATACTGCACAACAAATCACCTTCTCAAATAGTGTAGGGAGATAAGCTGTTATTCCACAACAAAGCATTGGCAAATAAAATGTTAGTGAGGCCTCCTTAACTGCAGAGCAATCCTGGTAGTGAGAAGATGAATTCCGGTTGTTTTCTTTACAAGCAGAGAGATTCTTTTTTTGTTGTTGTTAATTTAGCAGAAGGAGCAAAACACCAAACTATTGACTCGGTTGATCTTGGCACTTACCAGGCTGACAAACATTTAGCAGCTGATAGCTAATTTGTACAGCTGCTTTTATCTGACCGATCCAGTAACTTTTCTAAAGCTGTAGGAGGAGAACACAACCAGATTCAATATCTGTAAAGTTTTCAGAGAATCCACTTCAGAACCAAGCCAGATCAAACATGGGCACATCCTTTCTCTGCACAGAAGGCCAGGAGAGAATAAACCACAGGAAAAAACATGAATTTTCCTTGTTTTCAAAACTGGATGGTTCAGCAAATCTTAACGAGCCAAAACAATGACTGTGGATGTTTTACTACAGATCACCAATACAATCACAAAGAATTATTCTGAGAGAGAAGAGTCACCTCACTGTGTTATCAGTTCATTTTTCCAAGCTTGGCTCCTAGGATTTACCTGCTCACATCTTCCTTCATATTCAAGTCTCTACCTTGCATACTTTTCATAGCTGAGCATCCATCTGCTCTGTAGGGATGTGTGTTTGTGCAGTGTCTTGTGCAGTGTTACAGACTTGTTCTCCTTTCTGATTATGATATTCTTTAGATTGCACTTCCCTGCTGCCATTTCCTGGTGTTTACAACTTACAGTGGGGGGTTGGATACACTAATGTGAAGTTGCTTTAGGACAATAAAAGCAGCAATTTCAGAATCTCTGCTTCTCAAGTCCAGTTACTGATCTTTCCTCTCATGCAGGCAGAGCCATCTTTAGACAAAAAAACCCTATAGGGAATTAGGTAGGTTAAATACACACAAAGATATAATCTGCAGCAATCTTCCTGAGAGGCTGAGTGCTGGATGGGAACAAGATCTTCCTAGCCAGCTTGTGGTCTAATCACTTTAATCCCTGTTAGAGGGGTTTCAGAGGAACTACCAAAAGAGACGCTAGAGGAAAACCAGGCCATCCAAAATCTGTGCTCTGCCCAGTCTGTTGCAGATGTGACTTGCTCACAGGAATCTATCACACAGCCTGGAAGCAAAGCAAATGAATAATGACCCTCCCACACTCAGATGCATAATTGACCATCGATTTATCCAGCTCCAGAGGCATGCTGTGCACATCCCACACACACAGCAGACCCACTCCTGGCAATCTTCCAGTTGATGTGTCATCAATCTGACCACAATTTGTTTCACAAATAAGCTCGTGTTGCAAAGCATAAATACACACTGGCAGAAAGTCCATCTAGCAAAGTCTTCTCTCTGACACCAAAAAGAAGCAGGTTACTGGGTGAAGAGGTAGGAAACATGGCAAATATTCAGTTACCTATTTCCTGCTTATGCATTATGCTTATGCTTATGCCATCTCAGCCATTTCAGCGCTTTAGGGACTGTGAACTATAGGTAGCATCTGAGCTATCTTATTTAATAGCTCTCTGTGGACTTCTTTTCCTCGAGTTTGTCTAAACCTGTGTAGGCTTTTGGCCTCCACAACATCCTGCAGTGATGAATCACAATTCAGCTATGCATTGTGTGAACAAGTACTTCCCCTTGTTTATTTTAAAATAAATCTGCTACTTGCTCCTTTCTCTGAGCACCCTTCAGTTCTCATGTGTAACAACTACTGTGCAATTATTCCTCAGCCACCTTCTCCGCACCATTTGCGACTGTAAAACCTTCTTTCATTACACCCTCTAATCATCATTTCTCAGTCTTCCCATATATTGCCATTCCCTTTGTACCAAGAACCCAATAAGATCAGTATCAAATACAATCCAATATTTTCTGCGGTAACACAGGGGCAAAACATATAAAAGCTAGCCTACATAGGACTAGGTAGAGGTAGATAGATGAGTCTTCTATGGCATAAGATACAGGTTTGCTCTCAGTGCTCACTGTAACAAATAGGACCCGCAAGCCACTCTCCCAGTCTTGTGTTTAAAGAGGATCATACACAGATGTCTGAACCAACACTGTGGATAGAACTGTGTCTCCTGGCTAAAACCACCGTGACTTTTTTTATTGTTCAGTAATGCATTTTTTGATAAACCAGTTCGACATACAGCTGAAAAGAATTCAGAGGAGACCACGGATGCGCAGTTATCATTGGATTGACTCTGCGTTGCATAAATGTACATTTTTGGAAGTTTAAAAAGTGGAAATGCAATTGAAACCACACGGCGCTTTGGGCTATAACTCCAACATTGTTTGGCTTGGGGATTTGCTGGGAGAACAGAATGATCCTCAAACACTAGAAGTTGTTTAGAGTTATAGAAAATTAGCTAATTGTCCAACTTTGGGAGAAGATTTGAAATGAGAAAATGTTTGCCACATTTGTTGGTATCTCATGACTGATTAACAAGCTTTTAACAAGGAACGTTTATTTCAAAACAATCTGACTGCACAATTTGCAAGGAATCTGAGTCATGAGACTGACCCTAGAGTTATACCAAATGAATGTGACAGAAGCCCAGAAAACACGTCTGTCCACTACGTCCAACATGTAACCATGAGGCAGCCATGTATACAACGGGATACATGGGATATTTTCAGGGTTTGTAATAATTACAGCCAGGCAGATTAAGGCACACAGATGAGAATATGAAAATATTAAAACTTATAAATATTAATAGCAGTAGATGGGCCCTTAGAATGGCATCAAAGGTCTGGCAGCATTCTCCAGAAACAAGGGACTGAGGTTACTCTTCAGCAGCAGTGTCACAGCAGTGGGATAACGAACTACAGGGGAATCTGTTACTCATCAAAGATTTAATCTCACTGAACTGCAGTTGCCTAATTTGCACCAGTGCAAAGGTGGGCTGAATGGGTTCCGTGTTGTGTGAGTGCTTGTGTAAATAAAATGTGATGTGTCTCACCAGCTATGCCAGCACTGAGATCCTCATTCATTAGGCCAGTTCTCCAGGAGGGAAAGTTGGTAACAAGATCAGAAGGGTTCTGAAAGTACTCTGTGGAGTTCACACAGGTTTAGTGCTCTGAGCAACATGGGCTGTGACAGTGTAGAGCCACAGACCAGCTGTGGCATGGCCTGGGCACAGCCCTGGTCTCAGAGCTTCTTCCCAGGCTTACCTGCAGCCCACTGGTGGTGTTACCCAGGCCAGCAAGCTGCTGCTGAAATCCTTGTTAAGGAGCTGCTCCTGGCATCTATGGCCACTGACACCTAATGAGCCTGGTTCTGGCAAGGATAACTGAAATAGCTTTTGATCTGAACTGAAGGTGGTGGAGATAAAATCTGACCCCCATAGCCTAAGCTGTGAAGCTGGCTATGAGAAATATGCAAGGGACTCACAACTACTATTATTTAGGAAGGGAGAAGGATGCCATGCCGTAGAAAGATTCCTTATTTCATTGCTCTGGCAAACAGCTGCCAGCGTCCTTTTAATTTTGTTTCCCTCTGCTTAATTTTTCTCCTCTCCTCATTTGGAAACTTCTGGCCTTTGACCTTCAGCTGCACATGAAGCTGTTCAGTCACCTCCTGAGTAAGGAAGGGGTCAAAGCAAGGAATATCAGAAGAATGGCTCTGGAGAGCATCACTACAAATATTTTTGAAGGATGCTGAAAAACTGTTCTTGCTACATCTTGTGTGGAGCTGTTGCAGCCAATGATAGATAAACCTTCCTGCCTGCTAGAGCCTTGGTATGGCAGCGAGCCATCTGATAACTGCCCTACAGACATGAGCCCTTGTGATCTCTGAGAAGAAAAAGAGTCCTCCTCCTTTATTCCTCCTTTCTGCTCTCCTGGGCTGTCTTTCCTCATTCACTAAGATTAAATGCTGGAGACAGGGGGAGAGAGAGCGAAAAACAACCATTCCTCCAGCTCCCTCTGAACTCCCATACCTCCCCTGGCTCCTCTAGCAGGTCTCAGCATCTTGTCTCCATCTCACTGACAGGGAAGATGGGAGATAGCATCCTGTGCCTGTGAGTTGCTGGGGCTTTGAGCAGCCATGCATGAAGAAGGCTTGGGAGGTTTATTTTTAAGTCTCCCTTGGGACTTTCACTGCCTCATCTAAACGAAATGAATGCTGTCTGAAAGCCCTGCTCCCCTGGGAACTGAGACCCTGGACTAAGTGGTGGAGAAGCATCCATCCATCTACAATAAGAGTATTTTCTTGCTTGTGAGCAGCTGTTTGCCTGCACAATCTTGGTGGTGGTGCTGCAGGAGAAAGGTCTATTTGGGAGGAGAAAACTCTAACAAACAGTCCCTGAATGGTCAGCACAGGCTGGGTTTTTGGACATAGGTACCTGGATCCACCTTAGTGCAGAAGATGGCATAGAGGCAATGGGGCAACGACCATTTGGAGGTGCTTTGGTAGGCATGCTTTGCTTTGTGTTCTTGCTTAGGCAGTATTTTCTGGGGAAACATAAGTCCCCCTCCAGCTTTCCACCAGCAGCCACCATACCCAGACCTCCACTGCACTGCATTGACCTGAGCATGAAGTCTGGAGAGCATAGTTAGTATGAAGACATACAGGTGGTCCTCAGTCTGCCTAGAGATATGAGGGCTGCAGGTGCAGGCCTTCCACCCTGTGTGCTTTGGCTGATACCAATAGCGATGACTGAAAACTTGCTGCACTTGGCATCTATGAACAACGGCTCCATAGGTGTGAGGAGCACTCTGAAGACACAGCAGCAGCTGCAGGAACGAGCGTTAGGATTCTGCACGCCTCCATAAATAACAGCTGGAGGGATGGAGGGTTGCAGAGCACACTGCTGGGGCTGAGGACTGCAGGGGACATCAGGGTGTGGACACAGCCACATTCCCAGCCAGGTCTGTGCAGACAAGCTGGCCCCAGCAGACAGCCCCTGTGCCACCCACACACATTGTGGTGCCTTCCTCTGCGCAACAGACATTTGCCTTTCCACGAGATTGGAATCAGTACCTTCAGTCTTACACCAATCTTGTTTTCTTGCTTAATCTTTCACTTCACACCTCACATCCAAATGTGGGTTTGGGGAGTAGTTGTGCCCATGTGTTTCTGAGTAAGCTCACACTGTTCCAGCCTGAGCTTTTGCCATTCTAATGGCTTCAGTTTTAATCATGAAGGACTTATAAATAATGAATTGTGAGAGATGAAGTTTTCCAGTAAATCCTGCTGTGCCTACTTGTGTTTGGATCACTGCATTATGCTAAAGTCAGCTGCTTGGAAACCGTTTGTGTGGGGAAGCAAGGGGTGGGTGAGGGACAAAGGCAGAGGTGGGTTGATCTGCCTGGATGTATGATGGTTAAGGGGTGACTAGCACTGGGGTGACTAAACTGGTGTTCAGCATGGCCTGGCTGCTCCATGAGAACCACTGAAAAAACAAGGCTAGGTGCTACAGGATCTGAACCAGACAGCTGTGCTGAATTCACAGTGTTAGGGGGGATGTAAATTGGACTTTTGCACAGGGTCTCTGGCAAAGGGCTCATTTCACCACCCCATGAGGTGGCAAGCAGGTTACCAACCAGGGATGACTGCCTCCACTTCTACAATGAATCCATATGGATCTTGGAAGGAATCTGCTAGCCACACTGTGAAAATATTTGTACTGCTTGTACCACTGGAACAAAACAGTCCTCAGGACAGGGCAGATAGGGGCTAGCAGTAGGAGCTTGTTCTTACTAGGAAATGTCTTCCATTATGCTAGCTTTTCTCTGAAAACAATGTCATAGTTACACCAGGCCTGAATGGTGTTAATTCAGCAGCAATGGGTGAGACTTCCACAGCCTCCCTTGGGCTGCACCCAGAGTTTTGATGGATTTATCCTCAGGGTCGGTGCTCCACAGTTCCCAGTATATTGCTGAAGAGCAGAAACATGAGGAACCCAGGCACTGTCCAGCTCTGCAAGACCCAGAGAGGATCCATCCATGTGGTTTTGCAGATCTGAGGCTCGGAGCTGTACCTCACTGCCGCAATGAAGAAGCAGGCCTGGGCAAGGACTGCATGTGTCCCTGGGCTGCCTGCTGCTCACACTCACCTCACTGCACAGAATGCCCCAAATCCCCTCCTCAGAATCAGGCCCTTCCTCCGCAGGCTGGCTTTTATGCCACTCTCTCACAGCCAGCCATGGATAATTAATGCTGCTTGAAACAAAGGATGTCACTAGCCCACCCAGAAACGGGTTGATGTGAAACTCCTGCTGCTCACCCATGTTTTAATGGCTCTACAGAAATAACACAATTGTGTGCCAGCCCCAGACTAACTCAGCACAGCTCCCCAGCACAAAGGCAGCATCACTGCCCGCCAGCCATGCATCCTTGCCTCAGGCTGAGGCACAAATTTGGGCTTCCAAATATCCCGTATCACCCTATCAACCTCACTTCCACTCTGTCCACCCCCATAGACCTTCTGTTTTACAGGAACCTGCATGGCAGATTTGGATAAGAGTGGGAGCTGAAATATTGTCAGAGAGCATGCTCTTGAAATAAGAGATGACTTCTTAAATAGCGAAAGAGCTGTGGTTGTACTCAAAGCTTGTAATTTTTAAGCAAAACTTTTTTTTTTGTTTTGATGTAAAATCAAAAATGCATTGATATTTCAAGGTTATTCACTTTTTTTTTCACTCAGGTTCTGTGTAGCTGTCTCTCTTTCCTCTTTGCTTTTACTCCTATCTGACAATAACAGAACTGGAAGAGGGGAGGGAGGAAAAGGAGAGGAAAAAAAATAAAAGAAGAAAACTGTGACCCACTTTTTGTTTTTATCCACACTTAAACCACAAGGAATTGCTCCTATCACCTCCAGCAGTAGGGTTGCTCCCGTTTCCACCAGATCTCAGCTCTGAGCATACAATCCCTATGCCTTCCCCTCCTGTCTGCAGTGTGTCAGCCTCCAGCCAACTCAGGGAGTGCTGCAGGCCCCAGCATTCAACCTTTCAAAGGACTCCTCTGTCTTGGAAACACTGCGTACAAATCTTCCCTGCTTAATGCGATCACTTGGCCTGGCCCTGAAATATTGAGTGGTTATGGCAGAGAAAGAGTCTGTGATGGGTGATCAATTTAAGATGGTAAACAGTCTGTCAAGGGCTGTTCCAGGAAATACATTTTTTTTTGAGTCATTTTTATGTGAGAACATGAGGAGGGTGAGCAGTGAAAGCTAACAAGTGTATTTGCCTGGAATTAATCACATCTGAGTGAGATATACAGATTTCCCATTAGCTAGCAATAACACGGAGGCATCCTGGAACCTAGACATCAGGAATAGATGAAGAATAACAATGACAGATGATGTAATATCTGCAGGAGCATCAGCTTTTCTGAGGCAGCTTTCACCTCTTAGGCTGCTCAGCTCCCTCCCCATCACCCTGGCACACTCCAGTTTGCAATGGCACTTTTTTCGTATCAGCTCAAAACAATCTGGGCTCAGACATCCCCAGCTGGTTCGGATCAGTGATCCCTTTCACCACCCAAACCAGGGAGTTGAGGCATTTACACAAGTTTAGTCTCTCTCAGGTGATTCACTGAGTGGCCTTAGGGTGAGCAGAGTTGAGAGCAACAGCAAGGGGTTTCTGACCTCTTGTCCTGACCCTGCAAGTTGCACCTGGGAAATGCTCTGTGTTTTGTTGTTGTTTCTCTCTGCCTGGAGGCTCCTGGGCCTCTCTGGATTGATACAGAGAGGGCAAGCTGCCAATACCATTCATGTAACTAGCTTGGCTGAGTCCTAAAGAGCTCCTAAAACAGCAGGTTGTATTGCTCCTAATACCCCTCCTTTATGTGTTCTCTTTGTTTCCTGCATTATTTCTTCTCTTCCCTTTGCTGTGACTCAGTCCAGAAGGCCTGGGGTGAAAGTAGCACCCAACAGCAATGACAGGAGCGGGTCTACACTGCTTCCAGCTCACTTGGTCCCAGGGCAGATAATAAAGCTGTATCCCAGAGCCCATTAACCCATGGATGACTGCTAGTGAGAATCACCCCATGATGGCAAGCTGGCATGGTCTTTATAGGCTGTTCTTCTGTATGTCTGTGCGTGCTTAATAAATTCAGGAGTTCATTGCTACAACAAAAGCAAGCCAGCAGTAATGGGATGCAATGTTTACGCTTGCTTAACTACTTAATCTTATAATGGAGATTTTCTGTTCTCTTTGCTCTTGAACACTCCTATTCCCTGTCATTTCTTTTTACCCCTTTCTCTAGATTCCCTTATCTCTAGGTTGTACTTTCCCTTTTGCACACTCCCACATATACATATACATATACATATACATATACATATACATATACATATACATATACA